>JAWZYV010016446.1:0-600000 GCA_038373885.1 Cheiracanthium punctorium
CATAAACGTATACAAATCAAAAGTATACTTAGTTTGAACAAGTAACATGTATAAAAGTAAGAGCATATTTATTTAAAATTTGTAAGCATAACCATCTCAATCAGTAAAATGTGTAACATGTGCACTTAGTTGATATTTCTCATAAAAATATTCAAGCCCATTACTTAATAAAAATTATAAAAATTATAAAAATATGCCAAGGTAATACTCTAATGTTTTAAAAACATAGTGTATGATTTTAAATATTCTGTTACTTCAAGTAAAATATGGTAAGATCTTTACATTAAAGAACACCTAAAAAATCTTTATTTAAAAATACTAAGTTTCTTTATCTCACTTAACTTTATTTTTGAAAAGCCTGTAAAATCGATTAAGTTATAAAATTATGGAAACTAACTTTTTTAGCTAAGTTCATTTTATAAAAAATTAGTACTTTGGGAATTCTCATGTAACACAATTTACCTATCACACTTAAGTTTATGATTTTAATCAAAACATTTTAATTCTATGTAGTAGATTAATGTTTCCATAGTACATGCTTCAATAAATTTTGTTAAATTTCTAACTTTCTACCTTGTAGTGTATAAAAGATAAGTATAAAACGAGAACCTTAAATCGTGACCAAGTATGCTAACTTTATCACTTTTTATTTAATAGATTTTTATTTTGCAAGTAATCAACACGCACATACACATAAAGAAAACACAGAAAAGTTTTCATGTTTAAACTTATTTATTTACAAAAACATATTTTAAATTACACAAACTATTTACACAATTAAGAAAATAATAACTTTTCAAAGTGTAATCCACAATTAATCATGCACAAATCAGTAAAATCTTACTGTTGTAGAAGCAAGCAAACTTTTTCTACATAATCACAATGGTTTTAATATATTTTTTACAATCGCAATACTAGTTATACACCAATAACATCACATAATTACACATGTTTTGTCATCCTTGGAATTCGCAAAATCTGAAAACGGTTGAAAAAATGAATTAAATAGCTCATTTTGAAGATACTTCATATAGTCTTCAATGAAAATGTTTGAAAAAAATTCTCCGTCATAATGACAAGTGCATTTTTTCTCGCATATCTCTCTTGCAATATACGGCATGTCGACCGTAAACCATGCTTTACTACTTATAAGACCCTCTCGCTCATCAATATGTGTTCTATTCGAACAGGCATGTATCCTTTGCGAAGGATGATCTTGAACCCGGCGTATGTTTTTAAAAATTTCCTGATGTACTATATCCATTAATTGGTGTTTCGCCTCATCATAATTACAATGGGGTTCACGGTTACATTTTTGCGGCTTTAATTTTAAAATTAAATGAGGCAGGGTCGTCGTATATAGCGTTTTTAAAATGCATTCCAATATTTCATTTCTCATTTCGCAAAGTTTTTTTACTTGATCATTTAAAAGTGTTAAGGAAATTGGATTTAACGTGAATGAATCTCCGGTTTTGTAAATTTGTTGTAAGATGCATTTTCCATCATCATTAAATACAGATAATTGATTATTACAAATAAAAGAGCTATTGCTATGACCTATATTAAAATCTAATAGTTTTACAATAAATTCGATCCATGTGGAAGGGTTCATCACGACTCCCTGACCGGTTGGTATATAGTCTAATTGGGCATACTGAATAAATTGTCTAATATAAATCTTCAAGTCAGTTCTTTCATCGTGAAGTGAAACGTAGATAAGTCTTTCCAAGTGCCATGTACTATTTACAGAAGCATATAAGCTATGGTAAAGATGATCCGTCCAATCGTCCAACTTTGCCCTTTTCGGGGAAGGCTCATAAATGTACATTTTGGCAAATGTTAGGTTAATGTGCGGGTCTGTCACATAAGGTTCAGAAGGAATACCATGCGTTAAAAGTTTGTTGGTTGGGGGATATATCTTACACATTGAACCATGTTCTAATTTAATGGTAGTGGTTTCACAGTTCGCTGTTTTAAAATCCAAAGTTCGTTTAGATCCAAAACTTAGAATGCATACACCTGATGATAGGTCTAGATTAAAATCTTCGTAGTTACCGTCTTCAATTTTAGGTTGTTCTTCAGAGCCAAAGTTCACTTGTACCATATTAAATTCATAATTTGTCACTTTCTGTAGATCTTCACGTATTTTTTGCAAAATGGGTATCCAAGAGTAAACAGAGAGTGTTGCTCCAGGTAAACTGTAATTGATTCCTTCATCAGCAAAAGTAATTACTTTACGGGTCGAGGAAATTTTCTTTTCACTACTTTGCAGGGGTAACTGAAACAATTCTTGCTGTAGCACATCAACATCACTTTCAGTATAAAACTCGGGGGAAATTTTCTTTTCAATACTTTGCAGAGGCTTTACATCTAAACGCAATTGTATTATTTCTTGCAGCAACACATCAGCATCACTTTGAGTATAAAACTCGGGAGTGTATTCAATGTTAAAGTTATTTTCGATCGATTCAAGCAAAGACATTTTTGAAACTTGGCGAAAAATCAATTAAAACACACGTCTTAAGTATAGGCGCACACAGTGTAAAGAGAGTCTCGCAACACACACTTCCCTACTTTATCTAACTAAAATGTCTTTACTGGTTCTTTAAAAAAATCACGTGATTACCCAAGCACCCTCTACCTTCCTCAACCCAGTAGATATTGCATCATCTAATTTGTCTTAGCCTGTTACAAAGAGTTGCCACTCAATGTACATCCTGCCAACGAACCTAGCGGATATTAAATCAACACAGATTTGCACACGTCACTATCACGTGTCTTCTGCGCATGTCACTTCCTTATCTCTTATCTGATCTGTGATACCTGATAAGAGAAAACCAGTTGCCGTTAAATTTGTAGAGTTTGTAGGTTGGGCGTAGGTAAGGTCTCCTGCTACGGGCACCTAAGAATTCTTTAGCCGTGCAAACAGATGTTTTGTCCGCATGCAACAAGAGTGTTGTCCGGTATTTTTCAGGTATTATAATTGCTTATATTTTTTCTGATATATGCTGTGATTAGCTATCTTTTAGAGTAATCAGTTTAATTCATTAGCAGGTTTTCATTAATAATTTCAGTTTATGACTTTATTAAATAAAAATTTTAGTTTATTATTGTAAAAATTGTTTTAGTTTATGAATTTATTAAAAGGATGTCTTTGTAAAATTTAAGTCTATAAAAAAACTGAGTGTAAAAATTTTGATATGTTTAATTTATTAACAAGTTTTCATTAATAATTTTAGTTTATGACTTTATTAAATAAAAATTTTAGTTTATTATTGTAAAAATTGTTTTAAACAATAAATTTAGTTTATGCATTTATTAAAAGTATGTCTATGTAAAATTTAAGTATATAAAAAAATTGAGAGCCTTTCATCGCAAGTAAAGAATCTTAACCTCGTTTTTCATATTAGAATAATCATAATGTATTTAATACGTGTTCAATAGATATCCTATACAAAATTCCAATGCATTTGTTAAAATTAGATCCTGTTTTTTAATAGTAAATACCTATTTTATACGTGAATACTCATTCATCTGCAATGCCTGTAATTTATTACTGTTATTTATCAAAACTTAACAAAAATAATTTGCTTTAGTATAATGATCTTTGCTAATTGTTTCACAGAAATTAATTTAATGATTCATTAGTTTCCTAAACTACGTAAAATATATTAATCGTTGTAGCTTAACTTTGATATTTTAATTTAGGATATAATGCCTATGTTTACAAAAAGGATAGATTTTTATTGAAATGGCTTTAATCTAACATGATTTTAATCCATAAGTCCCCATTTTTGAACGCAGAATGAAACACGTGTCCCCACAATTCGGTATTCCCCTAGCACCCTCCCTGGTTTTATCTTATCGGCAAACTGGCCTATTGTTATTTAGCCGACTCTGTAGAGCCTCAAGGCACTTTCTTATCTCTCTCAATTTCTGTTATCAGCAAAATGGCGTGCACGTGGATTTTACTTCAATCATTCTTTTGTTAATTATGTGAGTATTATTATTATTATTATTTCGCGTGTACAAGTACAGGGTAAGTGTAATATTTTCTATTATTTTAGTTACATATAAGTTGATACCGTAATTCTAATTGAAAATAATTATGTGGTTCTTATAGTTGCACTTTTGATGTGTTGTACTTTGAAGTGTGATTTTTTGTTATTGTTAATGCATGTTTTTCTGTATTTTGGTGTTTTGCAAAATTTTAAGTGGGTAATCCAGTGTAATTAATATTAATAGCATTATCGGTAGAAGTACTTTATGCAGTTTGTATACAAAAACTGCGGTTTGAGGGATATATGGTGAAAGAGCTTTCTACAAGTGTGGCAGCTGGGACGGAACTTAGAGTTAATGTATTTTAAATCATTACTCTATTTTCCGTACTTGCTAGCCGTATAGATGTCGGTACAAGCCGAGAGGCTAGAAGATTTAGTACGATGTGGCTTCACGTAAGTAAACACCTTGTATTTTTTAGTTTAAGTAAGGATTTGCGATTTAAACTATCATTTTATCTAAGTAGTTGAAAGATATTTATGTACATGCAGTATACAACTGTGCTAAAACGGATCTTCAATTTTTATTTCCAATAGTTCAACTTTCTAACAATAGTACTATCTGTCTAAAAGTTTGAGCTAGTTATGCTCACCTTTCTATAAAATAGGTTAAGTACATACCTCTAAAAATATTAATGTATGCATAAAATTATGCTTTCATAGTCAAACTAAAATGAGTGTCGCACATAAACAATCTAACTCGTATCGTATTGAAATTCTATAAATCATGTTACTCTACTTGTGATATACAATTCGTATCGTACTCAAACTCTATAAATCATGGTACTCTACTTGTGATATACAGTAAAAGTATTTTGTAGGATTACTAAAAATGCAATTTTTTCTCTAATTGATCTATAGAAAATATAAGCTAGTATAATCGCTGTCTAAAATCTATCAGAAATGTGTGGGTAAGAAAAAATGTTTAGATAAATACTTTGTTTGTTTGTGTTTTAAGGCAAACCTGCAAGCGGGGGTATCTGCTTAGGATGAGGGGTGCCTTGGTAGTAGGACTTTCTAAGGGGATCTAACGCGTATTCATGCATTTCATATACGAAAACTTGAGTTTTGGGGGGTATATGGCTAAAGTGGTTTTCTTGCAATAAAATATAAGACTATATCATTATTTGTAAAAATCCTTCTATGGTATAATTTTCTCACTTCCCTAACAGTAGATTAAATTTGTAAAAAATGTATGGGTATCCTAAATCCTACTTTAATGTTAAACGGCTACTTAACAAAAATACGGTATACAAAAAATTAAAACTCTTGATTAAAATTTTTTTTCTTGATAAATTAAAAACACTTGATTAAAATTTTTTCTTGATAAATTAAAAACATTTGATTAAAAAAATATTTGTTGTAAAATTATTTAACTTAAATTAAAACTCTTGATTAAAAAAATATTTGTTGTAAAATTATATAACTTAAAATTAAAACTTGGTAAAAAATATGTGTTGTAAAATTATTTCACTTAAAATTAAAACTTGGTTAAAAAATAAATTAACTCTTGATTAAAAAAATATTTGTTGTAAAATTATTTAACTTAAAATTAAAACTTGGTTTAAAAAATAAATTAACTCTTGATTAAAAAAATATTTGTTGTAAAATTATATAACTTAAAATTAAAACTTGGTAAAAAATATGTGTTGTAAAATTATTTCACTTAAAATTAAAACTTGGTTAAAAAATAAATTAACTCTTGATTAAAAAAATATTTGTTGTAAAATTATTTAACTTAAAATTAAAACTTGGTTTAAAAAATAAATTAACTCTTGATTAAAAAAATATTTGTTGTAACATTAATTATTTAACTTAAAATTAAAGTTCGTAGGCCTCCTGGGGATGTTGTACGTTTCTTTGCTCCACATAGTTAATTATTATTTAAAGAAACAAAAACAACAACGCATCTGCTGTGCTACGCCCTGTCTCCATTCATGCGAGGCTAGCGTGATGGGGAAAGGCACAGTAAGAATTTTTATTTGAAATGAGGCGGTAGACGAATTCTACCGGGCGGCTGGTGGGTCCTCATTTTATAATAATATTTTTTATTTCAGGTTTAATTCATATAGCTTATTTAAAATTATGTCAAAGTCTCTTATTTTGATACTAAATGTTAAAGTCCCTTATTTTTCATGAGAGAATGCATCGCAATCTGTAAATTTTTCCAAGTACCCTTATTTGAAAAATATGTCACAATCTGAAAAAAATTACAAGTCCCCTTATTTGAAAAAAAGGAAAAAAATTCTTATCAATCCTTTGAACATCCGGTCTTAGCATCCGCTCCCCACATCCGGTCCGACCACGCCCCCCTTCCCCGCTCAACCCAGGGAAAGCAGTTATACAGTTGCGCTCGGCTGCGGCGAATTAACATGGCTGCGGCTGGGGTGAACTCTTGATTACCTACTACTCATATCCTGCTAAATTTTCGATTTTTAAGAAATTTTCCTTAAAGTTTCGCTACTGATACAGGTTTATCTTTTATTACAGTGTATAATGCACATTATAAAAAGATATTCTAAAAATTTTGAAGTGCATTACATAATTAGTTTATTTGTATTTATGTACCAAAATCCCATGGTTTTTCCGAACTACACCGTTAACTGTTTGGCGAGAGGCGAACCAGAATCCTGAATCAGGCAGCAGTATGCTCATGGATGTAGCAAACAAAGTTCTTACATTAACATTTCCCATAATTTTATATCTATTATTTTTGTATGTACCGGGCGCGTATAATGTGCATACACATGTTCTTATAAGTTTTATAGAAATAAAGTTTTCTTTAAAATTACGAGTGTACTGTAATAAAATTTGATTTATTCTTTCTATATCAGAAAGAAAAGAAAATATTTTTAGAAGCAAGATAATATTTTTCTTTCTTGTGACTTCATTATAAAACAATCTTAAAATTATCTGTACATAAAATTTTTCTTAATCACTATTTTATAAAATTATATAATGATCAGTAATTAAATATCGTCCAAAATATATTTTTAACTTCGTTGTCCTTTTTCATTGGCACTTTCCTTCTAAATTGTAAAAACTTCGTACGAAACCCACTTTTGTAATAAACCACTATAATTCAAACTATCCCCAATCCACTTCCTCGTTTCCTTCAAGCGGTAATTGTTCCGACGTCTTTAGACCCCCCAGAGCTTTCTCGGAAAACCGGATGGGCTTTCCCGCCAGTAAGGGCCAAATTCTTGATATACGGAAAAAGTCCTGGAATCTGATAATACGGAAAGTTTCCGTAAAATTTCCAGGAAAGTATCCAGTGAATTTACGGTTATTTTTTAGAGTGTATAAGGTGCAATGTATAAGAACACTTTTTTGCAGCCCTCTCAAAAATGGTAAGACATTCACTCACTAAAGTGTATACATTATGTAACACAGTGACCTATAATATCCGTACCTAATTTGAGCTCAATCAAATGCACCATTTAGACTTTTAGACACTAGCTCACTTTAAATGATTTGCTTCCTGAGGCCGTAATGCATAAGAATAACTTTTTGCAAGCTTGTGAACAAACTATCAGCTCTACACACATCAAAATCTATGCCAGTCATCAGACCGTGACTTACTATAATACAAGCCCGGACTGGGAGGGTAGGGGTCCGCCCGTCTCAAGAGAAGGGGGGCCCGGGTTATTGTGTAACCGATAAATATTAGGATTTGTTAACTTTCGGGGTATGGGGGAGGAATGGTGTTATTATTAATTAATTATGATTGATATTTAATACATTAATAAAATATTGATCTATTAATTAATATGCGTCATTCATATTAATTAATCCCTTGTTCATTCGGGAGCCCTCTCTCAAAAAATTTTGAGAACTACATTTAAAATGAAGTGTTTTGAAGCCATCTGGAGCTCAGTTGCAGCTGCAAAAAATTTTGCAACTGTCAAACTTCATTTAAGTGCTATCAGTATAGCACTTTTTTTTTTCTTTCTTTTTTCTGTTTGGGGGCCCGCCCTCAGCAGTGTGGGACCGCTGAGGGTAGGGGCCCACACGCCTGCAGACAGTCGGACACCCTGGCCAGTCCGGCCCTGCTATAATACATCCGAATTTGAGCTCAATCGAATGCACCCTATAGACATTAGCTCACTTTGAAGAACTTCCGTTCATAGGCTATAATGTAAAAGAGCGCTGATTTGTTGCCCTGTTAAAAAACTGTAAGTCCTACACACAGCAAAATCTATACATGCAGTGTGACGATGACCTATATAAGTACTTAATTTGACTTCTTTGAATGCGCCATTTACTAGCTCATTTTAAATGATTTGCGTCTATAGACCGTAATGTATAAGAATTACTTTTTTCAATTCCGTGAATAAACTATCAACTCTACATACACCAAAATCTACGCAGATTATGTGACCCTGACCTTTTATATGCATATCCAATTTGTGCTCAATCGAATGCACCGTTTAGACGCTGGCGCGCTTTCAAAAATTTCCGTCGATTGGCCATAATCTAAAAGAAATCTTTTTTATAGCCCTGTAAAAAAAAAACTATAAGTCCTATACACACCGAAATCGATTCCGGTCTTGCGACAGTAGTTTGTTACATATATACCGAATTTGAGCTCAGTCGAATGTACCGTTTAGGAGCTATCGTGTTCACTCACACACACACACACACACATACATACATACATACATCTCGTAAAAATAGCATAAAAATGAATAAAGAAGACCTCAAAACGTGTAAATACACCAAAATCTCGAAGTCGAAATTTTTCATGATTACAATACTTACATGGTATATGTTCGGAAAGTAAAAATAAATAAAACTCATTATTGTCCTTTTAATTATAATGCAGTAGAAAATACTCCATTTTATCTACCAAAATAACACAACGCGTGAAATCACAAAAAGTCAAGGGATGATGAAATTCTCGCACTGAAAACGCTTGCATTAACCCTTTAACGCGCAGTGTTCCCGCTCTGGGAACACCAAACTCTGACGTTTTGACTATTGCCAGTCACGAAGAATAGATTTGATTTCTATAAAAATAGTTGCGGGTGACATTACCTCCGCGATAATCCTTTACTCTTTAGCACGTCCTTTCCCGTAAAAAAAATTGTCACGATTCTTTTTAACAGCACTGACATCTGCTGAAAAATGGAAGAATGCGAGAACAGCTGGATAGATTGCCCAATGCTGATAAAAGGGTAGCCGTTGCCATCGCTCGACTTAATCGCAGCTGGCTGTGCCGGCTCAGCCAGCTGTCGTCAAAAAAAGGGGTCTCTAGATCTGTGGCACACGATGAACGTTTCGATCGTCCACCATCTTGCTGGTAGTTAAGTCGAGCGATGGCAACGGCTGCCCTTTTATCAGCATTGGGAAAGGGTTGGGGTTAATCGCATCTTACCCTGACTGTGCAAATTCCAACTCTTCTCCTCTTTCCGATTTCGTCGCAGCGGCTGCATTCACTCCATTCCGACCACGTCATGCCTATTATCAAGTTCAAGCTTTCTAAGGCAACGTCTTTGGATGGACCTTTATCCTTCTTTGTTCGGCCATTCATCACGATCTGAACAAACCAGGAAGAATGGACTATATTAGCGGATCTTTACTTTTCATTTCGTAGCAGTGTATTAAGGAAATTGAATTGAATAATTTAGACAAAAAAGTGTAATTTCAGACAAAGAATTACAAAGGTTTTTTCATCAAATATTCAACAGCACGCCGGCCGGGTTGTGTAGTGGTTAGAGAGCCATTCTATCGCACCACTGGATCGGATTCGATTCGACCCTTCATAAGAGGTAAACCTGGCCCACCTATTAGATGCTTCCATAATAAAAAGACCAGTAATTCGAGACGTGGTAGCGACCAATGCCTATAAATATTCAACAGCACAATACTGTTGCAAATATTTGGGGTGATCTGCTCTTCGGGTTATATGAAGGCCGAAATGCGTATTCTACGCTTCAAAAATTAATTTTTTCATTTTGTTGCCATGTAAACCGGTTAATTAGAACCCGAGATAGGAACCTTTATCCTTACCATTGAATTAACATAGGAGTTGGCGTTTTTTCGTGAATATCGATCGACGATAACGTTTAGCTGACTTCAGATTAAGAGACTTATTTTTAGTTTGCAAATTTGGTAATATTTCTCAAAAAAAAAAAAAAAAAAAAAAATCATCGCCATAATGGCGAGATTTTATTAATGGGGACTGTAATGATTAGCATTACGCAATCAAGGTGCTCGATTATTGGAGGTTTTTAGAAATGGAATGCCATGGGAATTGCTCCGAAGGCTAGGGCAGATTGTATAAAAAGGGTAGTTTATACCAGAGGAGTTCAGTTGTTAAGTCTTGCTCGCTCTGAGTACGTTAGCTGCTGGAAGCCAAAGGGCTTTGCTTCTTTGTATTGCGGTATTATAAGCGACGCTTTCTCGCTTGTTTTGAGTAGCCTGTTTATGAAGGTTGTTGAGTAGTCTGTTACATTAACACTTCATTGTTGTATGCTGAGGAGCAATTAAGGGTTCTGATCGAGAATTCCATTGAGTGTTTAGACTGTGGAAGGATTTTGTTGTAAGAGAAATACAGCATTTGAGGAAGCTTCTGTGATTAGCTAGCTGTTAGAAAACGTGTTATTACTTGTTAATTTCTGTGAGCTGTGTACTGAAGATTGTTCGTCGAATTTTTAAAACTAATAAAATTTGTGCTCAGTCCTGTCAACTGGACTAGCACTTCCCATATACACTGGAGTTTAAAGATACGAACCTGAGAACCAAGCAGAGTTTTCTGTAACAATGCTAAAGGTGACTACAACACTTAAACAAAAAGAAGGAACTGGTTGTAGCCATCTAAAAGAAAACAATCTTTGTCCCAGGCATTTATTTTATTTACAAACTGAAAACTTACATATCTGTGAGGTTCCAATCTCACGATATCCAAAGCATATTTAGCCATAATTTCGGTTCCTTTGAAGCACAAATAAACACCCGAATCTTTCACCCAAGCATTAGAAAATTCCAAAGACAAATCTTTAAGGACCCGTACTCGACTTCCATCTAAGATTACTGGAATGAAAGCTGCCTCATCTGACAAGAAGCGACGCCAGACTGCCTCTGCTTTAGATTTTGGAGGTAAACTGGAGGAAGAAAAAAAGAATCATAGCTTAAGGCTATTTATTTAAAATAGATCCCCGTCCCATCAAAATTTGACAGTTAAAACTTTTGTGTTCCATAGGGGAAAAAAATTGGAAATGAATCTCACTAAAATGTAAATTTTCACAGAATATTGATTTATAATGCTCGAGTGACGTGAAAAGCCCTCCTCCACAATCTTGCTGGGATTGACCCTGACGGAATTGCAACCATATAATCAATATAGTTTAAAGTAAGTTTCTGGGAAAATGTCTTCATTTCAAAATAAATAAGTAAATAAATAAATAAATAAAGATAAAATTTTCCCTTTCTCTCCATTAAAGTAGAAGGGAAAAATTAATATTTCCTTTCTTGAGAAGAAAGAAAAAAAAAAATCTAAATAGGAACATCTAACTCTATCGAAAGCGTAATCTTTGGATTAAAAAAAATATTTACCATTTGGAATTTGTCTAACCATTATTGATTACTGCATACGAGAGTAAACCGATTATCTGACGAAGAGAAGACACACCAGTAAAGCTTTGTTGAATTTTTGTTCAGCAGAATCTGAAAGTCACACATGCTTTTGGCTTTAGTTTTAGGCTTTGACCTTTAATATATGTATATAGTATAGCTAAACGAAATTTTAAAGGAAAGATTGCTCTAATTTTCGCAAATTTGGGTGGTTCTAGTGGTTACACAAACCAATAACATGAAACCTACTTGCATCGTGCCGACGATATCCCTTTACCAGAATAAAAATAAAAAAGGACCGCAAATTATGTTAAAAAAAAAAAAAAAGAGCAATGCCTTTTCGGAAGTTGTTATGCAACCCTCACCTCTCACCGTTAACCTTTTCGCGCCGACTGTCACGTATACGTGCCAGTAAGAAACGCAGTCAGTTCCCGGCCGACACGCTGGCGTGCCAGAGCGTTTCCTCGTTCACCCCCGGCCGTCACACAGTTGTGCCAGTGTCCTGGAACGTTTTAAAAACTATAACTTTTGGCACAAGATGGCATTGTATGTCCATGCGGTTACAGATACATGTAGATTTGACCTTCTACTCAGAATGGGAGTAGCATGACTCGCATACACGTAGTTTTTGATAATATAAACGTAAGTTGAAAGGAATGTTTCTGAATGGTATACTTTATGACGGCTCTATAAATTCGTACGTGGTATTTCTTTATAGTAAGCAGGGAGTTTTATTTTCGCTACAGCGTTGGGTATTACGGTTTGCAGTCCAGTTTTTAGTGGATAATTAGATCTAGTAGACGTGGATTTTTTCTCATTTTACAGTTAGAATGTCGAAGCTTCGAAAGTGTTAGAGCTTGAAATAGCAGAAATGGCGCAAATTATTTGAAATTATGAGATATTGATTCTGAAGCAGATTCGGATAGTAGTGATAGTGACACTGTAATATATTCTGATTGTTCTGTTCATGGATTTAGGCTTAATCGCGAAAAACTCTCCGGCCCTGGACAAACATTTGCGAAAGAGACTGCCGGCCTCAGCGATAAGCGCGCGTTTGCGCTTCCTGTCGCGAAAGGGTTAAACCTTGTAAATTGTTACATTTTTAGAAAATTTTCGTAAATCAAATCATTTTTTGCCCATACAATTTACTCATGTACAGTCTGGATCTTAACATCGACTCTAATTTAGTTAAAAACATTCGATTTTTTTTAAGTATACAATGTAACCCGTTTCATTTTTTCAAAATTTGACCTGTCTTGTCCTCCGTCATCAAAGCATCCTCCCTCCTCTCCCCCATAAAATCGGTCATTGCGATTTCTCCACGTCGTCTGCGCGCTGTTAAATAGAAAATACTGAAACATAATAAGCCTTTTACGTTTCTCGCTTCCCCCCCCCCTTTTATAAATAGAACACCATTTCGCCCTCACATCGGTTCCTTTTCGCAAAATATTTGCTGTTCATGACTGGGGGCTTTTAACTTTCGCTCCATCTGCGATCGTGTGTCACGTGAAAAAGCGCCTTTTTTTTTTTCTCGCTCAAGGCTGAACGAGGAACTACCTCACTGCCCGGACGCACGACTACGATAGCCCCGTAATATATGAAACGTTTTATGTGAGGCAGTCAAAGAACAGCTCAAACTCGTGTCGAACAGAGAAAATGGGAATGCGAGCTTCGTGAGATAAAACGTCCGTCACGGAAGAGAAAATCGCGCACGAATGGAAACACAATGGCCAGTGCTACCGCAGAAAACCCACAAGTATGTTCCGGGGAGACTGGTGCCTGATTTTTGTTTGAAAACAGTAACAAAAACTCAGTTCTAATAGATTTTGTTGCAGCAGATATATTAAATGTATCAGAAAGTAACGCCGTTTTGGTACTTTAAAGTCAAACAAATAAACTTTTAACAATATTAAGAGTATCGGAAAGCAACGCCGTTTTTATTACATTAAATTCAAACAAATAAATTTTCAACAATATTAAGAGAACCGGAAAGCAGCACCGTTTTATTACATTAAATTCAAACAAATAAATTTTCAAGAGTATTAAGCGTACCGGAAAGTAACGCCGCTTTGGTACTTTAATAAATTCAAACAAATAAATATTCAACAATATTAAGTGTATCAGAAAGTAACGACTTTTTGTTTTATTAAATTCAAACAAATTTTCAACAATACGCTGTCTATCAATAAGTATTTGGACACCTATGCAAATGACGATATCTGCGGTCCTGAGGTACGTCACGGCCTCCGCCGGTATATATCGTGTAGGAAACAGCATCGGCATTAGTCGCATGCAAGATGCCGCGCAGTTCGGAGCTCTCTGATTTCGAGAAAAGTATAATTATCGGGTATCACAAATGTGGCCGATAAGGGACATATCTAGCGATCTGAAGCACCCAAAATCGACAGTGGCCAATGTGATTAAGAAGTGGAAGGTGAGCGGTGATTGTCGGAATGTGCCCCGAGTCGGCAGACCAACGAAACTGGGAGATAGAGACCGACGAATGCTGTCCAGAGAAATTCGGAAGAACCGCACCCAACCGATGGCCCTCATCCGCGAGGAGTTTCAACAGGCATCCGGGAGTATTGTTTCAATGAATACCATCCGTAAGGAAGTACATCTGCTTGGTTTTCATGGTCGTGCTGCTGCCCATAAGCCTTTTATCATAAAGTCCAACCGCGCTGCTCGGTTAATGTGGTGCAAAGCACATCGAAATTGGACCGTAGATCAGTGCAAACGGGTTCTTTGGAGCGACAAATCAAGGTTCACCCTTTACCGTTCGGATGGCAGGGTCTGGGTCTGGCGTCTGCTTGGAGAACGTCTCCTGCGAGAATGCTTTGTGCCAACAGTCAAGTTCGGCGGAGGTGGAATTATGGTCTGGGGGTAATCCTGAACTTATCATGAATGGGGACCCTTGGTCCCCATTCATGGTAAGCTCAACGCCGGTGCCTACTGCACAATTTTGGATGACAATGGGCTTCCTACGTTGTGGCAGTTTTACGGGTTGGACCCCTGTTACTTTCAGGACGACAATGCCAGTTCTCATGTTTCGAGGTTAACCAAGGCTTGGTAGGGTGCCAATGGAGTTCATCGAATGGACTGGCCTGCCCAGAGCCCAGACCTGAACCCTATCGAGAACCTCTGGGACGAGTTGGATCGCCGAATTAAGGGGTACACTACCCGTCCAAAATCGGTGAAGGAACTTCTATGTCTACTCCAAGCCGAGTGGAAGACAATACCACTAGCTGTAATACAAAAACTTGTGGAAAGTATTCCCCGGAGGGTTCACGCTGTAATTGCCTCTCGTGGAGGCTCTAGCAACTATTGATTTCGAATAAAGTTAGTTTTTTTTTTTCTATCACAGGTGTCCAAATACTTATTGGTAGACAGTGTATTAAGTGTACCGGAAAGTAGCTCTGTTAAATTTCGAGGGCCAGATTTCGACGAAAAAAACGATTTTGACTACCTCTAGATTTACTTTCAAGAATTTTTTCCATGCATCTCATTGTACGCTAACATGCACGTTCATACAAATGCATCTGCAACCCATTTTGACCGACCGCGAGTCTATTTTGACCAGTTTTTCCATGTCGTCTGTACGTACGTATGTATGTAACTCGCATATCTTAAAAACTATTGGTCGTAGAATGTTGAAACTTTATATTTAGGATTTTTGCAACATGTAGCTGTGCACCTCCCTTTTTTGTCCCAATCGACAGGATAGTTTATCTACAGGGCCGTCCAAAAATTTCTAAATGCATTACGCTGTATGGTCCGAAATTCATTAAACTCGATATCTGAAAAACTATTAGACGCAGAATGTTGAAGTTTTATATTTGGGATTGTTGTAACGTCTAGTTGTACACCTCCCCTTTACGTCCCATTCGACTGGATAGTTTGTCTACAGGGCCGCACAAAAGATTTTAAATACATTATGCTCTACGGGCAGAAATTCATTAAAGCGTATTTTAGAGGTACTAGGCTATTTCAAACGACTCATAAGTGATATATGCTGTTAAGAGTTACAAAATGAATTTCTCCATCGAAAAAAGTGTCTTTATCATTTATATTTCTGCTACAGGAACACTTAAAAGATTTCCAATACATTGCGGTCAATGACAATTTTAGGGACATTCATCCATTTTATTTCGTACTTCGCATAACTCTAAAACTTTTAATCGTATAATTTTGAAATTTGGTATTTAGAACTATTGTAACATCTAACAGTGCATTTCTTTTTTGATTGCAATCGACTGGGTCATTTATTTACAGGGTTAGCCAAATGACTTTAAATACATTAAAGTGTATGGATGCATTCAATTCGTTGAAAGTCTGTGGTCAATGACTACTTTGGCTATCCTCAAAATCTCGCAAACTATCTCAAGCTTGTCGGCTTTTGGTGAAATATCGCTCAATTAAGTGTCAGAAGGAAATCTTTCAAACTGAACCCAGCTTGGAGATATCGGTAATATTTGGCTAGAAATCGTTGAACCTTACTATTACTGCAGTATTTTATCTCTTTCAAACAAAATGAGTTTAGATGAAATGCGCCGAAAATATTTTTGATTTAAAAGACGTGCAAGGAAGTGATGTGTTGACCACATCAGATTTTTTTTTTTTCTTTCTTTGAAAATGAGTGAAAAATAATGACGAGTTCTCTCACACCCGTTGCTGGTCTTGGCTGTAGTGAACCTTTCTAGGTTTTCTTCATATTGATATGATAAATTAACTTAGTATAAAACACATGGGTGACAGAGAAGGGAAAAAAACAAACTATACATGCGTTTTGAAGAACATTACATAGGTTTTCTCATCTTCTGGCAGTAGAATGTTAAAAAAGACCCCAGTAAAACAGCAGCTTTACAGGGGTCGGGTTATCACTGGGTCAGGAGACAGGGACGTAAGCAGAAAAAATTTCGGAGGGGGTCCAAACGGTGAAAAAGGCAGAATTTTTACACACACACACACACACAAAAAAAAAACTTCATCATTAGAAATGGGAATTTACCATACAGGGCAGGTAAGCAGCACGCTATTCCCTTCTATCATTAGTATTGCTTCAGCGTCTTTCTTGCTCTTCCTCGAAGTCATGCATTTTCTGTAGTCATCTGCTGTACGTTTAGCAATGGGCGGATGCTGTCTGCCCCTGGAAGAAAGAAAAAAAAAACTGAATTTTGTCGAACACATTGTTTGTAAAACATGTTCGAACACATTATTACATTCACTTCTGCGCCTAAGAATAGGTGACCTGTTCTGTTTGCCTCTATCACTGGCGAGACGACAAAATTTCGAGTTCACACTTTAGTCGTGGACATTTACTACGAAAGGACGGCTCATGTCACTGAATCTGCCATTTGTTGCCGAGTTGCATATATCCTTCCTGGAGTTTCCCGTCGCAGTTTGGTACCTCGTCAGAAGGGAGGACCTCTGAATACTGTCACCTCTCGGCCTTGACGTCTTCTAGCTGAATTATAGTTTTTTTTACAGGGCTACGACAAAGATTTCTTTTACATTATGGCGTATGGGGGGGGGAAGTTCTTGAAAGTGCGCTAGTGTTTAAGCGGTACATTCGATCGAGCGCAAATTGGGTATCTATGTTATAAACCACCGTCGTGAGAGCGGTATTGATTTTGATGTGTATCGGACTTAGTTTTTCTACAGGAATACGACAAAGATTTCTTTTACATTATAGCCTATGGGGGAAATTCTTGAAAGTGCGCTAGCGTTTAAACGGTACATTCGATTGAGCTCAAATTGAGTATCGATGTTATAAAGCACCATCGTAAGACCTGTATAGATTTTGATGTCTATAGGACTTATAGTTTTTCTACAAAGCTACGACAAAGATTTCTTTTACATTATGGCTTATGGGGAAAAATTCTTGAAAGTGCGGTAGCGTTTATTTAAATGCTTGGTAATGATCTTAATCGTAAGTGTTCGGAAAGTCGAGTGGATTCACTCCAGAGTTTTCTTTGAATTAAGAGTTCAAACTATAGTTATTAATATAAAACTATTCGTAAATCTTCTGTCAAAAATTGAATGCATTTATTACTACATCCTTTTGTAACAAACGTAAAACTAAATGTGTTCCTGCGTAGCTACTAAAACTATTGTAAATTTGGTATTGTAAATAGCGAATTTTAAAAATGCATGAAAGTTTCAACTCAACTGAATAATTTAAATGAAAATGATACCCTTTACAGTGATACACAGAAAGAAAAAAGACCTATGACGTAACATGAAAATTCAAGTTTTTTATTTCGGCACTAGGTTGAATTCTACTTTAACTGCCTTATTCCACCAAGGACCAAGTTCACGATAAATATTTAAATTTAATTACTCTGACAGTTTTTTTTTTCCCGTGACAATCGTTTACAATGAAACGATCTTTGAAACTCCGATGAAAAAATTTATAATGGTAAGATCGATTCCTGAATTGGGCTCGCAACCGAAATTCAAATTAATTTTGCACGTGATCATCCATCAATTTTCTTTCGCATAGTGTTGATTAACTGCAGCTGACGATTTCAACTCATTTATTTTATATTTTATCATAGCCTATACGCTAGTTATGGACAACCTTTGAAAAGTCGCGGGCAGAACTTCACGATGTTAGCGAACTCATGGGCCTAACTTCAGGATGGTAGCGAAATCGCAGGCTGTATAATTGGGATTTATATGGGAGATTTGAATGGTTTATATAGGTTTTATACGGGGTTTTAACTTGTTTTGCGGGCCGGATCAAAAGCCGTGGCGGGCCTCAACCGGCCCGCGGACTGGAGATTGCTTATATGTGCAAGCAGTAAATTGGGATGCTGAAAAATCTGGTTTCTAAAAGGTCTGGTTACTTTAACTGGTTAAAGGAGATTTTTTTCTAATAACTTTTTAATTCTTATTTAGCTGTGGATTAGATTGTGTTGTGCACTATTATTAAATTAAAGGATAAACACTTTGTGGAGACAATTATAACGGGCGATAAAATGTCTACACTCAGTATATTTAATCTTTCCCCACTTAAAATAAAATAAATTCATATTCAATTTTTATTATATATCGAAATCGGAATTGCATAATCTGCAGAAATTTTTCGCATTCGAAACATTTCGTTTGGTAAGAACATCCTCCCCAATATCAATGCTTAATGCTTAGAAAACCATTTTATGCGATTAAGCACCGATAACGAAAAACTATTGGGCCATCCCATTAAATTCTTCAAAGTGTTTTCCAAGAAAATGATTTTGCACTGAAAGCGATTGAACCAATTTGGCGCGTCGACAGAAGTTGGCAATTTAATACGTAAATACCGCATTTTCTTTTCGGAAAACTTCTGATTGATCAACCCCCGCCATCAAAAACAGCTTGAAATTTTTAAGCAAATTATACTCGCTGTAGTAATGTGTTTGGCTGGTCGATTACGGAACACGGTACGGTCTACGGTCGTCAAATGGAAGGGTGATAAAGCATCAAAATGGTTACCAAGCAAAATAAAATTCTCATTTTAAGAAATAAAAATAGTAATAATATATTGCTCAGTTTATGTATTTGGCATCATGTGCAAATCTTGGCGGGGGGAAAAAAATCTCCAAATTGGCAGCCTAACCGTATTTTGCAATGGACAATGGACCTGTATCAGCAAAATACCATGTCTAACTGAAAATTAACGGCATTAAAATGGACACAGCTTTGCCATCCTTTAGCGAGATGATATATTTGGTGTAGTTGTAAGTTGTATACGCTTTTCTGGCAGTTTTCAGTTAAAAATCATTCGGAGCCCTTTTCGAGGGAAAACCGCGAATGATAATTTCTATACATCATAATCTTCTCCGTAGCACTATTTTAAGATAATGTTAATGAGGAATGAAACCTGTTACACGCATGCGCGGACCGTGAAAAAATTGAAATGTTGCCAATGGGTGGCAGATATCGAAATTGCTCCTTATATCAACGAAAAGGAAAAAGCCATGTAAGACTTCAAAAAATTTTACCTTTTAAGCAAACCTTCCATAATTGTAGATTTTACAAGTGATTTGAAAAAAATAAAAATCATAAATATGCACACCATTACTTTCATATTATTTCCCTCGTTTGAAAAGTTTTGTCAATTATACTCATGCTCGTGCATGTCCTTACCATACCAGGTTGCCACTTAACAATTTTTTCACAATCACACTTCATAAAAAGAAAGAAACTCTTGAATGCTGATACAGGTACAATGTCCCATGGTGCATGCATGATGCACTTCCCAACGTCAGGAAACAAGGAAGAAGAATAGAACCAATACATGCATAGCATAATGATGCCCTTTCCAACATAATGAAGCAAGTAAGAGAAATAGGGCCGACGCATGGATTATGATACGCTTTTAATGTATAGAATTCTAGTGCGTATTTAAAATATGAAAGTCTTTTAGATTTTCTTTTTGACTCCTTTATCTCATAAATGCATTTACATTAACAAAATAATCTTTTAGAGTGTAAACATTGAGCGCATTCCTAAACGCTCATGCAGTGCCATTCGTGCAACTAGTTTTAGTTTTAGGTGTACTTAAACGCTTCCTTTTAAAACTGAAACCGGTTGACCTTTGTTCTTAAAAAGTCACCTGAGTGAAGTTAGTTTAAAAACTAAATCAAGTAAAACAGGAGCCAAGCCAGTTAGTTCATTTAGTTTTCCGCTGTTTGTCTGCAATTCCATCGAATAGGACCGGGGCCTTCGCAATTAGTAACGGGCCTGCGCGTGTATTTTGATGAGCCATCCAAAGAGGCCTACGGATGCTCGAGTCTTCACGTGTACATCAGGCATTTTTTAAGCTTCCCAGTGCTTTCAAACGTTATTTAATGTAGTTTTAAGTAGTAATTGTGTTACTAATTCAAGTACGAACTCATGATTAATTTGTTTGCTATGATACATATTGACATAAAGAAAATAGATGCATATAATTTGAAGGAAAAACAAAGTAGCGCTTACTTCATGATTCACGATTGCTTATTTTAGTTTCACAAGTGGATATTTAATATACCTTAAAATAACTAAATACAGAAATGAGAAAGACATTTTTATAATGAATATTTCATGAACGTAGTCGTATTTCCTACGTTACTTTAAACAATTCAAGATTAATCTTTAACAAATGATGTATTAAAGCGCATTTCGGTGTTTTCGGGATATCCTGTATATTGGAGAACATTGATAAAATACGCTCTATAGCGCGATCCCTAAATTAATTATTCTTTAATAAAGATATTTCATGTAGTATATATTATTCTTTTGTCGCTTGCTCAATCGAACTTGGGAATTGAGCAAGTATAATGAACGCTTGTACAAAATATTAACTACATTTGAAGTTTTTGTATAAACGGGCAAAAATCAATAATTTATAATTTACTGTATTTCTGCACTGTACCAGATGTAAGTCTTAATCACATAATCAAGGCATATATAACTGATAAATAACATTTTCAACTGGTAAAATTAAATTGTCTAAATAGTATCACAACGTCATGCTTATTTACAAGAATAAAAACTACTCAAGTAATACGATTTCTGATTAAAATAATTTATTTATAAATAACACATGAGTAATTATTCACTAAACATGATTTACATACATATTTTTAGAATTTCTAAATACATTATAAGCGTTCATTTTCCTTTACATTCAGAGCAAAATGTTCGAATTTTAGGATAAATTTTCATGAAAGAAAAGGGCGCAAGATTCACAAAACGATTACCTACATCTAAAGTTCTTTAGTACGACAAAAGTATAAAAAAATTGTTTTAAAATAATAAAATAATATAACATTTATAATACTTAGAATAATAAAATAGAATACTGTGACTGGGGAAAACAGGCCTCAATGATAAACTCATTTTTAGGGATGGCAGCTCATAAGCAGGCCCGTTACTAATTGCGAAGGCCCCGATAGGACGTGGTTTGAGGTGGACTCAGTGGCGCCGACTACGTGGGTGCTCCGGGGCTCAAGCACCCACTGACAAAATTCTGTGGGTGCGGAGCACCCACAGAAATTTTAGTTCCAAGTCATAATTTGAAGTTCCCAGAAAGGGCTAGGAAAAGACGTTTATGTGGGTGCTTTGGGTTTGTAAAAAAATTACGGTGGATGCTGAGCACCAGCAATCGTCTGATAATCCCAACACAGTGATGTGCACTCAAGGAGGGTCCCCCCCCCGCCCCAATTATGCCATTACGTAATATGAATATTTGTAAGGATACGGAACTTTTTGCATTATTTCAGTACTAAAATGCTTTATTTGCTTATTAGTTGTGTGATATTTTAAAAGTTTAAAAGAAAATCTTTAATGAGGCCAAATGTATGTGGATGCTTCGGCATGGACGTCCATATGAGTACTTTAAGACGAGTGGGGGGGGGGGAGTTATTTCTTGCATTTGTAAGGTCATCGGCAATCGCGCTTTCAAACATTTTAGTACTGAAATAGTGAAAAAAAGGTTAGCTAATATAAAAATGTTCACTATACCGACGGCTAGAGGGAGGGACCCGAGCCCCCACCTACTTCCCTATATGAGCACCCATGTCCTTTATAATTTAGATGCGCATGAGGAACTTCGATGAGACAATCAGTGGGGTAACTATAGGGCGGTAGAACGGGCAAAAGCCACGGTCCCCCGGACGGAGGGGGAGCCTTTCTCAAATAGAAAGCTAGAAAAAGTGAACTGCAACATGTTGGTTGAGATTCTGTACAATGAGGAAGGACCTTATCCAGTGAATTCATTACGGGCCCTAACGGTATAGTCACGCCACTGATGACGACGAGTGCTTTGCAACTGCATAATTCGAAAATAAAATTTTAGTGAGGGACAGTTTTTTTTTTTTTTTTTTTTTTTACGTAGTATGTCAGATCTCAAGCACCCACAGAAAAGTTTTCGTGGGTGCTAAATACTTGCATGTATTTAAAGGAAGTGCTTAGTTTGCATGGGAGGGAGCTCAGCTCCACTACTTCTTTTTTCTCGGTGAAATTTTACACTAAATTTAAATTTTTAATTACCATCGTAATTGTTTCTGTTGATATTAATTTTATTACATCGCAAACTAATACAGAGGTAACAAAAATTAACTTAATAATACCTTAAATTAGGTAATTAATTTTGTAAATTGCAATACAAAAAATCAGGGCTCTTGCACTTTTTTGGATAGAAATTAAACCCTGTTTAAAGGCAACTGAATGACAGCTACTTTCAGCTTATCGCTGTAGTTCGGAAAAAAAAAAAAAAAAAAAAAACATGAAATTTTGGTACACAGATTCAAAACAATTATGTAAAATATTTCAAATTTTTAGGATGTATGTTTTAGAAACTGCACTATACACTGAAATAAACAATAAACCTGTATTATTTACGAAACTTTTAGAAAAAATTCTTATAAATCGAAAATTTTAAAGAAGTGTTATTCTTTATTTCGGTATGTAGTGCAGCTTATAAAGAATCATCCTAAATTTTTTTGAGTCCTTGGTGCGATAGTCTGCTTTAATTTGTGTACTAAGACCGTTATGCAGATTTTGTTTCTTCGGCATACACCATTATGTGCCTCGGAACTCGAGTAATTATAATAAAATTCCAATAAGTAGTAATTTAGCACATACTCTAAAATTTTAAAAAGTGCATGAAAAAAAAAGGAATCCAAACAGGTAATATTTTTGTCTACTTAAAATAATAATAATAATTATAATAGTTTCTCATATGAGTACTAATTTAGAGGTGTATGGGGGCCATCCTAACATTCAGACATTTTAGCACGAAAATAATACTTAGAAGTTCAGTATGCTGTAAAAATGTTTACTATACTAGGCGGGCTCAAATCTCAATCCCCCACTACCACTTGCCTTCCTATCTGGCGCCCATGTAAACAATGTCTTTCTAAAATTCAAAGCTTTGTCACAATGAGATGTGCGACTCCCTACAGCCCCAAAGGCAATGCCTTTGCCCACTGTACCCCCCGCCTTTCTGACCCATAGATAGATCTGACCCACACAAACAGACCTCATCCCAGAATCCTCGTCCTCCATGGGAAAATGTATGAATACAATAATACTATGTTAGCCCAAGAGTACTGGAAAACGGAGAATTTGAGACAAAGCCGCTGGCTACAATCAGAAGTTCACGCGGGAAAGATAACAGAGGAGTTAGGTGAAAGACTCATTCCCATTATGGAAATGTTTTGAGATAGTTCTAATAATATTACTTCATTACGGATTCCGAAGTGAATAGGTTTAATTGTTTTTATTGTAAATAGAGAACATCAAGGTCTGTCTGTTTACAAGCACCTAATATACAACACTTTGTATGTCTCTGGAACAAAAAAAAGATGCTCATTCATCAAAAAGTGTCGGCGCTTTGGTGTTAATTGAATGAGACTGAGGCGAGGCTTCTAAGGTATAAAGGTTTGTGTCACTTTCTTCTTAAGTCTCAATTTCCTTTTCTTATTTTTGAATGATTTTAGTGCTCAGTTATTTATTGAAAAGGGTGGAACAGACTGTCGTCCACACTAACATTTCGAGATGCCTTCCGTTTCATTTTCTGCGAATATTTTGTTCAATTTTTGTTCTTGTTTGACAAAGCGGAATTAGGTACTATTTGCTTTGATCTAGCCAAATGCTGTTTTTGTAACATTATACTGAAATCAATGGTGCATGAACACACATTACTGAAATGTATGTCTCTCGTAATTTTGCAAATTTGACCACATAATGGTAGAGGGTAAAATAGCTCTACTTCAGGAGGATGCTCAAAATCATGCCTGGAGGTTATATGGCCAACAATTCAAAATATTTTTTGAATAATTATTAACTCTAAGATAAACAACTTTTTTTGTTCTGCTTTATTTTTTTTTGTTTGCATTTAAATAGTTGCCAATCTTTTTTATGTGGTCCTACACACATTTCAACATAGAAAACGGTGCATTGGCATTAATTCATTCTGAGGAAATTATCTAGTTTAATTTTAAAGGTATAATGTTTGTAATTTTTTTAATTTGTTGGGAAAAAAAGAAAAGAAAAGAGTCAAGGCTTAGCTGCAGCTGTTTATAGGTCTACAAAAATGTAAAAAAAAAAAAATACAGGAAATGAATGAGCTGAGAAACAATACTATGAATAACATTTTTTGAAAACTCTGAGGATTTCAGACAGGGATGAGATAGATTAAACAAGAATAACATTGATCGTGAATTGTTACATTTAATTAACGAAAAAAGTTAATCACTTTTTATACAAAATTTCCATTTACATGACAAGAAATTTGACTGATTGTGATATTATTGTTGCATGTTTTTTTCCCCCCAATACACTTTGCTTTGAAATTTATAATGATTAGTTAAAACCAATCAAAATTCTATCGCTAAAAGTAAAAAAAAAAAGTTATATAGTGTAATACACCTCTTTCGGGTCTGATTTATTACAAGGGCAAAGGGGGTGTGCGCCCAGGAATTCTCGAATTTTGACAGAGAATTTGCATAAGGCAAACAAATTTAAGGTGACTCCAGCACCAGCAGATTTTTCTAAAAGAAGGGCATTTCATCAGAAATACTTCATTACTTTAAAAAGAATCTTGATTTTAACTGGTTTGCTGTTATCGTTACTAAGACACAACGGTGGAGACTTTCATTCTATGCCCAGCGTTGCTTCACCGTAGTACAGATAATCGGACGCCAAAATTCACACTATTCACTTAAATTAAACTTTGAATGTCACCTTCAGCGCTAGGAAAAAAACACGCAATTTTGGTACATAAATACAAAAAAGAAAACTAATTATCTCAAGCACTTCACAATTTTTAGGATGTAGGTTCACAAGCTGTACTAGACACCCGAATAAACGAAAATGTTTTTGCAGAATGGCCACTCTTAGAAATATTTTGCTGTGCAGTTCCACATTTAAGATTTTTTTCTGAAAGTTTCATGAAAGTTTTCGAATTTATTGCAGTGTGTAGTGCAGCTTGTAAATAATTATCCTGAATTTTTCCGAATCCTTGGTGCAGTTAGTTTATTTTAATTTGTGTACCAAAACCGTGAGACAGATATCGTTTCTTCGATCTATACCCTCAGATATTGCATATTTTATGTGGAGCCAAAATGATTATTTGTATTACCCATTTCCCACTGGTAAAAATGTGCACGAAAAGTCAAATGATTGAGTAGTTACGAGCAAGGAAGCAAATAATAATAGGAAAAGATTGAAGGGTAGTTGGAAAAGATTCCATAAAGTTGGAAAGTGTATCGTTATTCATGAGTGTGCCGTATTTTTCTTCCTTGTTCCATAAAAACCCATCTTCGGAATCGAAATCTATCTTAAAATCACCTACTAAAACTATTTTACAATCTTAGCCAAGTACATTCCAACTATACTCCCCCTTTAAAATAAACTGTCTCGTTTTGGCACCAAACTTAGCGATCCTTTATCAAAAATTACAAACCTTGTGCGACTTTCAACATTTTATTAACCCCCCCCCCACGGACTTTTAGGGCACCCACAGAAATTTTGTAAAGTCGGCGCCTCTGGGTGGACTGATGGCTATTCTCTTTTATGCTGATCGCCTAAGCATATGATCGTGGATGCGATTCCCACTTAGTCGCCTGGCTGTCCATATCTCTTTTCTGAGAGATAAACCTGTCTCTGTGTTGCCCACTTCATTCAACGAGGATTTATACAGAGCCGGTCCTAGGGTGGAGCGAACGGTACGACATGTGCCATAATCTGAGGGGGCGCCATATCTTACTATATATGTGGAGTTTGGTTATAATTAAACTTGCCTTGCGAACAGCATTTTGCAGCTGAAATGATGAGCCCATGGCCACCCTATTTGGCACATGGACAATGGACTGTACGCGAGATGTGCTCAAAGATTTTCAGAAGGTTTAGTAAAAAAAATCTGTAAACTAGTGTGATCTTTGTACTGTGAATTCAGCTCATAAAATGATCCAAGTTAATTAACAAGTGCCCCAAAACCATAGAATAAATGCTGAAATTGTTTGTACATTTCGACATTCGAATGTAATTTGTACATTCAGTTATTTGAATTGTTAATTTTGCTGTTTTTCCATGTAAACTGCCACTTAGAGGACAGTTTTTTGAACTCTTAGAAAAAATTCCTTTGGCTCACCTCGTGTAGTCTATATATCAGATTTTGTTACGATCTTTTCAGAAAAAAATCATGTAAATACTCTATTGCTTCTGTGATATGAACTTCTGTATACCAAAGATAAACACTGCCATGGGCGCCGGGAGGGGGGTGCAAGGGGGTGCACTTGCACCCCCCTGGAAATTTGAAAAAAAGTATAATTAACCTGAAAATATAAGTAATTAGTTTTACCCTTAAGAGAGTAAAAAAAAGAGCATGAATGTGTGTGTGATGTTTTGAATTCTACGTGTAACTGTCGCATTAAATTAGCTGCTTAGACCTGTGTCAATGGCTTAATATTTTCTACCATTGTACATAAATTTTAAACTTTTGAGAACTCGTCCGCATTTTTATTTTGGGATAATGTTGGCGCACGCACATGAGCCCTCATAATGTACTGACCAACGTCGTAGTAGTGTTGAATGCCCCACGGCATGTGTCCGCAATTAGGGAAAAAATATTTTGAAAAAGTCTCCATAGTATTCGAGGTAGACGGGACCGGGCTTGTCTCGAACTATCGAAATCATTAAATTAATAAACAGATAAATGGAAATAAAGCAATTTGTGATTTGAGTGCATATTTAAATGAAAAATTTAGTTACATATTATCACATTACTGATTAGAGCAGGTTAATAATTTCGGAAAATAATAGTCAAATCTTTTGAATTGACACGTTGACTCGTTTCCTCACAGCAGTATCGTGCCATTGCCAAAGCAGCATGTGAACGCTGCACAGAATTGTCTATGAGGACATCTACAGAAAAAATACACCCACTTTCTTTGGGAGAGGGATTTCTGATAGGACTTCAGGGTGCACAAAGTATTTGAATTTTTCTTCTGCAGTTAAAAAAAAATCGCCTGTTTTATATGCGTTGGTCATTATTTGGGAGCTAAACTGATTTTTTCAATAACTGAGATGTATGGAAAACAAGAACAATCGAAACTCGAACTATCGAGACTCTACTGTGAATGATTAAATGCAATTATTTTAGGACTTAACGCCTAAAATTCAACATTTCTTTTAAACATTATAGAGTTAATTTTTTCAGAGATTTAAACTAAAAAACTATTAGATGAAAATTTGTATTTTGAGTTTTTTGACATGGTGATTCTTCAACTATTAAGTGAAGGCATCACTGCGCTACTTTCGAAACTTGGGGTCTGTTTCAATATGTGGATGTCCTTGATAGGTGCACTTACAGCAAACCTGCACATGGGGTATCTGTCATGGAAAGGGGGGTTGCGTTGGGAAGAGTACTTTTTAAGGGTTCTAACGCGTATTCACGTAACATGTAGATAAAACCGGCCAAAACACAAAAGCATTAGATTAGAACAATTGACCTTCACATTTCAGTCATCTACAATTTTCAGTACTGGACATGCGGGAACTCCTAAGCCAAAAATTGCTATATACATCAATGCTAGAGAAAATACTTTTCGCTTCAGTTTTTCAGGGAAAATTCGTATGTTTAAATATAATTTTTTTTTTATCAAAATTGCATATAATTTAAATAATTAAGTATTAGTATACTTAAACTGAGGTATTATTATTAGGCCAAATTAATAGTTTAAGATTTTTCAGCTGCGACAATATAACTATGACGATGTTTATTTCACATTGATGCTACATTTTCAAGTCAAGATTCTTCATATGTATGTGTACAGGGTGTCCCTGAAGGTAGTTAAAATACATACAAAGAAGCATTTTTCTGCATTGCAACGTTTGGTCGGAAATGAAAAATGTAGATAGTTTCAGTACGATAGGGCTCCAGCCTAGTTCGCAAATAATGTGCGTAATGACCCTATTGTCATCTTTGACCCCCGATCGATTGGACAAGTTGAACTAGTTGCTCGGCCAGCACGTCCATTAGATTAATCAAGTATCGAATTTTGCTTTTGGGAGCACCTCAAGATACTAGTTAGAAGACTCCCGTTGACACAGATGAGGGCCTCATTGCAAAACTTTAGTAACCGCTGCAACCGTTCGTGGAACACCTGGCATCTTCGAAAGGGTACGCCAGTCACTTGCTAGTCGATACCAGCACATTCGAGCATTTACATAGAGCTTTTGCATTTGTTATATTTCCATCTACACTTTTTATTTTTAACCCCACGCTGCTAATCTGCTATACAGAAAATGCTTTATATGCATTTTATTCTTAAAGATTGGCCTATGAGTTCAGGAACACCCTGTATATGTATATATGGTATATCCTGAGTGCACCCCCCTGGAAATGATCCTGCCGGCGCCCTTGAACACTGCATTGAAAAAACAAAAAACAAAACAAATCAAAACCCCTGAAAATCTTTCTACCAACATATGCGTGTGGACAGTGCCGCAGCTAAGTTTACGTCAATCTCGGTAAACTTTAATTTTGGCGCTTTTTTTCTTTGGTACCTGTATTACCTGGTACCTGGTACCTGGTATTTGGTACCTGGTATATTACTGATTTTGCCGCCCCTTCAACGTGGCGCCGGGGGCAATTACCCCGTTTGCCCCACTCTAGTTCCGGTTTTGTGGAAGGGGGATGGCGCATTTTTGTAGTTCGCATCACTTTGGAAAATACCTAGGACCGATACTGGATTTATAAAGGGATTATTCAAACCAAACGCAGAAATCCGAAAATAAATGTTCCAAGCATAATTACGACGACACGTTTTGTGATAAACAAGGGCATTACCAAGGCAGAGAAACAAGACAAGACCACTGGGGTGAGCATTGTCAAGTGGTTACTTCGTTAATATTACTAAGACAACTTCTCACAGTCAAAGCTCTTGTAATTTTTTCAGATTGTCCAGAGCTCCTTGTGCCCTTTGGATTCTGCGAACTGTAAGTCCTGGATGGGCGCCGGCAGCATAGGGCAAGGGGCGCAATGCCCCCCTTGATTTTTGAATGCAGTGTTATCCCTTCCTTTTTTGCTCTTTCCAACATGGTAACAATACGTTTAAATAGTCTTTGCCGCCCCCACCTGGGAAATATTCTGCCGGCGCCCAAGATGACCTGCGTTGTGTTTTTCCTTTAAAAAAAAAACACCCGCCGAACGATTCATAAAAAGGGACTAAGAAAATTGCCTTTTACTCGTGCACTTTTGTTGTAACTTTTACAATGAGTTTTTTGAAGTCATCTACAACTGTAATTATGTAGTGAATACATTCTTTTCATTCATTAATAAAATAACTGTTAGCTCTTTATAATATATTTAAAAATTGATCGGATCCATCATATTATCCGTAATTAAAATACGTTTGTAAAGCATTGGTTGTTTGTGAATATCCGGCGTTTTCTCAAACGAAGTGAAATGATTATATATAGGGGGGTTAGGAATGTAAACTTCTGCACTTTCGCGCTTCGTGAGGTGAGCAGAAAGTTTGAGTTATATTAGAAAAGTTTTATTTCTTGCTATTTAATAAAATACACCGAGTTTTACACTTATCGGTTTTTATTTTAAAATACCGGCCCCAAAAGTTATTTCTATTTTGTAAATTTTCTAGAAAAATTTATGGCTAATTTTGCCTTGTACGTCAAACAATCATTCATTTATTAGTTACTGCTAATTGTTTTATCATTCGCATTGGTACTTTGAAGGGTTCTTTAAAGCCTTAATATAGCACATTTTTTTCACTTTATTTTAACGTGGCTTGTTTCCTATGCTTAATAGTGTAGTGAAGTTTCGTAATACTCCGTATGTGCCAATTATCCACTGCAATTTTATCTTTGAGTGTCAAGTATTTGATTTAGTTAATTAGTTGAAGAAATAAGTATGCCGTAATTGAAACGGTTTATTGTCGCTTTAGTTTATCATGCGTAATTAATATCAAGATGAAATATGAAATTAAATAACACCCCTCAATTTTCACTCGAATTTTACATTTCTACAAGTGATAGTTTAATGTGCACGGTTATATAAAACTGAGTGTAAATGACTTCGTCCCATCCAGGTTCAATATTTTTACGGATGGTTAGACGTAAATAGGCACATACACTTATATATTAAAGATTTAAAAATAAATAATGCAATACAATGACTTGTTGGGTATTAAAATGAAGTTCTCAAAGAAGTACCGTTATAATATTTGTAAAATACTGTAAAATATTAAAATGTATTACTGTGTTTCTTTCCCAACTGTTTAAACTACTTAAATTGCACTAGTTTGCCCTTAATAATGGCAAAAAAAGTTAAAACTATGTTTAGTATTGAATCCAAATTTAAGTTGTACATTTTGCACACATTTAATGGCAGTTAATAAATTAAATCGATGACAAGACTGTCAATCCTGGGCTGAATTATTGATGAGGATCTGAAGTTTTGCTACTTTTAACTTGTACACAAAATTGGGATATTTGTACAAGTAACAAATATCAATATTTTATGATTTTTGTAATTGCTAGATATTCATGTTGCAGACAAAAATATTTTATGCTTACTGAAAAGAACATGCATGCCACATTACTCATGCTTTATAATATTTACTCTGATAAGTTATTTGTTTTTAATAAAATTAAAATTCCAATTAATTATTTCTAATACTATTATTATTTTTAAAATGAGAGCCGTTACTTGTTATTCTATTTACCTTCACTTTAAACTAACACCTAGTCATATTGCAGCATTAGTTTTAAAACTAAAGTATGAAATTTCCCTTTCAAAACAATCTCAATTTGGTCAGCATTTTTAAACAATTGCTAGGTCCCTTATTCGAAATACCTGGTCTGACCAGTGGCTGAGAGCACAGTGCTCTCAACTGGGAGATGGAAGGCGCCTGGTTCAAACACAGGAAGCATCTGTCATCCAAACAGTTTGCTGTTTTCTGTATTTTTTTCTGAAACTTCATGTAAATGTGGGTTAAGAGCCCTGAGAAAGTTTCCCACAGAAGGCTACCCCCCTTTTGGCCTCGATCCCTCGTGTAGATAATCTGCCATATTCCCAAAATCAATTATTTGAAATTCCCTGTGTCCTTTCACATGGGTAATGCATATTTTGACTTGTTTTCCTATACAGTTTAACTGATTAAAAAGTCAAATAGGTTGCAACCAGATTCTTTTATTATTGTTACAAAATAAAAGTAAAAATGTAATACAAAATGCACAATTATGAATTTTAGTAATAAAATATATTTGTTATGCATATTGTCCTTGCCATTTAACCCTGATTATTAACATAAAATAATATATAGTATTTATTTTATTTTAATAATCAAAGTTACCTTGTTATGTAAATATAAAAGAAACTTGTCAAAACTAAAAATGTAACCCTCATGCATGCAACTAAGGCATAAGATTTTATAATTGGGAAGCCGATTATGTTGTTAGAATTTCATATGGGTCAGTTTCAGAAATGATATGTTTTGTAAATAAAGCCAAAATACCCCATTTTTATTAGTAAATATAGCAAGCTGAAAAAATGTAGGCTAGCTGAATCAGACTGTCCTGGTTGAATCAGATTACTTGACAAACATGCTTCTAGTAATCTGTCTGTTTAGGAAAAACAGACCTGGAGTCTGTTTTTCCTAACAGGTCCCCAGGACCTGTTATATCACTGTTCCTGGTAATATTAACCTGGGGTCTGTTTAGGAAAAATTTGAGCCAATTAATGAGCCCTTCAGTAGTTTTCATTTTAAAAATGGACCCTTCACAATATTTTTCATGCTAAAAACTGACCCTCAACAATATTTTGCATTTTAAAAATGGGTCCTTCACAAAATTCTTTCTATGAAAAGCAGATCCTTTACAAATCTTACAAAATTAATTTCTGGCAATCATAGTTATATAAATCTATGCACATGAAAAAACCTCAATGTGTAAGAAACTTTAAAATAATCGCCGAATTGCTGGCTGTACAGTGTTCTAAGATAGACCGAATCTGCAGCTTGATCCTCCACCTAGCCATCCAAAATAATTTTATAAGCTCTATGCTTGTTTAAAGAGTTATATTCCTTCAGCTAAATATGCCATTTGTAATTTTTGGATTTAAATCGGTGTTTGAGAAACAAGTAACTTAAATCGCAAGAACTGCAATTTAAATTGGAATGATTTGATCTTCATTTTGCAGCTTAAAGCTGAAGCTTATCACTAACCATTCACAAATTTCTTTTTCTAGTAAAATGCATTATCAACTCATCATGGGCGCCCATAGGAATTTTTCTAGGGGGAGGGGGCAAACTTCAAAAATTTTTTCTAGAGGGGGGGCAAATTTCAAACTTGAACAACTTTAGTTCTGGTTTTGCCATTTGTTTACATCATGAGACATTAACCTAAAACTCTAAGTGTCCTATTTTGCCTCCCATTATGGACACCTATGCAATTCATTGCTATTTAAAGTTGAAATTTAAAAATATTCTGCCTTAGAGAATTGTATTAAACATTGAAACACTTTCTTCCTGTGCTCTTTAATTCTGTATGTTTTCTCTTGAAATTAGCTTGATGACTAAATTTAGTTTCTTGACTATATTGATTTTATGCAACTGCTGTAGTTTTCATTATACTGTTAAAAATTTTTTGCAAAGGCATAGTTATTTTAAATTTCTTGACCATTACTTAAGAAAAAAAAACCTATTTTCAGCTTAGTTAATACATATTTGTTAAATTAATTTTAAAAATTTTTATTTGTTTAGAATTCTAATTGCAATATCTAATACAGTGTTTTATAATAAGTTATTTTGTTTTTCAGTTGCTATATTTCAGTTCTAATGGACAACTAATCTGTTTTTGATTATTATATAATAAATAATTTGAATGCTGTGTGAACATAAAAATGCCAGTGAGTGGAGGTAAGAAATTTTTAAAAGCTGTTATTTCTTGCTTAAGCTGTTGTAATGATCAGTGGCGCACACAAGGGGGTCCAGGGGGTCTGGACCCCCCCCCCCATCGGCTTTGATTTTTTTTTGATTGATTATTACCCTATATCTATAGTAAATAAAATGATTCCAAAAAAAGGTAGCAATAGTTTCAGTTCTAATAAATAGAAAAGAAATTTTTTTCTCGTTTTCCTCAACTTTTCAAAAACTAACTGAAAGCGAACATAAAACGCCATCTTGTTCTCATAACTGAACAACTATTACTTTCCTTTCTATTGTACTGTGTAGTGTATTCTTAGGGAACTGGATGGGACGAGTTTTGATGAATTCCATCTAATGAAAACGAGTTCTTTCATCACTGATTTTTGTCAATCTGGAACATCCCTAAAAGTTGGACGCCCCCCAGCCAAAAATCCTGTGTGCGCGCCTGGTAATGATGCATCTAAAACATTTGGAAATTATAATTTGTGCTAAAACTTTTATGAGACTGTAATTTAACTCGTGCCTTGGTAACAGTGTCTAAACTTTTTCAAATTGCTGCTTATATGAACATGCTTTGTTTTATTGCAATATGCTGGCATAGAGAACATTTTATTGGATTGATTATTATTTTTTGACTGGATAAGAATTAAATTTGTCTTGATATTTTTATATTTAACCCCAAAATGCCCCAAGTTTCACGTATACCAAACTTTTAGAACACTTTTTCTGCTGGATTAGAATACAAGTCAAATTTCTTAAGTCAATTCACATATAAGATATAGTTTTCAATAAAATGATTTCTATCATAAATAATAAAAATTTCACATTTCTTTCAAACTGCATATTTTTTGGAAAATTAATTATTCACAAAGCTGATGTAGGAAATTTAGCTTACACTCCTGGCTATTGCATGATCAGCAGTGAATGTATTTAAAATTCAGGCATTAAAAGGTTAAGCTATGCATTTGGGTTTTTAAATTTGATATCTAATGTAATATTTCCTTTTGAAAAGTATTAAGTTAAAAAATGTTCAGTTTTAAGAAAGCTTGGTTTCAGTTTTTTTTTTTTTTTTTTTTTTTTTTAAATGAAGGATGAACTTGTATAGAGACTTATGTAATTTATTTTCATTATTATAAAATTTTTACTATAAAGATTAAAGAAATAGAAAAGTAATGCCTAATCAAAGTTATTTGAATTTTAGAATTATACCCAAATTTTGTTTTCTAAGATTTCCTTTTAATGTGTTCATTTCCTCATTGAAGAAAATATTGCTTTCTATGTTTGTGTCAATTTCAATTTTTATTTTATTTTCCTTACGAAGTAAGGCTTGTTTTTATTGTATAAAAGTTGGTTGAACATTATGCAGTTTCACGAATAAGTTTTGTCCTTAAGTTCAATCAAGTCTCAAAATGTATTTAAGGGATATTAATGTTTCCTTCCCATTTTATTGACCCCCGATTGATATTGACAATGATGTGTATGTAAAGTGTGGATATCATTTATTTTTTTTAAATTAACAATAAATTTCAAGTATTTAACTTTGGAAAATTTAGTGTTTTAAGCATTTTTAAACTCATGCAAAGTGCATAATCCGGTTTTGCAATAACAATTTAGATATAGTTAAACTTAATGACTTCATTTGGTTATAATTATTTTGCAATTTAAAACCTGTTTTGTGTGTGTGCATTTCTGTTAAGTTAGTTGGAGAAATGTATTTTAAATTTAACATTTAAATTGTTTTTTCATTCTATAGATACCCGTCAAGCGCTTAAACTTCTTGAGCGAATTCAGTTGCATTTAAAAGATTCTGAAGCTGCTCAGTTAAGTCCATCTGTGGGAGATGATCTTAATACGTTGATTTCTGTTTTGGATAGTCCTGTTTTCCATAGTATTCTTAACATTCAGGTGATATTTTAGCTCTTTTGTTGGTTATGTTCATTTATGCCTTTTTACCCTATACATTATTTGCTAATTTTCCGTATATATCATTTATTTGCTGCAACAACGTCATAACTTGAGAATCATGATTTTCTTTTTTTCGTTAATACCACAGAGACAAATCTAAAGATGTGAACTTTTAGTAGAATATAATTCCTGAGCTGTCAAAATTTACCCCCCTGTTGCTAAAATTTCTTCAATTTCATAGATTTTCAAATGCATTTAATAGAAAAATTGTGATTTTCAGGTTATGCTGTGCACACATGTTGCTCTAGCAAATAAGCAATTTCTTTGGTTGTAGTTGTATGGTATAGTTGTATTGTCATTGAAAACTTGCGTTAAGACAAAAAAGATAAAATTTATTATGCAAAATTCTTTGAAAGCCTTCATATAATGTTGAATAACCTATGTGAGTGCATAGAATATCTGTTGAACTGAGCGCTTTAAAATGAATTTAGTTTTTTGTAAGTATTTATTTGCTGTAATCTTAAAATGCTAACAACTCAAAAAAACTGCTCATAATATTGAGTTCAATTCTTTATTTCTCCTAGATTTTGTGATTCTTTATTTATTTGTCTGATGTTAATAAATTTATCTAATGCATTGCACTGTGCTGTGTTCTGCTTTTTAAACATATTTTAAACTTAAAAAAATACTGATCCCCCTCTTCTAGAGAAATCTCTTGCATGTGCTTTTGACAGTGTCAACTAAAAAATGTTAAACAAGAGCCAAAGGTTCAAATGCTTTTGATGCATGATGTTTAAAAAATTTTGTCGTTTCAAAAGGCCTCAGAAGTTTTTCTGTTTCTAAACATGCAAATAATGCAGTTTGAAGCTTATATTAACCCCTTGTGCATCAGACCAATTTATCTATAAAGGACTTTAACACCATAATATTAAATTCTGTTAAATAAATTTGTTCACCTGTTATGGCTATTTAAATAGTGAGGTGTGAAAAAAAAAATCATGGCTTAGAATACCAGATATGAACTACATACTGTGTTTAACACATGGTAGAAAAAGTTAAGTCTGCAATAATACCACGAATATATGCGGGTACGTTCATGGTATTTATGTGCAACTTTATAAAAGCATAAGCACATTATGTCCCTTGTCTGCAAAGGGTTAAAGGTTGTAGGACTCGTATTTCATGTTTAGTATGCATGTTGAAAATGACTTGAATCATTTTACATAAGTACTAATGATTTGATGCAATAATATTTTGACTTGACAAAACCTATTCTATGATCTCTTTGGATTCAAAGGCTATGCTTGTTCTTTAAAAATGTAAATGTGGAATTGTAAATTTTAATTTACTTAAATGCATTTTGAATTGGGAGGGGGGGGGGATACAAATAATAAAAGCCCAGATATCCTCCAATAAAGATTTTGTGTTGTTTCACTCAAATACAAAACTTTTTAAAAGTAATTATATGCAGATCAATACTGTTTTACCAGTTAGCTGGAAATTTTGTACAAGTATGTAATGTAATATAGAAAAGATTGTAAAATACTTTGAAAATCAGCTTGTCACTCACTATTTTTGGTTTACTTCTCTTTGTAACTAGGCCTTTCCAGCATTTTCATACTATTCTTATAATTGACTTCTGTACCTTGCATAAATGTGAGTTGTTGGTGTTGACGGCCAAAAGACAATAAAATTATTTGCTGGAATGGCTCAATTTTTGCAATAGCAAAAACAAGAAAGTTCTAAAAACAAGATGCTAATGCTATAAGTGCATTAAAATGTCTATTGCATTTGAACCCCAGCTTGAAATCATATGATCTATTTCAAGATACTTATGAATGGAAAGCTGTTTAAAAATAATCTTTATCTTTAATTAAAGCAGCTGTTCTATACTTTTCATTAAAACTAAATTTTCCCTGATATTTATAATACATTATGTTCAAATTACTTAACCAATTTTTTTTTTAAGTAAAAGTTTTGTTAATGAAATAAAATTCTCTTAAAAAATGATTGAGTTTTATAAGAAAAATAGAATAATTTCTGCAAGACTTCTCTTCTTATAGCTGATGAAAGTACGAGTATTTTGCTAAAATGAGTATTTTAAACATTATAAAAGGATGAATAAAAACTTTGTTATCACCCCTTAATCACTGAAACTCTTTAAAGTTAGTGTTAAAAAAATGTAGTTATAGTTTTAAAAAATTTTATTAACCAAAATTTCATAATTGTGTGCTCAGCTTTTCCTAATCAAGTCATTTTCTTTGCAACTTTTTTTTGTTTGTTTGTTCCAATAGATTATTTTAAATCAATAGTTTAATTTGTTTAAAACAATCAACTTTTAATAGTATTTGCTTGAAAAACTTAATTATCTAGTAGCTAATTTCTTTTTGATTCTCAATTAGAAGTGATAAATAGTAATGATGATAAAAATGTATCTTGAAAGACAAAAGGTCTTAAGATAAAAATATTAACCATATATTTTGAATGTGCAAAGAGCATATTTTTGTTGTATTGTACTAAGTGTACTATTGTGTATTTGAAGAAATTTATTAATGTGGATACTGATTGAAATGCAATTGCTTATGTGATTATGATCAAGTACTTCTTATGCAGTTTTGCTGAAAAATTTATTAGCTGAATGACATATTGAAACAGCTAGGTGGTAGGAATGGCGTTCTCATTTTCAGCCAGATAAATGTATATAATGGTGTGCTTAGTCAAAAAGTCCTATTAACCCTGTTTTAAGTTCACTTAAAGCAAAAAAATGCAAATATTAGGATATAGCCTGACATTAATTTTTGTGTATATTAATCATAAAATTAATTTTTTTTCACTCTTTTTTAATACTGTTTTAGAATAGTATTAATTTGATGTTATCTCTGCATTATACTGATTCTTCTAAAATGCTAAAATTTATTTCAGGACTCTTTGCAAGAGCTAAAAAGGCAGCTTCATAAACATCCTTCAATTTTACCTGTTGATTTTGACATATCTCCTGCAACTGGAGAACTGCTTTTAAATGTGCCCGCAGAACCAGTACCTTTGCAAAACTCAGATTCTTATGAGCCAAGTTCTGATCCTGATCAGAATTATGATTATGAAGGTCACATGGCAAAAGCTAGAACAGCTTTAAAAGCTGATGAAATGGAGCCCCAGTCTAATGAAGTATGTGCTCGGTGTTCTGTTAAATATTCTTTTAATGTCTTCAGTTAATTATATTACAAATGTTAAAAAGCAAGTAAACGAGTGATCGAAAGTCTGCTCCATCATTATCTTCGAAAGTCATATAAATGAACCAATTAATGTACAAGTATTGCTTGCACTGAAATGTTTGTCATAAAGATTTTTTTTAAAAACATAAATTAATTCAAAATTTTATAAACAGATAGTATAGAGTACCCTACACGTTTAAAATGAAACTGAGTTAAACTACATCATTAATTCTCTCTACAATTTCCTTTGCATAATGAAATTTTGGTGTGAGCCCTTTGTGTAGCGTAGCTCAAAACATTTAAAATGAACTTAGGACATAAATTTGCTAGAGTGAAATATGGAAGTCTATTTCAATGATTGTCATGTGATATTGATAATGTATAAAGTTGTACATGTGCAAATGTAACCAAAGTATAATTAATCATATTCTATAAGTGTCTAATTCTCATTTCATGTGCTGGTACAATATTACCTGTTTGTAAGCTTTTAAATGTTTAATATTAAAGAAAACTGACACCTTTTTACTATCACATTTTGGTGCATACTGTAACTATTTTTACTTCAATTAGTTAATTTTATGTTAATTTTTAAAATATGGCACCCTTTAAAAAGTCCCAAATTAATGCACCCCCATCCTTGGCAGATAGCCCTTGTGTAGCTTTGCCATAGCATAACAATCACTAAAATATGGCACAAACTTTTTGTTCACCGTGTATTTAAAAAAAAATAAAATAAATGTAGCATGTCATTAGCATTACTAAACTGTTTATTTTTAAAAGATAATTCTTTTTGCTTGTTGTGTAAGATAATAATAAACTCTTACAATGCCAGACTATATTTTGAGTTGAAAATGTTACTTTAAAAGGCTGTATTTTATGAATTTCATGCTCATTTCAAACATTTTTCTGTTTGAATTACACTTGGACTTGGTTGATATACGCACTTAATATTGATTCATGGTAACACAAAGTATTACCCAGGGTGGCCACGCGTCCTTGAAAACCTGGAATGTCCTTGAATTTACAAAAAAAAGTTCAAGGCCTGGAATGTCCTTGAATTTTGAAAGGAAATCTGGAATATCCTTAAATTTTACCATCCAATTGCTGAATTTTTGTTGTGTTATTGGTTATTCCTAGCCCCTGCGAAAATGAAACCACGTACCCTGGAGGAAAAGAAAAATCACAATTGTTGAATAATTGCAGTTGAAATTTGTTTGTAAATAGTTTTCTTGTTTTGAATTTCTTTATTATATTTTATTACATTAAAATTAATGGAATACATATTTCCATGCGAGTATTTAAAGGCATGTGTTTCCTTTCCCTCCCCTCCTTCAATTTAAATTTTACAGGAATTCTTTTTTCGTCAAGAAAAGAGAATTTAAGTCATGTCCATAAGAATTTAAGTCATGTCCATCTAAAATGCATGAGTTTTGTTCCTACTTATGAAAGCTATTTTGGAATTGAAGAAGAAATATCATTTTTACATAAATATGCAAATTCCCTTTCACTTATACTTTTCTCCTCATTTAAAATTTATAATAAATCAAATAATACATACAAAAATGTGTTAAGTAATATCTGGTATCAAAATATGGTGTTTGCCAAAATCAAAATATTTGCTTAAAACAGTACTTGCTCCAATTTACATTGTCTCTCAACAATTATGAAATAGTATTAAGTGTACATATTTTTAAGAAAGACTTTCTAAAAATATGTATAACTTCCATGGCGTAACGGAGTTGTCACGAATTAATTGTTTCATCTGTTCCTTCTGTGGTTTGCAGAAGATAAATGCCAATGGTTCTAATGCGAGAAATTTTGTCTGGAAATCGTCCCAGAGTAGCTCAGTGGTAGAGCACCCGCATGTTAAGTGGCAGTCCTGGGTTCGATCCCCAGCTCTGGAATTTTTCACATAGTTGGTAAAAAATAAAATTAATCAACCTAAACACTCCAACTTGCCTAATATAGTATTAACTGTTTTTGAGGAATTTTCAATATATGTGTGTTCGTGAAACCATGAGATTAAATTAGGTTATAAGAAAATAGAAATAACAAAAAAATCTCAAAAATATGTATGCTCATTGTGCGCTTCAGGATATCCTTGAAAGACCTTAAATGTCCTTGAATTTTTTCTCTGAGAAAGAGTGGCCACCCTGATTACCAGGTATACTGCCAGTTTGTGTAAATGGGTATGTAATGTTTTAAATTTTGAAAAAATTAAACTTTTTTAAACAAATATTTCTTTAGCACAAGTGTTTGTTACTAGGTTTATATCAGTTATTCAGACTGATGGACATTAGGGCAAAATATTTCATTGCTAGTGTTAGTGCTTATCAGAAGAAGCAGAAAAAAAAATTTCAAAAGGGAATTACTTAATTGCTAGTGTTGTTGTTAGTCGGTGCTTATCAGAAGCAGAGTAAGAAATCTAAAAAGTGATTACTTAATTTTTTAAATCTCAAGCAATTCAGCTTTCTTTTGTCAAAAGCTGAAAACTTGCAGCAAAGTTTGCTGTAAGAGTGATAATTCTTGCTGCACTTAAAAGCTCTGATAATATTAGCTGTAAAAAAACTATAATTCAACATATGGATGCATAACCTTAGAGTGCTGACACACAGCTTGTTTGGATTTAATCTGCTATTTGGTATTGAGTTTCATCAGTGACGGAGTTGATCATTTCAGGGCATAAGTTTTAATGAAAGGATAATTGTCCAGATTTTCTGGGTATATTTGTCTTGGACATAATTGTTCTTATGTACTATATAGATGCCCCCTCCCCCCTCCCGTCAAATCAAAAATCCTATGCCAAAGCAATCTTTTCCTTGATCTATATTTCCGAAATTTTTTTTCATGAAGGCTAGATTTTCTAACTTTAGACTTTCTAAGTCCTGTAAAAACTGTTTCAGATAAAACGATAAGTGTCTAGAAACAAAATCTTTTGTAAACTATCAGCTGACCAGAGATTCACGAGACAAAATTTTATACATAAGAAAAGTTTCCCCTTATTGGAGGGTTAGCTTAAGACAGATCTACTCACAAATGAAAGTTGCTGTTTGATATAAATAGGCTATAAATACTGTAACCATTCCTGTGCAACATTTTTGATCAAATTTAAGTCTGGCAAGGTGAAACTCAACTTATAAACAGTTTCTAATGCTATTGTGTTATTTGTATATATTTGTAGATGTACCTATGGTACATTTTTCTTTTTTTTAACTTTCCAGATGTCCTCAATGATAGCAGCTCCTCCTCAGTACATCTTGTCAGCAATTACTACTGAAAGTTATGCTGAGGAGTTTCAGCGTACTATTGATCAAGGGGCACAAGGAAGGGAAATTCATACCCTGCAGCTATTTAAGCCTGAGGGCAGCAGTCTTGGTTTTAGTGTGGTTGGTTTACGTAGTGAACAGAAAGGAGAACTTGGTATTTTCATACAAGAAATACAAGCTAATGGCATAGCAGGAAGGTAAGATCTATTCCTACCATTTACAGTCTGTAACACAAAAATTATTCATGTCAGTGGTTTTTGTTTTGCTAGAGTAAATGGCACAAATTCACATTGTACCTGCATAGTCTCATATTGTAACTGATAAAACTAAATGGTTGTTTTGCTGAGTTTTGGAAACAGGTTCCACATAAAAAATCCGGACATTCTCTATCTAACATGCAGAAAATGTTCCGTAACATTCTCTGAACAGTAGAAGTTGAGTGAACATTATTCTGTTGCCTGGGAATCTGTTAAATTTATTGAACAGGCATCAAGCATTGGTCTATTTTAACTGTTCAGAGCTTCTGTGAACTGTCAGTATAATTAAATTACCAGATTTTCATCAACCAACGGCTCACTAGATATAAATCTAACTTTTAAAGATTTATTTTACAAATTTGTTTGATGGAATAAGTGCATATTTTTCGTTAGTGTCTTTGAGTAACATTGTTCGTTTCTTAACTTGCAAGAAATTAATTTAATTACTCTTGGACATTGAGTACAGTTTAAGTTTACCTTATTTCATACATATATATATTTTTGCATAAGCTGCAAATTGCCTGTGAGAGTTGTATGCTCGCAAGCTGTGCTATGATTACCTCTGTAAGATAGGAACTAGTAGTATTATGAAAACAAATTTCAATACTCTGACTAAAGTTCGGTTTTAAGATAAAGTGTGTGAACCATTAACATATCGGACACAAGGAGAGGAAGCTTATAGACAGTGGCACAGAGGAACTATGAAAGAAAGAAAAACTTTGCTTTATTGAACATTTTGTTTCGGTCAAAAAATTTTTAATGTTGGCTCCACTCTCAAAATTCAGTATAATATTTTACTTTATTGTACATTTTTAAAAGATTGGCACAATAGACCCTCTGCGGGGCCAAGGCCTGTGCTGCCCAACTCTACTTTCGCGACCATGGGCTCTGGGGTGCGGATGAATGTCTCGGCCAGGTGGTTAGTCCGATGCGAAGCCCTCAGTGTTTGACCCCAAGTAGGCTTGGTCCTCATATCGACCACTCAAGGGATGAAAGGCTGAGTCGACCTTGCCCAGCCCGGGATTCGAACCGTGGACCTGTGGGACGACAGCACATTGTACATTTTTAGATCAAAATAATATTTCATTCAAGTAAGATAGATCACATTGTAGTGCTAATTCACTGTATTCCTTGAAATTTCAAGAGAACTTCAGTTCATGTTTTAAAGTGTTATGTGCAGTTATGCAATACAAATATTTATCATAATTATGTGTATTTTGTCCAAAGAGGACCGTTATAAAATTATTTAAAAGAAAAGAAATTTTCTAAAACTCTATAACATTAGATTTTAAATTTACTGAAAGTTCTTTGTAAATAAATTTAATCCTGTGTAGGAAGGACAGATTTGTTCATTTGAGAGTTGTTAATTATTGTACTGTACTTTTTGAAATTTAATTTTATCAGCAATTTTTGTATTATTTTCTTGATTACTTGAAATACAAAACATTAAAATACAGATTTACTGCTAAGTGTCAAGTATATGTAAGAAATATTTGTGAAATTTCTTTTTCTAGTTGGAAGTAGAACTCATGAGAGTGAGTGAAAGTATGTAATGAAAGGTAGCTAGATAAAAATTAAATAAAAAATAGGCAAAAATAAATAAAAGCAGTTAAATTAGAAAAGGATAAAAAATAAACATTTATAGAACATTTTCAAAGGTTCATTGATGGCATTTGTTGAAATAAATGGTACTTATGTATGAACTTCTTTAAGTGCTTTTTGGACTTGCGCAATTATTATCAAAGATGTCAGCTGCCAAGCATCGGTGATGGCCTGCAACCTGCCATCTTAAAAAACTGAAACTTATTACATTTTATTAGGAGCTACTAACATGTCTAGCATATAACAAAATGTTATCTGGTTCGCTGGTTGGTGTCATGTCCATGGGGATATCTATAGATGACCATGAGTGTGTAGAACACAGCTGGCTAATCTCCTTGATGTTTTTGGAGTATTGACTCTTTTTGATGTCAAAGGGGGAGAATCCCCCGAGTTGAGCCAGAGATCTTAAAATGGCTGGGCAGTCAAAAATGTGTTTTGGAGTCAGTGGAATATTATCGCAATTATTGCAAAGACAGTAGATTCTATTGCCATCTCTTTGGATCTTCATGTCTGGATAGTGGCCTGTTCTAAGGCGAGTAATAGTTCTAGTGAGGTCTCTATTAGTGTTTATTTCACAAATCTGTGAGTCTTTTTTTTAATGGTGTTTTCTCTTAGACGATACCTTGCATTCACATTGTCAAGAGTGACTTTGTTGATATTTCCATCATAGAGATTTATCCCTTCCTTGGCAAGTTGATCTACCTCCTCATTTCCAGGGATGCCAATGTGCGCAGGCATCCACTGCAGAATACATATCGTGTTTAATTTGCCAATTTCTTTCAATTGGTGTAGGATATCATGGGTTAGCCTTGATTGACCATTATTTAATGCTTCTAAGGCAGCTTTGTAGTCACAAAATATGACAAGCTCATTAGCTTTGCCAGTATTGTCCAGTAAGATGTATTCATACAATGCATAATTTATTGCTTTAAGTTCACTGGTGAAATTTGAAGCAATGGATTCAGTGCCCAATGAATGGTTCATAGTTAAGCCGTTGGGCTATACAAAGTGTACACCTGCTCTTCCTTTTTGAATAGTTTTGTCAGCTGAGCCATTAGTATATGCATGGCCAAGGTTACTTTCCAACATTGCATTGATAGTTTGCATACCCTTTTCAAAAATATCTGATGTAAATTCCTTTTTGGAGCATGGAACAATGAGATTGGTGCTGACAGTAGTATTCCTAGGTAAGCACTTAGACTGTGGGCTCCTCCAGGAAAACAAGGGTGCTGTGCTCGAGACCAATCTCTCGTCTTATGTCGGAATAAAATTGTAAAGTAGATGATCTTTTAAGTCTGGTTTTCTTGGACCAATTTTCAAAGGTTCTTCGTGAAATGTGGTCTGGGTCACGACATCGTATTTTGTTAGTAAAGTTTATGGTTTGGTACTTCCTTCTGTTTTTGAGTGAGGTGAGACCACATTCTCGTATCACTTTTTCATTGCTTGTAGAGGAAACTGTGCCACAGATAATTTTGGCCTCTCTTGCCTGGATGCTTTCTTAGTAGTTAAGTGTTGTGGCAGAAGAATGGGGTGGCATACTCAAGGTGTGGTCTTACTAGGGCTGTATAGGTGGTCCAAAGAGTTTTGGGGTTTGCTCCCCAGTTGGTGCCACACAAGCTCTTTAGGATCTTTAGAGCTTTGTTTCCACAGTTCCTGATGTGTTCTCCAAAGTGCAATTCAGGATCAAGTTGTACACCTAGGTATTTTGGATTAGCTGTTTGTGTAAGGGGGATGCCATCCAGCATGATGGTAGGTCTGAATTCATTTGTGTTTTTGATCTGTGGTAAACACTGTGAATGTCTTCTGAGGATTAAATTTCAGTTTGTTTCTGAGACCAGGTTAGGACATTCTTCAGTGATTGGTTAAGAGTGAGGGCAGATTTGTCAATATCATTGGAAGTACAGTGAAATACGTTTAACACGAAAATGCTTAACATGAAAAATCGGTTAACATGAAATGAGACAACAGTGCGGAATGCAAAATATGCAATTTAATGCATTTTTGTTCTTTTAACACGAAACAAAAATTGTTTAACACGAAAAAAAGTTGGTTTTTAATCTTCAGTGGCATGTTTGTGACAAATCACTAGAACGTTTTTGTGGAAAATAAATTTTATTTAAATTCTGGGAAATGGTTTTTCTACCTTTTGTCATCCTAGAAGTTTTAATAGCATCATCCATCAGGTATTTCCCCCTCCCCCTAACGAATAAAATACTTATCTGTATCAAAGAAACGGCAATTGGTGGAAATGAATTTTCTTTAGCATTGCAAGAATCATCCGACAATGAGAGTGAGCCGTCATTTAATGAAATAGTTGGGAAAGTCTCAGAATTACTGGACTGTCCAACAATATCAATAAATGAATGTTTCGTTCAATAATTATGTAACTACAGCACTGATTATGACAGAAAAAGAGATTTTGGATATTGTTCAAAATCCAAAAGATTCTGTTGATTCTGACGACGAATCTGATAACGGATTCAACGCTGCAGTTCCGGTCCCCTCTATTTCAGAAGTGCGAAAAGTGATTAACAGTCTGCGCAGTTATTTAGATGCATTCTAATGGAGAAATGAATAAAACTATGGACGATCTTGAAAATTTGTGGACAATATGGCTCTGAAAAATAAATTTCAAAAAAAGATAACAGATTTTTTTCTCCCCAAAATAGTATTTTTTTTGTAATTTCCCATCCCAATGAATGCAACTTACTTGTTTAACAGGAAATCAATACAAAATATAAGAACATTGAAAATATGGTAAGTTTTGCTCTTTTTTACGAATCTTTTAACACGAAAAAATATTTTTATATATCTTCGGTTTTGTGTTAAACGTTTTTCACTGCATACCATATTGCTATGTCATCTGTAAAGCATGCAATTTTTGTTTCATCATGCAGGTGTTGGTGGATATCATTAACATACAAAAGAAAAAGTTATGGGTTAAGAACAGAGCCTTGGGGTACTCCCTCCCAACTTTTCCTGCTTTTCGAAAGAGCTCCATTGAAACGAACCCTTAAGTTCTTATGTCTCGAAGTCTGCAATCCATATTGGTGCATTTCCCGATTCCATAACTGTGGGCAATGTAAATCAGCTTTTGCTTCCAAGCAGTGTCGAAAGCTGACATGTCAAGAAAGGACAGCCGTTGTTTTTCTTGAAAGCCATTAATGGTGGATTGACAAAGGTGGAACAGTTGATCTACTGTTGAATGGTGCTTCCGGTAGGCACCTTGATAGTAGCTTAGTTTTTGCTGTTCGGTGAGAACACCCACTATTCTGGAATGAATAATGCGCTCAGTAATTTTACATAGAATACTTGTTAGAGCAATTGGTCTATAATTCATGCATTCATCAGCAGTTTTTACCGGTTTCAAGATTGGGATAGTGATAGACATTTTCCATAACTTTGGCAGCTTTCCAGTTTTCCAAGAGGTGTTGGTTATTTTTAGAAGAAAGGCTTTTCTAACATTGCCAAAATGTTTGACCATATATCCAAAAACAAGATCACTGTCTAGTGATTTCCGTGGATCTAGTTCGTTAATTGCACAGTCTAGTTCTTCTATGGTGATGTCATCCGACATTGAATCGTTGCTAATCTGCGATCTCGCTTTGCTTAGACGTTTTTTGACTGTGGTACGAACACATCTATCTTCTTTGCTAAATTCTAATCTACTGGTGTTTGAATAGTATGTAGCCAGCTCATTTGCAATAGCCACATTTGAATCTCTGATGGATTTGAGATGTCCACAAAGTTTGACTGTAGATTGGTGTGGCCAGTGAAGCAGTTTAAAGTTTTGGATACCCTCCAGAATTTGGAGTCTTTTCCAGGATCTAGATTTTTGCAAAATTCAGCCCATTTAAGACTTTTTCCTTTTGCAACTGCTTCTTCGACTTGTTGAGAATTTTTAAATTTTTTAGATAACAACTAGTGGTTTGTTACTTTAAAAACTAATTTGTTGCTAGGCTACTTCGCTGCTCAAAAATTCTCAACAGAAGTTAATAAATTAATAAATATCTGTACCAAATGATAGTAAAAAGTTATCAAAAATAAGCAGAAACTGGGCAAAGCAACAAAAGAAAATTCCTCTTACCATATGTTTAAAAGATATCGTTTCTTGAAAGATGGGAAGGTAAAGTAACCTAATTAATACTTACTATTCTGAAAAAAAAAAAGTCTCTAATCTTTAAACACCTTTAAACATAAGACAAAACTTAATGCTTTTAAATGCACAATAAAATTTGAAATTAATTTAAACAATATTCATTTACAAAAATTCTTTAAAGCAGCAGATAAATGTCTACTCACTATGCTAACAGATGAAATGCCATAATTTCAAGCTTTTGGAATCATACCATTTTCGACTCTAAAATTGCACTATTTGACAAAAAAGCATTTTTTTTCAAAATTGGTCATTGGGTTAGTACATAACTATCAAATAAAAGAAATGCTTAAACAACCTGTTGTGTCTGAAATTAGTATTTATGTAGTAGAATTCATATAGATGTTCTGCATATTGATATGTAGACATTTAAAAAGAGTATTCAACTTTCCATTCCAGAAAGTAGCAAGTCTGATTTGTAGATTAAAGTGGACACAGAGTTCTAGAGTTCAGAGTTGATAAGATTACACCAAAATTGCAGAAATGCATTTGGAATACAAACATTGCTTGGTTCCTATTTTAACCCACTGCTTGACATGATTTAAACAATTAACATTTTGGCCCATTTTCCTCTCGTTTCTAGAAACTAACATTTCAAGACACTAATTGAGAGCGTATACAAATTAGTAACAAGTTTATAATTTTAAAATTTTGGAATTACTAAATTAGAAAATTAAATGAAAATTTGAATAATTAAAATATGATGAATACAAAAATATATAAACAAAAATAAAACTTAAAAATAAGATTTTTCTTACATGATCTATTATTTTTAAAGTCACTGTTAACTGCAACTGATCTCAAGGACTACCACATGAACATAAAGATTACCACATTCAGAGCTCATTTTAGGTGGGGTCAGTGGGGTGCTGCACCCTAATGCCCCTTTAAAAAAAAAATTAAATTCCACCCTGTTGCCTTTTGATTCACGTTAGTGCCTCGATAACGAAAAACTAGACACCCTCTTTTGACCGCAAAGTTTTAAAAAAAATATCTACGGAAGTTTCTTTAGCCCTTTTATCTGTTCAACTCTTATTTGGTTGCTCATACATAATGTGCTATAATGATACTTGACAAATGAAAGAGGAATTTATGCAACTTTTATGGTAATAGAACCCCCTCCGCCCTCTCTCCCTCTCTTGCAAGCACACTGCAGACCCTGTGGGGTAGTAAGTGGCCTGTCCTTAAAGATGCAAGGTTTGTCTCTGATGAGAAGAGGGATGGAAATCAACTGTAAAAATTCATTGATCTAGATTTTTATATATATATATATATATATATATATATATATATATAATATTATAACTAACAAGTAAAACACAAAACATACTACAAATAAGACATATCTCGCATAAAAATATAACAGCTATTAGCAAGAATTAGAAACCAGATTTTGAAGCCAAATAAAGTGCAAGAATTATTGTGATAATATAATGAAATTATAACCACTGTCACCATTGTCAGGGGCCACAAACAGTGGATTATAATTTACATTTGACTTTATATGCCATTTTTGCATTGCTAATAATTATACATATATATAATTTTTTTTTTTTAGTTTTCTGGTTTTCTTTCTGAGCTAGACAGGGAGGGAAAGGGGGGGGGTAAAGATGGGATTGAGGTTCTTATCTCCCTTCTGGCTATTTCAATATCGGTACTTATATAGGTGACCAGCTGATTGTTAAAATCAGCAGAATTCTTTTAATGGCTGCATGATAATCCTGAAAAATTTTTTAGCTTGTTAGCCATTTTCAAAAAATTTAATAAACTAGGGGCCAAGGCCCCTAGTTTCTCTACGCTCGCTTTTGGTATGAGGCATTCGGCCCCTAATAAGGCTTATTTGTAAATAAGGCATAATTTCAACAAACAAAACCCAGAGGTTGGATCAGAATAAATGTTACCGAGCTACACATTGCTTGGTTCTTGCATGTTGCTTGGAACATAAAAATTTAAACTTCGCACTATTTTTAATTATGTGAAACCCATGGAACACCTTGTGTATTAGCCAATTATTGGCGAATTTTCATAATTTGGCGACTTGCGTATATGTATAGTTAATATTTAGCTGTAAGAAAACAATACTTCGTATGTTTTCTTTGATAAAAACTACAGAACAGCTAGGATGGCTTGCCACTAATGGCAACTTTTCATTATTTGGTGATTTACACATGCTCACAACCTATAATTACTGCTCATTTAAGGTTCCTGTAAAACCGTCATCCATATATTGCATAATCCTTTGCAGATTGGTGTTATTTAGCACCACAAATTATATCATCTGGCCGCGCTGGCAAATATCCAAAGTGTACTATAACTGCAATAATGGCACAGTTAACACCACCAAATATTTCTACTGGTAGCAAACTGGTACTCTAGCTGGACTGAACCGGCTGTAAAATAATCTGCATATTAATTATTTTTCATTTTCAAGATATTGAGTTCTAACATTTTTGAATTTGTGGTTTAGATTCATCCTGCTTGGAAAGATACCATTTTGTCAGATCATACCTAATGCCAAGATGGCGCTTTGAAATCAGTTACGATTAGTTATTCTGTTTTGGAAAAACGAATAATCGCTCATTCTAAACTCCTGTTGTCTAAGCGAACTTACTATTTCAAAATTGTCAACTTTGAACACACTTTGTAAGTGTGTAAAACACTTTGAGTTATTTATTTCATATACTTTTTAATTTGGCATAAAAAGGATGTAATTCTATTTTATATTTGTCGATTTCATGCGATTCTACATACTTGGAATTGCTTTATTGCAAAGGAATGAATGATTTTATGCCAAATCTGGCAACCATTATGTTTTATTTTTTCAGTTTTTTATTAATATCTTCTAAAATAATTCGATTTTCGAAATTTAAGTCAGCTTATCAGGTTCCTCGGAATTTTCCAAATCCGTGGACATGTTTCTCGAAATTCAAATCCCTACGGTTTAGGAGAAGATAGCCAAACAAGGTATTGACAGCGCCAGCAGCAGTGACAGCGGCCTTTACTTTTTTTTAGAATAGTGTGATAACTGGAGTCTGTAGTGGAATATATATTGAATAACTGGAATAGATATTTATACTATTATATAGTTATTTTGAACTGAAGTTATTAATATTTTCATGCATCACTATAATATTTTAATTGTTTGTACTATTGAATTAATTCTTAGAAAGACAAATAAATGATGAAAAATTGAATAATTTTTATAGGTGTAATAACTTAAAAACTGAAAGAAAATTAATAAAAATGAAAATTTAGGTTTAGAACAATTTAACTTTAAGTGTTTCTTAATTTAGTAAAACTTTTATTGATGATTCTGAACAAGGTGATCAAATACATCTTTTATTAAAATCTGCTTCTTATGCAAAATGTTTACTTAATTAAGCATTTTCTTGTCTGTTAGGTATGTTTAGGTGATTATTTTTATTATATATATATTATTAAAAAAAAAAACTTAAAAATCTTTGAAAGAAATATTCTTATTCACTTAACTATTTATAATTTATTTTAATAAGGTAATTAACAAAGTTACTTAAAGGAATTCTCCTTTACATTCCTTAGCCTGTCAACTTAATTTATGTTATTTAATTTTTAATAAAGACTAGTAATTAATTAATAAAGATAATTAATTATTAGTTTATTAATCAATAAAGCATTGTTTACTTAGTTTTTTAAGGCTGTTTAACCTGACGAGCGAAAGTCGAATCGGGGACTAGGGAAAAAGCTTGAAATATGGGTGGTTTGGGGGTCCAAGCATACATGTCACGCCATCTTTATTCATGTAATGGACACAATTGTTAGCTGTATTTTTTAGAATTTCTCTGAAAAATTTTAGAAATATAATTAACTTTAAAATTAAAACGATAAAATGGACTTTTCTTGATGTAAAATATTGTAGTAAGTATTAGAGATCAGCGCGAGTTGATTTTTTCAAATGAAATTCGATTGAAACGCGATAAAACTGCTGAAATTCTTTGAATTTCCGTCTGAAATATCATCTTCATTTATTTACTTATTTTTTAAATTAAATTGCTCCTATAAACTTAATATTCATAAAGCATCGTAAAGTAGTTTCAGAAGAACCATTATAAATTTTTCAGTAGCTTTTCTACTGCAATTTTATTTTAAATCTTGATCAGAAGTCATGTTCATTAGGTTTCATAAACAATTACGAGTTTCAATTATAAAATTTGTAAAAAGCAAAATGCAGTACACTTTTAGCCCCAAAACATTCTTAAATACATCTATAAATTTATACTTCAAAGTTACTTTTGAAAGAAAATTTTTCAGTCAGGCAATTTTGAATTTGAGTTTAAAAAACAATGTTTTTCCTTCTTTCTTTTTATGAAAACTGACTGGTTATTCAGATTTTAAATTTGCAGTAGTCCACAGTACAGTTCCCGAAGAAATATTCTGAAAAATTTCATTGTTCTAGGAATGTAAGTTTATTTTTTATCTGTAGTGAAAGTTAACCAAAAAGCAGACTTCTCCGAAAAAGTGGCATGTTTAATAATTTTTTTTCAAAAAATGAAGTAACTTTTCAAATTTGAAATTTGTTTCAGTTCACAATATGGTTTCTGAAGAAACAGTCTAAAAATTTTCATAGTTCTAGCATCATAAGTTCATTTCTGATCTTAAGTGAAAGTCTATCAAAAACGTTTTCCTCTGAAAAAGTGCCAAGTTTCACTATTTAAAAAAAAAAAAATTGTTTTTCAAAATTTATCGCAATGTCAGTTCTTATTCTAGTTTTAGAGGAAACATTCTGAAAATTCTCAAAGTTATGCGATTATAAGTTTACTCCCTATCTTGGTCGAAAATCAAACGAAATCCTCCGTTTTCAGGTAGAACAGCCTTAAAGTGGTTTTTTCCCCCTGAATTAGTTCTTTTAATCAGGATATCCATTGCTCTTTTTAAGAAACACAATGCCCTTTTTTAAAACCTTTGCAGCCTGCTCTTTTTCCTGCTTAGAATGAGCTCTTTCCACATTTAACTGTTTATTGCCTTTTCTGCAGAGGGGGCAAGGATTCAGCTCAAACGGCTTTACAAGATTTCATCTCTGCCATCTTTGCAATAGATTTTGGTTACTTGGAGATTGAATTTCGATGGCTGCTTTAACTTACAAGTACTTAAAATGTTATGCAGTTTTAAAGATATTAATTTTCGCTATGAAATTTAAAAATTGTATATTTTACATTTCTGTACATTAAGGTGGATCGAAATTTGTTCTTTGAAATCTTTATCTCCTGAGGTCTCAAAAGCTGCAAATTGTTATAAATAAGACCTGTGTAAAATTTGAATGTTCTATGACAACGGCTGGGGGTTGTGCATCAAGCTTGAAATCTAGAAAATTTTGAAAAATACGACTTCAAAAATCAACCAAAAAAACTCTTTTCCGAATTATTAAGGTATTGAGTTTTTAGAAGTTGCAAATTGTTATGAATAAGGCATATGCAAAATCTGGAGGGGATGTGACAATTTCTGGGAGTTGTACATCTTGCTTGAAATCTGTAAATATCTGAAAAATGTGTTTTTGAAAAAAATATGTAGGAAGTAAAAAATATTTTAAATGATTTTGTCCTGTTGAAAAATAGTCAGTAACGTTTGCAGCTTTTCTCTAGTACAACCGCAATTATAGCTACATTACCCAGGACACACCTCGTTGAATTGCCTGCAACCCGAGTCTTGCCCATGCCAGTCCAAGCACCCAATTATTGAAGTATGCATTTTAATGAGTAATGTAAAACCAGACTTCAAACCATGGAATTTTATGTCAAGTGTAATAATCTAGATCGTATGAGACCATCATCTGATAGATGGGAGTTTAGCAATTTAATAAATTTAGGAGGAGAGGGGGCCTCAAGTTACACATCTTTTACTGCTTGCCTAATTTTTTGTTCTTGCCTATTCCTGCTACGTACGATGTATTATGATAAAAGTGCTAATTTAACTTCATGAGTGTTGATTTTGGTGTTCTAGTTTTTCTGTAAGTAGGATGTCCTTGAATTGATGGGCCAAAGTTTAGGGGTAATTAAAATATATATAAAACATTTTTCATGTAGCAGTGTGGTGTCAAAAACAAAAAATGTAAGCTAAAAAACATCAAATACTGAAAAAATTGGAAAAAAAAAACTGTACATAATAGTAAGGCACTCAAATGTGTCATCAACATTGATACAGTCCTAGTTGGATCTAGCAAAAGATTGGTGCATTCTTTTGAAGACACCAGGTGTTTCACAAAGAAGAGTTGCAGCAGCAACTGAAAATTGCACAGTGATGTCCTCATCGGAGTTGGAGTCTTGTAGATGAATGCTTTGAGGTGTCAGCATATGAAAAAATGATACTTGAGAAATCTGGTGAACGTTGTGGCCAAGGTGTCAGAGATTTTAACTATTCTCATTATTGCAGAAATGAGCTGAAGACTTATTGTTCTGAAACTACATGGCATTTTCTTTCTGACACCTCATTGCCGCTCAAAAAATGTTTACTTATATGTATTCTATTTTCCTTTAAAATTCGGCCCAGGAATTCAGGGTCACCTTGTGTATTTGTAACTTGAATGACTTTTGTTGGTATCGCAAGAAAAATCTGTAGCCTGAATTCTGGCATAGTTGTTATGCTGATCTGTGGTTATCCTCTCCACTCCACTAAAGGTATGGATGAGGGGGGGCTGGAGCCATCCCCCCCTTTCCCTACATCACTGTATAAGAAAATGGGGGAAAATTTACCAAATCCGGATATTAAGTCCAAAATGCTGTTGAGGATGTATTTCACAGATTCGCTAGGTAAACACACTGTTGATTCTAACAAAGTGTCTGACACACTGTTGAGACGCGCAAGTATGTTACCAAACAGACAGACAAACAAAAAATAAACAGCCCACTTTCGAAACTTATTTCTATTTATTGCCTAAAAATATGCTTGTCAGACGTCCCGGTTTGCAGACAAAATCCCGATGTCCCGGCCGGTTTACATCACGTCCCGGTAAAAATTAAATGTTGTTGAATTGTTTATAGATGACAAAAAATAATCAACTGTGAAAGGATCATTTAGGGTAATTAGTACTTTGCCATTTATTTGACTGTACTGTATAAAAAGTGAGGAAGTGTGATGGTCTGCTAAGAATTATTGTTCAAATTTTTATTCCTTATTCAAAGTGTTTCTTCTTACGTAACTTATAAATATTAACATATAAGAAATGTTTAAATTTATATGCTTGTGTCATTTATTAATATCCCTAGTTTATGTTCCGAATCAGTAACCATTTATTCATAGCATTGAGAATAAACTACCCTCTACAACGCACCAAAAACCCTCCAAGGGTGTGTAGTGTCGGGGTCGTCACCTTGCTGGGGGCTCCGGTAGTGTACCCTCGTGGAAAAAATTTAAATGTGGTGTTACGGCCAATTATCTGCTAGAGCCCCCCTTCTTCCATGTTTGACCAATAAGACAAAAAAAAAAAAAAAAAAAAAAAAAAAATATCTTGGGATTTAAAAATGATTGTTTTTATTCCGTACTGATTATTATTGGGATGACCGAGGTTGTATTTGGCTGACAAGTTATGTTATCCTTGGCTGAATATTGGTTAAAGCCAACCGCATCTTGGACATCTAATTTATTACTGGCTTTTGTCTTAATCTACAAAAGAGTTTTAAATTCACTTTCACACATGTAAGTGGATGCAAATGGCACTAACATTTGAAGCAAAAGCTTAGAAATTATTAGATATGAGTGACGCATACGTAGCACAGCAAAATTGTATTAAAGATTTTTCTTGGTATAAATCACGTGCTGAGGAGTCATTTTGCAAAATCAAAAATTTGTCCTGCGCTTCATCAGAAAGATCGGCGACATCTAAAGATGTATGAAGTAGTGGATTTGGCACTAGTGCCGCCTCTTGTTCATTGTGAGCTCTGGGATATATCTTTGAATTTCAGATTTAAGAGCTTCAAGATAGTTAATAATTTCTTACCTTAAATTAACTGCAATTTCTATTTCCGATACTTCTGCCTTAGTGCACGCGTTTTCAAAATTGGTTAACAATCCTAGATACACTTTACGACCTCAGTTTTTGTCGATTTGATACAAGCGCCCTAATGAGAAAAAGATTTTTACTTTACAAAGAGAAAAGGGAGAAAGCGTGTCTCATGGCAGAGAAACGTGGAAATATCTTGCCATTAATTTCCTACAAAATCGGTCTGCGGTGACCCTCAAGAAGAGGCACGGCGACCCACTTGGGGGTCGCGACTCCCCGGTTGGGAACCACTGTGCTAGAGGGATCTAGGCAGAGAGAGGGTTGATCTACATGGGGGTCTTTCTAAGGGATCCTAACCCGTACTTACGCGAATTTTTGGAGAAAACCATGGAAAACTCCGAACGGTTAGGTCGGCGGACGCGACCTGGGTTTGAACCAGGCACTTTCCTGGTACACGTTGAGAGCATATAAGCGTTTAGTCATAGGTTGGGCAAATGTATCCTTGATCTTGAATACCCGGGAGGCTGGGGGTATTCCGGTGTCCCGGTTGAATATTTCAGAAATCTGGAAAGCCTACCTAAAAAGCACGTGATACTTTTTTACGGAGAAGACGGATGAAGATAATGTTGTCTGTTGAACACGTGCTTAGTTGCGAGTTAAACGTGCATTAACAATCGAAAAGGAAGCGAAAGTGCAGCTTTAATGCCTTTTACAATAACTCCCATTCGCAATTATAGCAGTTTGATAAAAACTTAAAATATGAAATTCCTCAAATTTTCTGTTTCTTCTCCATTCAAGCATTGGCCACTATTAAGGCCGGAAGTCTCTTAATCTTTGTTTTTTCGTTGAATAAAATATGATACTTGGAGATATTTTGCGGTACTTTTCCCATTGGATATTTTCGGTAAGTTTAATCGGAAAATTTTATGTTGCTGCTGCTGGTTTCTATTTTAAGTTTCGCGAATTGAGTCATGCGTTGCCCATTTGCTGCCGAGCAACAGTGATTTGCAAATGTTCCGAATGCCCGTTCATTAGTTGTATCGATTTTTGTTTTATATATTTCGAGGGCTGATCCGTCCAACGTGAAATGTTACAAATTCTTTCAATTTGATTTTTTTTTTAGTCAATCAGTGACTACCTTTCTGTACATGTCAAACTATTGCTTAATGAGTGTATGCTAAATGAATGTAAAAGTAACCATTTAAAACTTTTCTCATTAAATGGATTTATGACTTTTCAGTCCCAGGCCCTTGCATAACTTAAGATTACGATTAATACTGTGAAACCTCTCTTAAACGGTTCCTTTATTAAGCGGAAATATTTTCTAGTCCCATGAATCTGTTTCCCGTTAAATACGTATTTTATTCAGTCATCACCTACAAGCGTAAAAAGGTTTAGGTTCTTTACCATTCTATTTGAATGGTTTTAGTGCATTTTACTATACATTTTAAAGAGAATAAAACATCGATGTAGCAAAATGCAGGCCATATCTTTAATTTCGTTCAAAAATTCTCGTTTAATATTTTTCCAAGAAGTTTAAAAGAGCCGGATTAAACCTTATCGTGGTTTCTAGGTAATGGAATTTGAGGTCCCCTCCACATGACATTTAACTTATTATTAAGCTAATAGATGATGAGTCCGAAAAGTATATTTGTATAATAGACTTTTTACGGTAATAATAGACCCTCTGGTAAGATGTAATGCTAAACGGGATGACTATCGAATTGTGTAAAGTGCAGCATAATCAGCCGAAATTTTCATATAAATGGACGCAGTGGCGTAGCCAGAAATTTTTTCTGGTGGGGGGGGGAGAGTTACGACAACTGCAACTCACATATATGAATTTGTGAGTTGCAGTTGTCGTAACGGGGTGTGTTGCAGCAGGGCCGGCCCAAGGGGGGGGGGTGCGAATGTAGGCGACCGCTTAAGGCCCCGCGCTTAGAGGTCCCGCTCCTGGGCCATTTTTTTTTTTTTGGTTGGTTTGTTTGCTATCACATAAGATCGAGGTTGGTAGATGGTTGCGATATATCCAGAAAAAAGCCGGTAAATAAAACTTAATATATACTAGCAGTAACTTGCATAAGACATGATAGAAAAGAGGCCTCGCTCTACAGGTTCGCCTGGAGCCCCGCTCGCCCCTCGGGCCGGCACTGGTTGCACTTACGTGATAAGGGAGAGTGAAGAATATGAATTTTGTATGGCAAAAAGTTTCTCATGGAGTAGGGAGGTTGTGACTCCCATTCCCCTTGGCTACGCTCCTAATCAAGCATTTGCACTGCTCCGAGACTCGGTCGACTCCGCTGGCAGAGAAAAATTATGCAACTTCCGATCTTACAGTACGTAAATGGGGGAGAAACCTTGTAACTTTATTGAAATAAGCAACAAAAATTTCACGTACTGGCTAAACTATTTTGGAACCTAAGTTGAAACAATTCTTTTTCGTTTCTGTTCATAAAATTTACGAATTATCGCATATTATTTGACTAAAACATTTAAAAAATGCTGTATATTATGAATTATTGTTCATCACTTATTTATTTTTCCCACAAGGACTATAGAATGATGCCTAATTTTATTCCGTTCACGCAATTGAACTCATTTATGCAATGCAACTTGGTTAATTTTGTTATATGCTTGTTAAATTTTCCTTTCCATTTGTTTAATGGCTGAACGGACACATAATTAAACCGTACTAATGCAGATGAAGCATCATTACTGTCAGTTTGAAGAAAAGTTATGTAGTGGCAACTTAAGTAAAATACGCAGTTCACACTTTGATGGGAAAGGGCGCGTTTACTCTTGTTGTTGGTTTATAGTCTTAGTCGCCTTCGTTATTAACAAATTTCACTGTGTTTCTGTTCATGGAAATCTTTAATAAATTGTGACTTATTTTACGTTCGTTAATGAATATTTTTTCTTTTCTATTTAAAGTTACCAACAACGAAACTTTCACGATTTATTAGTTTTCCAAATCGTTTAAAATTTTTGCTTGAAAAATTAATCATTTGTGTGAAGCGGTATAATTATTTTTTGTAGTGTGACGCATAATTTTAAATAAGATCAAGAGATTTGCGACGCATGTTGTTTCTTTAAAGAACAAAAATACACTAAGAAAGTTCAAACATATCTTGGGGTGTGGTTTGTGAGAAGTTTGTAAATGCGCTTACCGCTTTGAGCAAAATTTGATTTATTTAATAAAATTAGGGAGCATTGACAGTAGTGACAGGCTGAATTTGATTACATTTATTTAGCAGATAATTATGCTACAATGACTTTGAAAGCAATTTCTCTTTGTCATTCAGCAGGTTTGATTTTTAATTTATATCTTGAGTAATAAATTTCCCAATTTCAGCATTTTATCTTTCTGTTAGTGTTATCAGTCGTATCTTTACCCCTGATGTCACTTCCTCGCCTGTAATTTATGCTTATTGCCTAGTGGCACTTCTCGCCGTTGATTTCACTGTTTTCATTTAATCTAAACTTCAGAAAACGAATTGCGTTGGGTTGACAGTGACTGGTAGTTAATCAGTCGGTTAATTATATTCAGATGTGGTGAAAACTGAAGTGCTACGGTTGTTTATTTAAAGGATAATTAGAACTGTTTTAGACGTTTGATTTGACTTTCATTTTCTGCCCTCTGCATTTGTTGCTTAAAAATAAAGCTGGACAGAATTTTTCTCTTCTCGAACTGAATGCATATCGAACTTTGTTTCCGTTTCTTTTAGGGATGGACGCGAGACGAAAAATAAGCGTCTCGCGTCTCGCAAAATAGCCTAAAAGCTTGTCTCGTCTCGCAAAAATCCGTATATCGTAATGTTAAAAATGTGTGTCTCGTCTCGCAAAAAAGCTGTAAATCTGTCTCGTCTCGCAAAAAAGTCGTCTCGCGTCCATCCCTAGTTTCTTTGTGTGATTTTAATGAGCATTATCTCATGCATTGAATTTTTCGTTTGATTTTCTTTTGAGAGAGTTCCTCTGTAAGTACATTTTTCTTTTGCCACTGTGGTTACTATGAACATACTGATTTTTCGCCGTTATTTTACAATTTTTTCCGGTTGTTGGTTTAAGATTGGTGCGGACATTGGCGTAAATCGGCATGTAACATTGACGGGCATAACGTTTCTTAATGCAGAAAATACTTATTTTCAAATAAGTGATATCTGAATTTTCTTGAATTTTAGGGGTGGGGGCAATTGCCCCTCTTTCCCTTAGTAAATTACGCCTATGGGTGCGGACTTGCACATCCCTCTGGGAACTGGCTGAACGTTTCAGCAAGTTTTCTTTAGTATGGGGTGCGAGGTTTGGAGATGCGCTCTCACGGTGATCTCCACGATTCATCACCGGTCGGTTTTTTCCAATGAAGTTTGTGTTTCGTTCTTTAGATTTGGACTGGAGCCTAAAACTTTCGTTCTTTTTCATGAGCATATCATCAGAGGCGAATACAGAAATTTACTCATTTGACCTGAGCAATAATATACGGCGAAGCAATATCTTACTCTCAAGCACTCTTTCTATCTTACTCTCTTTTACTTTTTTGGGAGGGGACTGAAACCTCTAGCTTTTCCTTGCCCCCCTCTCCTCTTTATGTGATTACAATTTTTTCGCCATCATCTTTGAAAATCCGACTTTTTAACGGCCACTGACGAGCAGAAATTGTGGCTTTGGAACTGATTTTAGACAAGAGAATAAAAATTGCCATATGGAGTCGTTATATCTGGTCTGTATGTGAGTTGCATGCAAGCATTCTATTTCTTTTTGAACTGTTCGCTGAGGATCTTAATTATTACAAATTACTGGCTTATGAGAGTTGTCAGTGGAGGCATCGTATGCCAATAACCATTATACTTGTCTATCCCCTCAAAAGGAAAGAAGCACCCGATTTTACATTTTTTTATTCTATTGGGAGAACTGGATTATTATCTGACTGGTTGCCCGATAGCTTGCGGGATTTTAGTGATTTAACCAACTCTCATATCATGAGTAGTAATGAGGAATTTTAAAATTTGTTGCTTATGTTATGTTCCTGACAACACGCATCTATCTGCGCGCACTTGCATGTGTTTAGAAACCTCGAGGGTCTTGGCATCCACCTCGGATGTCTTATGTGGAGGATAATGAGCCCACTACCATGAATGAGTATTATTACATTCCTGTAAATCCACTCATTTTTATTGGATAAAGACAATAGCTGCTTTTACCAAGGTGTCGTTCTCTGCGTTAGTAAAAGCACTGGAACCTTATTCCTGTAGAAACGAACATCTTTAACCCTTTAACGCGCAGTGTTCCCGCTCTGGGAACACCAAACTCTGACGTTTTGACTGTCGCCAGTCACGAAGAATAGATTTGACTTCTATAAAAATAGTCGCGGGTGATACAGCTCCACGAGAATCCTTTATTTTTTAGCACGTCATTTCCCGTAAAAAAATGGTCATGATTATTTTTAACAGCACTGACATCTACTGAAAAATGGAAGAATGTGAGAACAGCTGGATAGATTGCCCAATGCTGAAAAAAGGGCAGCTGTTGCCATCGCTCGACATAACTGCCAGCAAGATGGCGGACGATCGAAACGTTCATCGCGTGCCGCAGATGTAGACCTTTTTTTGACGACAGCTGGCTGTGGGCACAGCCAGCTGCGTCAAAAAAGGGTCTCTACTGCTTTTGTAGTAGACTCTTTTTTGACGCAGATTTTGACCCAGATTTTTGCAAACGCACGCAAAATTTTGGAGGTGCATTGATGATTCGTCAAGTAAAGGAGATGAGTTTGAATTTTATCCCAGTCAGTAGCGACAGATTTTTGTGTTTTGGCTGTTTCGCAGAGGTTATCCTTGTAATTTTACCACGGTCTATCATTTAAGGCTCTAGCAGAAGTACTCTAACCCTCTTCCTCTAGGAATGAGTGTTATTTCGCTGCCTTATCTGCGTTTTAATAATTTTATTTTCTAGATTACGTGCATAAAACATATCGTTACTATTTTTAAAAATTGCTGATGCATTTATATTGTTTCTCTCCCAAATAAATTGCCAGAGTTACAAATTTTAAAATAAAAATCCTATCGTCTTTCAGAAGTTGCATTAAAGTTCTTCAGTTTGGCACAAAAGGTCCACGAATGCATCGAGATTTTAATACCTGCTTAAACTCTTTCTGAAGTGGCTCTGAAGGTAATTCAGCTAAGTTCCAAGCACAAAAGCGTAATAAAAATCAGTTTATGTAAGAGGGTTTTCTTTTACAGAGTGCAACGAAGCGATTAAAAATACCATGTATCTGCGACCTAAGCAGCAAATCTTGCTGCCAGGGTCTAATTTATATTTTTTGCTTGGCATCACTGCCTAAGCTTTTCATTCTTCCAGACTGAAAGATAGCTTTCATCCCATCTTTTATATCCTTTCAATAAGAACAAGCTATTTGTATAAGTCTGTACACTTTTTGTATTTATCGTTCAGGCAAGCATTTTTTCATCCTAAATGGTAAGCTGAATGACGGAGATGTATATTGTGAAAGATTGTGATGTTAAAATATAAAACTGTTTTTCTAGAGAGTAACGAAGAAAGCTTATTTTCGTCAGAACAACAGTCGAAAAGATATCTTTTAGATTTACTGTATACTATTTTCTTTAATTCTCAGTTTTTTAAAAAATTTTTTGAAAAAGACAACTCTTTCTCAAGAGAAACTTTAATAGGAACGTGTTGTTTAAAGGTTTTTTTTTTTTTTTAAGACTGGGAGGAGAGAGAGAGATATATGTAAAATGTAGGCTTCCGTGCAATTGTAGTTGTTTTCATACTGATTGTTGTGAGGGTCGTATTGAACGATAATTGAAAGGATAGAAATAGAGGAAAGTATTAACAGGAAGAATTTTTTTTTTTTTCACATTAAATTCAAACAATTTTTTAAAGACAGCTGTTGTGCCTAAACAGTGAATTCATATTTGTTACATTTTCAAGTAAGAATTTCATAGATGACTGTTTATTTCAAGAAAGATATGTGAAAAAAAGGGGAGGTGGTCATCCTACAGGGCGAATTTCAAAATGGCGTGAAACTGAATTTTTTAGATAATTGTGTGTATTACACTTTAAAGAAGAAAGGGGGAAAAAATCGGATATTTAATTTTCTTTGTGAAATACAAAATTGTGTGTTACATTTTAAAGAAAGGGAAAATATGGATAAATAAAACAATGTTTTATTTATCCATATCAACATACAGTAAAAGGCACCATACACATTAGAGCAAATAATGTAAAGGTGATGCTAGCGGTAAAGTTACAGTTCAGGTGTAATGATTGATGTCGGGGGTTTGAAATTGAAAATAGATGCTGCTCTACAGAAGACACAGCTTTTAACTATATTTTTTATATTAAGATTATTATTTTGTTATAATATACAAAAATACTACTAATTAAAATAAAATATATAATTGACTAACACTGATAGATTTCAAAATCCCCGATTTTTCATAAATCAATAATTTGACCTTGAGGGACCTCTTAATCTTTTCCAAATGAGCTCTTAACTTTATATAGTATTTTTATAATAGGTTTAGAATAAACTGTTTAGAAGGTAGGACCCACTTTTTAAAGGAAAAATGCTTTTTACATTGAGTTTTGGGACACACTGATGTACGTATACATTTCAGCGCCACTTTTCAGTTTAATCATCCACTTTTCATCTATGTTTAATCAGTGTAACTGACCAGTTACTGACCAGAAATTTCACTACTAACTTACACATTTGCTATGCATTATAAATTACCTATCTTGTATTAAATTACAATCCAACATCTAAGATGAACATCTTTTTTCATTTTTGGGCGTAAAATTTCTTTCTGAAAAAATGATATATTTTTTGTTCTCTAATTAGTATCTGAAGATAAAATCTTCCTTAAATCTGCTGACCTATATACATAACCTTGTCAGGAAAAAAAAAAAGTGTTCGAAAAAAATTTTAAATGTTTATCTTAAGTATAAGCTTAAAGCGGATTAAGTCCTTATTTTTTCTCCTAAAACTTTTTTAATTCGTATTGCTTGTTGAAGGGGAAAAAAAAAAAAAAAAAAATCTTTTCATAACTATCTAAAGGGGAAGAGATGATATTGTTAGACATGACTTTCTCCATTTAATGAGCACTGTTTTTGTTTATAATGCAGTTCTGAAGTTAATTCTATCCTCGCCCCGCCCCCTTTTTTTCCAATAAATTGACAGAAATTTAATGGACTTACCTTTTTATAAAGAAATATATTTAAATTACCGTTTCTATTATGACACAAAATGGCTAATGTAGCTGGACCACATACAACAAACTGACTAAATAGCACAAAGGCAGCTATTGCTGGGGGAAAAAGTCTTATCCGATTTTTATTTTTTAGGTATTTTATGTTTGTTTTTGACTATTTTGAGCTTATTTTATGTTCTGTCAAGCTGAATTTTCATTTGAAAACTGTTTGTTGCATCATCGGAAAGTCCAGAGAAAGCTGCAATGTTCAAACAAAGCTCATAAAAAGCAATCTTTTTTAAAGAAACAAATCTTTTTAGAGTAAATAAAAAATCGGTATTTGATGGAGGTTTTTGTGAGACACCCACACGCAGACAGACACCAAAGCTCTTATATATATATAGATAAGGATTCACCACAACTTTAAAATTTTCTACTTACTTCATTTCGATTAAACTTCGCAGTATTTTGTGCCTGAAACTAATTTTTCGTCATCAGTTTGACTGTCTCGAAAATGTCACTTTGGGAACTAATTTTATATTTGTGTGTACAACTGAATTAAAAATTGTGGTCGTTAATACGGGTTGATTTGTTTACCTTGATTCTTCCGGGAAAATGTCGAAAGCTTCGAATGAAATGTACCTCGCTAGAGAGAACCCATCTATTTTAATTTAGTATTTTCCAAGTGCAGCTACTTCCAGCTTGTTGATGTAAATAGTAATGCTCCGGAAGCGCGCATATTTCAAGAAAAGTTTCTTACCTGAATAAGTTGAAATAATTTAAACTTTAACGTGTTAGTAGTTTAATTAAAATGAATGTTGCCGTGTATTTTATGAGAATAAATTATATATCAGATTACATATTCTTTATTTCAAAGTTAACGCCATTCTGAATAGAATATTTAATAGGCGAGTAGGTTACCTGTGCGAAGTATGCTTTTCTAAACCAACTAACTTTGGTAATTAATAATAGTAGTATAATTATTGTGACAGTGAAATAGTCATCTCGTGTAACTGAATTATCTGGTCATGAAGTCCCTATAATGACCTGTTAATTTTCATAGAGAATTTAATGTTTCCTTCGTTTCTACAAATTATCGGTTATTTAAAGTGAAAGGGAACCTATGGAGCGATGGGCTGAGTATTATTTTTAATTGTTCGAGTTCTTGATCGTTGGGATGAAGGTTTTTTGACTTTATTGCACTTGCAAAGTATTGAGTACCTACAAACTTATGCGAAAAAAGGTTTTGAAATTGTTCTGAAATTTTTGTCATTGCTCAATCGTAAAATTACCTAAAAAAATTAATCTACGCAGCAATTTTTTCAGTCTAGTGTTGTTAAAAATTTTTGGTCAAATTTCCTTCAAAAATGCCGAGCATTTCCAGTTTCTATCCATTCTGTTCTTTAAATTTTAATGACCATGAAAACATAACATTAACGAATTTGATCTTCAGAATATTTGTGCTGGTAATCAATTCATAATTTATGTACTATCCATAATTTATCAAGTTTCCTTGATGCAACTTCTCATAATGCCGATTTTACCGAATTTCGAATCATCGCACACAAAATCTTCCGAATTTTTCAGATAACTGATCTTGAACATTGACGCTCTTAATTTAATAACTATTTTAAATGTTCTGTACATTATGTTGTATGTACCATTTTTAAAGAAGGGGAGAGGGTTAAGCTCTGTATTTATTCCCCGCAGTATAAATTTAAACATGATTGAAACTAATTTTGTTCGTTTTAACTAAAAATGCGTATATGAAGAGGACAACTAATTATCCCAGGGCATATAATGTGTGTTTTTATTGTAAGTTATTTACCGCCTCTCCCTGCATTTCTCAATCTTTAAATAATTACAACCACTAAATACTTATTAAACCAATGATTATTTTCAGAAGCGTTTTTAAATTGGAAACTTGCACGCTTTTTCCCCTGTCTTAAGTAGATATAATAAATTATTAACGTTTGAAATTTGTTTCTTTATTTCATTGTCTCCAATTAAAATAAAGCAGATTTGGAATTTTGATTTTTAGTGGTATAAATTTGTTATGCTAGTGCAGTTTTGTTTTTTACTCATTTTGTTAATTTAAAGTACTTAGTATATTCATTAGGACTCCCCCCCCCCCCCTCTCTTCAAATCAACGTTTACCGTAAACATTTAGCTGTTGCATTCCACTGAATTTGTTCATCTTGTGGGACAGCTGGGAGAAAAGTAATTATCCTTACTCGATACTATTTAATAAGTTTAAGAAGTACAGTGTATTAATATTTATACTTTTACAAATGGATTGTTTTACATTTTACTTTACTCTTTATTTTATCCACAGCGTAATGATTAAAAATGTTTTGCCCATTTCTATAGTAATTTACACATTAATCTGTTTTCTTCGGGAATGTGAAATGTATGAGTGGTAAAGATGAATTTAGGATCAGGCTCAAGCCTAAAAACTATTGATCTGCATCTGAGCCCTAAAGTTATGGAAATTAATTAATCGAAACCAATTTGATAGCTTTGACTTGGTGCAAAATGACATTTTTTTGCAATTTGAATGCACCCCGTTTTTACAGACTGGGTATGAGCCTGTGTATGGACTTCACTGCTACTGCTGGCGAAGATCGAAATTCTTTCGATCGAAACACTCGTACAGAATAAGTATCTTTTTATATGTGTTATTTTACAAAGTTTTAGTTATTTAAAAAATATGTAAACTCTCTTAACACAAGTTTTTTCAGGGTTTTTGTTAGTCTATAACGTGTCTCTAATTTTGTGCAATTTTCTGGAAAGCAAATTACACTTGACTGACTTTTAATTTGTGGTTTAAGTTTAATTCTTAGTTTAATTTGTATCAATGAGCTGCCACTTATGTCATTCTGGAAACAAAAAGATTCTAAAATAAAATAATTAAGGTAACGAAACGTTACTCCAGCCCGATATTATTTATTACAAATAAACAACTAAACGGATTAAAGTGTCCTACTAACAGCACAAAGTTTTCTTGCATATTTCTTTATTCCTTTTGCAAATAAAGCGTTATAATAAACTATGTAAAATAAACCGTTGAATGAAGTAATGGCAACAGAATAAAAGTATTTTTTGGACCACTTTTCTTTACCTGCCTTGTATTCAGGGAGCGCGATTCCAGAGCGTTTCAAGAAAGTTTCACTGCTACGAATAAGTAATTCTTAAAACTGCTTCAGCGAGTTTACCTCAGATATAAATATAATTGTTTCTGAAAGAAATCTTCCCCCCCCCCCTTCCTTTTAAGCTGACTAAAATGCTCAGTTTTAATGAAGCTAAACAAAAATCGATTGCACTTGGCAGAGCTTGCGTTTGCTATTATCTTGCCAAAGGCAATTATCTGGTTAAGTTGCAAGTAAAACCCTAGTTTAACGTCTTTTAAATTAAATTTATTTCTTTCACTTAAATTAATATATCTTCCACTTCCTTATTTCGACTGCAAGTTTCGATCAGTTTAAGAAAACTTATTTCGCCTTATTTCTGTAACTGCATTAGATACAATGCTTGCTGGATTTATTTTATTTTTTTTTAAGCTTTTGCGCCTTTCACATTAAGTATGTTTTGCGGAAGGTTAGTGCTTATCTAAACGGCTGAAAGCACTTGGCTAATTACTCTGAAAAATACATCTCCATTTGATGGGTTTTTGCAAGTGTTTCATCTTACCGTCGCTGAATGCTAAAACAAAACGGTTATGAATTCCAAACTAATGAAGCGGGCAAGATAAGTCGACGCTTGGATTATAATACACTTTTAATAAGTAGCATTTTAATTCGCATTTAAACAATCAATATTTGATTTCTTTTCTAATTTTTACTTCCTTGTACGTAGTATAAGGAAGTAATGTGATCCCGAAAAATTTTGGGGGCCAAATTTCGACAAAAAAACCGATTTTGACTACCTCTAAATTTAATTTTAAAAATTTTTTCGATGCATCCTATCGTAGGCTAGCATGCACGATCATATTAACGCGTCTGCAACTCATTTTGACCAGCGGCGAGTCTGCTGTGGCCAGTTTTTCCATGCCGTCTGTACGTACGTACGTACGTATGTATGTAACTCGCATATCTCAAAAACTATGGGTCGTAGAATGTTGAGATTTGATATTTAGGATTGTTCTATGATCTAGTTGTGCACCTCCCCTTTTGGTGGCAATCGAATGGATAGTTTATGTACAGGACCGCCCAAAAGATTCGAAATACATTACGCTCTATGGGCCGAAATTCATTAAACTCGCCTAACTCAAAAGCTATTAGGCGTAGAATGTCGAAACTTCATATTTTGGATAGTTGTAACATCTAGTTGTGCACCTCTCCTTTTGGTTCCATTCGACTGGATAGTTTATCTACAGGACTGCCCAAAACATTCGAAATACATTACGCTCAATGGGCCGAAACTCATTAAACTCGCATATCTCAAAAACTATTAGGCGTAGAATGTTGAAACTTTATATTTAGGATTGCTGTAACATCTAGTTGTGCACCTCCCCTTTCGATTCCATTCGACTGGATAGTTTATCTACAGAACCGCCCAAAAGATTCGAAATACATTACGCTCTATGGGTCGAAATTCATCAAAGCGTTTTTACTTCCTTGTACGTAGTATAAGGAAGTAATGTGATCCCGAAAAATTTTGGGGGCCAAATTTCGACTAAAAAACCGATTTTGACTATCTCTAAATTTAATTTTAAGAATTTTTTCGATGCATCTCATCGTAGGCTAGCATGCACGATCATATAAACGCGTCTGCAACTCATTTTGACCAGCGGCCGGTCTATTGTGGTCAGTTTTTCCATGCCGTCTGTACGTATGTACGTACGTATGTATGTAACTCGCATATCTCAAAAACTATTGGTCGTAGAATGTTGAGATTTGATATTTAGGATTGTTCTATGATCTAGTTGTGCACCTCCCCTTTTGGTTGCAATCGAATGTATAGTTTATGTACAGGACCGCCCTTAAGATTCGAAATACATTACGCTCTATGGGCCGAAATTCATTAAACTCGCCTAACTCAAAAACTATTAGGCGTAGAATTTCGAAACTTCATATTTTGGATAGTTGTAACATCTAGTTGTGCACTTCCCCTTTTGGTTCCATTCGACTGGATAGTTTATCTATAGGACCGCCCAAAACATTCGAAATACATTACGCTCAATGGGCCGAAATTCATTAAACTCGCATATCTCAAAAACTATTAGGCGTAGAATGTTGAAACTTTATATTTAGGATTGTTGTAACATCTAGTTGTTCACTTCCCCTTTCGGTTCCATTCGACTGGATAGTTTATCTACAGAACCGCCTAAAAGATTCGAAATACATTACGCTCTATGGGCCGAAATTCATCAAAGCGTTTTTTAGAGGTATTGGGCTATTTCAAACGACTCAGAAGTGATATATGCTGAAAAGAGTTAGAAAATGAATTTCTCCATTAAAAAAGGTGTCTTTATCATTTACAGTTCTGCTACAGGAACACTCAAAAGATTTCCAATACATTACGGTCAATGGCAATTTTAGGGGCATTCATCCATTTCAAGCACAATACCGTCTTACCACATAAGTTAGGTAATGGTCCGACCACGGTCACGTGCCTCCCTCAAGAACTGTGCCAAAAGTCGCCAAGCTTGGCGACTTTTAGTGACGTGTGTGTATATTTAACTCTCAAACCTCAAAAACTATTATGAAATTTTATATATAAGATTGTTGTAACATCTAGTTGTGCATCTCGATTTTTGGTTCCAATCTACTGGAGAGTTTATTTACAGGACCACCGAAAAGAATTTCAGTACTTTAATGTCTATGGACATCTTCAATATAATACAATTGCAGACAGTGATTGTTTGGTACATGCCCAAAATCTCGCCGACTGTCCTGGACTTTGGCGAGTTTTGCCGAAATGTCGCCAAATTTGGCGATAGTCAGTCATTTCGTCCATGCCCAAAGTATCGCCATTTGTCATCGTTCTTGGCGAGTTTTGGCGAAATATCGCCAAATTTGGCGATAATCTGTCATTGTTGGTCCATGCTTAATATCTCGCCAAATGTCGTCGACATTGACGAGTTTCGCCGAAATATCGCCAAATTTGGCGCCAAAAATTATTTCGTAATTTGTATAACTCTAAAACTTTAACCCGTAGAATTTTGAACTTTTGTATTTAGAACTATATTATAATATCTAACTGTTTTCAATATCTTTTTTGACAGCAATCCACTAAGAATTTATTTATAGGGTGAGCCAAATGACTTTAAATACATTAAGGTGTATGGATGCATTCAATTCATTGAAAGTCTGGTCAATGACTACTGTGGCTATCCCCAAAATCTCGCAAACTATCTCAAGTTTGTCGGCTTTTGGTGAAATATCGCCAAATAAAGTGTCAGAAGGAAATCTTTCAAATTGAACTCAGCTTGGCGATATCGAAATATTTGGCTAGAAATCGCTAAACCTTACTATTATTGATATTTTATCTCTTTCAAACAAATAAGTTTAGAGGAAGTGCGTCGAAAATATTTTTGATCTAATGGACGTGCAAGGAAGTCATGTGTTGGACACATCAGATTTTTTAGTTAAGGGATTGATTCACTGTATTTTCATTAGGCATTAAACAATTAACCAGTAGCTGCGTCATATACTCATTGAAGAATTACACGCTTGTGCAGAGTAATGCTTTTAAAATTCATATTCACTTTATGCATTGCTGGCTGCGAAAAAAGCAAGTGGATTCGATTAACGGACATTTTTTTTTGCTCCCTAAGGCTACAGATTTTTTTTTTATACCTAGATGAAATGTACATTTCTGCATAAATCAACCTAATAGATTTTTTAAAAAAGTTGCTTAGTTCAGATGCCGTTAATAATTTTCTGAATTACTCGGTAATACCCAAGGAAACTATTTCAAAAGCTCAGAAAAAGTTTCCCATTACATGTTGCCGAAAGGAATGTTATCCATCAAATTTCGGTCATAATATCTTATTTTCGATCATCTTACGGTTCTCTTGTTAAAGACGGTGGTAAATTATATTCATTGAATTGCTATTGTGATATAGAGGGTTTTTGATCTTAAAATGTATGTTTACAACTGAAATACTTTGTAAATAGCTTTAAATCGTTCTCTTACAACGTAAAATTAGATTATTAACCGTAGTCGAACTCGCTTTTTTAAAAGTTATTGAATAAAATGCTGAAACTTTTTTTCTTTATTAAAACAAATACTTTTTAGTATGGGAAACAAATGTGCAAAAATACTGAAATGATGAACAGAACTATCAGGAAATTTGATAACATGAAAATGTAAAGCAATGTTGTAAAGCATGATATTAAATTGTTAAATGGAACTGCACAGGCACTGGGGGAAAAATCTTTACAGAATTATTTCTACAAATTCAAGAAAACTATTTATGTAATTGTACATAAACAAGGTTTTTTTAGTTATCCCCGTTATTTTCAATAAAAGGCGCAATTAGGTAGATTCTTTCTTTCTGAAGTTAAAAGAAAACTTTAAGAAGTCGGGTTCTTCTACTGGTTCGTATTTCAGTTTAATTTTTTTTTATGGAACTTTAAAAAATTAGTTCCACAAAATCTTCATATAATGTTAAAGGCTGATCCATAATTCCATAAACAAGAAACACTCCTTCACATGAAAAAGGAAGTGCTTGGGACCAATCTATATTTTTCGAAAGATCAAAAGCAGACTAAATAATACAGCTAACCCTTCGTATGTGTTAACCCTTTAACTCGCGGTGTTCCCGCTCTGGGAACACCAAACTCTGACGTTTTGACTGTTGCCAGTCACGAAGAATAGATTTGATTTCTATAAAAATAGTTGCGGGTGACAGAGCTCCACGAGAATCCTTTACTTTTTAGCACGTCATTTCACGTAAAAAAATTGTTACGATTATTTTTAACAGCACTGACATCTGCTGAAAAATGGAAGAATGGGAGAACAGCTGGATAGATTGCCCAATGCTGAAAAAAGGGCAGCCGTTGCCATCACTCGACTTAACTACCAGCAAGATGGCGGACGATCGAAACTTTCATCGCGTGCCACAGATCTAGAGACCCTTTTTTAACAGCTGGCTGTGCGGCACAGCCAGCTGTCGTCAAAAAAGGGTCTCTAGATCTGTGGCATGCGATGAACGTTTCGATCGTCCGCCATCTTGCTGATGGTATAGCTATGAAAGGTATATTCTTATGAATTTCTTTTCCAGTTGCCAGCCCCTACACCCGCTTTCACCCTTTTTTTTTTTTTTAAAGATTTATTGTTATCAACAGACATTCAAGTGTGGATTTTAACCTTGTGGATTTTCTTTTTTCTCTTTCAAATCTTTATTTTCCAGTTTTATCCATTTTCCCCAGACTATTACCATTATATTAAATTTTATAAGTGATGTATAAATTTCTGACATCGCCTGTATGGGGTATAATTTTTTTTAAATATTCACAAAAAGTGAAAATTAATCGTATTTCCCTTGATCATTTTAAAATGTTTTGTGGAAGTAAGGTTTAATAATACTCTTCAATTAAGGAAAGAAAAATTGAACAGCACTGTAATTTTTTTTGCGGCCATCATTGAAAATGTGAATATTAGGGTGTCGTCCTGTACCAAATAGAACGATTCTTGAATGCTCCACCGGAACCCAGCATTTGCGCAAGAACAACATGGGCTTCCAGCTCAGCATTAAAAAAAAAAAAAAATCTGGGCAGGAGCATTGGTCACTCTTCTCCGTTGCGTCTTTTTCATGAATGGGAACAGGTTAAACATGGGTTCAAACTTAAAAATGAGCAGGTAAATAAAAAGGGACCTTTTTCTGATAATATGCTTCGTCATACTTATATCCCTTCCCTCGAAAATTTCCTGTCACTGCATAAAAGGGTTTACAAAACTGCATTATCATTATAAGGCACGGTACACATAAGAAATCGGTAGATTAATTTATCTTTGCGATTAGCACCCTCCAAAGGGCATGTTTCGAATGCGTCACAGAAGTGAAATATGAACTCTCTCCGGTGAGTTATTGAGACCATCTTGGTATTCGACAGCTAGGTCATACGTCAGAGCTTTCGCCGGGAAGCAATAACAGCTCCTTTTTCTCAAAGTGGGAGAATCAATTTAATTCAGAATATAGTGTTTTGTTTTCTCCCACTCACTGTTCTAAGTATTTGAGAAGAGCTATGAATAAACAAAAAATTATCTTCGTTGGACAGTCCTTGTTTAAAAATAGTTTCAAACACAGATAATTTAAAGTAGTGTAGGTTTTGTTAATCTTAATTTAGAGTGGGTATGGAATGTAGAAAGTTGAGCTAGAAAACTAACAAACAAATCTGTCTGTGATTTAACTTAGATATTTTTTATACCGATTTTTAATTCTAATTCTTAAACGATTGCTTAGCAGCAGCAAAGCCCAAACTATCGTTAATTTCAACCTTTTCTTCTTTATGACTTTAGTAATCAAATTAAACTCATTACATTTCTTTTTATTGCTAATATGTAGGTACATTCATCCTTTTATTTTTATTCTGTTTATGTTGTAACCATTGCTTAGAATCTCATGCTTTTTAGTTCAAAGGGAAATCAGTATTGTATATGCAATGCAGTAGCGGCCCGTGGTCAAAAATGTTAGTGCAGCCGGAAGCATATGAGCCCCTCCCCTTTCCTCCGGAGAGGATTGGAAAATCTTTGTTACTGAATTCGAAAGCTGGCGGATTAAGCGCTCACCGAGCAAAAAAAAAAAAAAAAAAAAAAAAAAAAAAGTCAGAGATCCTATTTTACTTCCATAAAATGGACATAAATTTCAACCAGCCGCTCTTATCCTCAAAGTTGCATTAATCCGTGTCTGATTCGAAGTTTCCTTAGAATTTTCTTTTGTAACGGTAACTTGAAGAAAAAAAAAAAAAAAAAAAAAAGAGAACTTACTTATTTTTTATAAGTCAAATCAATCCTCCTTTCTTTTAAACATGCGAATCGGTCTGTGATGTCCCCATAAAAAGGCGTTGTTTTAATTCAGATATCAATTTTAAAAGCTCTTTAAAATTTCCCATGTTTAAAGAATTTTCTCGCTCGCCATGTCCTCTAAATGCCAGTTCTTGCTTACTTAAAAACAATACTGCTTTGATGGGTAATTGTCCATTCATAAGCGTCTATTCAGGCTTACCTTCTTGATAAATTCAGCAATATAAAGTCCAGAGTTTTCCAAACATATATTCTCCTTACCCCCTCCCTCACTTCTCGTCCGAGCGAATCAGTTACTCAAGTTCTCAAGTTCAGCCGCCGCACAGTGGGGTAGCGGTGGAAAAAAGTCAATTTTTCAAAGTCGCTTTTTCATTGATCAGCTCCACTACTTTTACAGTAAATTACCTGCAGAATCGGCCTGTAGTAATAGTTTTGTGGTTACAGTATTTGTTTAGCATGAAATTAAAGTCGAAACGTGAGCAATTTAATTTTTTAACTTTTACAAGGAAAAATTTTGAAAAATCTCTTTTTCATAGGTCTTTTCCGAATGTTTTTTTAATGATATATATTGTGAGTATAGGTCCTAGAGTATCTGTAAAAAATACAAAAGTTAATTTGAAGATGAGTTTCGACATACAAATCCATCAAAATTCGGATTTTTGGTGGAATTTGGATTTAGTTATGCGTACAAATCGAGCTTTACCTTCCTTTGGTTTGTCATATTTTTTTTCTTGAAGTTTTGACCCTAATAAAGTATCTCTGAAAGTTTCAGACCCCTTCTCACCCCTATTCGGTCACAGTAAATTTTTGAATATAGTAATAAGCCCCGCCCGCGTCTCACTCTCTCTGGCAGGAACACAATCAGTTCCCCGCGTACCCGCGACTCTGTGTTTTTGTTTCACACTTGTTTTGAGGGGGAAAAGGGCAGGTGATTAATTCAACATGCTTCTGTTTGAACTAGGAAAGTGTATAATGTCATCTGGGTAGACAATAGTAAAAAGTCTTCGTTCGTACTGCAACGAATACGGACATTTTCAACATTTTGGTATCTTCATATCCAATAATGACTAGTTTAAGACCGCTTCCGAAAAAGAAAATCCTTCCGCTAAGTGATGGGGCAAAGGAATTGTTATTTCTTGAAAGTACCTTAAACTGATGAGTGAAACACTCGAAAAAGAAACGTGAAAAACAACTTTTTAAAGAATTTTCAAATTTTTTTTAGATTTATTCTGAAATCTATTCAAACCGCTTATTCTCAAATTTATTTAAACTACTTATTTATTCTGATATTTTCCCCGAGTTTTTTAAAATGCTTTATCTATTCTGAGTTTTTTTTGGGGGGGGGGTTGGGGGGTGGGGGGAGAGATTTAATTTGAAATAATTTGAACTGATTACTTATTCTGAGATTTATTCCGAAAAGCTTGAGTCATTTATCTTAAATTTATTCTGGAATTTCTCTTTTTGTTTATTCATTCTGATACGAGTGGAGGCAGGCCTTCACTCCAAAAATTTATTTTTTGAATCAATCAGATTTTACCTATACCTGTTTCTTTTAAAAAGTGATAGGTTCTAAAAAAATATTAAAGTAACGATATGCACCAGGTAAATCTAGTATTTTCAAGTATCAAACTACTTATAGAACAAGAATTTAATAAATTTGTCGAATTTTTACGGAAGTCGAATGTAGTTGACATTTCATCAAAAATCCCCCCTGGCGATTAGGAATACATTATTTTTAACCGCCTGTATTGGTATATCTGTTGATATCTCTGGAACATCTACTGATCCCTAACATCCCTCAGACTCAGCAAATTCTTTCTTCAAAAAAGTATGAGTTACTTTTTTAGGCCAAGAACTGAAAAACACTTTTTAGCAAAAAAAGGAGAAAAATGCATAAATGCAATAATTCAACGAGTTTTGGGACGTAGGAGGGTTTCTACAGTGAAACTATCTCAGACTTGTCATAATTTACGCGATTAAGCTTTTTTTCCCGAAATCGGGTGTTTCACCCCACTGTGCGCCGTTAGAAAATCTTCCATCGGCTGTATCAGCTGCATACTCTCTATGCCGGAGAGGCTGCTGACGTAGTCGTTGTCATGGTAACGGTGCTGCCAATTTTCTTTTCAGCGCTCTGGGCTGAACCAAAGATTTTTCCAATTGAATTGCGGGAAGATTAAAGTGCTTTTTTTTCTGAATGAGCGATCCGGCCACAATACGTTTTTTTTTTTGGTTTTTTTCGGAGATTTTTTTAATTTACCGTAGGAATTCCACAATTTTAATCTGAATTTAGGAAAATTAGTAGAATAAATTATTTTAAAGTATGTGCTGATAATTTCGAGTGCAGCCCGGCTGTACTTGCTATATCCCACGAGCCGCCACTGATGCAATGGAGAATCTTGTTAAAAGTGTCGCACAAAAATCTGATTGATCTATAAATAATCAATAAGCGTTTTCTTAGTGTTGCAGTTGTCCTAAATCTGGCGACATTGATACAATGCCTCAAATTTGAATATAATTTACAACAATGTGTTTATTATCGCGTGTTATTATCCATGCCTGCCTGCTTACTTGTTCTTGTAAAGTCTCGTAAGCTCATTTTTATCTTTTAAGAAACTTCTGAAAAGTTGTATTTCAATTAGTTTTTCTGTAAAATAGTTCAGTAAAGTTGGAGGAATGGTCAAATTAGATATAATTATTCTTCAGAATGTTCCAGTTTTTTTGTCTGTTTCTATTTCACAATAGTGATTATCTGATTGCTTACACTGAGCTATGCTGTTATGCGTTACTTATACTGCTTAATCTTGAAATAATGTGTGTGTAAAAAAAAAAAAAAAAAAAAAATTGTAAAAAGGCACATTAAGATTTATATTAGAATTGTTGCAATCAAAGGAATACAGTGTAATTTTATTGTTACGACGTTTGGGAGAGGTGAATAAGCATCGTCACATTATTTTTTCCTTGTTAAATTGATTCAGTTTTTCAGTAAAATAGTTAATGCTTAGTTACTAAATTTAAAAATGTGGTTTAAAAAATTGGATTATTATTAACATCTGCATACTGAGAAAAAAGATATCTTACGAAAACTTTCATATTTTAAAAAATGGGGAATTCTTTAAAAACACAGAGAAAGGGGAAAAGAAAGAAGAAAAAACAAAGAACTGAATTTTGTAATTTAACAATCTGCTTTCCTAAAAAATTCACATCAATTTATTGCAGAACACTTGAAATAAGTCTGATAATAAATTATTCTACCTTTATTAGAGTTTATACTTATACTTTTTAATAACCATCAATTTTCACATGGAACAGGAGTCGTTAGGAAGATAATGTTACCCGGAAGCTCAATTTAACAATCGTTCAGCCTGCGAACAAGGATTTATAATCACGATTCCTTGCGAGTTCTCTCCTTGCTTATGAGATTGCAATCTAACAGCGTTCTGAATTGAACTCTCACTAAAGTAAGAAAGTGGATTTTTTTAAAAGAGGAATATCATTGATTTAACCTTTTTGACCGTGTTTATAAGTTTTGATTAATGAATATTTATAATTTAAACGCTTTGATATGTAACGAAAATAATTAATTAAAAAGCAAAAATGAGTCGATATGAAAAAGAGGAAGGGGAATTAGAAAAAAAAAAAAAAAATCCCCCCGTTTAGACAGTTTTAATGGTACTTTTTTTGATGTGCCAATGAATTCCTTGGCACGTGATTGGCGATTCGATGAACTGCCATGCTGCTGGTAGTTAAATCGAGCGATGGCAACGGCTGCACTTGCAATCCCTGGTAAATTTTAGCAGCATTTCTGTTAGAACACTCTCCTAATGAATATTCTCAAATTTATTAATAGCGACTGGTAAATTAAGTGCAATTTCTTCAAATGTCTACCCACTTCAAAGTATAGGTGCATTCGATAGTATTTTCTGTTGGTTTATATTTTGTAAAAGGACCAGAATGTAGTGTTGTCACTCCATTCATCCTCGTTACAGCTTTATGCGTTTTTTCAGTGTCTTCACGTAGGCAGCTTTAAATTTACGACTTTCGTGTTCTCGGAAATACGGTAATTCTTTGTTCTTAAAAGATAGTAAAATATAGAAGATGCCTTTTAAGAAAAAGCTTACAAAATGTGTACGTGGATTAAACCATTGAAAAATGTTCAAGTACTTTTTGGAAGAATGATTGATGCTCGGTTATTGCTCTTAATTTCGCTACTACAAAGGATTTTATAACTCAAACGTCTCATCATGTTTTTAAAATAAACGAATAAAGAAAATAAATATGAAGTCTTGGGAAGGAGAATTCAAGTTGGAAGGAGAACGAAAAATTAAAGCTCTTCAGTATCTTTTAACTGTCTAAAACGAACATCCTTACTTATCTAAATATATTTACATTCCTCTCAAGAACATACGTGTTTATTTAGAACTTGTCTTAATATTTTTACTATTTTGCAATACAGCTAAATTTCTTTTTCTACAAGTAATCATACTAATATTATAAATGTCAATGTTTGTATGTTTGTTACTCTTTCATACGGTTTGACGGATTTGTAGGAAATTTGGAATAAGGACACTTTAAGTCCTGGATTAACAAACAGTCTACTTTTTATCGCGCGAAAAAAACACTGTTCCTATAATATATATAAAAAAAACACTCTCTTATCCCCTAAAAAAGATACAATTGAGTTCTTTTTTTACAAAGCTGTCGACAGACGGCGCGCAAACTTATAGAATACGCAGTTTTTATTTAATAAAATCACCTAAATAAGTTTTCCCTTCTGACTTGGATTTATAAGCGGACTTTGGGCCAAGCACAAAAATCCGAAACACATGTTACATTAACAATCAATCAATCAATCAATCAAAGAATAAGTTTTTGAAACTTTCATTCAGTTCGAATTATGCATTTTTCTGAGAGTCTTTCCCCCTATTATTTCTAATGTATTGCATCCAGAAAAAGGATGTTAAAATATAAATTTTAATTTTATTTAATCACGCGCATAAATAATGATACTTTCCAACTTAATGGAATAAGGAAGAAAATAGGGAGGGCGCATGAATGATATGCTTTTAATATATAGCACTTTGGTGCGTATTTAAAATCTGAAAGTGTTTCAGATTTTACTTTTTTTTTTTTTTGCCTATCCGTTTTTTGATAACGCCCGATATATCTAGAAGCCCTTTAGAATTAATATAGAAAAAAAATAATTTGTACCTTTTGTAGGTTTTTATCACTAAACCATCTTATTTTTGTAACCAGGGGCGGTCCGACACATTAAAGAAGGTAATGCATCGGAGCGCCGGTTTCGAAGGGGCGTCACTTCGGACTCAAACTAACAGCATATAAGGGGGCGTCTTTTTTACGTTAGCAGGGAGCGCTACTTAACTTAGGCCGCCCCTGTTTGTAACCATCTTAATTTTAAGTTCCATTCAGAGAGAATCTGAGATATTTCAGTGCCAAGGAAGCCGGTGAGAAACAAGATTTATTAAGAGGGCGAACCAACTGATCGCCGGAGGCGGCTAGTTTTTTCATAACCTCTGCTTTGATTTTAGGGCGTCCTTTTGCTGTAATTTTACGGTTGCGTTCCACATTGAAGTATAAATCCTTATTACAGGGACGTAGCCCGGGGGGAGGGTGCCAGGAGGGAGGGGACTAGGCATCCCCTTAAATTTTGGAATTTTCTTGATTTGATGTCAATAAATAAAGCATTTTTGTGAGAAATTCTACCTTTTTAAACTTTTGAGCATCCCACGAAAATTTTTTCTCGCCACGTCCTTGGCTTATTGTAAGACTATCAAATTTCGCTTCCTTCAAACCCGTTATAATTCTGCAAAATAAACCCTGTTTTATTAATTTTGCACTTCGACTGTTTGATCACGTTCTTCAGTCCTATACCAAGGAGGGTCCTTTCTACTTAATTAGCTTCTGAGAGCTGATTAAATTCTCTTCAGTATGCAATCACGTCCACGCGTACAGTAGTTGCTTATATTGTGCCTTTGAAATAATAGTCTGATGCCGGATCATTGGTTTGATGTATAATTGAAGAGTTAGAGCTTACTATCCTGTGGACATGACATGAATTATTGATTTGTTAAAAAGAAACTAAACTGTAAGCTTTTATGTGATTTATCTCTTATTGAGAAGAATTTTTGTTTTAATCGAAACAGATGAAAGTTTTTTTTAAAATTGTTATTAGGTCGTAACGAAAGTTTCCCGCAACCGCAGATATGATCTCAGCAAACAGTTCGCGTTGGCGTGTTTCCTCATATTTTGTCAAACGATTTTTGGCATTTGAAAGTTATGTTTTTGGTCTCGCGCCCCCCATGTTTCTGGGCCGAAGGCTTTGAAAAACTGCCAAAGAGTTGGCAGAAAATAATAGATGTGGGTGGTGATTACTACCCGCATTAAAGGTACTCCTTTCAGGTTCTTTTCCAAACTTTGTTTGGAACGTTTTGTTGGTGGAAAACTTTCGTTACAACCTGATACTTTGTTTTGCATTTTTCACAGATTAAATTTCAAAGTGTACTAATTTTGCTACGAAATGATAGTAAATTTCAGTATTAATGATAATTAAAGTATCATAAAAAGTATTGTAAAAATTAGATTACTGAGAGTTTGACTGAATTCAGATATTGTGTAGATATCTGAGAAAAACAAGCAAAAATTTTCACGAAAAAGGATTGGAGGGGGGTGGGGGTGGGGAGGAAGCGTATTATCAAAAATTGAATAATTGAATTATCAAGGCTTTTTATGATATAACTTTGCGTATCAGGGTTTCAGTTCAGAGAGAACTGCAACTGATCAAATATTCAAATGAAATTTAAAAATTAACGATTTATAAAAATTTGAAAATTTCTTAGTAAAACATTACTCAGACTTTTAAATTTACAAATAAGTCATTTGAATTTGTATTTTTTATTGCAAGACGAATTAGGCACTATCTCTAAATATTTGTTAAGATGAAAAGAAAATGAAGTATTTTGTCATATAATTAACTGTATTTGAGATCAATATTGATCTTGTGTAAACGTATTTTCTTCTTTCTGAAAAGCAAACATTTATTTTTCCTTGCGCTTTTACAATCTAAATTTGCTACTGTTTAGGGGATGTATAAAAAATTGCATCAGTACTTTTCCTTACTATTTTAACTGTCTGTAACGTAACTTAAAAACGATTCTGCGTAAAAAAAATAATAAATTCGTATGCCTTCCCTGATTTATTTATTGTCTAATTTTAAAGCTTGTCAAAATGCTAAGAAGTTTTTTCCCCTGAAAACGTTTTCATTTTAAATTGTTTAAAAATTGATTACGAACGAAGCCCATCTTTAAAACTATTCCTAAAAATGTGTTGCTTTAAACCTCGAAATACTCAACTTAATTTTAACATGAGAGAAGGTGAACATTTTTCTTTTTAACTACAGTAGATTTTTGTTTAGTAAATATTCTCATTTTACTAAATAAAACAAGAAAATTTCCCCCAATTTAATAAATTTTCATTTAACTTGAGTAAAGAAAATATTTTTTTTTTTTTTGACTGTCTTAAGACGAGTGAACTGCCCATCTATTTATTCTTGAAACACAGTAAAGGTCATATTTGAGCAAAATGCATCGAAAATGCATTTTCAATACAAAATACAAGATACATTGATTCAAATGCATAAAAAAATTACAAAGTATTTTCTGTACTGAAAAATACATGTAAAATTTTTGTAGTTGAGGGTAAACAAATTTTTCTAATAAAGAGGAAAATTACAGTTGTATTCAAGTATTGTTTTTTTTTTAACGCGAAAATAAAAAACAATAACATTAATTGATTTTTAACATAAAGGGTGTTTATAAAAATGTTGAAGTAATAAAAACTACCCGCTGTTTTTATAAAACGGCATCTTGCAAAGTTTTATCTGTATAATAATAAAATCCGAAACTTTCTGAAAAATTGTAATTATGCTCAAAATGTAATTAAAACAGCATTATTTAAACATTTGATAATGTATATGTTCGTTTCAAAACAGTTTCTAAAAAATTAATTTTCAAAAGTCGCAATTAAAAAAAAGCATTTGAGTAACAAAATAAATCAAAATGTTATTTAAGCAAGGCTATCATTTAAATGATTATTGAACTTGACTCAAAATTATGATAAAAAAATAAAAGCAATATTTTTATAAACAGTAATTTAACAGATGAGTCACGACATGTATATTCAAAGTACGCATTAATGACGGATAAGTTACATTTTGATGTCTGGAGAATATAAGAGTTCGTATTTAAAAGAGATTTAGAAACCTCTAGATATTGCAGGGCGATTCCTTATTATACCGACAAAATCAAAGGGGTATTAGCTAAGCTCACGTGGGCCATAAATCAACATAAGAACACCCCTGTTCGATCTCTGACCGTTTAAAAGTTATTATGGAAACCGTTTAAAAGTTATTGCTGATAGAATAGAAAATTTCTGAATCCCACAGTATCGCTCATTTGTGAATTTTACTAAACAATCTATACAAAAAGTGCATACCGAGAAAGAACGGTAAAAATCCCAAAGAAACATCAATTGTATCACAATATCTAAATTTAATGGCAAGTTACGAGTGCTGAAATGCCAAGTCAAGCATTCGACAAAATATTTAATCGCAGATTCTAGAAAAAAATCTACAAACTTGTTTCAAGGCGATTCTGCAAACGCAGTCTTAGCTGTATTTATTTGCAGAAGGCAAAATAAGCAAAATTTACTAAACTGGTCAATTCAGGTAGTTTTAACGTAAGCTAATAACGAACCATATTTGTTGTCTAGCTCAGAAGACATTTAGCCAAATGTTTGCCTTAATCATTGAATTTCATGTTTTTGAAAATCAGGCTCCGGCCATTCTCTCCCCCGAGCTTAGTTGTTCGTTTTTGATCATATGCATGTAAGTTTATATTAGTAATAAATTTATCTTTGTAATAAATGAGCTGCTAATTGTTCATATAAATATGCTCAAAAGGGAATTATAAGTTCAAAAGGCGGATCTATGACGAAGATCACTTTAAAGTCAGAAAATCTCCTAATGTATTTCGTTTAAAGTCTAGAAGATGGTTAAATGAGTATTTATTATTATCTTGATGGCCAAAAAAAAAAAAAAAAAAAAAAAAAAAAAAAAATGAAGAAAAAAGCATTTTTACGAATAGATTTGAGCATGCGACAGTTTAAAAATTACAGGAACTCAAAAATTTTGAATGGAAACGCCCACTTTTCCTCGTCGCAAAATGCTCAACGCTTGCGAAAACCTTACTTAGCGTTAGAGCAGCACTTTTATTACAAAAAAAGTGCCGCTCAAGAGTTTTACAAGCAAAGAGTTTTTCTAAGAGTTTTTCTAGCAAAAAAAAAAAAAAAAAAAAAAAAAAAAACTTTGCGAACGGTCAGTTTTAACACATTGAAGCTCATGGAGGAAATTTGCACTTAAACACAAATCACTGATGTCAACACATTGCCGGACGAAAGAAAATTTTGGCTGCCATATTTTCCACATGGGTGCCATCACAGGCTTCGATCGTGTTTTTGTTGGCCTTTCACAGAACTTTTCTTTGTGCGTGCGTAATGCATTCGTTTTTTGTGGTACACGTACCGTTCCAACGCTCTTTAGGGTTTTCGCATGCACTGAGCATTTTGGAAGAGATAATGATCGTTGCCATTCGATTTCTGTGCTTGTAACCGTAACAGTGATCGCTACTTTTTATTTCTGTTTACAGAATCCGGAGCTCATTCCCCTGAGTAAGTCTATCTGAAATCTGATCGTGATCGCTTGAACGGAACGACAGCTTAAGTTCCATATATTGTCAAGGTTTTTTTTTAAAGACTACTTTATATTCTCTTAAAACAAACTTCTGAAAAAATTCTACTAAAAATTAACGCATACTAGAAGAAATTTACCTCTGATTGCAAGAACCATTTATCTATCTAAATGCAACTCGAGCAATAAAATGACGGACTTGAAATTGATGGAACTTTGACATGTCAAAGGAGAATCAGCCTTGAGTGTTTCAAAATGGCTAATTTGCATTTGATTAGCAATTAACCTTCTTTATGCCTGCACTAATTAAACTGAAAAAGTTAAGATTGAGATGATTCGCCCCCCCCCCCACAGTTTTCTGCATAAAATGTTGATAATTAATTATGAAATAAGTTATTGAATAAGTCATTCTATTTCTCACATCATGCCATGCGATAGTTTATAAATATAATATATTCGTTCACCATTAGATATTCCAATTTTATAAAAGATGCGATAAAATTTCTTTTTCATCCTGATGGACTTTTATTTAGCTCATCTCATTTACGAGACAGAAGAGCTTTCCCTTGTTATCCAAGTTTTCATTTAATTTACGGAGTAAAGAAGGATTTGTTGACTGTCTTTTACGGGTGAGCTGCCCCTCTATTTATTCCTGGCACACAGTGAAAACTCTTTTTAGTTTCTTGGTTAAGAGGCGGGAAATCATTATGTAAATTATGGAGAATTCATTGTCTTGACAATCGTCCTCTTTTGTCCGGATAAATATTTATTCATGCTGTCCAAAGTTTTTAACGCGCAGTTTGATTTGTTAATTGGATGTAGGTGATTGCATTATGCGAAAGCGAAATGCCGTTCTTTAAAATTTCATTTCATAGTCTTGTATTTTTAATTAACTGCGCATTGAAACCTTCCTTCCTTTTTTTTTTTCTCAAAATCTGTTTAACTATCATTTCATACTGGTAATATATCACGGGGATACATTCCAGCTAATTACGAACAAGAAAAGTCTGGGGAAGGGGGAATCTGTTTATTACCTTTTGCTTTTTTTATTTGTTACTAGCTGCGTGCCCGTTCTTCGCACGGTAGGAAACGAAAATTTTCCTTACATGTGTAATTCGAAATTATTCGTGATGTGGAATTAATAAAAAAAAGAGCAAAATTATTTGACTCTTAATGTAAAGTTTGTGTCATGAGTACTAACCTGATCATTGCAGTATAATGACTCAAAAAACTACGTCAGTGTCATTCACTATCAAAAAAGTGGAAAGCTTAATGGTTTGCAGAGAACTCCTGGCTTTCAAAATGTCTTACTTCTACATCATACTGTTTTTTAGGCTCAAGTTGTAGCATTATTAAATACCTAAGGCACTACATGAAATGGAGCACCATTTATTTCTTTCCGAACATGTACCATATAAGGAAAGTATTGCAATCATGAAAAAATTCGACTTCGAGATTTTGGTGTATTTACACGTTTTGAGGTCTTTTGAATTCATTTATGCTATTTTCAAGAGATGTTTTTAAAATAGCTGCGCACCCGCTCTTCATACGGGAAGAAGGGAATATTTTACTACTAAAATCATATCTGCATGTGACAAAACAGAATTTCATTTTTTAAAAAGTTCAAGTAACCTCTACTGTTGAAATTATTGCGGGATATATCAACGCTAATTAGAATTACTTTTCGTTTAGTTGGTTGTAAGATAACCGTTGAAAAAGGATAAACACTTTTAATTTCATGAAATATTTACTAACGTGGTACATTGCGATTTATTCATATTATCTTTACAAATCTAATAATACTACCTATTACGTGCATTAATACTATCTATACTCGCTTGTCCTTCTTCAAGACTCCCTTAGCTTAGATTATTTGGCCTCAATGGGATCTTTTGATTCTGTGGCGATTCTTTGCAATTTACGCATAAGCATAAATAATAATCATTTCACGTAATGGTTGCCATTAAGGAAACTCTGCATATATATTTAATTTATACATAGTTTTATAAGATTGGCGTATTTGGCACTGCAAACCATTTCATCTTACTGTGGGGAGAAAATATCCAAGAGGTGCCATTTTAAATATCCATGTATCTAATATAGCGATATCTTTTATATCCTCCATAGTCCTGTCTCATGAAAAACATCAAACTGTGTAATCTCGAGGAGCTACTTATTTTAATTGTGACAGGGCGTTAGAGTTGCAGAGTTTACAAATTTCACGCATTTTTTTAAATTTATGACGTCACTGACTGCCGTAAAGGATACCCCGGTAGATTGAGGGAGTTAATTTCAATATTTCGCATAATTGTTTTCAAACGGTATCATTAAAACTGTGCGTTGATGGAGGAACGTAATTCAACGTTAAAATAAAACTATACTCGCAACCTGCATGCGTATGTTAGGCAACGCCTGCGCTAAATTAAATGCCAAAAATAAAAATAGTAAATAGAAAAATTTTAATATATCGCGCTTTGAAACGAACTTTGTAACTTTTAAAGTGAACATTTTCAGCGGCGTGAAAACATTTCAATTTTTAAATAAGCACCGGATTGAAATACCACTTCTAATAATAATAATAATCGTGAATTTATTAGTTTACTTCTACAGTAAATTTTAATCAAAATATCGTCTCCCTGTGTTGAAAATAGAGCTGGAATAAATGAGTTAAAATTATGGCGTAAATTTTACGTATCTTAAAGCATTTGACGTCATAGATCCTCACTTGCGAATTGAAATTCTGATATCCCATTTAAAAACTCGATTGGTTGAAAAAACCCTTTTTTCTAATCTTTTCTGTGGCAACAACCGAACATAAATTCTCGTGCCGTGATCGCAATGTAATGAATGGCGTAAGATCGCGTTGATGCTATTAAATTCTAAACATTAGGCTGCATTAAAATTCGTAAAAAATCATCTAATTTACATAATTTTTTCGTTTTTATTTTAAAAGAGGGAGAAAAGAATGTTTCACGATTTGTCAAAATATCTAAAAGTTATGACGGATAGAATTCAAGATGCGACAGTTTTAAAATTATTTTACGAAAAAAAATCGCGAAGCAGATGTTTAGTAAAAAAATTCCTAAAAATCGGTAAATCATGTTACGTATTCAGAACAAACTGTTTTTAAAAGAAAATTTTCTCCTCTATCCGATGATACAAATGCCGTTTTGCTGCAAGCGTAATTTCCGCCGTCATTACGAATTAGGTGAGAAAAAATGCCAAAAATCGCATAAAACATAAAATTAAAAAAAATCTAGGTCGAATTTTGAAAAAATCGCTTCGAGGTGCACAACTACATATTTACATCTTCCCGAGTACCAAATTTGGTGTTTCTAGGTGTAGCCGTTTGTCCGTAACGCTGCCGACAGACACACACACACAGAGACGGACACACAGACACCTTCTTTTATAATAAGTAGAGATTAATTTGGAGATGCCTGAGGAGGAAAAGTTTTGGTCACTTACTGGTACGAAGTATAAGGTAATATGAAAAATTTTGGGAGCCAGATTTCGACGAAAAAGCTGATCTTGACTACCTCTAAATTTACTTTTAACGGTGTAGTTCGAAAAAATCATATGATTTTGGTACAAAGTACAAATAAACTAGTTATGTCAGACACTTCAAAGTTTTGAAACTGTCTCTTTACAAGCTGTTCTACATACTGAAATAAACGATAAACCTGTATCAGTTTCAAAACTTTCAGAAAAAAGTTCTTAAAAATCAAAATTTTCGCAAAACGCGCCACACTTCGAAAAATCTTGCAGCTCAGATCCATGTTTAAGAATTTTTTTCTGAAATTTTCACAAGGCCCAGCTTTTTCACTTATTACACTGTGTATAGCAGCTCATGAAGAACCACCTGGAAATTTTTTTTTTTTTTTTAAGGACCATGGTGCTATTAGATTATTTCAATTTGTGTACGAAGTCTAAAAAGTTTTTTTTCCTTCGAACTACAGCCTTAAGAATTTTCGCGATACATCTCATCGTATCCTATCATGCACGCTCATATAAATACATGTACAACCCATTTTAACCGACCGCGAGTCCATTTTGACTAGTTTTTCCTCTGACGGCTGTACGTACGTATGCATGTAACTTGCATACCCCAAAAAACTATTGGTCGTAGAATGTTGAAACTTGGGATTGTTGAAACATGTAGTTGTGCACCTCCCCTTTCGGTGCCAATCGACTGGATAGTTTATGTACAGGGCCGCCCAAAAGATTTTATTAAAGCGTATTTTATAGAGGTATTAGGCTGTTTTAAACGACTCGGAAGTGATATATGCTGTTAAGGGTTACAAAATGAAATTCTCCATCTAAAAAAGTGTCTTTATCATTTATAGTTCGGCTACTATTTTTTAATTACTGCGTTAAATTTTTCTTGAAAACGGTGATGCTTTCAAAAAATGTACCTTTTCATGATATGAAAGTACTATGTTGAAACTACATCTCCATGCCAATAGTTCTCAAGTGCGAAGTCAGAGCCAGCTGTACCTATGCTTCGAAATTGCATAAATTAAAGCGAAAGACCATGTTTGGGCCCCCTTACCGAGGGGTCCTGGGGGCTTTCAAAAATTTTTAACATTCGATTCACTTTATATGAAGATATATAACTGCACTGTTCAAAAATTTGAATGGAGTTTAATAAAATTTGAATAAATTTGAGTGTCGAATGGACAGTTGCTAGAATATTTACGAATTATTTTGAGTGTTCCTGTAAATGCTACATGTATGAATTTTAGCCTATGTTAGTGTAGCTTTCAGTGAAAACGATCTTTAGAATCGGTTCAGTAGTTAGAGATGTCCATATGGCGTCATGTGCTAGAATTCTTTTAAGTGTCCTTGTAAAAGAACTAGTTATGCTGCATGCTGAAAGGTAGCTTATAATACTCAAGAATAACGTGGCTTTCTATCAGTGAAAAAATTTTCGAATCGGTTCAGTAGTTGCAGAGTTCGAAATGACCGAAGATCCCCATTCAATGTAATGTAATTCTTATGAGTGCCCCTGTAAAAGAACTATTCGTGATATATGGCGGACATGTTTGTGATATATGCAGAGTAGGTAAATTTTCAATACTGCTACAGTCGATTAAACTTCTAAAAGTAACGCCGAAATGCCCTCATGCGTGCCAGAGGAATGTTCCAAATAAGGAGGTACTTTTTAGGATTTTTCTTGGAAACAGTTGTACCTTCAAAAAATGTTTTTTCATAATATCAAACTACTAGGTTGATACTACATCTCCATGTCAATAGTTCTCCTGTGGGAAGTCGGCTTCAGATGTAGCAATGCTCCGAAATTGCTACAATTAGCGTTAAGGACCATGTTTGGCGCCCCGTACCGTGGGGCCCTGCAAAAATTTTTAACATTGTATTCATTTTATATGAAGATATATAACTGCACTGTGCAAAAGTTTTTTCTGTATCACGCCAGAGTCAAGATTTAAAGCATTCTTAAAACTGCACTTTTTATGAAATTGAGGGGTGTTTGGAGGGGCCCTTATTTGGGGCTCTGACAATTTTCGAATGAATTTTGAATGTGAGATGTTAATATACAAGGTATATTATAGGATAACATGAAAAAAATTCTCTGAAGCACCTGTGAGCCAGTCACAGTCGAGACAATAAAGTGTCAAAAATGGCCCTAAATTAATTCAACGTCACTCGTCTGGGGTACTTTGACCCCCCATAACTCCAAAACTAAAAGAGGTAAATCAAAAATATTTCGGATTTGTTCTTTCCTTGGGTAAGGCAACACAAGAAAAAAAAAATCATCAAATTCTGTGATGGTTCTTTTTTCTATTGACTTGCCCGATTTGCTCTTGCAACGGCTCTTAAATATATTAAGATGTATGGATGCATTCAATTCATTGAAAGTCTGTGGTCAGTTACTACTTTGGCTGTACACAAAATCTCTCCAACTATATTAAGCTTGTCGGCTTTTGGCGAACTTAGGCCAAATTAAGTGTCAGCAACAAATCTTTCAAATTGATCCATGCTTGGCGATATCGGAAATATTTGGCTAGAAATCGCTAAAGCTTAGTTTACAGGGAACAGCAGTAAAGCAGTTGAAAAAGACTGTAGTATTTTATCTCGAACAAAATGAGTTTAGATGAAGTGCGCCGAAAATATTTTTTTTACTTAATAGACGTGTACGGAAGTCATGCGTTGTCCCCCATCAGATTTTTTACTTTTCGAACATGTACCATTGAAGGAAAGTATTGTAATTAAAAAAGAAAATTCTACTTTTGGATTTTGATGTATTTACACGTTTTGAGGTCTTCTCCGTAAAAATAGCGTAAATGAATTCAGATGCATGTGAGTGAATACGATAGTTTTCGATTTAGCTCAAATGTAGAATATACAGGGTGCCGCAAGAAGGTGGTAATGGGCTTTAATTCTTTATCTTTTAGAGGTAAGTGGGCAGTGTAAATTGAAAAAATGTTCAAAGTAAGGTCGGAAATCGTTAAAAAAAAAAAAAATCCTCTCGTTCATTTACAGAAAGTTACTTTTTAAATTTGTGTAGGACACCCGTACAAAAGCATTGCCATGAGTAAAATGTGCCCCATACAATAATTAGGTGATGCACCAAATTTGAGCCTTTCATCATACACGTCTCAGGATATCTTTAAAAAAAGATGATCGGGGACTAGACATGATTTGGAATATAAATTTTTATTGGTGGAAAAAAGACTTATAATTCTCAAATTTTGTACGTCATCCCATTAGCGCATGGGACACATTTTACTAATTGGGAATTGTTTTGTATGGTAATCGTATCCAAATTTAAAAGAGTCACTTTTTGTAAATTAACATGAATTTTTTTTTTTTTTTTTAACGGAGTCTTATTTTGAACAATTTTTCTTTCTAATAGATAAAGAATTAAAGCCCCTTACCACCTTTTTTGGACATCCTGCATATTATAGACCACTGTCGCACGACTTGTATTGATTGTGTAGATTGTGTATAGGACTTATTAGGGGCTTTTTTTTTTTTTTTTTTACAGGTCTACAAAAAATAATTCTTTTGCATTATGGCTTATAGACTGAAATTCTTGAAAGTGCGCTAACGTCTATACCGTACATTCGATTGAGCTCAATTTTGATGTATATATTACAAACCACCCTCTCACGATCAGTATTGATTTTGGTGTGTATAAAACTTAATGGTTCTAATAAAAATAAATAATAAAAGAAATATTTTACATTATGGCCTATGGACAGAAATTCTTGAAAGTGTGCTAGCGTCTAAACGTTATATTCGGATAAGTTCAAATTGGGCTTTTATTATAGGTCACCGTTATACAACCTGTATAGATTTTGGTTGGACTTGGTTTTTGTACAGCTGTACAAGACTAAAAATAATCTTGCGCATTAAGGCGCAAATTCTTGCAAGTCCGCTAACGTCTATATGGTGCATTCGATAGAGCTCTAATTAAGTACGCATATTATTCGACACTGCCTTACATACTGTATACATCTTGGTGTGTGTGCGGATTAGATTTTTACAGGACTACAAAAAATATTCTTACACATTGCGGCCTATACACTCTAATTATTTAAAATGCAGTAGCGTTCTGAACACTACATCCGATTGAGTTGAATCAAATTTACATAAACGCTTGGCTAAGATTAAATATTCGGTAAGTCGAGTAGGATCACTCCAGAATTTTTCGTATTTTCTTAACCCGGAAAGGAAGGGTCGGCCGTTTCATTGTGAACCTAACTACAGTGAAACCTGTATATAACGATAATGTAGGGACCTTAAAAAATATCGTTATAGATGGTTTATTGTTGTAGATTGGCTGAATTTTTGTGCATAGTTTGAATATTAATTGTTAGTTATCAAAATAAAGATAAAATATATTTATCTGGCAAAAGAACACTTCAGTCATCAATACGCAAATCTAGTACATTGACTTTGAAAAAGTTGGGTGATGCTTTTTTTCCTTAACTGAAGTTTAAAGCACATGCGTGACGTATTAATTACTTTCTTTTGAATCGGAGCAGGAGTTTACTATATTGCACATTCTTTCACGATTTGATAAAGTCAAATTTTATATATAAAATTTTTACTGTCAATCTGCATTAAAATATGTATAAAATGTGCATATACAAATTTTATTATAGCATTACTACAATAAAAGTAACTTTTCTTCAAACGCCAATTTTTATGTTACAAGGAAAAAAAAATGAAATTCTGAGATGATGGGAACTTTTTTTCTATTGGCTTGCCCGATTTGCGCTCTTGCAACGGCTCTTAAAGACTACTTCTGAAACATTATCTCTCTCTCTCTCTCTCTCTCTCTCCCCCCCCCCCCCCCCCCAAAAAAAAAAGGCGGAAATTTACCGATACAGAATATTAGATACAGAATTCAATATATACAAAAATATCGATACACTAAAAAGAAATTTGTGTGCTTTTTAGTTACATAATGGGGAATTTCTGAAAACGTGTAGAATTGAATAAAAATACGAAATTAAACTTCCAAAATATGGAAAGGGATAAACAACTATGTATACTGGAAATTGCTTTAGGTTTATAAGCATTTTTCGCAGATCACAATTATTTGGCAATTTTTCACTTGCTCCCAGCTAACCGGAAAAAAAAGAAAAAAAAAAAAATTAAAAACTCTACTGGATAGTTACTGATTTCATTGTCATCATAGCAAATTATTTAATCGTAGCTACAGTGAAATGTTCTCTATTTATCAGATATTCGATTAAGTCACCATTAATAAAAGTTCAATCATCATTTTTAGGTTCTATTATAACTGACTTCAATATGTATTACTTCCATACACTTCATTAATATTATTTTGATTCCCTCTTAATTGCTGAGGTAGGTGCTTCAATAATATTTTTGGAGAAAATTTGCTTTGGCATACTGCCTGGCGGGAGATTAAGAAATTGCCGAATTGGCGCATTTCTGTGTAGCGTCTCTTGGATAGCGACCTGCCTCGCTCGGTTCGTTTTTCCCTTGGAGGAACGAATAGTAAATATTATTCTCTACTCCAAGGTTTTTCCTCAGCTTTAAAACATAGAATTTACAACATTTCGCTCTCTTATCGCCGTCTAAAAAAAGTCGCCAAGCATATTGCTAAAGCATATTTTAGTCATTGGCGTATCGCCAAAGTGGGCAATAATTCCAAATTTTGCAAATTTTGTTGTAATACTATAATCCTATGGTACTGCTGAAACTAAGTGTTGTTATTTCAAAATTGAAACAACAATGGAACCATCGCCCGACTTGGCGCGAAATACGCCTGTCTTATGACTTCTCTAATTTTTTACGGTGCATTAGCATACTTCACAAAAATTTTAACATTCGCACAAACAATTCCATACGAACTTTAACTGTGCCGAATTTCACGGTCATCCGTTCGAGCAGTGTGCTGCAAAAGGGACACAAAGGTTTTGCTTAGCGTATTTATGTATACATAGATGCCGTCACAGATAGGCTTTAGCACATAAAAGCATCCAGGCTTTTAATATAGGACTTAAAAGGTTTACTGACTTTTTTCGCTTCCATTGTGCAATCTTTTATTACCGTATATTCTGAACAAAGGGTAATATTAAAAAATTGCGTTATGCGTAATATTTTTTCTAAGAGTTAATATTATTGTTATAGACTGGTGCGTGTAAAAAAATGAATATCGTTGTAGACAAGTTCAAAGAGCAAACAGGAATTTTATCGGGACCAAAGAAAATATTATTGTAGGCTGGTTTATCGTTATAGATAGTACGTACAGATTTCACCGTTATATTGCGATACTTAATTGATCGCATTGGCGTAGCGCGGGAGGGGGGTGGTCCGCCCGGTTGTCACCCTCAAACGGGTGACACCCGATGGCTTGTACAGCAAAAATTCCAAAAATATCGCTTGTATGTGGGCAAAAATTCTCGTATGGGGGGGATGACACCACTTATATCCGCCCCGGGTGTCACCCTCTGTAGCTACGCCTCTGCGATAAGCACACTTTAGATCTCACAAATACACTGCTATATAAGTAAATAAAAAGGCCTAATGTGTGCTTATTTTCACACATTAGGGTTGTTTTTGTGTGTACGTATGACTGAATTCGTTACATTTCGTGAGCGAACTTCGAGGAGTTTACTATCAGTTAGCATTTAAAAAGCAGCAAAATTGGTAAGTGAATATATATATTTTTTTAATCGAGCAATTCGATTTTGTTAAAGCAGCGACTATCAAAAAGTGGGCGACTCAAATAACACAGCTTTCTACTCGCAGTACAAAGAAAGAGAAATGAAACATTCAGCGTTAATAAATTTAATAGTGTTCATTTATTATCGCGGAAAGCTCAGGACTGCTCAAGGTGTTAGTACATAATTATTTAGCGAAGTTGCAGACATCAATCAGCCATACATACTGCACTTAAATTAATCAAATGTCATTCGCAGCAGCATTCTAAACGATAGTGTTTCCCAATATCTGAACGTAATCCATCACTCCAATGACAAAGTTTACCGCCATGGCTGTGTTACACGAATTCCCAAACAGACAATATGCACCAGATACGCAGAAACAGGACATTTAATTCTCATTAATGGCATGCAAACTATCGATTCTTCTCAACACTTTAAGATATGTTACTATATTTTATAATGCTCGAATTGCCAGGAAATGGAAATAAGTGGGGGGAAATTTACGGGGTAACAGGGTGGGGCACCTTAAGCAGTTTTTGTTCTCACAACAAACCAATTACTTGCTCTAAATTTTGAAATCATAGAAAAAGTACCTTTTGAAATTCGTTTCCTGAATAATAAACAGACCATTATTTTATTAGATGACCCACCCTTATCTTATAAATACTTATCTTGTAAATAAGTTTATGTGTAATGATTCCGGCTTGTACCACACCATAACAACTTTTACAGCCAAATTGGAATAATTAAATGAGTTTCATATTGAATATTCTGAAATAAATTTCCTTTATTGATCAAATGGAAGTCCTGTGTAAAGGTAGTACAACAGTAAACAAATGTAAAAACACAAAACTAGGCAAACATGAGTGGGAGGAGCTAGTCTATCAGACTGAAACTCTCATGTTTATTCAGTATAAAATTCTTTAATTAGCTTTAAAACATGTATATGTATGATTAGATAATTTATTTTAAAGCACATGCTCATTACAAATGGCATTTGAATGTCACGATCTCTAGCCCATGAGTTAATGACTAATGGAGCGTTAATAGAAGATATTGATTACGTATAAAACGTTTCCAAACTTTTCCGTTAGATAAATAAGTAGTGAGTACCAGAACAGTTTATTCCAGTGTCATTAAGCGCCTATCGTCCATTATCTGATCATGAAAAGTGAAGTTGAGAGATTGCAAATAATGTCGACGAAAATATCTTGGCTACTAATTTTTATCTTGATTACTAAGTCCCTTCCCACTTGGAGCACCGATGCTTTAATGCACTTCCAGTGTTTCCATCCGGCAACTGGGGAATTGATAAACCTTGTTATTTATGGCTTATATTATTGATACTTTCGGTTGTTACTGGATATTGAATTTTATGGTTCTTTTCTAGACTTATCCTCGTTACTTTTTATGGTTAATATGTTGAAATATCAATTTTTTTAAAAACTTTCTAATAATATTTCCAGTTAATCAGTTAAGCGAATTCTACAGCATATACGAATTATCTGAATCTCGATAGTACGAAAATTGAACTGAATAAACATGGGCTTTAATTTGTGAAACTTAAGTACACCTATTTTTTTGTGGTTTGCCATTTCTAAAATTTATACTTAATCTTTTAAACAGCATGAACAGTGTTTATTCTCTTGTTTCGATAAAAAGATGTATATATATATACAGATTGTCCCAAAACACTGACTTAGGATTTTATTGATTAAATAAATATTAATCATAAACATCTACCATACAATAATTAAAAAGTTACTTAAAAAAGATGCAGAATTTTATAGTATCGATTAAAATTTTCCGGAGGCTAAATGGAAAGCTAAAAATTTTGCACGACTCCCGGAAAAGGAACAAAAAACAAACAAAAAAACCCATGCATTAATGAGGTATACAAAATTTTAGCCTTTCATCATAAAAAGGCTGTTTTTTGAAAATAAATATTTGACTTAAGCGACTTTTCAATGGTTAACGAACTCCTCTCCCCAAGCACACACATTGGAATATCGCACTTCAGGAGTTGTACTCAAATTTCGAAAGAAAATAATGTATGATTGCATTAAAATAAATGCATACCGAGCCTTTTCACGATGAAAGGCTGAAGTTTTGTACATCACCCAATTAATGTATGGGTCACATTTCACTGAGATTTCTTTTTTTTTTTTTACCATAGAGGCCGAATAAAAATTTTAAATTTAGTATTTTAGACTTGATCTCCAGAAAATTTTTAATAGATACCATAAACATCTGTATATTCTTTTACACAGCTGCATTATTTATTGTATATGGTCTATGATCAATAGTTGAGGAATAAAAGCCTAGGTCAATGTTTTTGGGACACCCTGTATACATATATACTAAAGGGACTTAAGTGAACGGAAATTGTTTAGGTTCTACGCCTATCAGAAAGTTTGGGTTCATCGAAATATCTAATACGGCGAGCGTGTTAGTAAACGTGCTATTCTGACACTCATTTCACGTCATTTTTATGGTTCTTACTACGTTTATTTGAGAACGTTTATTATATCAAAAGCATTAAGCCGTAAAATTAGCTTTATAACTTGGGCAGAGTGTTGGGATTTGGATCTTTCTTGGATAACGGACTGTTAATTTAAAGGGAAATCAGTTTATGCATAATGAATGAGTTACTGTAAGATCGAAATTTTAACTCTCGTTTTCTATAACTGTACGCGTGATTCTTAATAAATTTTGAGGCGAATTCTACTTGACTAAATTCATTATGAATGTTCACGTGTAATAAAAATGACTTGTTTGTAAATTTGAGTATTTTAAAACCAAAATTTATAAATTTGAATGACTATTTCTACTAAACGATTAGTGTAAAAAAGTAATAATTTTAACATATGTTAAGGTAAGATATTTTCTACTTTCAGAGTGTGCTGTATGTAGGTAGTTGTATGCTTGCAAGCCCCAGCGCATTTGAAATTTGCCAAAATGTCTCCGTTAAAAAAAAAAATATAGTTAATCAAGTTTATACTGATTCATTACAATGTAAAATGACTCTTCTGCTATATTACAAGAACTTGTTTTCTGTTAGTTTTAATAAATACTAGAGCAAAAGTGAATAATTTTGTAAACTTTAACTGCTTTTAAAGGTGATACCGCTATTTTTATATCTTGAAAAATTAATTTTTAAGTCTGAAGATGCTTGTTAATGTTTTAAACAATTTTGAATAACTACTTTTAGTACTGCTTGTGTAAAAGATGCATTTGCAGAACTGTTGTTAGATATGTATCAGTCATGGTACAATAATTTCGACAGAGAATGGCAACAATGTAACTTTTATGCTTACTGCTTGCTATTTTTTCTCCCGCATTTTCATATGTTAAAACAGGGTGTCTACCATCATGCAAAGGTCACGAAAGTCACGGAAAAGTCAAGAAATGGAGAAAAGGTCACGAAAGTCAAGAATAAGTCAAGAAATGAAGCACTAGGTCACGATTTGCGACTCAACTACGTTTTTTCCATTTCATTCAAATTCTTAGTTTCTAATTTTTTCTGTTAAGTTCAGCCAGAAAAAATTATTTTATGTATCTTTATTATGTATCCTTATGTATCTCCTCAAAGAAAGGTTAAAATTGTTGGATTTAAGAGTAATTTTTTTTTTCTCCCTTCATTCCCTGTTAAATTCAGTGTTTTGATTATTTTCCACATTTTCATTTTTAAAAACAATAACTTGGATTCCAATTATAATTATCACTGATCCCCATGTGTTTCATAGCTAATAACTTCAATTTCCCCAAAGTTTTATGATATATTATAGACTTCCATAAGTTCTTTGTTACCGTAGATGTAAAAAGATTTGCAATGTACAAGCTACATTGCAAATCTTTTTACGGCGATCAATGGTAATTTTTTTTTTTTTTAAAAATAGCAGGTGGTCCAAGTTGACTGAAAGCAAACGGCTGATCAGTGAAAAAGTTGAAAAAAATCGCTCTAAAAATGGACAGGGAAAAGTAAAACTCGAAGAACTTTTTAATTCATTGTTAAAATCAAAATCAGTTGTATATTTTTCTGCAAAATTTTCCTAGATGGCTAAAATTTCCTCCAATCGTAGATCGCCGGATAGAAAATATTCTGCATCACTGGCACGATGTATTTTTTATGAGTTTCGTATTTGTTATGGTCAAGAAAGTCAAGAAAAGGTCAAGAAATCAAGCTTACTTTTTGTGGTAGACACCCTGTAAAAACCATTCTTGATATTTTATTTTCCTTTTATAATTACAGCTTACTGAAAAATATATTTTTGAGAAACTTCCATAGTTATTTTAACTATTTTCATTACATAATTATTTTTTTCTTTTCAGGTAAGATGTTTTTCTTAACATTTCTTAGACGCAAGTTGCCCGAGGTAAATACTTAAAACTATTCTAGTGATATTTGGTATTTGTGTTCTATTTTAACAGAATCCATGATATAGTTGAATATGTAAATAAAAATATTTTGAGAATTATATGGGAAATGGATAAATTTAATCGATGTCATATAATTACTTTCTTTGCATTGCTTTAAATTTCCAGTTTCATGGGTAGAGTGGAGGAATGTATTAGGTTGCAACGAAAGTTTCCAGCCACCGCAAACATCGCGTTTGCATATTTGCTCATATTTTGTCAAACGATTTTTGCCATATGAAAGAAAGAGACTTACTTTATAACGCTGTTGGGGGGAAAAAAAAAGAAAAAAAAAAAAGGCATTATCATTAAGGTGTGGAAACTATCACGGATTAGAATCATCATTTACTTCCAGTTCTGTTGCAAAAAGTTAGGTACAGACTGTAGCAAATTATGTGTGTACAGCTTAAGTACTATAACTGTTCTGTCACGTGACACTGCAGGTTTGGTACCGGAGGTTCAAAAACAAGTCTATGACATTCAAAAAGAAGAGCGCTCTGGCTGGCTTATTGATGTTGATGAGGCCAGCCTGCGAGAACTGTCGTTAGAAGTTAGTTTTTCAAGCAGAGATTTGGCAGAAAACTTTCGTTACAACCTGATAGTAAATTTATCATAGGTTTGAAAACTACGATGCTTTTCTGTTTATTATATATACATATTACTTTTTGTCTGGTTATTCGCATATCTCTAGAGAAATGTTTCACATGCGCCAAACCAATCCGCAATAAGCTTACAGCTTGCGTCGAATAGTGAACTTTTTGTTTCTCTGGATATTTTACGCATACAGGTTATGTTTGAGAGTCCCCTCCGCTTGGAAACTCATTCACGCTCGAATGGAAAACTTATTGACACCTCTCGATTTACATGACTGATCTTTTCATTTTACGGCGCAACAGCATGCTGATATTGTGATCTCTTCAACTGCAGTTAGCATTTCTCGGAATCTCACGTTTGAGGGGGGAAAAGTTTTCTCATGAGGAATTAAACCTAAGAAATGATGAATAGTCGCAATTAATTTTATTCTTTGACACTTGTTCAAAAAGTTTTAACGCACTGTTATAGCAAAGTGCTTCATCGCTATTTTCAGTATTGGAATTGTTATAAATGTGACTTAAAAGGTTATCTTAGCATCCCCCCCCCCCTTTCTTTCTCTCGAAGGTGTAGATTAAGTTCTTTTGAATGTTAAATAACGTAAACCGTATTCCACGACAACAATAAAATTTTGTGAGAAATTTTTTTTGAATTACTGTTCTTGACTTCGCGTTAGTAGCTTACTTCGAAGTTTTCACCCAGTAGTTTCACTTGCTCTTATTTTTATATTAAACATTCATTTCGTTTATACCTATCTTGTATTGAATACCTAAAAATGGTACTATGAAAGTTATGTCTTTATTTCTACTAACTTATAAAATGAAGTGTTGAGTAAACAGCATTTAAGTTTCAGAGGAATCCGTTAACCTTTTAAGTTCACTGTCCTTGCCTCCAGGGCACAAAACTGACATTTTGAATGTTTTGGTTCACGAAAAATAAATTTCATTTCAATAAAAATAAGGGTGACTAGTTACACACGAGAATTCTTCACTTTCTAGCAGATATTTTCCTATGAAATTTACTGGTATTTCTAAAATTGATGTCAGAATTATTTTTATCAATTCTGCCACCTGTTGAGAATTAGAGAATGTGATGAAAATACATCTACATAGGACAGCAACTGGATAGACTACCCAATATTGAAAAAGCGCAAAAGTGTGTGTGTGTGTGGGGGGGGGGGGAAATGTGGCTCGTGTGGCACGCAATGGGCGATTCGATCGACTGCCATGTTGCTGGTAGTTAAATCTAGCTATGGGAACGGTTGCACTTTTTAAATATTCGGAAATGGTTGCTCTTCAAAGAGTTAAATATCTGAAGCATTTTGAATATATGTGCAATAGCACATAAAAAAATATCAGCACCAGAATGTAGTATAATAATGTTTGCTGAGATAGTTACAAAAAAGGCTGACTACTTTTCACATGCGTGTGTGTGTAATCTGATTTTTTAAAGGGAAAGGAACGTTATTTTGAATGTTTATCCCACCCCTTCACTTATTATTTTTTATAAATTACATTCCCATTAAAATGCATTCTTGCTTTACTTCATTCTTGCATATAAAAAAAAAAAAAAAAAATCCAAAACGCTAATTTTTGTTAATTTATTTTGGAAACAAGTTATGAAATTTTATTCTGTAGTTACGAACCGAGTAGTAGTAACTACAGAATTAGAGTAATTCTGTAGTTATGAAAAGGATGAAATATTATAACATCAAGGACTGGAAAAGTAAAGGAAAAAAACAAAACAAAACAAAAAACCCTCACTCGACATCCCCCCCCCCTCCAAAATCGTATTTAGTTTGCAGAACATTGCGTTTGAGCTGCAAAATTTAATCAAAAATTCAAAGTTTAGTGAATGCTGTAAATTAAAGTACTACTATCAATATTGAATAACGATCCAACCTTAACTCACAGTTCTATTTGATTTAGACGACAGTGCGAGCAGTGCTTTTAGTCGATATTTCCCCACATCTCCCCATCGTCAATAATTTCAACAATGCATTTTGCTATTGATTTTGGAATATATTTCGGCGTTTTAAATATTCAGTAATTGGTGCACGAGGTAAATAATTCCGAATTTTATCATTCAGTAAAATGCAAGATTAATTTCTAATTTTAACTCTGTTAAAAGCATTAGAGTTTGTTGAGATGACGAATGAGTACGCTGAAATTATGAATTTAGATTTAACTATTGAGACACAACCCCCCCCGCCCCTTCCTTACGAACGATGCTTAAAAGGCCACAATTTTCAACAAACTAATGAAAAATTTAGCCGCGGAAGAATCTTCCGAATGAAATTATCGCAAAAGGTACTAAAAGTTACTTGACGTTCTTTGAACATTTTGTATCGCAGCAATTCGCCAGAGCGGAATTATAATTGCTACGCTGGAGCTAATAGTTATTGAATGATCTGCTTGAAAATGTCGTGCGTAGAGTTTTAGTGGATATTTGTCGAATAAGCGTGTTTCTTGATTGGGAAAGCAAATTTTGAGTACTAATCAAAGTTTGAGTTCTTGAATATTTCGATTATCCCCATATTTTATTGGCTTTGGCTAAATTAGATGCAATGCTCTATGAGTGAGCTTTCAGATTCGGAGACTGAAATTGTTCAAGAAAGTAAAATCGTCCCGTACGCTTAGGTTATACACTTTCCAGTATAATAACCTTGCTTGCATATGTGCTGCTGCATAACGAATAGTTAACCTGTTAGCTAGAAAACTCACAAAAGAAAGTGGTAGAATGTAAAAATAAAACTTTGTGTAATAACAGATACACATTATGGTATCGATCATTCCGTGTGGTACAAAAGGTCCTAGCTTTTGTACTTGTGAAAGGGCGTACCCAGAAAAAAAATTCGGGATGGGTAAAAGAATTTTATAGGGTGTCTAAACGGTGAAAAAGGCAGAATTTTTTATAAAAAGTCTTCATTATTTTGTTAACAAATTTCGGAGGGGGAAGGGGGTGTCATCCCCCTGGGTACGGCCGTGACTCGTGTGGATGGGTTGAACTTTTTTTTACATCTGATGTTTTTACTTGCCATTTTATGTGTGTTATCCTCTTAGTTTCCTTGCATCACAAAGACGGAACTGCTGTGGTACCACTTCTGTACTCGTCATTGTTTCTTCTCAAAGAAATTTTTAAATGTTTTATTGTGGCCCAGGGGTTTGACCGGGCGCAGAATCTCTGATGCGCGTTTTTCCGACGACACTGGGAACAAATAGTTGAAGCAAACTAGGTACTGAAGTATGTGTTAATCACTGTCCTAAAAACCGAAATCTATGATAGTCCTTTTGTTTGGTGTTTTTATAAAACACGTAAGTTCACTATGTTGGACATTCTTAATATTCTTTTTCTAACTTCCATAATATTTGTATTTTTTTTTTAAATAGATTGACCTGCGTGCCTACGAAATGCTCTAAACGACGACTAATCACTCGTGAACATAAATGCATTGAAAATCTTAATTGTTTTCATACAGCAGTTAAATTAAAAAAAAATTCGTAACAATTCATGTATGTTAAGTATGGGTAGACAACGGACAGAGAAGCCAGTCACTAGTTCTCCCCCCCCCCCCCCCGAAATTTTGTTGGAAAGTTAAATTGTTAAAATGAAGTTTTTTTTAAGTCTAATAAAAGCATTTTAATTCTTTAATATTTGAAAACTCTGATCGGTCTATGTTGGCTTTCACTCAAAGCTTGTCTTAGAAATGATGTGGTATATTCCGACAGTAGACGCGAAAATTGAGTGTAATGAAAAGTGCTGTGAAAAGTTTATTTTAAAGCGCCTGAATTACACAAAGCTGAGAATCCTCGTTTAATATCTTCACCAGGAACTAAATGACGATTAAGGAAAACTGGTATACAGTGCTAAATTTAAAGCATGATTAACTATAAAGTTACCCATCCTGTTGTTTTGAGATTATTTTATTAAAACTTTGTATCATACTTATTAAAATTGAGATTTTATTTTGAATCATTCGGTGAAAACGGAAAATACACATGATATTGAAAATATTTTACAACTTGCTAGACATACACTGTATGTTCAGGTAGTGCTTAGCTATAAATTTCTCTTGTACCGTACATAATTAAATAGAAAATAGTAATAAGTTAAAAGCAGAGCAATGTTTTCTTAGTTTTCCACTCGCCGCTGAACATTGATAGATGGCTAGAGTGTGTAGGTTCAGGGTTCTAGCCTACCACGCGGCTGTCAGTCATACAGTCTGGAGCTTTGGGCAGTTTTCTCCTGATGTAATGCTAAAGAGGCATTAGAAACACTTAAAAAGTCCTCCACTCTAGGCATCTGTCCCTTAGGTAACTAGCCCTCTTATAGCTTTACCGAAACTACATGTCACCAGTGTCAAATATAAGTTTTCTGAACTCCATAAGATTGACTTCTTTTGTAAAATAAACTATCCTGCGTATTGTCGTTCATTTTGTTTTATTTGCGATGGCTAAGTATTTCAATTTTCTAAGGATAAATAGAAATTGCCTAATATTTTTCTTCGTTTTGTATTTTTGTGCCAAATTAAGCATGATCAAGTGACGGATCACTCTGCGAAAACTGTGACAGCCACGTGATAAGCAGTTCCAGGATAATTTATTTAGTCGGCATACAGCTTTCTTTTTAAAGTGCTTTCGGTACGCATCAAAATTTTAGTCTGTTCGAGTATCATAAATTCGAAACATTTTCCATAATTCCTCGAAATATTTTTTCTCCCATTGCTCTAAAAGGATATAAGGTTAACGTGAATTGCATGTACATAATTTTAGAAGAAATATTGTGTCGCGTTTTCGGGATATTATTTCAGAGATATTATTTAAGTTATGATAGACGAAAATACTTCTTACATTTATCAAGGGACTTCGCTTGAAATTAAATTTCAACACTCCCCAAAAATATTGAAAAGTGAATTGGGTATTTTTTTTCTTTTTAACTGCTCCGTCTTTCTGGAAGAATTTCATTAGATGGAAGTTTTCATGTTTAGTCGGTTTGTGATATTTATTGAAAACAAATTACGAACTCAATTTTTCCTAGCTTGAAATCTGATTAAAATGCTTATGTTTTTAAAATAATAATAAAAAAGAAAAGTGATAAACATAATCCTGCATTCATTTTTCTGTAAGCAATAAACGTTTCTGCGACCAATTTCAGGTACTTTTTATTCAATTTGTATGGAGTAAGTTTGAGTTTTGTTTGCGAGGAGAAAGACAGCTTACCTTACCGTTTGCGGTTACAGTTCAGTCCCTACAATCTACAGTCAGGCTCATGACGGCCATTTTTGTTCAGCCGTTTGTCCAATTGTCTCGTTCATTGCATCTTTGGCGATTTTGCACAGAAATGGCGATTTGCAAAGCTGAACAAGAGATTCAGATTCCCAAGCATCTGAACGCCAATTCAGTATCAACTTTTTTCCTCTGTTGATTGCATTAGGAAATTTGAACATTCTATACCCTTTACTGAAATTATTTGAGCAGGTAAGTGCTGTACAAGTACTCATATAGAATATTCTTTTGATTTAAGAGCTAAAACTTTAGCTGCTTGAAATCGTAACAACAGAGCGGTAAAGCAATGACCCAGTCGCCACTATTGAAAACCTTTTTGCAATGACGGATGCGTCAACAATGACAGAACAACAATGACGGATGCGTCAGCCAGTATGTAAAGGTTAGTTTAGAGCTACTTGCGTCCTACTCGAAGTTTCCTCTACATTTGATCAAATCCTTACCAATAGATGGCGGACCTCTGCATATTGGCGCACCTTAGAAACTGCTAACGACTCCCTATAGAACAGGGGTGGCGAACTAATGGCACGTAACACAATGGTTTGGGCACGCCACCGATCAAAACGGTTTGCATTTTAATTAAAAATGACAAAGTTCACTATGAAGTATCACGATCGAGCGGTCATTAAGTCGAAATTATTTGACAGCACGTCTATGGCCTCATATTAAACATTTCTTTAGAAAAACTGGTACGTTAATCCATAAAGGTTCGCCACCCCTGCCCTGGAAGATTTAAAAGCTACGTATAACCTGACATATTCTGCTTAATTTTATGGACAGATTGACAACTTGTCTAAACTGGAGTGACTTGAAGGTCTCAATTAGGTCTTGACTAAGTGCTTTCTTGCTAGTGTTAAGTGCTAAGTGTTACTTAATTCTTGACTAAGTGCTTTCAAATCCTCATGCGCTCATACACTTGCCTGTAAAACTACTTTTCTTGCAAAAATATGAACATGCAATGAAACGCGAAAAGTAACTGTTTTCGGACATGTGATATCAAAGTTTGCTGACTTTAGTCAAAAATTTTACTGTTTGCACATTCTTTTACATTATGGTTATGTAAGTGTCTTTCTATAAACTTATAAATTCGACTAAAATTAGTAGGTAGAACAAATAACGAAATTCTTAGTTGTGTTAGTAAATAAAGATGAATCGTACCATTTGTAAAACAATATGTACTGTATTTTGCAGTGCATTAAAATTTTTATGCAGGAAATCTATTTTTACAAATAAAGATTAGATTTCACACATAAAACACACCCAGTGAATATGGGTGTAAAATATTAAGTCAAATTATAGATTATAACATCACCTTCATTCACAGGAACTATGGACTAATATCTTGTTTGAAAACGCAAGCACAAAAAGAATAATTGATATCATTAGAAAGATGGCAATGACTAGGTATATTTTAGTGAATCGTATGTTATGCTGAAAAAGCAGTTTCAGTCAAGAAAAGTGCATGAAGTATCTTTATTTCTAATGAGAGAGACTAATTTTTAAAATGTTTTCCGATCAAAATTCAAAAGATAGTCTAAACAGCGAAATTCTTGTTTGTTAAAAATGAACTAAAAGTATTAGTTAATGCGAGTTAGAAATGAAAGATACTGCATTTAAGTGTTTGTGCAGGAAAAGTAGTTTTACAGGCCGGTACGAAACATCATTTCACTGCCTTTCGCTCCATTTCAAGTGTTTGCCCAGAAAAAGTAGTTTTACAGGCAAATATGAAACAATATTGCACTGCATTTCACTGCATTTTAAGCGTTTGTGCAGAAAAAGTAGTTTTACAGGCAAGTGCAAAGCAACCTTGCTTGCTTGTAAAACAAAAACTGCTTTTTCCCAGTTGACTTAAATAATTAGATAACAAAACTGTCTAAACTAAGATGAAATGGGATACTTTCCAATCTAAACCCACAACATCTCTTTGGGAAAAGCTGTTTTAATAGTTAGGGCTGTTTACTCACTTCTGGGGTTTTGTTATTTTACAAAAATTAAAGCATTCAAAAATAAATTAGCATTAATGCTAAATTTATATGGATTTCTTAATTAGCTTAAAAGGGACCATCTCCATGCGACAATATATTAATATAGTGATTAATTAATAATATTGAAGATTTTTGAAAGATATAAGGATTATTGAACTCCATGCAGAAGACAAAAGAAAAAGTAAAACAGGAAATATATTCCAAAAGTAATACTTTGAAATAAGTGTGTTTACCCTATTTTCTTTGCGAAAGATCGAATGCTACTTCAGTAGGGGAAGGGGAAATAATATAGGTTTTATTTCAATTCTTATTGAAGGAAAAAATACGAGCTTAGCGTACACTATTGTTAGTTATGACTTTAGAGAGATGTTGACTGAAAGCCAGTAGAATGCTTGTTTTGCGAAGAAAATAAACATGCAAATGATGTATGTGTAGGAATATTTTTCGAAATGTTTTCTTTGTTTACGTAACGCCCGGAATAATTTTTACAGAACAGCTGAGCCTCGTAAGATACACGGGCACAGAGATAATAGGATTATTATTCCTCCTACTTTAAATGGTACATAGAATTTTAAAAGTAGACCGAAACATAGTATCTTTTAAAGCGTTTTTGTTTATTATTAATGAATTCACGTAGTAAGCATCAGTTACAGGGTGTTTTCTTGTGCCGCAGTTTTAATTACCTGTGCTGTAGAGCAGTGTTTTCCAACGACTAGTCCGCTGCCGCTACACTTTATTCAGTCCACCTGCATCAAATTTATTAAAAGTAATTAGGGATGGATGCGAGACGGAAAATTGGCGTCTCGCAAAACAGCGTAAAAGCTTTGTCTCGTCTCGCAAAATCCCTATATCGTAATGTTAAAAATGTCTGTCTCGTCTCTCAAAAAAGCTGTAAATCTCTGTCTCGTCTCGCAAAAAATAGTCTCGCGTCCATCCCTAAAAGTAATCAGCAGGAAATGGAGTTCTAAGATTTATATTTGTATAACACTTGACTTATTAAATGCAGACCATTGTTTATACAGGGTGTGTCAGAATCCCCTGTGTTTGGAAGGCTTATATATAACCAATACAGCAACAAAGTTGACTTTACTGGAGAAAGAAACATTACAAGTTTTGTTTCACAAATAACGAGCTTCCTCGTCGTTGGATTGGACAAGGTTCTGACGACGAATATTACCTTCTCCCGTGGCCATTTCACTCTCCTGACCTAACTCCATGCGATTATTTGTTACGGGATTACACCGTGGGATTAAGATCATGTATTAGTTGCAATGCATGTTAAATATTGACGAGAAGGGGGAAACGCCACGTTGAGAATAAAATTGACCTCTGAAGTTTTGCTAAATTTTGTAGCTGTCTATCACCTTTGTTTTATAAAAAAAACTTCAGATTATTTTGGGGTGTCCAAAGAAGTTGTGTATAGGGAGAGGCTGTAAAAGAATTAAAAGGAGGAACTCTAATTCTCCTTTTACCATATTTTTGTGGTATTTTGTAGATGTTGCAACGCATTACGATGAAAACAATAAAATGAAATCTTTTAAATCGTTTCATGATCTGGTTTTGTTTTAGATCTCTGCGATAGAAAGCACCTAGTATGATCGTTCTTCTCCTGTCATTCTCAAATAATTTTATCACATTTCCTATTAATTTTTTGCTTTTAATTTCATTTTGATGTGGAGCTCCGTTAAACTATCAGTTTGTTTTCGTACTTGAAGTTTTACAAAATAATTGTATTAACTCGTGCATTTCGGGATTTTAAAATTATTGAGCTCATTTTTGGATTCCGGAACAGACGGGCTCCCGATGTTCTACTGATGTAGTGTAGACGCCGCTTAATGTGGTCACATCGGGCGGATCCGATTTTGATAACTAACAGATTGATTATAATGAGCGAAAAATATACATTTTAAATGGCAAATATTAATCTTGCTGAGAGGACGATTTCAACAGAAAGCATTTACTTTAACATAATTATCATAGCTATAGATTAGGTATAAGTTACTAAGGGCAAGGGGAAGGTCAATAGTCCCGTCCCCCCCATAAAAAAATCAAGAACATCTTTCAATTTGAAAATATTTTCTACAGTAGGAAACATTTTGACACCCCCCTCTCCAATATTATATGCCAATTTACGCCAGTGATAATGGAATTATAAAACAATGACCTACCCGATATGAGATTTTCATGAACTTTGCCTGTAATTTCTCATTGAAAATGAACCAATTGACCGAAAATTTTATGATGTAGCTATCACATTAAGTGATTACTTTTGTTTTAATTTGAATACGTCTGTTCGGAACGGAGGTTATTGATAATATTAAACAAATGATATGTATCGAAATGATGTGTATCGAAAATTGTGTTTTCGTCGAAACACTTTTTTTTTTTTTTTTTTTTTTTTTTTTTTTAAATGAAAGCATGAGCTGTGCACTGATATCTCATAATTTGTAGGGGTATATAAATGGTTTTAGTAATTTAAAAAAAATGAGATTAGGTATGTGCCCTCTAAATAACGTATTGTTTATAATGTTCGAATTATTATTCGAAAATAAATTTTGAAAAGCGAAATTTAATTATCAATTTGCAGCTCTCAGAATTAAAATCTCAATTAACCTTAACGTTTAACGCTAAATTAACCTTAACGTTTTTAAGTAATTTTCATAGAATACGTTTTGATTGTCAAGTTTGTTAAGTTAATAAATAACGTAATTGCTCGCCTAGACTCATTTGTGGAGCGTAAATGGCGGAATCCCCCGGAGATAGGACGGCAATTGTAAATTACTTTTATTCGCATTATCCTGATACTATATTTTCTTAGTTTATTCGAGAAGTACGTTCTGTTCTAAATAACCCTACTTACATTTCATTCGGCAGAGTATTTGGCATCAGGATTGAATGCGTCCGCAGAGAGTTGCGAATTCACTTTGCAGGTATATTGGGATTCCGGCCGGTCATTAGGAATAACTCATCCGCTGCGTTAGATTAGAGATGCTTTATCTAGCTCATTGCATATATCTGCTGCCCTGCAGCTGAAGATCATTCTAGAAATGAGTTGTAGTTGGTGAGAGTCAATATTGTCCAAATTTGTACTGTATTGAATTTATGCTTTATTTATTGAATTTTGTTTTGTAGAACCATTCTCCGTAAAATATATTTTGCGTGTAACAATGTAAATGACAGTAGTTCTTTTTAACAGACTTCAAAAAAAGGAGGAGGTACTATGTTCTAGGGATGGCTGCGAAATGAGACGAGAGAGTTGATTTACATCTTTGATGCGAGGCGAGACGGACATTTTTATCAATGTTATGTGGGGATTTTGCGAGATGAGGCAAAAATTGGCAGCTGTTTTGGAGACGAGACATGCTTATTTTTCGTCTCGCGTCTATACCTACTATGTTCAACGCGTATTATTTTTTTTTTAAATGTAATATATAGTTTAAACCACGTGGGCCTCCATATATATATATTTTTTAAAATCTGAAACGGAATAGTTAAGTCGCGGTCTCATATTGGTTTGATCACGTTCTAATGATATTATCTTCTCGAATTGGAGGGGGGGGGGGCGTCGCTTAAAGTTTGGGCAACTTGTTTTTAAACCATTGCCCCCGCCCCCACAAGGTTGAAAACCACTGGCCTAAAGAGATGCCAGTGACGGCGTTCGTAGTAATATGTCTAATGTCGCTAAGATGGCCACTTTTGCCGATTTAGCTCCAAGCTTGGCCCAAAAAATAAATTCCCAAAACTAAACTCAGTTTGGCGATATCGTCTATATTTGGTGAGAAATTGCTAGACTCTTTTACTAAGGGAATAATGGTAAAACTTGAATATTCGCTAATACGGCTAAATGAAATATTTCACAATGCTAAATTCGCCAGTCTGCTAAGGATTATGTATAAGAATATTTGGAGAACTGTTAGAATGAAAACCTTAATGGGAAATGCTATTGTAGAGGGGGGTGAAGATTATACACCTCCTTACGTTGCGCATTAAAAGTGCTTACTTTAAAATAAGACGTAAGACAGCATCTCAACAACTAACATATTTTATTGATAAAAAATAAAATGAATAAACTTTAAGGATAACAAATAACATAACATAACAAAATTATCAGTCGCGAGCTATAGAACATAATGCTGCCATTTTCTTTGCAGCTTCACTCACCGCTGGGTGTTTATATACTTGCCAACCGTCTACTCCGGAGAGACTGGTGAAGGTCAATTTGCATCTTCGTGAATTCGCGGGACTTTCCGCTCTGGGTGTGTTCGCAAACTGACTCGCTGGTTGTCAGCTCGCAAGCTGTTGGTTCGTAAACCGACGAAATCAACGCCACAGTACTCCCCCGCGAGACCGAAGGAGGTGGCATTCTGAAATGGACTGAACGTCCGTATCTGGTAACATAAGTCTTTTCCACCGACGGAGGACGATACTGGAACAGTCTGTAATTGTTCATTCAAGAGGTACGCCGGTTTTAGGCGGTCTATAGAAACTGAGCGGGATTGTCCTTTGATGCTTAATGTATAAAATTTATTATTACGAGAAAGTACTTCATAAGGGCCGTCGTATAGCTGTTGCAATGGCTTACGGACAGAGTCTCGTCCTACGAACACGTGAGTAGATGTTGGTAGATCTTTGTGAATGAAGATATCATGTTTACCATGGTGCCCAGCAGGAACAGGTCGTAATCGTAGCATACCTGCTTGAAGCTGCAAGATGAAATTCGCAGTTCCAGGAACTTGTTTGGTGGAACGAAAAAACTCTCCAGGAAGTCGCAAAGTTTCTCCGTAAAGCATTTCAGCTGGAGATTTTCCGACGTCTTCCTTCAAGCTTGTTCGGTAACCTAGCAACACCAAAGGCAAAACAGTCATCCAACGTTCCGTGACGTGGCATTTGATAGTCTTTGAGTTGTCTGTGACGTTCAATCATTCCTTTTGAAATCGGATGATAACTGGTTGTTCGGATTCGTTCCGACCCTAAAAAACGAGTAAATGCTTTGAAATAGGACCTATAATATCTAAGTGAACATGGTTGAAGCGGCCTGAAACAATGGGAAAATCTCCGATGACAGACTTTGTGTCTAGAGATCTTGCTTTTTTGGCAAGGGACGCAAAATTTTGCAAATTTTTTACAGTCCTTGTCAATAGAAGGCCATATGAATCTGTCCTTCGCAAGCTTCGCCGTAATACGGCCACTAGGATGAGAGAGGGAATGCATTTTTTCAAACACAGTCTTTCTGAAGCCTTGAGGGATGTAAGGGCGTATGACCCCAGTAGAGACATCACAGTAAAGTTTAGCACCAGAATCTGAAATTGTGAAATGCTTGAAATCCAATCCGGAGCCACCACTCATTAATTTTTTAAGTTCCCTATCCTCCTGTTGTTCACGAGAAATTGCTGCGTAATCCAAGTTGCTAGGCAAGTTAATTTCCGCGATTCTAGAACAAGCATCAGCAACCGCATTGTCCTGACCAGAGACAAAGCGAATGTCTGTGGAAAACTGAGAGATGAACTCTAACTGTCGGAGTTGTCGGGGAGAACATTTATCAGCTTTTTGTGTAAATGCATAAATGAGCGGTTTGTGATCACAGTAAATGGCAAATTGTCTACCTTCCAAAAAATGTCGGAAATGACGAATGGATGAGTAAATTGCCAGTAACTCTCGATCGTATACACTGTAGCGTTTCTCAGTCTGCGTTAATTTGGGTGAGAAAAATGCCAATGTCTCCGGTCCTTTCTCGGACGCCTGGTTCAAAACTGATCTTAATGCGAAGTCCGAGCAATCGGTCATAAGTGACAATTCAGAGTACGGTCTAGGATGAGCGAGCATTGTAGCATTTGCTAGCATAGTTTTACACGCCTCAAAAGCATCCTGCGTTTCGGGAAACCACTGAACATGCGTTTTATCGCGTTTTTTACGACTTTTAATCAACTCATGTAGGGGAGCTTGCGTATGTGCAGCTTTTGGGAAAAAACGATGGTAGAAGTTTAGAAGGGCTAAAAAGCGCCGTAGTTCATGTACCGTCTGGGGTAAAGGAAAATTGGATATAGCTTCAATTTTTTCGGGCAAGGGGGAGATTTCTGCCTCAGTAACTAAATATCCTAGATATGGCATTTGTGCTTTACCAAAAATGCATTTTGCGACATTTAGAACAATGCGATATTGATCTAGGCGTGTAAAAATTTTGCGCAGGTGCTGAATGTGAGTTTCCTCATCTTTTGAAGCGACTAAAATGTCGTCGAGGTAAACGTAGCAATCCAAGTCCCTGAAAACTTCATCCATAAACCTTTGGAATGTTTGACCAGCATTTCTGAGTCCATAAGGCATTCTATTGTAGTGAAATAGGCCTATTGGTGTGTGTAATTACTGCGGTTTTAGGAATGTCTTCCTTGTTAACCGGGATCTGATTATAGGCTTTAACTAGATCCAATTTAGAAAATATCCGTTTACCATGCAATTCCATTGCAAAATCGTGGATATGAGGTAATGGATAGCGGTCGGGTAAAGTGACAGCATTCAACCTCCTAAAATCGCCACATATGCGCCATGAGCCGTCTTTTTTCTTGACTAAATGTATCGGGCTAGCCCATGGGCTATTCGATCGACTGACAATGCCTTGTGCTAATAAGGCTTCAAATTCCTGTTTAACTGCTTTTAGTTTGTCAGGGGATAAACGTCTGGCTTTAGATGTTACCGGTGGACCTTTAGTTAAGATACAATGTGTTGTAGAATGGTTAACTGCAGGTAGGTTATTAGCGGGTCTAGTTATATTTGGAAATTCAGAAAGTAATTAATGATATGGCGTATCGCCGCAAACCATTGTGAGGCCAGTAGAGGGTCCAAAAGATGAATTTGCATTAACTTTGCAGGACGTTACCTGGTCAATCAAACGACGATTCTTAACATCAATTAACAATGAAAATCGTTCCAAAAAGTCCACACCTAATATCGGCTTTGAAACTTCCGCAATAACAAAATTCCACGAATATGATCGTTTTAGGCCAAAGTCCAAAACCAGATTTCTATTTCCGAATGTTTTTATTTCAGTACCATTTGCTGCGTAAAGAAAAAATTTTGAACTGGGTACTTTCTTACGAGTTAATATTTGATTTACAGGCAGGACTGAGCATGCTGCTCCACTGTCTATCAAAAAACTGATTCCAGTTTTACGGTCACGAATGTATAAGCGACTAACACGCTGACAAGCAGTGGCCGCCAGTTCGGATGAGCCTGAAAGTTTTTCTGGGAAAGTACAAGGAGGGACGCATTTAGTAGCTTTTTCCGCAAAGCGTGCGTGGTACCAGCAGAAGCGAGGGTTGAATTTTTTGTGGGAAGGGGATAGAGATCGGGACTGCTTATTACGTCCTCTAAAAGAGAGTGGACGAGCCAAGGTGTCCAATCGTTTAGCTATCGCGTCGATTTTTTTTCTCTAGATTCTGTATTACATCTAAAGAAGGGGAAAGGGTTGTAACCGGATTCACCGCCATTGGAGTTTCTGTGACCTCAGATATCTTATCCGCTATTGAAGCCAACCCATCTAAATCTTGCAAACAGACAAGATCTGTTGCATCGAAACTGGTAAACGTGTTAAAAAGAGGGTTTTTAAATACATCATTGTCCACTTGCTTTTGAGCCAATGCCTTCATTTGCATGAGCAATTGGGATGGTTTCTTATCACCGAGTATTAAGTCCTGCAGCAATGCCTTTAAACGGGTTTGTTCCGAATCTGCATAATGTGAAATTATGACTTTTTTTAAGCACTCATAAGGTGTAACCGTTGGAGGGGATCGAATTATGTCACTAACCGTAACTAAAATTTCACAGTCCAACGCTGCAACTACACTATGAAACTTTGTTAACTCTGTACTTATACCGGCTGTAGCAAATTGGGATTCCAGTTGAAGGAACCATAGTTCGGGGTTGTTTTTCCAAAATTGTGGAGCTTTAAACGCTACTCTACAAACTTCGATATTACCAGGAGTATCCTGTATAATGTTTTTTGTATCACCTAAAGGTAATGACATCTTTTAAGCACGACACTACATATGTTATGAGCTAGAGTTGGTGGTCCGGAAGGGAAGTCAAAGCAAATTCACATACCTTTGCGTAGTCCCATAGGCACAGATGATGACGAGTGAAGAGTAGCAACATTCGGGTCACCAACGTAGAGGGGAATCCTTGCTGAGATGATTGAAGACTTGGAACATCGTCGTTGAAGGGCGTAAATTCATAATCACCTACAATCCGACGTCCGGGTCACCAATGTAGAGGGGGGTGAAGATTATACACCTCCTTACGTTGCGCACTAAAAGTGCTTACTTTAAAATAAGACGTAAGACAGCATCTCAACAACTAACATATTTTATTGATAAAAAATAAAATGAATAAACTTTAAGGATAACAAATAACATAACATAACAAAATTATCAGTCGCGAGCTATAGAACATAATGCTGCCATTTTCTTTGCAGCTTCACTCACCGCTGGGTGTTTATATACTTGCCAACCATCTACTCCGGAGAGACTGGTGAAGGTCAATTTGCATCTTCGTGCATTCGCGGGACTTTCCGCTCTGTGTGTGTTCGCAAACTGACTCGCTGGTTGTCAGCTCGCAAACTGTTGGTTCGTAAACCGACGAAATCAACGCCACACTATCAATTACACGCATGCGCGAATTGACAAAGAATTTAAAGTTGTCATTGGTGGAAAATATTTAAGATGTTGCGGAATAATTTTTACTTTCCGAACATGTACCATGTAAGGAAAGTATTGTAATCATGAAAAAATTCGACTTCGAGATTTTGGTGTTTTTACACGTTTTGAGGGCTTCTGAATCCATTTATGCTATTTTTACGAGATGTATGTATGTATGTGTGTGTGTGTGTGTGTGTGTGTGTGTTTGTGTGTATGTGAGTGAACACGATAGCTCCTGAATGGAGCATTCGATTGAGCTCAAATTGGATATATATGTCATAAACCACCGTCGCAAAACCGGTATTGATTTGGGTGTGTATCGGACTTATAGTTTTTCTACAGGGCTACGACAAAGATTTCTTTTACATTATGGCCTATGGGGGGAATTTCTTGAAAGTGCGCTAGCGTTTAAACGGTAGATTCGATTGAGCTCAAATTGGGTATATATGTTATAAACCACCGTTGCAAGACCGGTATTGATTTTGGTGTGTATAGGACTTATAGTTTTTCTACAGGGCTACGACAAAGATTTCTTTTACATTATGGCCTATGGGGGAATTTCTTGAAAGTGCGCTAGCGTTTAAACGATACATTCGATTGAGCTCAAATTCGGTATACAGTTATAAACCACCATCCTAAGACCGGTATTGATTTTGGTGTGTATAGGACTTATAGTTCTCCTAAAGGGCTACGACAAAACTTTCTCTTATGTTATGGCATAATGGCATATGGGGAGAAATTCTTGAAAGTGCGCAAGCGTTTAAACGGTGCATTCCATTGAGTTTCAATTTGGTATATATGTTTGAATTATTCATCGATTAAAATTTAAGTGCTTGGTAATGATCTTAATTGTAAGTGTTCGGAAAGTCGAGTGGAGTCACTCCAGATTTTTCATTTTAGTGAAATAATTTGAAGTCGGCTTCCTTTATTAATATACTTATTTTAATATTGAGCACGAGAAAATGATACATTTATTGAAAAAGTAGATGAAGTGCATAAACAACCACCCATAAAATACGCATCCGAAAGCATTTCAGTGTTTTAATTTTCCCCCATTTCTATCTGGAAAGCAATAATTTGGTTCAGGCATATTGATACGCGACATTGTTCGGGAAAACATTGAACTACTTCAGCTTTTAGAATAGTAAGATTCTAGATCAATTGACCCGGGTTTAAATTTCGGTCGCCAGACTTCCTATGATCTTGTATACTAGATGAGCATTCTCAATATATCTGGAGCACTAAATTCTCTTGTTTATTGGCAAGCTGGTGTGAGAGGGGAGCAGCATTCGACAATTGCTTTTTTTTCTGGCAATGGTGAAATTTGTAGGGTTACTCTTTTGAATGTTTTTTGCACTTCGTTTGAATACAGCGTGAAAAATTCTGGTTTTTGCCACTTATCTTTTTAAGGAATTTTTTAGATGTATTTATTAATTTTCCCTTTACACTGATTGAGAATTTTAGAGAGCTCAGTAAACGCGCTATAGACTTAATTCTTGTATCCATTAGTTATTGGCCTTTTTAACTATTAAAATTCTAGAAATTAGTTATTGGCGTTTTTAACCATAACTATTAAAATTCTTAGATATTTATTCTTCATTCACCAATCCTATCCTCTCGGTAGTTAGTGAGAAAACAGTTGACCACTAATTTATCAAAATCTTGACAAACACGTATACTCTTAAGACCCAAACTTCCTTTCTTGCTTAATTGAAATACGAAAATAATTTGTTCTAGGCAATTCATCACCTTTCCTTTTCTTTAGAAGATTGATTTTACTGGTTTAAAAAAAATCAATTTTCCCTAGCTATGCTTTTTATTTATTTAGTAAATATTGTGTTTATATTGATTTTTGTTAAAACTTTTAAAATCCCCACCATTCCCTCCCGTGATCCTGGTGTTATAGTAGTCTGGAGGGTAGTACTGTAGTCTGGGTAGCTTGCCCAGAAAATTGCTAAAGTATTTTTTTCCTTTCTTTGCAAAAGAATTTTTGCTTTTAAGTGTTAAGCGAATTTCATCAAATGGACTAGAATAAGAATTCACTATTCTTTTAAGTGTTATTTTCACACTGCGTAGAAAGTAGTACTGAAACACATACCCTTTCTTTTATTTTCAGATTTAATGGTTAATTAGGACTGATTTATCTTCTGAATTTTGACATAATTTGTGACATATATATTGTTTTCGCTGCCTTCGCAAGAGAGAAGTTTGTACTAACAAGGTTCCAGATAACTATTCATAATTAGTATTCGTGCAACATTTGAGTTTCTATCGGAGAAAATATTAAAAATAAAACAAAACAGTGATATACACCAGTAAGTAAACCTAAAATAGGAGATCCCTCTTTAAAAAAAGTTTGCCGTCTTGGATGAGAGAATTTAATATATAAAAATATATACGAAATGCGTATACTATACAAATATTACTTAATGTACGAGGCATACATATGTGAAGCTAAATTTTCGTCTTCTTTACTATGTCTGTAAATGAATTTTTTCTTTCGTTTACTACCTCTGACAGTTCATTATCCCCCCCCCCCCCCCGACTTTATATTAAAGTTCAAATACTCGTAAAATGTCAGATAAGCCTCTTGTCACGGTGCTGTGGTTACTCATTACTTTTTGAACTAATGATTGGAGCTTTGAATTGTGTATGTTTCGGATGTAATTAATCGCACGAAACGCAGTATTAAAAAAAACTATGTGTACTTAGGTGCTTGGTTTAATTTTGATTTAATAGGTTTTTTTTTTTATAAGTTTTGCTTTGCATAATAAATCAATGTAAAATCGATTATTTTCAGATTTCCATGAAACCGTCCCTTTCTCTATCAAAAATTTTAATAAACTTCTTGGATTTACTTCGATCTTAAACTTCATATTTTCTATTAATGCCTCTTTCGCTTTGTTTGATAGAATGCTGTCAGCCAGTTCTTTTCAGTAAATTCATGGAAATGGAGAATTTCCTGTGTTTGTGAGTGTGTGTGAGAGGGGGGGGGGAAGAAATCTCCGGCCCTCAATTCATTCATTGGCATTGGTGTTCTGTAACTGCAGTTCTGTGTTAATATATATGCGATTCTTTTAGGCATGGATAGCACTTGGAGAGCAGATTCCATTTGCCTATTTGAATTTAGATTGCTGGGGCTTTTCTTGGAGCCGAGAAAGAATTTGAAGGAAGAATTTATTGGATTCTAAATACAGTCAGTCAAACTTCGTTATTTTGAGCTTGATTAATTCAGATTATGAGAATTCCACATGAAACATATTTAATCTAAATGTAAACTAAATGTAAATGTAAATAGTTATGCCCTTTGAAGAATAACCTGAGAACAGTATGTAATAGCTATTATGCTCTGAATTCTTTTTCTCGTTTAACTATGTATACTTTTAGGTTTCTCAAACGACTAAAAGAACTAATAAAAGTTTACTTTCTATATAACTAGGGATAGACACGAGACGAGAAATGGCTGAAGTTTCTTCGCGTCTCAGTTTAACACAGAAGTCTCGTGTCTTGCGGTCTTGTCTCACCTCGCTCATGGAGATCTCGTCTCGCATCCCGAGGTCTCGTCTCCCACGAGACCGGTGTCGCATACTGTATGACACCAAAATGGTATCATTCTTAACTGTGCGAAGTAAAAGAAGTACAGTCGTCCCTCGTTTTTTGCGGTCTCTCGCGAGACTGGTATGTTGTCTTACTCCAGTTTGTCTTCAAATATTTACCTCGTTGTACAAAGCAAAAGAAGTACAGTCGTCCCTCATTTATCGTGGTTTCGCATACTGTATGATATCAAAATACATTCATTTTGTATAATTACGCGAAGTGAAAGAAATGCGTTCAGTCGTCTCTCGTTTATCACGGTCTCTTACGGTGATAAACGAGGGACGACTGTGCGTCTTATACTTGGCACAAAAGTGTAAATGAAGGCATTTTGGTGTTCTACCGTATGAGAGACCAGCCAACGTGTCTTGTGCTAGACTGCTATAAACGAGGGACGACCGTACGTCTTCGTAGAATGAAATAAAAATGAAGGCATTTGGCGTCATACCCAGGGTGACCACCGGTGACTAAAAAGGCGCCTTCACTTACTTTTTTTTGAATAGAAAAACGTCATTTTCATACTATTTTTTCAAGTTTTTGGCTACTTGTGCCTTACTCCAATCGACTAAATTGAAAATCGGACTTCAGTTTTGCCAACTGCCTTTTCTTTTCAAATTTGGGATGGATCTTTCATCAAGCATACTGTTATTTTAATCGTGTTCTAAAAATAAATGTACTACTATATGCTCTGTTATATATCGCATGGGATTTTTTAATTTATCATTTTATCCATTTCTTCTTCAATGAAGCTAAATGACCTATGTTTAGTTCTGTACTACAAAGTCAGGCAAAAATGCTACTGTTTTGACAAATAAAATTAAGAAAATGGCTACTAAACTGACGACTTTATGTCGATGAGGCTACTAATGATACTATTTTTGCCTCTTGACATTGGTGGACCCCTTACATACCATATGAGAAAACAGCCAACATGTCTTGCTCTACACGCGATAAACGAAGGACAATTGTTAGTTTTCTACTCCGCACAATTAAGGCTGTTCTACCTGACAACGGAGGATTTCGGTTGACTTTCGACCAAGATAGGGAGTAAACTTATTATCACATAACTTTGAGAATTTTCAGAATGTTTCCTCTAAAACTAGAATGAGAACTGACATTGAGATAAATTTTGAAAAACAATTTAATTTTTTTTTTTAATAGTGAAACTTGGCACTTTTTCAGAGGAAAACGCTTTAGATAGACTTTCACTTAAGATCAGAAATGAACTTATGATGCTAGAACTATGAAAATTTTTAGACTGTTTCTTCAGAAACCATACTGTGAACTGAAACAAATTTCAAATTTGAAAAGTTGCTTCATTTTTTGAAAAAAAAAAATTATTAAACATGCCACTTTTTCGGAGAAGTCTGCTTTTTGGTTAACTTTCACTACAGATAAAAAATAAACTTACATTCCTAGAACAATGAAATTTTTCAGAATATTTCTTCGGGAACTGTACTGTGGACTACTGCAAATTTAAAATCTGAATAACCAGTCAGTTTTCATAAAAAGAAAGAAGGAAAAACATTGTTTTTTAAACTCAAATTCAAAATTGGCTGACTGAAAAATTTTCTTTCAAAAGTAACTTTGAAGTATAAATTTATAGATGTATTTAAAAATGTTTTGGGGCTAAAAATGTACTGCATTTTGCTTTTTACAAATTTTATAATTGAAACTCGTAATTGTTTATGAAACCTAATGAACATGACTTCTGATCAAGATTTAAAATAAAATTACAGTAGAAAAGCTACTGAAAAATTTATAATGGTTCTTCTGAAACTACTTTACGATGCTTTATGAACATTAAGTTTATAGGAGCAATTTAATTTAAAAAATAAGTAAATAAATGAAGATGATATTTCAGACGGAAATTCAAAGAATTTCAGCAGTTTTATCGCGTTTCAATCGAATTTCATTTGAAAAAATCAACTCGCGCTGATCTCTAATACTTACTACAATATTTTACATCAAGAAAAGTCCATTTTATCGTTTTAATTTTAAAGTTATAATTATATTTCTAAAAATTTTCAGAGAAATTCTAAAAAATACAGCTAACAATTGTGTCCATTACATGAATAAAGATGGCGTGACATGTATGCTTGGACCCCCAAACCACCCATATTTCAAGCTTTTCCCCTAGTCCCCGATTCGACTTTCGCTCGTCAGGTTAAACAGCCTTAAGTATGAAGACATTTTCGTGTCGTACAGGAGGGATGGACGCGAGACGGGAAAATAGGCGTCTCACAAAACAGCAGTCTCGCAAAACAGACGTCTCGCGTCTTGCAAAACAGCCTAAAAGCTTTGTCTCGTCTCGCAAAATCCTTATATCGTATTGTTAAAAATGCTTGTCTCGTCTCGCAAAAAGCTGTAAATCTTATCTCGTCTCGCATCCATCCCTATCGTACAGCATGCGAGACCAGTTTCACGCGAGCCAGCGATAAACGAGGGACGAGTGTACATCTGTCACTTGGTCCAATTAAATAAAAATGAAGGCACTTTGGTGTCATGCACTATGGGAGACTTTGATAAATGTGGGATACCTGTGTATCGTACTTCGTACAATTAAGTAAAAATAGACATTTGATGAGACAACATGCGAGACCTCACGCGGTCTCGTTTTGTACCTAGATGACTCGTCTCGCACTTAAAGGTCTCGTCTCGTCTAGCGTCCATTCCTTTGTACAACTATTGGATCTTTTTCCTTTTTTTTTTTCTTCTTCAGTATTTTAAGTTTTACTAGAATCTAATTGGTAATCGCTTAACTACAAGGGTAATCCCATGAGTGAGGCCTCCTAAATTTTTAGATTTACTACAAACAACAGTTTATTTTCTGTAATAGTAAAATAGTTACGTAAGGTTGAGGAATGCTTTAATTTTCTACACAATCGCTCTTTCGCTCCTTGCATTTTCGTAGACGTTGTGGCAGTTTTGCTATGTCCTTGTCATACCAGCTCACCGTCCTGTCCTCCAGGAAGCGTTGAATTTATCATTCAAGTTGAACTTGGAACTTCATCGGACCTGCACTGTTGTCCAGAAAATTGTTCCTTCAACTTGGCGGAACGGGGGATAGTCGCTCTTTGCCACGTCCCTAAGGCATGGTGGGAAGTAGGTGGGTGAGCAAACGTTTTGCATGAAATAGAATGGCTGCGCGAAATTTGACTAGGAGTAGATTCCAACGGGAGCTTTTGCTGCTAAGCTGTGGTAGCCCAGTGGTTAAGGCATTGTCCTCGTAATTGGTAGGTTGCTGGTTCGTATCCGACGTACCTCTAAAGTCCACCGTGTACACATGATGTGCGTGCACTGTAAATCTGCGATTCCGAAGTCCTCTCGGCGGTCATTTTCCGAGGGGTGCCAGGATTCAGAAGTCTTGCTTTCTGATGAGGACCCAAATTGTGGCGGGAAACTTCAGGAAGGACGTATGTAGCTAACACAATCGGTGACGTGAACAGTTTTATCACGGCGAACAAACAAGATTCGCGCGAATTCTTTTATATTGAGAGTGGCAAAAGCGCTATTCAGAACAGTGTTGCTAACAACTGTATTAAGTTTTTCTACGCCCCCTCAAAATAGACCCATTTTTTTTGGCTAGGGATTGCCTTCGTATATCTACATATGTTGCATATTTTCTAATAATGACTTTCAAATAAGCACACACGAAACTAATATTAATATTAGTGTGTTCTTTTCCGAAACAAATATTTCATGTTCTTCGAATTATTGTTATTTTATCATAGAAGTGACCTTTTCTTGACATTCTTAATGGAGCAACACCAATTAAACTTTATAAAGACATATTATACTGGCATTCAACCGACTAAGGTATTCGACTGCTATATAATCATGTTTGTTAGTTTAACTTTGCTGTTCGCATAAACGTCATACTATTAAAATTTACAGAGAAAAAAAAAATTAAAACCTTGGAAAATTTGTTATTGTGATGAGAAAGGGGGGCAAAAAAAGTCCCTTAATAACTTTTTTGTTTGCTTAGTTATGCAAAGTGCGCTCTGTCGTGATGATATTAGCGTCACGAAACAGCTTAATTATAAAGCATTATTCTTTCTGCTCTTTTTATTTTTACGCGGCTACTGTTTAGTTTTAATTAAATAAAAAGGCAGAATTAAAGCAACATTAATTATCGCCAAATTTTCCCTTTAAACACTACATTTTATATTTTTCACGTATTTTAACGGCTAGTTTTGCTGTGAAAGAACTTTGGAATTTTCCATATTCATATCATTAATTGTATTTTTCTGAATTTGTAGTTGAAAGCTTCGTTTCAAAAAGATTGAAAAATGATTAGCGCAGGTTAATTTTTCTGCAGTTCTTGAAAATAGTTTTTTTTTGGGTGGGGTGGGGGGGGGGTCACTTTTCTTCATTTCACTTGCTTATGATGCTAGTTGGAGTTTATAGCATATTAGTAGTTTCATGGTTCTAATTTTATGCAGAATTTTACTCCATAGATCTTTTTATTTACTTTAAAGTAGTTACAATTTAAAAAAAAAGAGAAATTGGCAATAAATTGACTTTTTTTCTTTTTGCTATAAATAAACATATAAAATTAAAAACAAAATACAGTGTCCAAGTAACTGTACGTAAGAAATATCATCGTACACAGTAAAAAAATTCAGAAACGTTACATAGTTATAGCGGAAAGGTTTCCGAAAGTATAGCGTAACCTACCGATGCTCTACTCGAACTCACGATTTTGGAAACATAACCCATATTTCGGGGTAAAGTATTTACGTTTCTAAATAGTTTACCCGCATGGTTCGGAAACGTTTCCGTAATTTTAAACTACAAGAGCTGCCCCATTTTTTGGGGTAACGTTTCTGCATTTTTTTTACCGTGTACCTTCTAAAAATTAAAGTTGAGAAATTTCTAATAAAAAAAAAATACTATATTTTTTTTTTTTTTTTTTTTTTTTGTGTAACTACAGACCGGGGCCTATCTATTACGCATTACTGCAGTTTTTAGCTTTTTTTTAACTGTCCGATTCTGATTACATCAGAATTTAGATCCCCACAAGAAGGTTGAGTTCTGAATCCCTTTGAAACTACTGTGTCCGATGCCTTAACCACAGGACTGCAGTGGTCGTCAATTGGCTTTAACCAGAAAAACTTAAATTTTTGCATGTAATAATACATCATAAACGAGGACATCTTAACGAGGGTTCATAGTACCATTATTTGATTTAATTAGTTTATAATTTATTGTTACTTTCGTATTTCACTCGTTCAATTATTATCTGAAAGATTCTGAAGTGCATACATTTTTGTGTTGATGAAAGTGGAAATTTTTTTGGAGTGTTCATAAAATATACGAATACTATGTACTTGATTTTTTTTTCTTCTCATTTCTATTCTTCTGCGAGTTGATAAAAGGTGCATTAATAAATTTTCCTTACTTCTTACTGAGCCAGATTTCTTTTAAAGTCCCCCAGTTAAACCTACCTTTACGAAATAGCCTTTCCCAGACATTTATCCTTAGCATAGGCCTTCGCTAACGACTCCAATGCCTTTTGCATTTTTTTGAAAGTTACCGCTAAGAATTCGATGTAGTCAGAAACAAAATATCCCCAAAAGAGGTGACTGTATTTTTTCTCTCGGGATCAACAGGCACGCTGAGAATTTGATCTGAGGCCAGAATCGTAATTGCCTCGCTTTAGCTTGAGAAAGCATATGATCGAATCTTTTCCCCAATCATTTTACAGGTCTCTCTGCTTTTGGGGCGCTGCATTCGTTTTTCCGTCCCTACCCCCTTCTCTGCTGCCACCCCAGTAGAAACTCTGGGAGCACGGGGCGCAGGGATATCGGTTTTCGCGGCAGTCCATTCACCTGCAGTCGGCCGGCAAGGGCTAGAACGATTCAGCCCCCTATTTCAATGTGTCTAACGCACACGTGCCTGCCTCTGGTGTAGATATTCAAATTTTTTTTAAAAAAATCAGTCAGTGCTGAGTTATAGTTGTTCGTGCTTTTGCTTAGCTTGTTGTAAAAAAAAAAAAAGTGTTTGTAGTCCGCGTGTTCGTTAAATGTAGCCTGGCAAATAGTAACGCTAAAACTGTTTAACATCGAGCAACATTCACAATATTAGTATAATGTAAAGTGAATAGTGTCCAAGATCATTATTTGAATGTGTAAATGTACTAATTTAGTATTAGTGTTGTAGTGCTTTAACAATTTTGAAATGGCTCGAAAAGTCGCCTGTAATTATTTTTATTAGTATCATAGTACATGCAAAACCGCACCACTAATAATACTTTTATGGCAGCATAACCACACATATTTACATGAATTTGTAACCTACCCTTCTATTGCATTTCATTGGCGGTCATTGGCTTAGTTGAATGATTGGATTGCGAGCTTCAGCATCGGATTATGCATTAATTTGTGCTATAGTTCAGTTGTATTCGATCAGAAATTATCTTATGGCACGAAATGTATGGAATATAGTAATGCGAAATGGAACCATTGGATGTACGAAATACAATGTTTAAATTGCTTTAAAGTTTGAATGCTCTAATAGAAGTTAAAACCTGTCAACTTCTGAAACTAAATGACAGATTTCTGATAACTTTTACCTTATAAAATGTAAGATTTGATTTTTTCGAAAATGTATACGTATAAGGATGGCTATGTTTAACTGCAGCAGTTGACATCTTATTAAATTTTGTTACCTGAATAAATTTACTTCACTGAATCAGTAATCATCAGATGTAGCGAAGGATTTAATATTTATTCTATGATCGGCGTTTTTCTGGAAGCTGACAAAAGGTGTAACATTTTTCACTAGAGCACCTTTTAATGGTGCATGACTATATCAATTCGAGCATTCTATAATTTTGACTGTAGCAAAATATTCTGTAGTTGAAGATATTACATCTGTGTTTTTGGATTATACCAAGAGGGTCTGTCTTTTTACAATATCAGCTTTTCCCCTTCTTACTTTTCATGATGTGGTCGGCATTTTCCACTGGCATTGGTTAAGAATTTTTAAAGGTAAGTCTGAAGTTAAATTACGTTTTAAGCACAAGCTCGTTACACAATAAAACTGAACTTCATTGTACGATGTGGACGTTGGGACTATCTATCACCTTCAGCTTCCTGCCGTCTTAATTGTATTAAATTGAAATTTAAAATATTGTCTTCACTACTGTAATTTTCTTTGTGAATTATTTGGTTTTACAACTGATAGTGCTTTTAAAGGTTCAGTTGTGATACTTGTTTAAATGTAGTGAATTTCATAACTGTTTACTTTTAACATGAAAAATAACACGGCCGTATAATGGTACCTTGGATTTGTATCATGGGCAGTAAAAGTTTAGAGACGTAATTTGTTTTTTAATGTATAAAATTACGAGTAGTACTTTGCAATGCGGTAGACCAGCGTCGTAGCCAGAAATGTTTCATGGAGTGGGCGGGGTTACGACTACTGCAACTCACATATATCTATACGTGAGTGTGATAAGGGAGTGAAGAGTATACATTTTGTATGGCAAAAAATTCCTCATGGGGGGGGGTTGTGACCCCCTATCCTCCCTTTTCTACGCCACTGCGGTAGACAATTTTGTAAGCGAAAGGAAAAAGTTTGAATTGCTATATCTCCTGAGGTCTTTATTCTAAAAAATCTCATCTGTTAAAAACTTGATAATTATTGCTAATATTGCCAATGTCTCACATTTTAACCCGCACTTTATATATAAATTTATATAAAATCCGGGCACGAAAAAGTCGCGGAGTCTATTACACAGAGTATAAATGTGTTATACACCTGTTAATTTTATCCGATTTAGTTAACAAACTCTTTAACACGACTCCTCATTCCGTAACTAATGAAAGAAAATTCGCAAAAGCTAGCAGTTCACGCTCTGAGTGCTTCGCATACGTTTCTGAATAGAACATATTAAGTTTTCTTTTTGGGGTTGTGAATTTTGAATGTCTGTAATAAACCCCTGCATTTGCTGATATCATTTATATAGAATGCCAAATAATATTCCTAAATTTCCCCTTAAATTTGCACGTAAAGTCCGGGGACTTAAAAAAATTATGGGCAGACTTTTTATTGACTGATAAAACCTAAATGCTTTTCCGTAAAATGTTGTTTAAAACTGATTCAGATTAGTGAATAAAACGTTGTAAATACAGTATATGCAGTTGAATAATAAATATTAAATTATCTGATAACATACCCGACTGTATTAAATCTTTACTTGAGATGCCATTTCCTATAAGAATTTTAGCAGTGAAAATATTTCGGATTATTCCTTCCCCCGTAGTTATTTATTTTCTAAATTATGTATATTTGTTCATACAAATATTCTTGTTTATGCTGTTTTCGTCTTTATTAAGGAAGCAAAACCTCACTTGTTATTTGTCAAAATGTCATTCACTTAAACATAGGATTTCCTCAGTTTTCTTGAAGACTGCAACATCTTTTATTTTCATCTGTTCAATAAGTCTTCATAAATAATTTTATTCTTTACAGTTCCTGACCTAGAAATTCCACTGTTGCAAAAAATGCGATTACAGAATTAAAGAAGAATATAGATTAAAAAAAATATATATTTAGTTAATTTTAAGTATAATCAAGCCAGTAAAAGAGCAAAGATTATTTTAGATTGAATCTTTTTTTTTTTTTACTCGATTTAAAGTAGTCTAGAAATAAGTCAATTTTACCCCAATAGTATTCTATTTAAACCAGTTTGGACAAGGCCTACAAATTAAATTTTTAATTGCCTGAAAATAACGATTATTTTTATGGATGAAATAAGTAAACAATTTTTATGTGTAATTAAATTCGAAATATTATTAAATGAATGCATTTATAACAAGTTTTGCGTTTGTTTCATGACACGCCTTCTAAAATGTTGAACAATATCTGAAAACTCGAACAGTTTCAGCATTTAATATTTTAATCTAATATATTCAGCTCTTGTTACTCAGATCATCTTGTAAATCAATTCAGGGGAAGGGGAAAAAAGATGTATGTCTTAAATTTACACAATTTTACGATAGAGCAGATTTCTACGGATTTTTTTTTTTTTTTTTTCCAGTTCATAAATCATGCTTTAACGTGACCTAGCTTTCTCAGACTAATATGTTAAATACTAGAAGAAAAAGCCTGTTGTGTGTGTGTGTGTGTAAGTAATTACAACGGGCGCAAGGAAAAATATTATCAGAATATGTCTACACTCAATATATTTAATCTTCGTCCACTTAAATAACTTCTTATTGAATTTTTTTTATACCGTAATCGGAATTTCATTTTCTTCTAAAAATGTGCCAAAACTTTTCGCATTCGAAAGATTTAGTTTCTCTGGAAACATCCCCTCTTATATCAATGCTTCATGCAGACGAATTATTATTTATGAAAAAAAAAAAAAACCCTGCGTAATCTATAAAAATATTTTAAACGAATTGAAATCGCAATTTTCTCTCAAAGGCCCGATAACCATGATTTCAGCATGAACTAATTATCACTTGCGACATCTAATTTTGTCATGCAAATGATTCTCTTTTTGCCTGGGAAATGAAATGGAGCTAAAAATAGCGAAAAATCGCTTAAAAATTAGGTAACAGGTTGATTTTTCAGATTTTAAAAATAGCTGATTGTTTTCTATATTTTTATACATAATCTTGAAATGTTTCAAGCGGATAGTGCAAACGGTGTAGATGTTGTCTTTTTTGTGCTTAACTTTCTAATCTTTTCTGGCGTAACGGTTGTAAGTCTTATCTTGGAGTGGTTGCCCGGAATTGTTGGAATCAGTGAGTCGGAGATCAGCGTAACTATATAGTAGGTTGTTCAGAAATGGTGTTCAGCAAATTAACTTTTAAGTTATTAAATGTGTGATTATGTACACGGAAAAAAGTTTTGTTGAATTGAACAAAATTGTGTTGATTCGACAGAAATTTGGCTGGCGCTATTTCGACTGAATAATTTTGTTGGTTTTAACAAAATATTTGTTAAATTAACTATTTCGTTGAATCAACAAAAAATTTGCTGATTCAAAGAAAAAAAAAAGAGCCTATCAAAATTTTGTTGAATCAACAAATATTTTTTTTTCAGTGAATGTAGGGGGCAATTCTGACGAAACAGAGTCCCAGAAGTTCAGAATTTCAGAATTGCTTTAATAGTGAAAACTTCCAGAAACAGTCTATAAAATATTGTATTTTAATAACATGTCTCATTTAAACGAATTTAACTATAAACAAATGTACCATAAAATTTATTTTCACTTCTGAGGGTAGTATTCTAGCACCTTTCATGAGGGTCGCCATTTCGTTATTTTCTCCTCGCTGAAAAGAAAAATTTTATTGTTCATGAGCGGAGGAAGGGGGAAAAATAAAATAAAAATAAATAAGAGCAAAGAGTTTCATGAAACATTCTCGTTAGAATAGCGTTAAGTTTCATTGTAGTTTTTTTGTTGTACTTTTGATTACAACCACTGCTAGTTTCCCGCAACTTAAAATTTTTCGGAAAATGTTTTCCCGGAAAGAACATTAAACAAACAAAAAAAAGTTATAATCCAATTTTAGATTTTCCAACCCTTTAAAGCCCAACCTTTTCACATCTATATTAAACACCGACCCATCTATATATATACACTGATCAACACTGAAAAAGTGCACACGTCGCCATAGCTCGATTTAACTACCAGCAACATAGCGGTCGATGGCTTCGGCAACCGTGTGCCACAAATCTAGGAACTTTTTTGACTCGGCTGGCTCTGCGGCCGCGATTGGCGATTGGATCCACCGCTGTATTGCTGGTAGTTAAATAAAGCGATGGCAATAGCTGCACTTTTTCAATGCATTTAACCTTGTTTTTCTTTGCGTCTAGTAGTGAAAGCTCTTAATTTAGTGGTTTCACGGCGCGAACACAGCACGTTAAGGATTAAAACAATTTCCGATACAATCGGTGTAGGCGTAGAGCAAATATTAATTTTTTTTAAACAAACAAACAAATATTGAATTTTATTTGAAAAGTTTCCGGACTCTGGGGAAGTATTCGGATGAAGACATTCGCGGCAATTATGAAACCAGTGATTGGTCTTCGAAAATTTGAAACAGCTGTTCATTCCCTTCGAAGATGCGAAATGACTGCTAATTTAAACAGGCTTCCGATCTTCAGAAATTATGGAAATTACGACAGCTAATTTGTATTCAAATGAATTTTTTGCGGTTCTGCGCAAACATACAATGTATGGGATATTGGGATGTTTCTTAAAGTATTGTCTTATTTCGTATGACCTGTTCCGTATTTTAATATATATATATCGCACAGTGGCGCACCCAGGATTTTAGTTAAGGGTGGGCTGGGCTGCAAATACTCCTGCATAGTGACCTCTATTATACTTACAACTCTTATAACGTCAAAATATTCTGAACCACTTAACTTGTCCATAGAACACCAGCTCTCTATCAATGTAGCTCCTTATAGAATCATAAATAATTATCTGATCGTTTCAGTGACGTTGTAATTGACTTAAGCTGTGTTTCACACACAACTGTAAGTATTTATTTAAAGAGACTTTTTTTTTTTGTGAAAAATTTTTGATATAATTTGAAGACAATTTTTAAAAATGAAATACTTTAATTCATTAGTGACAATTTTCAATTTTTAAAGCTTTTCACTTCTAACACTTCACCTTTAAGGGGGGGGGGGCTTTAGCCCCCATAACCCCCTCCGTGGTTGAGCCTATCTATTTATCCACACATACAAACACAAACCAGTCACATTAATGTGACCACTACCTACTTTTGCTGTCAACGTGAAATAACCAATCACAGAAGGCAGGTGGCAGCACATTGCAGTTGAGCGTATATAAAGAAAAGTGTTCGAGAGAATCGGAAAACATTGCAATGTCGTTGGCATAATGCAGAAACAAGAAACGGAGCGATTTATCCAACGTCCAAAAGGGCATGATCATTGGCATTCGGGGCAAGGATGGAAGCATTTCCAAAATGGCCAATTTTGTAAACTGCTGGCATGCCGCCGTGGTAAAAGTACCGTGCTTGGCAAAATGGCACTAAAGACCAGACGCGTAGCCAGGAAAAAATTTCGGGAGGGGGGATATGCGCCTGGAAAAAATTTCGGGGGTGGGATATGAACTTATATGTGTATAAATAGACGGAATTTCACCACTAATCCAAAAATTTCGGGGGGGGGGATATATCCCGATATCCCCCCCCCCCTGGCTACGCCCCTGCTAAAGAGTAGAGATGAGTTCGGGCTCATTTTTTGAAGCCCGAGCCCGAAATTTCAGCTAAAGATTTAAAAAAAATTCAATTACTTCATTGATAGAATACAATAAATTTTGCCGTTTGTGCAAATTAAAGACAAATATGGTTGCAAACTCCCAATGCACTTTCTAATTCTTTGTATCCATCCTTTATAAAAAATGAAAAAATGTCGGATCTCATGACTAACTAAGGAATATAAACCGCCGTTCTAAAATACCCAAAGAGCTTCACGCACCTTCTAGGCGCCCGTGCCGCTATTTTTATTTATTTATTTATTTATTTATTTATTTAATAAAGAACTTTTATTTTCCTCATGAATCGCTTTTTAAAATCCGTTTCAAGCAGTATGTTCAATAAAGGAGAAATTTTTCACGTGCTCGAGCCCGCCCGAATACATTTGTGAATTACAAAGCCCGAGCCCGGGCTTTCGGGCTCGGGCTGAGCCCGTCTCATTTCTACTAAAGACGTGTTATATGGTTGCACCACCGCCCTTAGATGAGAGGTGAAAGACGACTGCGGAGATGCTTTCCGGCGAATAGACGTGCGACCGTTGAGCAACCAATCGCCCAGATGAACCTAGAGGCTATCTACCAAGAGCGTTTCTTCAACGACGGTTCAGCCAACTTTGCTTCGTGCTATTCATCTGTAATGAAGGCTGGTATTTGCACGCCAGTACCTCAACTGGACGTCACTGACTGACTCTGTGTTTTTTTCCGATGAACGTTTGTTTCATGGGATCATACACCGATGTTCCATTAAGCTCCATACGATTTCTTCGCGATAATAAGTTGCAATAAATTCTTTTGATTTTGACATGAATATTAAATTGATTCTTAAACAGATTTCTGCAACAGTAAGGCGCCCGAATATGAACCGCATATTGTTGTCAGGTTTTCTTTATTTTAGAATTTTTTTCTACCAAAATAATCGCAAGTTTTAGATGTATTTCCGCTCTATGTATTCTGGGGTCAATCGTGTTCTTAAATTCATACGGCATCTGAAATAAATATATATAGGGGTGTAAGTACCATTTACAAGCTCTAGCTAAAGGGATTCTTAGTATGTCGTACTTTGTGTTCCTAATATAACACTTAGTGCCATATTCGGTAACCTATCATATATGTCCAAGTAAATCAAGATTACAGGATATTAAAATAAGGACTCTTTCATAAAATAACTGTTTGACTGGAATATATAATTATAAAAAGTGTTTTTCTGAAACATAAAATAAAGCTCTTTCAAAGGAAATTACGATTTCGTAAGAAGGCTAGTCATTTGAAGTCTGTTGTACTATATAGTAGCAGAGTTCAAATTGTTAGTAGTAGAAGGATCCTAATCCGGAACGAAAAAAAAAAAAAAAAAACACAAAAAAAACTGCATTGCACTACACCCATATTTAGGAACCCTCCATGGACTGATAATATTAACTACTGACAAACAGAATGGAAAACTAATTTTATCCCAAATGAATAGCTCGTAAATATTAATCCATTAAGGACAGCATACATTTTTCCGTTTTTCAAAGTCTTTGATATTGACTTTTTAAGACATATTATTGAGTAAAGACAATGAAAACGTTTTCAAAAATATTATGTTTGTCTAATTAAAATACTTACAAGGTTAGATTTTCTACCATGACCTACTTAACTCCTTCGGCCCTGACCTCTTAGTATTAAAATACATCTTTGCATTACTCCATATTCATTTTCAAGAATTTTAACAGAAAAACCTAGTGTCCTACTAATAATACATGCAAGAATAGCAGAACGTTATAATTTTTACTCTGTAGATGGCAGAAAATCTTCAGCATAGAAGATAATAAACGTGCCAAGCCATTTGAAGCTAAAAGTTAAATGCATTTTAATGAATGCATGCATGTAATGAAAATGCATGAGAAGTATTTTCATATTTTCACGCACAAAGAAAGTGCTTCAAAAGGTTTCATACAAAATAACTGTAAATTTTTTTTTTCATTTTACTCAATTATAGCCTAGTGTCCTATTATAAGAACATTCTTTAATCAGTTTTGTAATTGGCTGAATGTTATATTTCATATTTAATATACTTATATAGTGCAGCACATCTAACCACTCATTGATTTTTTCTTTTCTATTCAAAATTCAGCCGAAGGGGTTAAGGATATTTTTTGATCCTTAGGAAACATGAATCAAAATTAAATTTTGCATCCTTGACATCTTTTTACATATATTTTCTGAGAATATTATTCTGCTATTCACAAAGTTAGTCTGAATGTTCGCTAAAGTTTTGTATCGTTATTGTTTGTTAACAAACACGACGAACATGTATGTGTGTTAATGATGCAAATATGTATATAATATTAAATTAAAAGGCAATTTGACATTTTTAAAAAACACAATAAACGAGTGTCAGTGTACATGTAGTTTTAAAATTGAATTTTTAAAATTTTATTTTACTTTATGTTGCAAAAACGCAACACCAGTCCAAAGCGGGTTAGTATAAATAAAGTACAGATATATTTAAATATTTCAAAAACATAAACCATCATCGAAAAAAGTAAGCTCGCAAACCTAACCAGTTTCTCAACCCGTGGAGACACAGCTGGTCGAGGGTTGATAATAAACTGGATTGAAAGATGGTAACTCGTTACACATTGTTGAGTAGACTTTGAAAACTATCTTTTTGAGAATTTTCTCGCTAGAGTGAGACTTCTGTAAAAGATAGTGCCATATTAGGAGAATGTACCATGTTTGGGTACTTTACCTTAGTAGACTGAATTTTAATCAATCATTTAAAAAACCGCATGCTACGATATTTGGAAACGAGATAAATAGTTTTAATATATTTTTGTGATTGTTAATAAAAGTGTATGCTTTGATTATCTCAGGGGTGCTTGTGGTCCTCGTATTTTTAGCAAGTGATAACCGGAATTCAGTTTTTTTTTTTTAAAGCATTCGTTCATTTTAATGTTTATTGTCTTAAAAGTTGAACTTGATTGGCTAATTAACAGAATCATGATAGTTAAATATACATGATTTTTTGCCAACTTAGCCCAGAATTTTATTGAATATAATTATTTTTGGGTATGCCCAGTATGTGTGAATTTGGACATGTATACTTTTGGAGAAGAAAGCATTTCATCTATAACGATTTCGATTGGGGTGAAATTAAGTGAAAAAAAATGCACCGAGGAATGGAGGGTATTTGAATCAGTATTGCTTTAAAGTGGGGGCAAAATATTCAGTACAAAATAAATGTGATGTCCATATTTTCGGATATTTTTTTTATATCTAAATTTTATTTCGAAACGACCATTCGTCAATGGGTTAATATTTCCACTTAAAAAAATTACAAGTATAGGAATTCTCGTTAATTGTAAGGGATCAATTCTCTTTATTGCCTGCTTTTCAAAAACCCCGCCATCTTAATCCCAAAATATTCCAAATCACCGGTGTTCAACATTATTTAAAAACAGATTTCCGTCGATTTAATATTTCCCGTGTTCACGTTTTCGTGACAGAATTCATTATAATCACTTATCTTAAGCATAACGTGCTATCAAGAAACATTCCATCCCCCGAATTATTTTATAAATTCTGTTATTGTCCCTAATGCAAGATTAAGTATCCTGAATATTAAATACTAAAATTTTAATCTTGGTTTTATTGATTTCAAAACTGCGTAGGATTGAAAATGTTTCGTACGCCCACTTAACGTTAAATATTAATGTTCAAGAAGCCTGTTCTTCGATTTATGTGTTCGGAAAGTGAAGTTGACGCTACATAAAACTGTCATTTTATCTATGATTTGTGACGTAGTGCTATGTTCACAAACAGTTTGATGAAATTGTTTTCAATACGTTATCTTAAGATGCGAATATTTTAATGTCTGTATGAATTTTCAGCTTTGCTGAATATTTAACTGTATCGAAAGCAATGGAATCGCAGAAATTTTAAATTTCCTTTGCTTCTATACTATTATGAAGAAGTGCACTTGACGTATATGCTGATTTTAGTTACTAGCATATAAAAATTAACTGTTAAAAATCGTTCATCCATCTTTCTTTTCAGTGTTAATATTAAATTTTTTAGTTCATGAAGATTACTCAAAATTTATAGCGCTTAGTTGTTATAAAAATCAATCTTTTATTAATTTAATAATTATTGACGGATTTATAATTAAATTCTTTTTAATTAGCTTTCCCTTTAAAATGCAAGTACAGTGGACGTTTCAAATAACACGGGAACGCATTTCCGTGCTATTTGAATCTGTGCTGCTGGAGTCATTTAGATTGTACAAATACAGTTTGCACTCTTTTTTTACTAACCCGTAGTGACTGAGCACTCAAATAGTTCGTAAAATAGCAAGTATCCGCAAAAAGAGGTTAGTAAAAACGAGCGTCGATCGTATATCAGCCAATCACAGTTAATTGCCCCCATCACTATCATTATCATCATCATTCTACATTTCAAACCAAGGTTTTCTTTTACCTTGTTATGCGAGCCTAGTTTAACATATTCGAACACAACCACAATTTTTTTCTCCTTGTTATACGAATCAACCTGATATGAACCCGTGTTACGAGAATGCCCACTGTATTGTCATTAACAAAATGCTTACTCTGTTTCTTAAGGAAATGACTAAAAAGGAGACTTTTGCTACGTATTTAAAGATAAGGAGACTTGCGCGACTTTTTTCAACAAAAGAAGTCATTTTCATGCTATTTTAAAGTTCTTGGCTACTTTGTACCTTACTCCAGGTGACCAATTTGAAAATCAGATTCTAATTTTTAAAATTTCGATTCAGAAATTTTGACTTTGATCTCATTTTTCAAAATTTATGTGAATACGCGTTACAGTTAGAAACCTTTAAACGTCCTCCGACCAAGGCCATCCACCCCCACCCTATAAGTAGATATGCCTCCCTTGTGTAGGCTTGCCAAACCTTAAAACAAACTGAAACTTTTTTCAAAGTTGCGATTGGTTAGTCACCAAACATTCTAATACGTTTTTTTTTTTTAAATCTTAGAATATTCGAAGCCACATTCTGTCTTCCCAAAATCTGCCCACACTCATCATGCGTGTCAATAAGGGGAGGGGGGCAAGGTAGGGCATTTGATCCCTCTCTCCACGCTTTTGAGGTTTAGGTAATGTCTTAGGCTATAAACAAAAGTGCATCACAAAGCAAAATGAGAACGCAAATTCTCTCAAGTGTGAAATTTGTGTGAGTGTGAGGGGAATTCTATGAGCGCCCATGTTCCTTTTATATTTCCCGTGTTCTATCCATAAATACATTGTGATGCGGAAACTGAACTCTTGCTTATTTGAACTTACTCAGACAGTGCTTAGCCATCAGCACAGCAGAGTTGAATCCACGTTCAAGTTATTTTGAAATTTGCCAATTCATGCTCATTATTTTAAATTCAGTGTTTACATAGTTTGAAACTAATTTTTACTTCCTTGTACGTAGTATAAGGAAGTAATGTGATCCCGAAAAATTTTGGGGGCCAAATTTCGACAAAAAAACCGATTTTGACTACCTCTAAATTTAATTTTAAGAATTTTTTCGATGCATCTCATCGTAGGCTAGCATGCACGATCATATTAACGCGTCTGCAACTCATTTTGACCAGCGCCGAGTCTATTGTGGACAGTTTTTCCATGCCGTCTGTACGTACGTACATACGTACGTATGTAACTCGCATATCTCAAACTATTGGTCGTAGAATGTTGAGATTTGATATTTAGGATTGTTCTATGATCTAGTTGTGCACCTCCCCTTTTGGTCGCAATCGAATGTATAGTTTATGTACAGGACCGCCCAAAAGATTCGAAATACATTACGCTCTATGGGCCGAAATTCATTAAACTCGCCTAACTCAAAAACTATTAGGCGTAGAATTTCGAAACTTCATATTTTGGATAGTTGTAACATCTAGTTGTGCACTTCCCCTTTTGGTTCCATTCGACTGGATAGTTTATCTATAGGACCGCCCAAAACATTCGAAATACATTACGCTCTATGGGCCGAAATTCATCAAAGCGTTTTTTAGAGGTATTGGGCTATTTCAAACGACTCAGAAGTGATATATGCTGTAAAGAGTTAGAAAATGAATTTCTCCATTAAAAAAGGTCTCTTTATCATTTACAGTTCTGCTACAGGAACACTCAAAAGATTTCCAATACATTACGGTCAATGGCAGTTTTAGGGGCATTCATCCATTTCAAGCACAATACCGTCCTACCACATAAGTTAGGTAATGGTCCGACCACGGTCACGTGCCTCCCTCAAGAACTGTGCCAAAAGTCGCCAAGCTTGGCGACTTTTAGTGACGTGTGTGTATATTTAACTCTCAAACCTCAAAAACTATTATGAAATTTTATATATAAGATTGTTGTAACAACTAGTTGTGCATCTCGATTTTTGGTTCCAATCTACTGGAGAGTTTATTTACAGGACCACCGAAAAGAATTTCAGTACTTTAATGTCTATGGACATCTTCAATATAATACAATTGCAGACAGTGATTGTTTGGTACATGCCCAAAATCTCGCCGACTGTCCTCGACTTTGGCGAGTTTTGCCGAAATGTCGCCAAATTTGGCGATAGTCAGTCATTTGGTCCATGCCCAAAGTATCGCCATTTGTCATCGTTCTTGGCGAGTTTTGGCGAAATATCGCCAAATTTGGGGATAATCTGTCATTGTTGGTCCATGCTTAAAATCTCGCCAAATGTCGTCGACATTGACGAGTTTCGCCGAAATATCGCCAAATTTGGCGCCAAAAATTATTTCGTATTTTGTATAACTCTATAAAACTTTAACCCGTAGAATTTTGAACTTTTGTATTTAGAACTATATTATAATATCTAACTGTTTTCAATATCTTTTTTGACAGCAATCGACTAAGAATTTATTTATAGGGTGAGCCAAATGACTTTAAATGCATTAAGGTGTATGGATGCATTCAATTCATTGAAAGTCCTTGGTCAATGACTACTTTGGCTATCCCCAAAATCTCGCAAACTATCTCAAGTTTGTCGGCTTTTGGTGAAATATCGCCAAATAAAGTGTCAGAAGGAAATCCTTCAAATTGAACTCAGCTTGGCGATATCGAAATATTTGGCTAGAAATCGCTAAACCTTACTATTATTGATATTTTATCTCTTTCAAACAAATAAGTTTTGAGGAAGTGCGTAGAAAACATTTTTGATTTAATAGATGTGCAAGGAAGTCATGTGTTGGACACATCAGATTTTTTTTTTTAATATTTTAAATAATGTATGTGCTTTAAACTGATTTCTTTTTAGATGTACTATATGCTCTGTTACATAATGAATGTAGTTTTTAATTTATCATTTTATTCACTCCTTCTTAAATGAAGCTGAATTATGTATGCTGATTTCTTAACTGCAAAATCATGCAAAAATGCTATTTAGGCAACTAAAATTAAAAATCTGATGTGTCCAACACATGACTTCCTTGCACGTTCATTAGATCAAAAATATTTTCGACGCACTTCCTCTAAATTTATTTCTTTGAAAGAGATAAAATACCAATAATAGTAAGGTTTAGCGATTTCTAGCCAAATATTTCGATATCGCCAAGCTGAGTTCAATTTGAAAGATTTCCTTCTGACACTTTATTGGGCGATATTTCACCAAAATCCGACAAACTTGAGATAGTCAGCGAGATTTTGGGGATAGCCAAAGTAGTCATTGACCACAGACTTTCAATGAATTGAATGCATCTATACACCTCAATGTATTCAAAGTCATTTGGCTCACCATGTAAATAAATTCTCAGTCGATTGCTGTCAAAAAAGATATTGAAAACAGTTAGATATTACAATAGTTCTAAATACAAAGTTAAAAAATCTACGGGTTAAAGTTTTAGAGTTATACAAAATAGGAAATAATTTTTGGCGCCAAATTTGGCGATATTTCGGCGAAACTCGTCAATGTCGACGACATTTGGCGAGATTTTAAGCATGAACCAAACAATGAGAGATTATCGCCAAATTTGGCGATATTTCGCCAAAACTCGCCAAGAACGATGACAAATGGCGATACTTTGAGCATGGACCAAATGACTGACTATCGCCAAATTAGGCGATATTTCGCCAAAACTCGCCAAGGTCGAGGACAGACGGCGAGATTTTGGGCATGTACCAAACAATGACTGTCTACAGTTGTATTATATTGAAGATGTCCATAGACAGTAAGGTACTGAAATTCTTTTCGGTGGTCCTGTAAATAAACTCTCCAGTAGATTGGAACCAAAAATCGAGATGCACAACTAGATATTATAACATTCTTATATGTGAAATTTCATAATAGTTTTTGAGATTTGAGAGTTAAATATGCACACACATACACCAAAAGTCGTCAAGCTTGGCGACTTTTGGCATAGTTCTTGAGGGAGGCACGTGACCGTGGTCGGACCATTACCTAACTTATGTTGTAGGACGGTATTGTGCTTGAAATGGATGAATGCCCCTAAAATTGCTATTGACCGTAATGTATTGGAAATCTTTTGAGTGTTCCTGTAGCAGAACTATAAATGATAAAGACACTTTTTTTTAATGGAGAAATTCATTTTCTAACTCTTTACAGCATATATCACTTCTGAGTCGTTTGAAATAGCCCAATACCTCTAAAAAACGCTTTGATGAATTTCGGCCCATAGAGCGTAATGTATTTCGAATCTTTTGGGCGGTCCTGTAGATAAACTATTCAGTCGAATGGAACCGAAAGGGGAGGTGCACAACTAGATGTTACAACAATCCTACATATAAAGTTTCAACATTCAACGCCTAACAGTTTTTGAGATATGCGAGTTTAATGAATTTCGGCCCATTGAGTGTAATGTATTTCGAATGTTTTGGGCAGTCCTGTAGATAAACTATCCAGTCGAATGGAACCAAAAGGGGAGGTGCACAACTAGATGTTACAACTATCCAAAATATGAAGTTTCGACATTCTACGCCTAATAGCTTTTGAGTTAGGCGAGTTTAATGAATTTCGGCCCATAGAGCGTAATGTATTTCGAATCTTTTGGGCGGTCCTGTACATAAACTATCCATTCGATTGCTACCAAAAGGGGAGGTGCACAACTAGATCATAGAAGAATCCTAAATATCAAATCTCAACATTCTACGACCAATAGTTTTTGAGATATGCGAGTTACATACATACGTACGTACGTACGTACGTACGTACAGACGGCATGGAAAAACTGGCCACAGTAGACTCGCCACTGGTCAAAATGAGTTGCAGACGCGTTAATATGATCGTGCATGCTGGCCTACGATGAGATGCATCGAAAAAAATTTTTAAATCAAATTTAGAGGTAGTCAAAATCGGTTTTTATGTCGAAATTTGGCCCCCAAAATTTTTCGGGATCACATTACTTCCTTATACTACGTACAAGGAAGTAACAAAATGGCTACTAAATTGGCGACTTTATGTAGGTGAGACTACTAATGATACTAATTTTGCCTCCTGACACTGGGGACACCCTGCTCATGATGTATTTCTATTTTTTTCTTTTTCTATTTTTTTTTAATTGCTTTGGAATTATTACCTATTTACCTAATGTGATAGAAAATGTGGAAGTAATGTTTGGTTGGAATGAGTTTTAAAGTGGAATAATTGCTAATGTGAGGGAGGGGGGAAATATTTGTCTTAATAATTTAGGCGAATGCGTACGATCACAATTTCCTTATTAATAAACACACACACACAAAAGTGACATCTGCTGTAATGCGCTTGGAACATTTTAAAATAAGTTACCTTGTGATGTAACTTAAATTATTCTTAAAAGCATTCTTGTTAAGTTTTTTGTTATCTATTGTCAAATAATATCTACGTTTTAGTGGTATTTAACTTACAAATACATCCATTCAAAAAGAATAAAAACTTAATTTTGGCTGCACGCTGTCCTTAAATGTTAAATTGATATGCTTTTCTTTCTTTTTTAATTTTCAGATGTGTGTTAAAAACATCCCTTATTCATTTATAATTGTCAGATCACATACATTTTCCATTTTTGGATCAGTGAGCTCGTTTCCGCCATCACACTTCGTTTTACAAGCGGGGGAACAATTTTCTTGTTCAATCTCCTCCAGTTAATTTCTTTATGGTCACTGAACAAGCGTGAACAGAAACATAGAGCTGAATTGAATCAAATATACTCGTGTAGGTTTATGTGTTAAAGTATTCTTTTCCTCTGCCGGAATAAAAACTGACAGCAATGCTTTGATTATAAAGCCTTTGCCTAATCGAATAATAGCTTTGCGTGCACATTTATTGTTCCTGGTAAATTACCCAGGATTGCTCAATCGGTATGCTTGACAGTGATTGGTTGTGGTAGTTTATATTCATTTAATAGCATTCATTATTTTTATTGTAATGTTTCATATTACTTGAAAAATTAATTTTACGAGATTTGTAGATTTGTTTCAGCATTATAAAACTTAAACGCTTTTTACTGTGTAAGCTTGACTTGCCTAATAAATTTTATTTTTTAGGTCCTCATTATTAGTCGTGCCAAAGAGGCGTCTTTCTTAAGCCTTATAATTGTTCACTATGTTTTATGCTCTTTTTTGTTTCTTTTAAAACTTTAAATCTTCAGATGTAATGTTACTTTAATGCTACTAGAACACATCGGTTAAGTTAATGGTGAAGAAAAGATGTATAAATATTACTTACTTTGTCTAAAAACTATATATAACTTGAGTCTACTAATTATTTGTTTGCTTCTATATTTTCAAACTCTCCCAGCAAAAGTATTCACAGATTTACGGTCTTCAAAAATTATATATAGTTGTTGGGAAAATACACGATTCTTCTCGTTGCATCTAATGATTTTATTACTTGGCAAAATCAATTAGAAAGATATTTTATATAATCGCTGATACACAAAGGCCATTAATGAAAGTGGATTAAGGGATTGTTAATGGCGCTTTCGACGAAAGCAATATTTAATAACTCGCCAGAGATTTGTACGAGCTCTTGATTAAGACTTTTTCTCCGATGGATAACCGCCGAGGAAAGTTTCGCGAGGCTCGAGAATCGATCTTACTCCATCATTTCTTGCTTAATTAAAAAAATCTTATTTTGAAGGTATTAATTACACATTTACGATGCCTTCTTAAAGATTAAGTGAAGTTTCGTTGTTATTATTGCTTTAATTTTCATTCTTTACTGTTACGTACATTTAAAAAAAAAAAATCAAAATAAATATCCTGCTCTTTTTATAAAGGATGATGGAATTTTAATTACAATATTGTTTTGAGGACTTTTCATTATTTTTAATATGCTGCGATCGTCGTAATATGAGAATTGTGAAAAATTTGATCTGGTCTACTCACTCGTAAAAATGCATAAATGCGCATATAATAAATTAGTTTTTGGTCCCATTTAATTTTTTTTTAATATTTAGCTTCTAAAATTTTATAATGTCGTAATACATCCCCCCCCCTTCTCTTTTTGTGTGCGGTTCAGTATGTGTTTAAGTAAGTGCATTATTAGATTGCTGTCAACGTGAACTCGTTTATCGCGGCTGGAAGTAAATGCTTTTTCCATGGGGCAACAGTGAGAAATTACTTTTTCCTGTTAATGTGGAATTTAAAAGTAGACAACCCGCCCTCCTTTAAAGACTTAAATAAACGTTGTATTAAGTTTAGAGAATATATTTTTTCTTAGCGCACTTTATAATTAGGTGCTCCGGAAAGTAATGTCAGTTTTTTTGTTTTAAGTTCAAACAAACTTTTAACGAGTTTTTAATAACAAAACAGTTGATTCATATTTGTTACATTTAAAACAGGAATATTCTAGACAAATTAAAAAAAAATTAAATTACATTTTTTATTTAATATGTGAAAGAGGGGATGCCGGTCGGCTGCCTATTCCTTATCAGGAGATAAATTTCAAAATGTATCGAAATTGACTTTTAGATAATAATTTGTATTCATTTTTTACAGCAAGAATTTTATCGATATATCTTCGAGATAAAGAGGGATATGAGGGGGGAAAAACGGTTTCGGGACTTCCACCTTCTTATAGGTTACGAATGAAAAGGCCTTTTTATCGAGCACCTACATTACACACACCTTACATACATTGCAATTTACGTATTATTGGTGGTTTCGGCTAGGCAAAATATTGAGCTCACGGAATAAAATTCTTTTTAAGGTTCCCTAACCATAGTGAATCTAACATCTTTCGCGTAATTCACTAAACCAATCAATGCTTAACAAATAATTCCTTATTGTCCTAAAAGAAAAATATATCAACGTAATTGGCATGAGCACTTGCTGAGCTAATATAGATTTTTCACCATCAATGTCTGTTTTCACTAACATCACGTTTGGTTTACTGCGTTTAGGCTTTTCGCCTGCGAGTTTCAGGAGTTGATGCATACAGTAGTTTCCACGACACGATCAATAACACAACGAGGTTACAGAAACTCTGCGAAGTGTTAACTAACCTTCATTTGGCGTTACAGAGGAGTAGACAGGTGGATACTGACCACGGCTTTTAATGCTAATCAGATTGATTTGTGTTGGAGTCTAAATGCGATCTTTCTGTTGGAGTCATTTGTAAACGAAATGTTCGCACATTTTTCCCTTTTGCGTACTTCTTTAATTCACCTGATTAGAAATGAGGAATCGAACAGTATTTTATTAAGTGTCTAATTTTTATAACTGGATATATTGAAAATTAGTAGCAGGAGTAGTTACATAAAAACCTTTTGATTATTGAAATATTCACTAACCCAATGTTAATAAAAAGGAATTTTTTTTTTTAGTGCACTGCAAAGATTTATTTGCAAATGTAACTATTTTTCGGTTTTAAGGCAATTTATTATATTTAACTAAAATTTAATCTTGCTTACGAAAATAACATCTGCTTAACTTTTCGTTCAACAGTTGTGTAGGCGCAAACAAGACTGTATTGGAAAGTATTTTAAAATCTATGCTTTCGGCATGCTTTCTTTTTCTCTCTCCCTTCACAAGTTTAAAGTTCTCTCCGTTTAGTTTAACGAGCCAATAAAACTTTAAGAAACTTAATACTTTGCCTAACGGCGAGATTATTTATTTATATGCGCAATAAACCACTTCTGTCGCAAACGTACTCGCAATAACTTCTTAGGCAGAGGGAGTTGTAGACGAAATCTCTTCTGAATGCGATTTTTAAGAGCAGCTTTCGTAGCGAAACCGATTCATTTCTGTTCAGGGAATTTTCATATTTCATTGAACATCGGCCGTTTTGAATCTTTTGTGTTATTTAGTTTGTGCCTCTAGAGTTTAATTAAAATGTTTTGCTATATATAGTGCGTGTTTTGTTATCTTTAAGAATGAGTGTTTCGAAAAATTAGTAATTCTCATAGAGGTTGCTATTTGAGTTCCGGAAGACAAATGCCAAATGATTTATTTAGAAAGTGAATGCTCTTTACCTTATTTATGATATCTGCAGTCCTAATTGTATTGCGCTCTTGGACAATTTAATGTTCGTCTAATTATTCTTGCTATTGATCTTGTCTGTGAGGTTCGCAACGGGCTAATCTTATTTGCATGTGCCTATAGGAAACAACGTAGATTTGTTTTGTTCAGAAATTGTTTAAACAAGTTTATTCTTATCAGAAAAGAAAAAAAAATCGTTGTATTGACTATTTTAATAAAATATAAGTTTGATCAATTTTAGTAAACGTTAAGTTTTTTATTTATTTGCAATTAAACGTGTTACATTATTATAAAGATACAGTATTTACAGTAAAGACCGCGTATTATAATTATCTAAAGGTATTATGTATGATTATCTATTTGACCTGTAGCAAAATATATGTATTTGTATACAATAATTTAGTGTGCAGTATGTAGAGTTCGTAAATTGAGTAGGTACACCGTAGTTATTCAGCGTTAGCCATCAGCTGGCAAAGCGGAAATTACCGAATGTATATTTTAGCAGACGAATGCCACTCGCAACATATATTTTACTACTACGGGATTTTGTCTAAACCTAAACAGTGTTTGACTTTATATGGGAATATTTCTACACAAGTGGCCATCGATTTTCCCCTTTTTAATTCTGTTATTTTATAGTATTCCCAATATGTTTACGCTTAGAAGGGTTGCTCAGATTATGCCAAAGCCCCATGTGCTTTCATATTTAGATTGTAATGTTAAAATCAAAATGTTTGGCACTAAACTGGAAAGAGTATAAGCTTTTGATTTTAATACTGTAGAAAATATTTAAATTGAAATCTTATTGTTTCCAGTTTAGTATAGAACATTTTCTTTTTGTTAACGCTTGTTCTTTAAAGACAACTCTAGGATATAGTTTCAAAACGGCAACGATTCTGGAAAAAAGCTCGAAAGTGGAAGAACACTCTCGCCTCTTAACGTTTGTCCCCCTTCGTTTTTTATTTTATTTCAACACTTATTTTTTTCAAATTAATTCTATTAAGAACTAACATTAGGAAAGTGAACAAAAATGTGCTCGTCCAAATATTCTTCTCAGATATTTTAGGATACAAACTATCCCATTCTTAATTAGTTGTTTGCGTGTTACGGCAAGCTTACACGAGCGGCATCTGTCTAGGGGAGGGATGCCTTATTCGGATGACTTTTATAGAGCTCTAACGCGTATTCACGTTACATCTGAAGAAAACCGCTTAAAATTCCAGATCGTTAGATCGACTTAATTAGTTGAGTCCGGTTCAAGAGCTATTCTAAACTAACACTCTAAGCCTGATTTAAGACTGTAAATCCAACCTTTCATGATGCATACTGATATCTACCACTTTTGTACGACTGAAAGTTAGAGGCGGGAAGGGATCCGTTTATATTTTTCGTTTTATGTTCCGGAGCAAACTTATAAAAGCGAACAAGTTCCACAAGAGAGTTAAGTGCAAAAGCTTCTTCCAAATTTACTAGTTGCTTATATTAACACCAGTGATTAATTTTTAAGTAATTAAAATATTCATTATACCGTATAAAATTTGCGACTATTTACTCTATTATTTGTAAATAAGTATTCACTATTTTTTGAAAGTCATTAATCTACAACTTCACCAAATTAGCTTAAACTATTTAAATTAGTGATGCTAACCTTGATCTTATACAACTTTTCCCCGCACATTCGGGTCCCTTCCCCCTCCCTCAGCTATACTTTTTAATATTGATCGTTAATTAATTTAACGATTAAAGTTCCAAAATTTCCGGCAGTAAAAAAATCTTTGTAAAACTTTTATCACCTTACCATAGTTTGTAAAAGTTTTTGAAATTAAAACACTCGTACCAAAATGTTGGCGTGAGACTCACTTTTTGCGATTCCCTCTCCCCAAACTTTTCATATGCTAATCATACTTCCCAGGCAACTTATTAATTTCTTGTGCATATATTTCCATGTTTAATAGAAACTCAGGTAAAGCAATTTTAGAGCACGAGAGCTGTTGGATATTGTAAAAGGAAGTGTGTAGATTAAGGTATGCTTTTTTGCTGGGGGTAAAAAGAATCACAGGAGAAAATCTTATAGATTTATAATAGACTAGCTTCTACGCGGGACTTCGTCCGCGCCGGCTGTAGAATTGGGTCCAGAGAGAAATGAAGCATTTATGAATAACAAAAAAGAAATAGTTCGATGGCACTTGCGCTCTAGGAAAAAAAAATGACTACATTTAAATATTTTTGATTATTTTAAACGAAGTATAATACATGGTATATGTCGAGTTGCGAAATTTCGATTAAAAAAATAAAGGTATTTGGAGAATAGAGACAGTTACAATATTTACGAATTCTGTAAATTATGTTATATGCATGAATTTTAGCCTATGTTATTCAGGAATAGTGTAGCTTTCTATCAGTGAAAGAAGTTTTTGAATTGGTTCGGTAGTTACAGATGCCAATAGAGCTCAATGTATTAGAATTATTTTGAGTGTGCCTGTAAAAGAACTCTTTGATACATAAATGAAAGGTAGCCTATAATACTCAAGGTTGGTGTAACTTCCTATCAGTGAAAAAAAGTTTTAGAATCGATTCAGTAGTTTCACAGATGCCCGTAAGAGCGTAATGTATTAGAATTATTTTGATTGTCTCTGTAAAAGAATTATTTATGCTATATGCATGAAATGTTGCCTATGTCTTATCCAGGGTTATAAGCTATCTTCATTCTAAACTTTAACCAAATACTTTCAGCCGTTTTTGAATGATTGAGTAAAAAACATCCAAACTTACACATTTATAATGTTAGTCGAAATTGTTTCTTATCCTTCTATCTCTCAAGCACACAATTTATTGATTATAACCGAAACTTGTCGGTAATGGTAATGGATCAAGCGGCGAATACGTAACAAAAATATTCCGCTCTAAAGGCGGCGATTCAGTGGTTGATTTTTCTCGAATTTTTGTCAGTTTTAAATGCACATACACACAACTCTAATGGATAATGTTTCATAATCAGTGCGTTTGGCATGATTTATCCTTTTTGCATTCACTCAATTTTTACATTTCTTAACTTTTTTTTAAATAAATGTTTTACCCTTTTGTTGCGATACAAAAAAACACTACTAGACAAAAAATGTAAGATTCTTTGGGCTGCACCAAAATTACCATATAGTTAATATTAATTCGTCAGTGTTCAATATAAATTTGTTTGAACTTTTATAGCCCTTCTTTTATTCAAGATTTATATATCATTAATTTCCTTTATCTTTACAGCCTTGACAATAAAAATACCGCCAGTTCCCACAGATTAATGATATGTATCTCGTTTGTAGTAATAACTTACTTTCATCTGACTAAAATATTAAATATCAGGAATGTGCAAGAAATTATCTGCCAGCGAGCGTACAGCATAGAACATACAAACTTTCACATTTATAATATCAGTGGGATTCGAAAATTTATGAACTTTAAGAAACACATTTGGACTTAATTCTTTCTTACACTTTTTAATTTGGCGTAAAACCGACGTAATCTCAACGCCATTTCATGTTTTTCAAATGCACGTGATGCTGCATTGTATTAATAAATTTCCGTTTTATTTCAAAAGCGTAAACAATTTTATGCATGCGATGCAGTGCATGGCAAGCATGGCAATCTAAAAACTGTTTTTAATTAATATTTAAAGTAATTAAAATTTTAAAATTCTAATTTTCAGGTGCACATTATCAAACTCATGGGCTTATACTTAAACTTTCAGAGAATTAAATTCCCGAAACTGAATTTAGCTTCGCTATGCCTTCTACATTTTGCGAAAAATTGCCAAACCGTACTATTTTATTATGGGAATGGTATAGAAAATCGTGGGAAAAAAGCATGTTTTTAAACCTTTATCCAAAGGGTTGCAATAGTGGCATTCGCTGTAATATGCCAAAAGTCACCATGCTTCGCCATTTTTAGTGATTTGTCGCCAAACTTGGCTCCAAAAAAAGTACCCAAAACTGAATCCAGTTTCGCAATATCTTCTATATTTGGCAAGGAATTGCCAAATCTTATTATTTTAAAATGGGAATAATTTTTCGTTTTGGTGAAGGAATTTGAAGTCGGTGAAAAATAAAATCATAGTCTTTTGAACGCACAGAATTTTTGTGTTGAACATATCTAATAGATCATGCATGTTTTAGAGTAAATCAGTTTTCCCGTACAATGGGTTCAAACTTGTTGAGTATTGCAATAAACTTTACAGCCCCCCCCTTTCTATACATGCTTTTTTAACATCTTATTCGGAAGCTACAAACATCGAGATCTTTATTTCTTATCAACTTTTTAAAAAAATATTCATCTTTTCCATATCTTTATCCGATTATTTGTAATCTTTAAAATAAGGGAAAGAAAGAGAAAAAAACTACGGTTAGAAAAAATAAGTGAAATTATTTGGAGCAAAATAAAATCCACTGACGGGGGAAAAATCTCGCAAACTTACTAGACATTTTCGAGCTGTGCAAATATTTTACAGACCTCATGAAAGTAAAAAATTGACTTGTAATGAAACGTAAAATCGTGTGTGCCTCCGACTTAGTACACAGACACCGTGATTAAATTCTGCAGTAGAATTCTGTTGAAATGTAAATTTTTATGTCTGTAGCACAAGGCAACATTCGGAGATGAATTCTTTTTGGAAATTAAATTTGTATCGTGTACAGAAATGTTACTTTCCTCTGACTTGGGAGGAAGGGGAAAAAAAAAAACTATTTTCAAAAGAATTAAAGTATTTGAGGTACCCTCCAGACTTCGTTCGATTACACAGTCATCTGTATTAAATTAGAAGATCTGATATGGATTTCGATTACAATTACTAAAATGAATATGATTAGTGAAAAAGTTAATATAACAAGAATGCCGAATTCTTAATGAAATAAAACATTCGTAGAATTCAAGAATGATGCAATTTTATAATACAATTTTATTTAACCCTTTAACGCGCAGTGATCCCGCTCTGGGAACACCCAATTCTGACGTTTTGACTGTTGCCAGTTACGAAGAATAGATTTGATTTCTATAAAAATAGTGGCGGGTGACAGAGCTCCACGAGAATCCTTTACTGTTTAGCACGCCATTTCCCGTCAAAAAAATGGTCATGATTATTTTTATCAGCACTGACATCTGTGCTGAAAAATGGAAGAATGCGAGAACAGCTGAATACATTGTCCAACTCTGAAAAAAGGGCATCCGTTGCCATCGCTCGACTTAACTACCAGCAAGATGGCGGACGATCGAAACGTTCATCGCGTGCCACAGATCTAGAGACCCTTTTTTTGACGACAGCTGGCTGTGCCGGGAAAGGGTTGCGCCTCAAAGGGTTAAGAGAAGTGATTAGTCTATTGTAATCTGCACGAAGTCTTGTACCATCGGGGGTGTGTGTGTGTTTGGGGGGGGGTGTAGTGAAATTTATTACGGGATAGTGCAAGTTATGAAACCGATCTTTGCTGCATCAGGTCGCAGCTTGGTGAAATGAAATTTATGAGGCTGATGCTTTACAAAGTAATAAAACTTTTGAATAGTTTAAAAAAGAATTAAACTAATAAAAAAAAAAATCAATATTTCTTCAGAGTTGTATTTTACACTCTTACTTGCGATAGCCCTTTCATAGATATAGTATTTTGCAAGATTTTCAAATGGGTGATGACTCATTCCATTTTCAATGTAGTTTCTGTACTGGAAATTTTTTCTGGTAGCACGTACATTTATTATTTGTGAGATGCATGGTACTGTTTATGGAGGAGAACTAGTATCGATGTTGGTTAGACACTAATTTTACTTTTATTAAACTAAGAGCAACTAAAGCATTTTATGCTTTAATCATTTTTGGGTTCCTTGGCTCCATGAAAAGCGTATTAAAATATTTAAGCCCACAGCAAATGATCTTCAACCTCCAAGGGTACTTGCGTCCTTGTGTATACATTGAGAAACTTTTCGTAGGGTACCGAAATCATATAATGGCGGAAAACACAAAAACTGAAAGAACATAAAGTTGTCTAGTTTTATTAAAATTAGCTAGACTATTTTTTATAGTTATACGCAAAAACCGCCCCGATTTGAATACAACCTTGCCGTTTCTTTTTAAGCTAAGAATATTATTTTAAAATAAATAAAAATGCATGTATGTATTTGGGTGAATGCGGTCGGTCTTTTGAGAAAAGAGGTTACTTGATAAAAGAAAAATGTAAGCAAGGAGTATCGAAAGAAAAAAAAAAGAACTGTTGCTGTATTTTAATAATTTCTAAAATAGTATAATATTTAAAAATAAAAATGCATCTATGTATGTGGGTGAATGCGGTCGGTCTTTTGAGAAAAGTGGTTATTTGATAAAAGAAAAATGTAAGCAAGGAGTATCGAAAGAAAAAAAAAGAACTGTTGCTGTATTTTAATAATTTCTAAAATAGTATAATTAAAAATTATTTTTAAGAAGTAATTAACGAGTATTCAAACGATTATGCAGTCCTTTTTAAGTATGTTGAATTTTTGTAAACGTTTTCCAGATGTGAATTTAAAGCGTGCGTCTGAAGCAGGTGTCTTTATTTTTTTTTTTTTTTTATTCTTTTAAGACACTTGAAAAATTAATTCTGTAGAAGATGAAAAGCATGAATAGTTGTTTATGCTTAGAAACTTTGCCACAAAGGTAGTTCTTTCAGTCGCGGGCACTTACTACGCAGCTACTTCATTTTTCATTTGCTGTTACTCCTGCTGGAATTAGATTTTCGAGATTTTGAATGAAACTTTTTTTCGTTTTGTTTTGAAGGAAAGTTTATGTGCGTTTTGCATAATGTGCGAAATTTTTCTTTTTTCTGCTATTAACTTTAAAAATAGATTATAATTTTGCAATTTTTACTTGCCTAAAAATTTCGTTTCTTAGCATACAGACTTCCTTAAGAGTGGTTTATAACTCTTATAGGTTTACCGTTTGTAATAGCACTTAGTACATTTTTCGAAGAAACATTTTAAAACTAAGTCTTCAACGTTTATTTTGTTTTAAAATTATATTGGTTCATAAAGAACAGTCTTAACTTCCGATCGCCGTTTGTGTCTTTCTAAAACAAATGTTTTATCAATTTTTTTCTTTTTATGGCATTTCGCAATCTAATACACAAAAGCTAAACAGTTTTAATCTGTAGATTCTTTAAATTCATTTTTGAGCCCGTGACATTCACTTCATATAACTAACTTAGATTGAGAAAGAATTTCTAGTAGTGAACCGCCCTTTTCTAAGCCTTTGTGCAGGGGTGTTTGCAGGCTCGAAATTTTCGGAATTCCGAACTTTTTTGACCAAAGCCTTTTTAATTACATTCAAAATTTGCTTCCAGCATTCCAATTTCAAACTTTTCCTATCGTTCTTATGATGAATAAATAATTTTATTAAGCATTTCTGTATTGAAATGCTTAATGCCCCTGAGTTAAGAATCGACCCGTATTTGATATTTAATTTCTTACAGATTTAACATACTTGAATACACTTGTGATTTTTTTTCAGACTGAGACATAAGTTGGAATCTATCCACCTAAAAGATCTTGTCTATAAATAATGTGTCTATGAAATGTTTATTGAAAGTAGCTAATGACGCAAGTTGATAAATGTAACAATCACTTTTAATTTAATATACTCTATTTATAAACACAGTATACTCTGCTTTATTCCTTATTATGACAACAAACCTTCTCATAACCCGTTTCTTATTTAAATCCTCCTTCGTCCAGCTGAAGAAAATAGTTTATTATAATCCCATGGAAAATCAAACTGCAATCTCGAGATGAGTCGCACAAATTGCGAATGTAATGTAAATTTTATGGGAGAGTTTAAAAGTTGCACGCATTTTTAAATTTATGACGCCGAATTTTTGTTTGCCGTAAAAGAAATCTCGGTTTAGTCCAGTTAGTTCACCCAGTTATTTTTCTAACGGAGTAATATTGAAACCTACCACGACGTTGAAAAAGAATAATATATACATTTTTTTCTCTTTTACGCTGGACTGATATGCTGTAGCGTAATCCTACGTTAAAAAAAGACACTATTTTTTCGGTAATATTCATTCCCGCACTTTCTAGGATTTTTGAAGAAATCCAACAATTACCCCTAGACTCTGAGAGAGGGAGACATGGAAAAATTTCCATCCTTTCTGCTATCATTGAAAACCTTTTCCCTTGCGTCATCCTTCTTCTCTTAAATCGTCTTTCATCTCGCAGAAAGTATCGAAAGGTGTAATAAGGCTCTATCGAAGTCGGGCGCATCTGCCGTTACGCCGGGTAATTTTGGGTAACAGGTTGAAATTAGATTGTGCTTCTCCTGCGAATTGTCGAGGGTGTATTTGTTAACGATATCCTTGTTGCAAACTAGGGATTCTTTTGTGTTTATCCTGCATTAACCTTCCGCAATTATTCAACGCTTTCCATTAAAGTTTGATTATAGCATTTTTGCTGTCGTTCTCAGGTTACGTAAGCTTTATTTTATTAATTTTCAGTAACAATGAATCAGATTTTTACAAAATGCTTAAGGGTGACAAAATGACACATGAGGATAGTTTCCTCTTTGATATACACACGCATTAAAAAATATATATATTCTCTATGCAATTGATGTCGGAAATATATTTATCATTGCATGCATCAGCATAAAGTGCAGGTGATAACAAAGTCCGGGTACTAATGGGTTGAAAAAACGTAATGAAGTCGATCACAGTCTAGAATCCCGAGCATGTCAAAAGTATTCTCCTTTTGGCTTTTATATCCCCAATGAAAGCCCGAAAATACTAATGTAAAACTCATTTATTGCACTTACAGCCTTTAGAGGTTTAAATCATTAGAAGATTATGCTAAGGTTAGACGATTTTTAGGCTGAAACCAGGTCCGATGAGAGGTGGGGGACAGGGGGGACAATTGTTCCGGGCCTAGAGGACGTATTAACGAATTGAGTTTAGCATACAAATCCCAAGGATAAATAAAACACTTGTCTCCCAAAACCCATATTTATAAGCAACTAAATTTACCGATTAAAGTGTTTTATAAAAGTCTTAGATTTTAATGGTATCATGCGATTCTTTGTATACATTAAGGAATAATTCCAGATTTATATGTACATTACTTTAAAATAATATTGATAAAATATTTGTAGTATTTGATGGAAGTTTTATCATGTACAAGGTTTTGAATGTATCGCCTACGGTAAATTTAAAGCATACTAAATCTGAAGTGTTTAAACAACTTTTCTGGGTAAAAAAGAAATGGGAGATTTTTTTCTTTTTGGAGGGGAAGGGGGGACGGCGTCGTAAATGCCTGCCCTGGGGGCCCGAAAATCCTGTCGGCGGCCCTGGCCAGAACTATTGTTATCTTAACCTAGGTTATCCCAGTTTTGGAAATGATTGTTTAGAAAATAGCTCGGAAAAAGCTACAATTGCTTTTGAGATGGCAATTTGGGGAAAGAGATTCTAATTAATTGTTATTTTACTATTTTCTTTCATTTTAATGTACATAGTGTAAAGTATACTGGTTATTTGAAAAATATTAATGATTAACATCTTTAAATACACCACCTTGAAATACCGTATTGAATCAGAAATATCTTTACATGCACATTATTAATCTCAACGCCTGTGTTGTAAAGTGTTTCTACCTGTATTTAGTGACACACTTGAATCAGCGGATTTCGGTGTTATCTGTTGCTATATAATCAGCTGTATATACAAAAATAACTCATGAAAATGTGTTATTTGTGTATACACTTCTTTTTTTGACAAAGAATGCAGAGTATGAATTTTAATCGTTGCTACAACACGTCGCTTCATCCGCATATAAACACCGAACTCATTAATTAATACGTCTTCATCATTCAAAATGCTCATCCTCAAACAGTTTGCGTGAAAACCTCACATTCCGTTCTACACTTTTCTCTCCCTGGTTTATAAGAGAGATCAATTAATCTCCTGAATTATTGAAGCACACCATCGTTATTTTATCTCCCTGACAGTACTATTGCTCATATTCAGTCTCTAATGGAATAATACGTCACATGTGACAATTGTTAATTATTAAACCAACGTTGGGGTAAAAAAAAAAAGGGAAAATGGAAATTTATGATTAAAATTGCAGCATCATGAGATTTCCCCCGACGCGAGTTGCTTTCATATTTCCTCGAGAGTCTTCTAGCATGTCGATATATCGTCAAACGTTAGTTTGGAGGTTTCTCCTCCATTCCGTTGTAATGGGAAACGGGGAGAAATAATTGGGCAGAGTTCTCGTTTCATAGATTGTTTTGAAATTTTCAAATAATGAAGTATTTCATCCGGGAGTTCTGGAGAGATTTTGAAATCGTAAGGTTAAATAGAATTGTTTTGGAAGTATTCTGTGTTTAATTTGTCGAAAAGTAAGATTTAAAAACTTGTGTGTATGTATATATATATAAAACTGGGCTGTTCGAGTCTCGTCAGGGGGGAGACCCCCCCCCCTGAACTCCCTTAATTTTTTAGTTTCATTATTGCCATATTAAAACGATATTAATTGACTATGTCATTTTATCTCATCTTTCGTGTATTTCGCCTGGTTACCCTATGTTGAAATTTTATGATTGTAACCTATTTATAGAAAAATACATGGGATGCATATTCTACAGCTTACGAAATATTGTAACAATAGATTAAAGCTGTTCTCAACTAATAGTATTTAAATACATGTAAAAAATACATGTGATGCATATTCTACAGCTTAAGAAATATTGCAACAACAGATTAAAGCTGTTGTGAACTAATAGCATTTGAATATATGTACAATTATGCCGCATTTTTCGGACAATTTTCAATAAAGGGAGTGAGAGATAAAATGACATTCATTAATATAATGTGTGTGTAAATAATATGTATATTAGTTTCCTTTTAATAGCAGAGTCATATAGGGTGGATCAGCATACACTGTGAAAATGCTTTGTAAAAATGCATTAGAATTGCTGCGATTTGTGCAGTCAGAGTAGCAGTAAACTGGAAATTAAGCACTTTTGCTTAAGTTCGTTTTTATTGCGCTGCATGCCACGTGCACTGAGCTCGAATTTAATCACTCGCTACATTTTGGTGATAATAAACTTGTTACTATGGGATGTCCACAAATGGCCGAGTGGATAAGATACTGAACATAGGGATATAGCTGCAGTTCCAGGGCTCTGCCCCCTCATGCAGCTGTCAATCTAATAGTTTGGACTTTTGAGTGTTTTTTCAGATATAGCGTGAATACGCGTTAGAACTCTTTGAAGTCCTTCGCTCATAAACTCTTAAAGTCCTCCTCAAGGCACACCCTCCCCTTTGTCATACTTTTTGTAGTTTTACATTAACACAACTATGCAAATATTTGTAAACTATATTGGTCAATAGTCATACCATGTTGGAAAATGAGTTTTCCACCGATCACGAAAATGAAACAGCAGCACTAGGAATTAGCAATTTGGAAAGTGACAACCTGAGAACACTTTGCTTTGTAGAAAGATTTAACTTTCTCAGTAATTCTGGCATTTTTTAAACATTATAGTTTAAACAGTAGACCAACCTCCTAGTAATATTTGTAATTTTTACAACTTCGAAATAATAAAGTCTTCAAACATAAATCGAAAGATTCTATAAAAATCAGTAAATCAATAAAGGTTTTTTTGAATGCTTCAAGTCTTGGCATTTTTGGATTGGGATATCAAAATATGTGAAAACTTCTAAAAATCTTACGTTCATTATTTCAGTGTGTTTACTTGCTATATTGTTTAAATAATCTTCGTAAAAATATTTTTTTTTTCTTCCGTTACCCTTAAAAAAAGTTACCTAACTGCCTTCTGGCGAAAATTTTCTTTTTTGGTATGAGCTAACAGAACTGAAGAGTTGACATTTTTCATATTTTAAGGGTAAAAGAGAAAGCCATGGCATGTTATCTTTTTCAATCAAAGTTTCTGATGGAAGTTGGCTGTTCACTCTTTTAATATTCTTCGATGTTTTTGTTTAATTTACGATAGAGAGAGAGAGAGGAAAAAGTTTTTTTTTTTGTTTGTTGTTGTTTGTTTTATTCGTTCTTCCATTTACTTCCATCTTCAATCATTTATGGTTGAAAAGAGAAAATTAAATGTAAAACCAGAGTTAAAATAGAGGAAGTAATCTTTATAGTGGAATAAAGTCGTTCGCCGTGGTATTATATTTGTTTTCTTTCGCATAATTTGAAATTCAAATTATCCCAGGGAGTTTTTCTCCCCGCTGTTAAAGTAATAAGGGTTCAGGTGTTTTGTGTATTGTAATGCAAAAATCGTATTATGTTAACTATAACTTTTTATAACTGTGTTTTTTCAATAGCTGAAAAAGAATTTTCCTTTAATTCGTATGAAATGAAATGAATTTTTATTTCAAATAAAAATAGTTTCATACACTTTCGCTGCGTTTACAGTTTGTTTTTCATACAATGTGCAAATTTATGACTGACTTTAAATAATAAATGAAATTGAATTCCAGAACTGAACTGACATAAATTTTCAGTTGTTCCCTACTTTTGTAAGTTAAATTAAATAAAAGAATTTTAATTATTAATACTAGTTGTCTGCCAGTTGTCGAAATTTGACCATAAAGCATTATTTTTTAAAATTTGAGTGTGAATAAAGTTCCTTCAAATAATGTCTCACCATTCCATATACACTGGAACCTACTAAAGTGACCACCTTGACTAAGAGACTATCTGTTTTTAGTGACCACTTTCCTACAATTTCACTTTACAACCACCACACTTTTCTGTGAAGACTGTGTTTTTGTAAAAACTCTATATTTTGCTAAATGCAAAGGCAGCTCCAGCGAGTGAGTCATAGGGTCATCTCCCTCTACCGACCTTGGATTTCACACATTCAGTTTGCATTTTGAACAATTTAAGCTAACCTAAAACGTCTAGTGACCCCCTCCGAAAATTGAGCCTGGACCTGTCCTCGGCTAAAGGCCTATTATGTTTAGAGTTATAAAATCTTAAAAAGTCGAATGATTCAATTCTACTTGCTGAGGCGTTCCACTGATGCAGGTATATTTGGAAATTGAGTTTTTTGAAAAGATATGGTAAAATAGTACCAGAATATTTTATAAGTGGAATTCAAATTATTTTATTGCCTGCGGTTCCAATTCAAACTTCGCAATCAATAACATTCGGATGTATAAACTTGATGCACATTCCTGTTCAATTGTCTAATGCTTCCTTTGTATTTAAGTTTCTTATTAGTATAACGATGCAATTTACTTATGTGGTGACAAACTATGGTATTTTTCTGTTAGCCAGGTGCAAATACCGCCAACTGTTTTCTGATAAACGTCGGACTACTTCTCAAACATTTCTTCAATAATATTTTTGGAGAAAATTTGCTTTGGCATACTGCCTGGCGTGAGATTATGAAAAAATTGTCGAATTGGCGCGTTTCCGAGTAGCGTCTCTTGGATAGCGACCTGCCTTGCTCGGTTCATTTTTCCCTTGGAGGAACGAATCTAATGTATAAAATTCTCGTGTCACATTGTTAGTTACCATATTCCTCCGAAACGGCTCGACCAATTTTAATGAAATTTTATATGTATATTCGTTAGGTCTGAGAATAGGTTTTTAACTATGTCTCATACCCCTAAGTCATAAGGGCGGTCCACCCCAAAATTTTTAGCACCCGAGTGCTATTAATTTCAATCAGGTTTTTTGTGTGGACATTAACGCTTCGAGTCACTTTTCAAATGTGTTTGCCAGATAACGTGGAGAGGGGGGGGGGGGGCGTTAATAAAATGTTGAAAGTCGCACAAGGTTTGCAATTTTTGATAATGGATCGCTAAATGTGGTGCCAAAACGTGACAATTTATTATAAACTAGCGGCTACCCGCGACTTCGTTCACGTCGGCTTTAGAATTAGGTCCCGAGAGAAACGAAGCAGCATGTGTGAATAACAAATATGTTTACGACTGAAGAAACTGCATTTAAATATTATTTGCTTTTTACTTATTTTAAATGAAGTATAATGCATGGTAGTATACATCATTTAAAATAAGAGGGTATGCAGAATTACTAAATTTAGATTTTTTTCAGGCATATGGCGAATAGAGACAGTTACGGCAGTATTTTCGAACTGTTTTGAGTGTTCTTGTAAAATAAATATTTGATATATGCATGAATTTTAGCCTATGTTAATCAGGAACAGTGCAGCTTTCTGTTAGCGAAAAAGTTTTAGAAACGGTTCTGTAGTTAAAGAGATGCACATAGAGCATAATGTATTAGAATTATTTTGAGTGTTCCAGTAACGGAACTATTTGCGCTACATGCATGAATTTTAGCCTATACTCAAGAATAGTGTAGCTTACTATCAGTGAAAAAAGTTTTGGAATCGGTTCAGTACTTACAGAGATACACATAGAGCGTAATGTAATTCTTATGAGTATCCCTGTAAAAGAACTATTTGTGATATATGCATAAAAGGTAGCCTATAACACTCAGGGTCCCCCCAGTGTCTAAGAGGTTCTGCTCTCAAAACTGGAAAGCGGGAGGTGCCAGGTTCAAACCCCGGTCGCGCATGTCGACCTAGCCGCTCGCAGTTTTCCGTGTTTTTTTCCCAAAACCTCGCGAAAATACGGGCTAGGATCCCTTAGAAAATTCCACACAGAGGAATTCCCCATATAGGCCTAGGACCCTATAGGCCTAGGACTTTCAATCAGTGAAAAAAGTTTTAAAATCGGTTTAGTAGCTACAAAATTTCCATAGAGCGCAATGCATTAGCATTATTTTGAGTGTCTTTGTAAAAGAATTATTTATGCTATATGCTTGAAAGGTTGCCTGTATGTTAATCCAGGGCATAAGCTATCTTCATTACAAATTTTTCCAACCATTTTTGTGTGATTCAGTCAAAAAAATCCAAACACATAAACGTACACATTTATATTATTGGTAGGATTTGGAAATTTACGAATTTAAGAAACACTGGACTTTTCTTGGTACTTACGTATTATCCCGGCGGTCATTCCGCCAAACTGTTTTTTTCGTCAAATGAGTTGCCAAACTGTTGCCAATCGTATTCAAAACCATTAATAATTTCATGTGCCCGGCATTTATCTCGGCAAAAAATCGCTCGTCTTGGCGGACCGCCGGGATAATACGTAAGTACACTTTTCTTTATTTATGCTTTTTAATTTGGCGTAAAATCAACATAATTTCCATACTTATTTATGTTTTCCAAATGCATGTGATTTTGCAAATAGAATTTCTGCTTTATTTCAAAAGCATAAATCATTTTATGTGGGCGATAAAACGGTTTTTTAAATAATAGTTAGAAAAGTAATTAACATTTCTGAGCCTCAGGTCATGGGCCCAGTCATGCTCAAATTTTCAAAGCTCTGCTTTCTGTAGATTTGTCTGGAGAACATTCATTTTTATTATTAGAGATAGATAGATTTGGCATAAAACTGGCATAATTTCCGTATTTAATGTTTTTCAGATGCACGTGCTTCTTCATTGAAGTAATAGCATTCTTGTTAGCTCAAAACATGAATCATATGATACGGGCGAAACTCGCCAAGCATGGCAACGTAAAAACGGTTTTTAATTAATAATTAAAAAAGTAATTAAAAATTTAAAATTCTAAGTAGCCTATAACCAACTCCAGTGTCCCATCTATATCTAAACCGAAATGCATCCTAATCGATTCAGCGGTTTAGGCGTGAAAGCGTCATAAACAAACAAACTCACTTTCGCATTTATAATATTAGTTAGGAGTATAGTTAGAAAACGCCTGACGTATATTGTAAAACAGTTTTATTAGGCGTTTTTAATAGATTTCTATTCTGAAGAAGTGCTTTGTGGAACAAGAAAGGAAAAGACGGTACACTCATGGATTATGATGCCCAATCCAAACTTTAAAATGTCTTTGCGGTATAGTTGGAATATGCCTGGCGAAGATTGTAAAACAGTTTCAGTAGGCGATTTTAAGATAGATTTCGATTCCAAGGACGTGTTTTATGGCACAAGAAAGAGTTCATTCCTATTTTAACGCCCCCACTCTCGCCAACCTAAAAAATCCCTGTACTTTGGTGAGCTTTGCAGTCATGGGTCTCTGGGAGTTATGCACAAGTTTCAACGGTACTTGCGTATTATCCCGGCGGTCCGCGAAAACAAGCAATTTTTCACCAGATAAATGCTGGGCACATGAAATTGTTGATTGTTTGGAATACGATTGGCAACAGTTTGATGCCTATCCCAAAAGAACTTGATAAAAACTAAAGTAAACAAATTAGCGATAAGGAATTTAAAGACACTTAATTATCAAACTGCATTAATTGGCAATCCAAAATAAATAAAAATGTAATGGCATGCTGTACTTACATGTTGTTCCAAATCGCCATTTTAATTCTACATTACGATTGCCACTTAAGTGCAAGAAATCGCCATGGTAATTGCATATGTTTAATGATCGCCACATTGGCGGGAGTCGAGGCGTTAAAGTAGGAATCAACACAAGAAAGACAAACCGGTACACTCATGGATGTGTACACTCATGCTCATTGGAAACAATATATAAAACGATGAAGTATAGTTGTAATATACTTGGTGAAGATTGTCAAATAGTTTTAGTAGGCGATTTTAAGATAGATTTCGATTCCAAAGATGGGTTTTACGAAACAAGGAAGAAATTCAGCACAGTCATGAATAATACTTGTCAACTTAATGGAATAAGTAAGAAAAAAAGGGACGACGCATAAATCATGATACGATTTTAATATATAGAACTATAGAGCGTATTTAAAGTCTGAAAGTGTTTCAGATTTTCATTCTTTTATTTTATTTTTTTGGACAAAATTTTTTATGGAATGGCTATCAATATATCTCAAAGTCAAACTATGTTTGTGGCTTAGATTTGAGCACACCATATTTTTCACACGGACAATTATACGTGGAACATGCTCTCGAGTGGACAAACCATCGAGTTTTATGTTAGCCAAAGATGGGATAACAAAAAAATATTGTACACTATTCCGTTAAGGGATTGATATTATTCTTTAGTAAAATTATTGTAATTAGCGATATACAAATTTAAAGAATAAATTACAATGAATAGATACATTTATATATACATAGATATGAAGAGACTATATTGCTGCGAGTGTGAACAATCTGCACAATTAAATTGTGTGTGAAGACGATGGTCTACGGCAGTTTATTTTTGCTAACACTAAGCTGTTTATTCAGGTGCAAAACTTTCTTATTGCGAGTTCTAATAATGCTAGTCAAATTGCAGTAATAACGTTTGATTAGTTATTTCGTGAAATAAATATTTTTCTCTTTAAATTTGATATGTTTAATGCGTATTTTCTGTAACACCCCCCCCCCCTTTTTAAAATAAAAGCAAAATACATGCATATTAATCTACTTCGAACAATTTCTATATCTAGTTCGGACAGAAAAAAAAAAAATTGCCAAACTTATGATAAACTTATCACATTTACTTTATTTTGCTCTTAATTAATAGAAAATAGTGTAAACTACAAACTAAAACATTTAACGAAAGAAAATTTCAAATTTATTCCTACTTTCAATTGAAAACAAGAGTGTACCAAATTAAATTGTTATATGCGAAAGTCATAACGCTTAGCGACTACCAATCCTACCTATCTTTGACTACCTATCCAGTTTTGAAATTTTATTTCATTCGTTTAGACCAGTGGGTCCCAACCTTTTTTCAATCGCGACCCCTTTTAGATTTTCCAAAACTTTCGCGGACCCCCCCCCCCCCCCATTCTTCCATGTTTGACCAATAAAAAAAAATTAATAATGAAAAAATACATCTTGAGATTTAAAATTGATATCTTTTTAGTACGCACTGATTTTTAATAGGATGATTGAGGCTGAATTTGACTGACAAGTTTGGCTATTCTTGGCTGAATATTGGTCAAAGTCAACCGCATGTCATCTTGGACATCTAATTTATTACTGACTTTTGTCTTCTTCTGCAAAAGAGTTGAAAATCCAACTTCATGCAGATAAGTATAGATGCAAATGACGTTAACCTTTTACACGAAAAATTATCGGATATGAGCAACGCAGAGCACACCAAAACCCACCCCACTTGCGGAGGAGTCAATTTGCAAATTCAAAAATTCACCCTGCACTTCATCAGGAGGATCGGCGATATCTAAAGATGTGTAAAATGGATTTCGGACGATTCAGATTGAAGGGCTTCAAGGTGGCTACTAATTACCCCCTTTAAATTAATTGCAATTCCTATTTCTAATTCTTCAGTCTTAATGCATGGTTTCTCAAGCATTAGTTATCACTCCTAGATTCACCTTCACCACGTCAGTTTTTGTAGCTTTGATACAAAAGCCCTGACGAGAATAAGGATTTTTTCTTTCCAAAGGAAAAGGGGGAAATGGTGTCTCATGGCAAAGAAACGTGAAAATAGTTTACTATTAATTTCCTACAAAAGCGGTCTGCGGCGACCCCTGAAAAAAGGCATGGCGACCCGCTTGGGGGTCGCGACCCCCCGGTTGGGAACCACTGGTTTAGACGTTTTGAAGTGCTTTAGGTATAGATTATTTAGCTTCTTTTTATTTGTTTAACAGGCTGGTGAATTTATGTTTAATTTGTACCGCTTGTATTAATATTGTATTGAGTGTAGTATTGTTAGGTTCTCTTGGTTGGCTGGATAAATGGTTCTTCTTTTTGCCTGAGCTGTGAACTTTTGGCCGTTTCTCCTGCTAGGTTGTTTATCTTTGAAACAGAATGTGGGATGGAAAAGACTAGAGTATGCAAGGTATTATAAGATTAAAGAAATGGAGAATATTTATGCATGCCCGTTTTTACCTAAAGCAGGTAGTGAATTTTCAAATTGAAAAAATGTCAATTTCCGAAAGAATAACAAGCTTATCTCGCATTATCTAATCCGCGATCACGTGTCTGTATCAGATCTGGAATCTAATTTCATGGTTTGAAAAAGTCGACTTAATAAACGTTTCACTTACTACGATTCTCGAAATTAAACTATTTAAAATTAAATTAAATTAAAACTAATTTAGCAGAATTTGCCTGCTATAGTATACACGCAGTCGTTCGTTACAATCTTAATGGATTTCAATGTGGGAAAATATCGAAATCTCATTAATGCATTAGTCTTTCGTTAAAAAAAAGAATCTTTGTAGTAAATCTCATTAATTTTAAAAAACCACCACACTCCAGGGTGTGCATCAAGATGTCTATGTTATGTTATGTTATGTTATACATAAACAGCAAATGAAGGTCCCAGCTTTTTTTTTTAATTGTCTCGTGTCACTTAATATCTTTCAATTTCCACAAGTTATGCCAATTACTTGCAGTCAGAGTGGATTTACTTTTCTCTTTTGGGCATTTGATAACAATCGAAAATAAATTTAATATTTAATCATAAATAATCCTCTTTACTGATACCTTAATTGACTATTTATATATTTATTTATTTTTAAAACTTCTTAGTTAAGGGAGTTATTCTTTTTTAATCTTTTCTATCACTTTATGAATATTTTTCTTTGTTTTAAAATCCGTATAAAAAAAATCTGATGTGTCCAACACATGACTTCCTTGCACGTCTATTAATTCAAAAATGTTTTTTACGCACTTCCTCTAAACTTATTTGTTTGAAAGAGATAAAATATCAATAATAGTAAGGTATAGCGATTTCTAGCCAAATATTTCGATATCGCCAAGTTGAGTTCAATTTGAAAGATTTCCTTCTGACACTTTATTTGGCGATATTTCACCAAAGGCCGACAAACTTGAGATAGTTTGCGAGATTTTAGGGATAGCCAAAGTAGTCATTGACCACCACTGACTTTCAATGAATTGAATGCATCCATACACCTTAATGTATTTAAAGTCATTTGGCTCACCCTGTAAATAAATTCCTAGTCGATTGCTGTCAAAAAAGATATTGAAAACAGTTAGATATTATAATATAGTTCTAAATACAAAAGTTCAAAATTCTACGGGTTAAAGTTTTAGAGTTATACAAAATACGAAATAATTTTTGACGCCAAATTTGGCGATATTTCGGCGAAACTCGTCAATGTCGACGACATTTGGCGAGATTTTAAGCATGGACCAACAATAACAGATTATCGCCAAATTTGGCGATATTTCGCCAAAACTCGCTAAGAACGATGACAAATGGCGATACTTTGGGCATGGACCAAATGACTATCGCCAAATTTGGCGACATTTCGGCAAAACTCGCCAAGGTCGAGGACAGACGGCGAGATTTTGGGCATGTACCAAACAATGACCGATTGTATATATTGAAGATTTCCACAGACATTAAAGTACTGAAATTCTTTTTGGTGGTCCTGTAAGAAACTCCAGTAGATTGGAACCAAAAATCGAGATGCACAACTAGATGTTACAACAATCTTACATATGAAATTTCATAATAGTTTTTGAGATTTGAGAGTTAAATATGCACACACGTACACCAAAAGTCGCCGAGCTTGGCGACTTTTGGCATAGTTCTTGAGGGAGGCACGTGACCGTGGTCGGACCATTACCTAACTTATGTGGTAGGACGGTATTGTGCTTGAAATGGATGAATGCCCCTAAAATTGCCATTGGCCGTAATGTATTGGAAATCTTTTGAGTGTTCCTGTAGCAGAACTACAAATGATAAAGACACTTTTTTTAATGGAGAAATTCATTTTCTAACTCTTTACAGCGTATATCACTTCTGAGTCGTTTGAAATAGCCCAATACCTCTAAAAAACGCTTTGATGAATTTCGGCCCATAGAGCGTAATGTATTTCGAATCTTTTAGGCGGTTCTGTAGATAAACTGTCCAGTCGAATGGAACCGAAAGGGGAGGTGCACAACTAGATGTTACAACAATCCTAAATATAAAGTTTCAACATTCTACGCCTAATAGTTTTTGAGATATGCGAGTTTAATGAATTTCGGCCCATAGAGCGTAATGTATTTCGAATCTTTTGGGCGGTCTTGTACATAAACTATACATTCGATTGCGACCAAAAGGGGAGGTGCACAACTAGATCATAGAACAATCCTAAATATCAAATCTCAACATTCTACGACCAATAGTTTTTGAGATATGCGAGTTACGTACGTACGTACAGACGGCATGGAAAAACTGACCACAATAGACTCGCCGCTGGTCAAAATGAGTTGCAGACGCGTTAATATGATCGTGCATGCTAGCCTACGATGAGATGCATCGAAAAAATTCTTAAAATTAAATTTAGAGGTAGTCAAAATCGGTTTTTTTGTCGAAATTTGGCCCCCAAAATTTTTCGGGATCACATTCCTTCCTTATACTACGTACAAGGAAGTAAAAAGCGTGCTTAAACACAATATGCTCTTTGGCAAATCTAAGTTTTTTTTTTTTTTTTATATCAACTTATTTTCTGATATTGGCATATGCGACGAGAATTCGCGGCTGAGGGCATTGGCCAGAAAACTAATTTACTGACACACGTCTATCAATGTGCACTGTTTGCTTAATTTTGAAGATCTTTGTAGCTGTGATAATTCAGTTGGAATCCAGCAAAATTTGTCAGGCTGTTAATCTGTTTTCTTTTTTTTTTTTTTTTTTTTTTGTGGTAGTGGGGGCATTCGAACCAGCTCATCATAAAAATGTCTAATTGCATACCATTTTCAGTTTAGAGCCACCGCCAATCGACTTTAACAAACAGTAGGAATATTATTATTTATTAATTTATACTTCTTTGAGTTAGCTTTATAATTTTTTATTTTCTTTAAAGAGAGAAAAAGTTAATGAAATAAAACCGATGCTACTTTACTTCTTTCTTTTGGGGAATAGCTTTCTATTTTTAGTTTTGCGGAGCTTGTTAAATATGAATGCAGATAAGTTTTTGTTGGAAAGAAGATATGAACTAGCTGGTCTCTTGTCTTTCTAATCGAATTTTTCGGAGCTGAAATAGAACCGCGAAACGGCCGAAAAAAAACTTATTTCAAGAAATACCGTGTTGTAAAATAAAAATGCTTTACTCTTTTGTGAGTAAACGAGGGTTTTGTCCTTTAACCTTTACCATATAATAACTCAAAAAAAAAAAAAAAATATTGGCTGGAGATTCTTCCCTCCCATAACTATTTTTCTTTGTTCTAATGGATCTTTTAAGAGCTTTATCTTAAGAATATGGTGAATTTGCTATATATGGTCGATAGTTGTTGTGTTGCTTTTATGGATTGTATTATTTTTAAGTCGATGTTTTGACAAAGTATTGAACGCCATTTTTAGGAAAGTTCCTTATATAGAATTTTAGCTGTCAGATTGGGAATCTGACTCTTTTTGGAGTGACCGGAATAAATGTAATTTCTTGCTAATACGCAGTTCTAACTACGTTTTGGGAAATTTAACTTGTGGAAACTAAGAAAACTGTTCTTTTTCTTCCGACGGTTTAGCAAGTTAATGATTTAGAGCTGTAAATGTAATCATTTGTTTCCAGTTAAAAAAGTCACATGTCTTGCATTAGAGTACGACTCGTAAGAAAATCTCAGCATTAAGATTACAGCATGACGACCAGTGGCCGAGTGGATAAGACGCCGAACATTGATAGATGGCTGAAGTATGAAGGTCCGGGGTTCTAGCCTTCGAAATTTCGAGCTGCAGACGTTTTGCGATATACAGGTTTGACTATTATTCTCGTATAGTACTCGTAGAGGATTCTCTCTTTCTCCTGACTCTTTTACCTGTAAAACTCCTTTTCCTGTATAAAGTGTTGGAGTGCAGTGAAATGCAAGCAGTGGCTTTCTCTTTGGAAAGAAATCTACAATAATGAATATCAATGGACAAAATTTCCAAGATTCGATAATTTATATAACTAGGGGCCAAGGCCCCTAGATTCGCTACGATCGCTTTTCGTAAGAGGCATTCGGACCCTAATAATGCTTACTCGTAAAATAGACATAATTTATCAGACAAAACCCAAAGATTGGATCAGATAGAATATTACTGAGCTACACATTGCTTGGTTCTTGCATGTTCATTCATCGGTACATAAAAATTTAAACTTCACAGTACAGTAGACCCCCCCCCCCAATAATACAGTAGATATTTTGTTATAGGAATCCGTGTTGTACGGGTCCTGAGCTATACTCCACCTGGAGTGAGGACTCTGCGTATAATCGCTGGAAAAATTATTTGCACCCCTCAGAAACACGATGATAATTAATGTTGCCATTCAAAAGTTATATTAATTAGGAGCTAAAGCGTAATAAAATCAGAACATCTGTTTCAGCTGTATTTTTAATTATGTAAAACATATTGGGCACCTTGCGTATTTGCCACCCATGGCGGTTTTTCATTATTTGGCGACTTGCGTATATGTATAGTTATTAATTAGCTCTAAGAAAACAGTTCTTCATATGTTTTCTTTGATAAAAACTACGAAATAGCTAGGATAGCTTGTCGCCAATGGCGACTTTTCATTATTTGGCGATTTACACATGCTCACAACTTATGATTACTGCTCATGTAAGGTTCCCGCAAAACAGTTATCCATATTTTCATATACATAATCCTTTGCAGATTGGCGTATTTAGCACCACGAATTATATCATCTCGCCGCGCTGGCAAATATCCAAAGTGTACTGCAACTGATATAATGGCATAGTTAACGCCACCAAATATGTCTACTGGTAGCAAATACTCCAGCTGGACCGAAGTACGTAAAGCCAGCTGGACCGGCTTTAAAATAATCTGCATTTTAATTATTTTTCATTTTCAAAATACTGGATTCTAGCATTCTGGAACTCGAGTTAAGATTCACCCTGCTTGGAAAGATACCATTTTCCGGATCATGCCTAATGCCTAGATGGCGCTTTTAAAATCAGTTACAATTAGTTATTCTGTTTTGGAAAAACTGATTATCGCTAATTCTAAACTCCTGTTGTCTAAGCGAACTTACTATTTGAAAATTGTCGACTTTGTTTAACACAGTTTGAGTTACTTATTTCATATACTTTTCAATTTGGCGTAAAATGGGTGCAATTCTACTTCATGTTTGTCAATTTCACGCGATTCTACGTACTTAGAATTGCTTTGTTGCAAAGGAATGAATGATTTTATCCCAAATCTGGCAACCATTATGTTTTATTTTTTCAGTTTTTATTAATATCTTCTAAAATAATTCGATTTTCGAAATTTAAGTCAGCTTATCAGGTTCCTCGGAATTTTTCGAATCTTTGGGCACCTTGGTCGAAACTCAAATCCCCACGGTATAGGAGGAGTTAACCCAACAAGCTTTGACAGCGGCCTTTCCCTTTTTTTTTTTCCCCTTAAGAATAGAGATACACTGATTAACTTACATAAATCATAAAAATTTTATTTTCTATAATATTTATGAAAAGCTTAGGGTCGTGGGGGAAAAAGAACCATTTATGAGAATTATCGTATCTGGTAGTTTCTGGTAAATAAAGGGAGTACATCCACCAATGTGAAGTTGTCATTTTTTTTTCTTTTGTAATGTTCGATTGCTGCTCCAATATTTATCTTTGATCCTGGTTTCATAATTGATTGCCTGAATCGAGTCTTCTAGGGTCTATCCCTCCTCCCCCCTCCTTCCTTAAAAGCTAGGCATTCGCTCTTTTTACTGCAGAAAATGAACACGTTCCTGATGTTTTGTTTGAGCAACAGAGAGAAGATCTCGTGTTTTCTTTCGCATTCAGTCTGTTAAAGAGACAGAAAGGATTTGAAGTTAAAAGCCGAGATTTTAGCAGGATTGAGTAATGGGCTTTTTTTTATTTGCTACGTTAGACTGTTTTTTTTTGTCTCGTGGAACGGTTTGACCTTTCTTCTGAAAAGATAGACCCATTGTAAAGCTTGAAGAAAAGTGTTATCGTTATAAAACTTTTCTGGACTAAAAGAAATCCGGGGTCGGGGGAAGATGGAGTTTAGTTATATTCTTTCTTCCCCCCCCCCCTCTCTCTCCCTCGCAAAAAAAAAAAAAAAAAAAAAAAAAAAAAAAAAAAAAGTCAGTGTATTCGAAAAGTCTCCCTTTTTAAAGTCTAACAAGAGATATTAACCCTTAAGTTATGCATGTTTCAGAAAAATGCATCAAAAAGTTTTTAGGAAAACCTTTGTTCCTTATACCAATACAAAATGTAAATTGCTATTTTGTGACAAAAATTTAATTTAAATTTTTTTAAAAGTAGAAATGTGTATATCTGATCCTGAAGGAAACCTAAGTGTCATTCGTTATCGACGCCCCAATTCATCCCTTTACAATATCATCACGAACAACTTGAATTCGATACTTTTCTTTTATTTACGAAATCTGGTTTCTTCCTTTGGAATATATTAAGAAAGGTTTATATGACGCAACAGCTGGCTGTGCGCGGGCACAGCCAGCTGCGTCAAAAAAGGGTCATTAGATCTGTGGCACGCGATGAACGGTTTCGATCGTCCGCCATCTTACTGGTAGTTAAGTCGAGCGATGGCAACGGCTGCCCTTTTTTCAGCATTGGGTAATCTATCCAGCTGTTCTCGCATTCTTCCATTTTTCAGCACATATCAGTGCTGTTTAAAAATAATCGTGACAATTTTTTTACGGGAAATGACGTGCCAAAAAGTAAAGGATTTTCGAGGAGCTATGTCACCCGCAACTATTTTTATAGAAATCAAATCTATTTTTCGTGACTGGCAACAGTCACAACGTCGGAGTTTGGTGTTCCCAGAGCGGGAACACTGCGCGTTAAAGGATTAAGAGGTGCGAGTGACTGAAATGTTAACATTAGAACTTCGATTATCCAACGTAATTGGGACCGAACCACATCAGATAATCGATATTTTCGGATAATTGATAAATTATCTATCAGCTGTACTTTATTATGCAACATCGTCATCAAACTGTTATTCATCAAACTGTTAACTGTGACTATTTAAACTGCAAAATAAATACCTAAATTCAGTCCCCGAACTTATTGACTATTGTAGTATACTCTTCCTTGTGTGAATGCAAAAATTTAAGTCCCATGTTTGTTATGAAGTTCGTTTCTATCATAAATGTTCAAAGAGATTCATCCTACCTCCAGACCAAGATGAACTTTTTGTAAGCGTGCAAGTTTCGAAATTTCGATATTAAATGTATTTAACTTTTTCGGATTGCTAAAAAAATTTGGAGAGTAAATGAATAATTCGTTTACTGGATAATATCGATAAAATATACTTTTCCATTGCGAAATATCTTTTTATGAAATCGGAAAAGGTGTGTGCGGATGTCTGGAAGGATGGAATACACCCAAGACTTTTTTTTTTTTTTTTACTTTCAAAGTATTGCTCTTTCAATGTTTTTTTGGAAATCGTAGCATCATTATTGAACAGTTTGCAATGTAATTTATGGCGAGCTTTTATTTCCTTTAAAGAAATTTTTTGGACCATTCTTTAGAGGGAATAAGATTTATTAAACAGTAAGTCTTGCTTGCGATGTTGTTTTTGCGAGCTATTTCCGAGGGAAGAGGGCTGGCTGTCTTAGTCTACATTTGCGATTGCTTTTTATCCCACGATATTCATTTAATGGTTCCTGTATTTTTATTTGGTTGGGTTAGTATTTAATTATAAACTTTTTTTTTTTTGCTATATATCAGTCGGGTATTATGATTGCGTAGAAATACCGTTTGCCTCGTAGTCTTTAGTTGCTTAAAGATTAATTCTAAAAATATGTACATTGATATTACTGTTTTTTTCGGTAGTTCGAACTTTACTATTTCCATGGTCGAAACTAAGTTAATTTTAATGGATGTTCACTGATTCACACTTCTTTGCAAGTGCATGCTTAAGTGGACTGCATTTTGAATTATTCAGCTCTAATCTAAATAATAAAAGCCGTTGTCTGTCGCAATTCCGGAATTGACCCATCGCTCGTGGCGCATCTGCGGCAATGTTGAAATTTTGATAAAAACGACATTTGTATCCCTAACTAAAAGTATAAACTTTTTATACTGTTCGAAAGATCTTAAAAAAAATAACCTTTTTTAAACTTGCCTCTACTTCCAACTCTAAATATCTAGCGAGATATCACGCCTTGAAAAAGTAAACAACCAAACATACACAGAAGCGATTTCATTCATTCCTTGATTCTTTAAGGAATGAATTCCTTGATTCTTTTCTTCTTTAAAAATCAAGGAACATAATCTCTCGCTTAGATCGATTAAATGACGTCATAGAGACGTCACACTCCTTTAGCGTGACAAACGTTGCAAGAACAGTTTTATTTAATAAAGTTCTATTTAACTGAAAAATGTTGATAGATTTTGGGCAAATTTATTCAGAATGTGTAAAATTTTGTTTGCACAACACTTAAACATGACCTATTTGTAGGAATACTTTTTTAGAAATTGGCAACACTGAGATGAGAACGTAAACTTATATTGTTGTTTTTGAAGTCACAGTTACCATCCTCCTCCTTCTCTTCTGTGTTCGCGTTGCGGCAAGAAGACTGGTTATTATACCGACGACTGGACTCTGTTTTTAGTAGTTGCATAGGTATTAGCGATAAATGACTGTTAGAACACAGACATGTAGAAGGGACACATATCAGGTGCGGTCGTTGCACGCGGCCCGCGCGAGCGGGCATATTGAATTAAAAAACTTAAGATTACGGACAAACTATTGAGCTTTCATTCTGCTGGTCGCCAAAAGCGGATGGCCCGCAGGTTGCATATTTTTTTTTTTCGAAGCGGCCTTTTGGTGGACGAGGTGGTCGCCGAAGGCGGTTAGCCCGTAGGTTGCACTTTTTGGTCGCAAAGAAGAATCGGCGGACCAGCTGGTCGTCGGATGCGGCCGCTCTCTGAGACGTGTAAAAGCAGCCCGTACGTTGCATATGCTGAACGTGAAGCGGTTGGACTAGCTGGTTGCCGAAGACGGACGGCCCATAGGTTTGCGAAGTGGCCCGTGCGCAGTACGTCGCGAAACGGCCAGTGTGCTTGCTCTAGGTTGCACAGCGGCCATCGACGGCCAAGACTGATCGCCGAAGGCGGATAGTTTTTAGATATTACTCTTACGTTGATAAGAGAAGTCTGGCATGTTATGTGACTGTGTATTCTTAAAAAAAAAAAAAAAAAGAAAAAAAAAAAAAAAAAAAGACTACCCTTCAAAGTCGAGAAATGTTTAAAATGTAGGTTTGCTTGTCTGTCCGTGATGTAACTCCCATAGAATTGTATGGATTACTTTGAACTTCACTTATGTTGTTCGCCAAATGTGGCGCTAAAAATATCTCCCAAACTGGTGTTTGCTTGTTTATATCATGTGAATTTTTACGTGATACCATCAAATCCTGCTGTTAGTGAATCAGCACTTAATAATCAGTACTGACGAGCTAATTAATCGGCTTACATGCAACAAAATGCTAATTTGTATTATATTTCTTACATGTAGCTAGGTGTAATTGGCTATTTCTTTCCTGCATTATTATGTTGCACCCAAATTAAAGCTCGGTAGAAAGCAGAAAGTAACAATAGATCACACTCTGATGGCGGTGAGAAGTACCTTAGTGAAGTTGTCCTTGCATTTTTGTTATGCATAAATGCATGTTCAAAAAAGACAGTTGTGTTCGAAAGTGTTTCATAGTCAGTGCGTCTGACATGTTTTTATCTTTTTTCTTAAACTTAGCCTCCCAAACATCCAGCATTATTGATGCATATCAAAGTAACGGGGAATATCCTGTGCACTCCCATAACAGAATCGCCGTAACTATAGTCTTTTATTCTTAAAATTTAACCCGGGTGAAGATTGTTTGGACCAAGGTGCTTACCAAAGAAATATACCGTAAGTGCATCCGAAACCCCGAATCACATTATACACGTCTTATATTTCTTGTTGCTGTGGCTATTTGAGTGGAATTTTCCGTATTTATGGTTTCTCATATGCGTTATTCAGTAGTCAAGTGAAGATTTTCTATCACTCTTCAGAAGTTAAATGCTCTGCTCATGTCGAAAATATAAGCTGTTTACGAGATTTTATTTTTTCCTATATTAGAATTCATTGTTGGAGTATATTGGAAAACATATTTTGGGATAAAATATTTCTTTTTGTGACATTAAAGGTATGATTTAAAAGTGTTTCCTTGCAAAGTTGTGTTCTTAGCGTTTGCGGTTCGGATATCTAACTTAGCTGTGTATGGACACGGCTAGCTGTAAGAGTGACTGATACTTACTTAAACATTAAATTTCACGCTGCAGCCATTTCAACGCGATCTATAGTGTGATTTTTAAAAGGGAAAACAGAAACCTTCTTGTTATGAAAAAAATCTTATTTAAATTGTGAATGGATTTTTACATGGGGAATTTTATGTAACTGCGAACAAGTTATTGTTACGACCCGGTAGTAATTAGTTCATACTCGTTAGTAAAAAAAAAAAAAAAAAAAATTGTATATATTTATAGTCCTTATGTAATTTCCATGATTTTCAAAAGAGTCCTTAATTTCCTTAGCGTTATAACTGATTATATTTTTGATCTTCTGGCCCAGATTTTTTATTAATTTTCCATTAAATCAGAAGAAAAATCTAAAAGAAATCTAGCCACAGAATAACTTTTATTTGTATTTTTGAAAATTATGTTCATTTTTCATTTTACTTTCATTTTAGAAGAGTAACAATTTCTTTTTATGACGTTTTAATTACCACAGCAGCAGAGCCTATTGCAGTCATTTAAGTGTTGTATCCAAAAACAAACGAAAACGTTGTTTCTGAAATTCTTACTCGTAAAAAAAAAAAAAAAAAAAAAAAATAGGCTCGTAAATTATTTACATCCTTTAATCTTGCTCCATATTATCAATTCATAGTTCATGAAGAAGAGAAAAAGTAAAACTGAGTAGTCTTGAGGAGCTATTCAGATATAATCTTTGCTCCAGAATTCTTTAATTTGGGAAATTGTTGTTCTCAAACTTTTTACCGTGACTTCACCTTTTCTACAGAATTACTTTCAATCTGTCTTAAGGACTTATAAATTACTAAAAATCGATTAACGGGTAGATTTTCAGATTTTTAAAGTTGACTTTTTTTGCATAATTATTTTTTTAAGTATTCATTTGTAAATCGACCTGATCAGCGGTTTGGATTTGTTATATGAAATAAACAGACTTTCATTTTTTACTCATAAGAAGATTAAAGTTTTTATCCAAGTTGCAAACGAGGAGGAGGCGAAAAAACTCGCCTTATTTAGGGTACTTTAGATTTTGATGTCTTTTCTGATCCAATAGAAATTTTGATATTGCGTCTGTTTCTCTTCTTCGTTTTCATCTCTCCTGTATAATGACTTTCCTCATAATATGCTTAACGACTTTCTCTTCTGAAAATTACATAAAAGTAGAGCAAATGTTTCTTCAATTTTTTCTCTTTCTCCCTTCCTAATGCAGTTATCTCCCATTTCAGGGAAAAAGTAATACTTTTTCTTGCATTATATTGCAATTTTATGCCTACGTAAAACATTTTTAATATCAAAGATTAGGTTTCTTGGGGGCGAGTTTTAATTAGCTAATTTCGTATTTTCTGCTTGAATAGAACACTTTATTTATTTCTTTTTAATGCATCTATAAAATTGATAAAAGTTTGATATCTCTCTTTGAACACTTGCATTACAATATTATTTCTTCGTGAAATGTACCACTGAATTCTTTGTATGTAACACAAATGCGAGAAATGAGTATTGCGTATTAGTATTTTTTTTTAAATATAGATATGTATGTTTTTAAATGCTGTCTATAATCAAATATTTTATATTTTTGAAATGAGTTTTCATTATTTTTTGTATGAATACTCCACTGCTGAAAATATTTCAGCTTTTCAATCTCATTCGAAATAAAATATTGAATTTGATCAATTTACCCTTTTGAAAGCGACGGAAGCGAACAATAAATGTTGACATTCACGTCTGAAAATCGTCCTGAACGGCATTACTTTTGATTGTATTTTTCTTCCGTGACTATCAATTGTTTGCTCACGTAGAACGGAACTCGTATATCTAATAATATATTTTACGTTTTAAGAATAAAAATAAAGTTTTTAAAATCTAGATATTTTGTATATATCTGAATGCATGGTATAGCGCAGTATAGATAATATTCTTACGTGTCGTTGCTGAATCAGTAATGTCATTGTCGTTTATTAAAACGTAAAGCTTGTAATACATACATTAAATTTTTATGAGCTTAAAGATCTTTTAAAAAAGTAATGTCTTTTCTGTTTTAAATGTTCTCTATAGACATTTTGTTTTTACAAAAGTTAGTCTTTTTTGCTTACATCATCTAAAAATAAAATCACATATTTCTATGTTTATGCAATTTTTTAGGTTATCTGAGAATAAAGTTTTGAATATTTTTAAAATAGCATTTCTTCTTTCCATTAGTTCGTGCCACTGAACGTAAAGTTTATTACATGAATCGTACGATTTAAATTAATATTCATTTAATACTTAAAATTTGCCGAATAAAATGTGCACCTTAATTTTTTTCCCAATGAGTTTATTTTACTGTATTCTTTTCGTGTTTGTATATTTCTATTTTTCATTGACTATCGTGTCGGGAAATGTTAGCTTGTTAAATAACAGCGAATTTTTTTATTTTATATTTTATTACGGAGTACCCCATCAGTGGCCGAGAACATAGCGCTCTGAACTGGGAAACGGAAGGTTCCTGGTTCAAAACCAGGTCGCTTCCACCGACCTAACCATTCGGAGTTTTCCGTGGTTTCCTCCGAAACTGAGTATAAATACTGATTAGGACGCTTTAAAAAGATCCTCACGCCTCGGAGTAGAGCCCACGTGTAGCTAATTGGGCTCAACACAACACATTGAACAGTCTTTCTATCTGGTATTTATATATTTTCTTGCTCGTAGTTCGATGACTGATGACTATTTGTATCTTTAATGAGTATTACGCCTGAAGAGCTAAACATAGTCAATATGTGATATTCTTTTGTTAATTCAACTGCAGATGTTTTTAAATGTCAGTGCAATACTTACTGAGCTTTGTAAATATACATCATTCAGTTTTATCCATCCATAAAACTTCTACACTGTTAAAAAAAATCTATAAATGTAATGCATACCATTCTCAATGGAGAACTTCCTATCTTTCAAAATATTTGTTGAAAATTTCGTCTGTCTGCGTATTTTTACATATCGGTGTTCACAACAAATAAACCATGAATTTTCTTGAGCTATCATGGGGGATAATGTTTATATATATATCAATGACTATGTCATTTTATCTCACCCCTTTTATTGAAAATTGTCCGAAAAATGTGTCCCAAAAAAGCGCCATAATTTTACATATATTTAAATATTAGTTCACAGCAGCTTTGACCAATTTTACAATACTTCGTAAGTTGTAGAATATGCATCACACGTATTTTTTACATATATTTAAATACTATTAGTTCACAACAGGTTTAATCTATTGTTGCAATATTTCGTAAGCTGTAGAATATGCATCGCATGCATCAGTGAAGAATATACATTTTGTATGGCAAAAAATTCCTCATGGGGGGGTTATGACCCCCATAACACCCCCCCCGTGGCTACGCCCCTGGCATGCATTTTTCTGTAAATGGGCTACAATCATAAAAATTTCAACAAAGATTTACCAGGAAAAATACACGAAAGATGAGAGATAAAATGACGTAGTCAATTAATATCGTTTTAACATGGCAACAATGTAAATAAAAAATCATGGGGGTTCAGGGGGTCTCCCCTTGACGAGGCTCGAACAGCTGAGTTATATAATATATATATGCGAAAGAGTTCTTTTATGTTATTTAATGTTACCTTCGACCTTGTAAAAGAGCTCGATAGAGGAATCATGGTGTGAAACCTCCCAAGTTGGACACCTCTATAACTGGACACTTTTCCGGGGCATGGAGCGTGACCATAATACTAAAATATATCTGCATAAGTTGGACTTTTGAGCATTTTTGAGCTAACCGCTTATCTAACTTTCAGAGGTATCGCTGTATTAGTAACATACATGCATTTTGTGACTATCCCCAAGCATATTTATGGAAGTGCAAGCAGATGAACGTATAGACAGTGTCATAAAATATTTTCAAAGAGTTGAAAAAGTGGTTAAAGGATAGAGCTGAAGCAAACCGCATGTATTCGGTACTAAGATACGGATAATCACTCAGACTCGAAGTAACGAATTGCTACTTTTCGGTTGATATCGTTACTCGTTACTCGATCCGAAGCTGTTTCGGATCGAGCAGCTTCGAACTTCGAATACAGACTGCCAGGCGAGGCGAACTAGGGGGGGAACGGGTTCCAGTAATCGAGTACTAATATCTTCTGTTATTTGTTACTGGATATCGGATCGCGGTTTCAAGGGGGAAAATGACTTTTGAGTGTGTATTTCGGATCGACCAGGTTCGAACTTCGAATACAAGACTGCCGGAGGGAGAAAATGAATTTCGGTATTTGAGTAATAGTATGTTCCGTTCCGTTACTAGATACCGGAAGTATTATGGATTCTCGCTGTTTGAAGGGAAAAATCAGTTTCGGTATTTGAGTAGTAGTATGTTCTGGTTGCAATTCGTTTGTGCCGAGCCGAATGGTATCGTTTTGATGAGGTTTGGAAGAATCCGTATGTTTCGTTACAGTTATGGGTACAATGGGGGGATAGGATCCGGTGTATAGTATGTTCTTATGCGCAGTTGAACTTTTTTTTGCGTGGGGGGGGGGTCTTCTTATAATTGTAGAGGAGCAATACATATAAGAGAAGCATGTTAGTAAGGGGTGCTAATTTCGGGCTTTCTAACATTTTAGTACTAAATAGTGGTGCAATCAGAATTCTTTCTTTCAGGGTGGTTCCGAAACAGGATTGCGAACTTAACTTTTTCTTTTTTTTAGCTAGAATCGAAATATGAGTAATAAATAACAAATTATTTAAATACACCTTTAAAAAAAATATTTTTATAAAGTAAACGAATTCACACATTTTTATTATCACACATTTTTATTTGGAACTAAAAAAAATATTTAGCATAGAAACCTAAACACATTTTTTTTGTAATTGTTTAAAAAATATATAAAAAATTGGGAGCTACCCGGGATTTCTATGCCCACTCCTGCGTAAGCCACTGGTATTAAAAATTATAATTCAATAAAGTTCAGTATGTTTCTGTCGGCGTTTAGGGGGCCATCTGCCCTATTTTATGGTACATTTTATTCCATGAACTCATGGAATACGCATAGTCCGGTGCAACCATTCTTTCTGTATGAAAGGAGTGATAATTTTTGTTTAAAGAATGCTCTCATATATGCACCCACAGAAGGGGCTAACCCCTTTCATCCCAAAAGTGCAGAAATAGAACTGGAAATATCTTAAAAATAGATAATTCTCACTGAATTAAACAATTTTAATTTAAAATATGGTAATTTTTAATTTACTTCGAAAAATCGTCCAGCAAAAGAAGTTTTTGATATGAAATAAGAACTCACAAATAATAAAGATATTATGCTTGTAGAGACGCGAAGTAGTTGATATCATTCTGAGATCCCCTGCCCTGTGAATTTAATATATGTGGCCCAATCCCTGGATCTCGGTATTCGAGAATCCGCTCCCAGAAAAAACACGAGTCACAAGCTTTCCTTTACACTTTTTATGATAAGAATGAACAGCTTAAACCAGCGTTCAGAATATTAAAAAGAGGGGGGGGGGGTGAGAAAAAAAAAAGAATGGCATATGTCTTTGGAAGATTTCTATGTGCACACCGTAATTCGGATAATTTAGCATTGTATAAAACCATAAATGTGTATAAAAACAATCTGTAAATCAGAGAAAATAAGCTCTAAATACAACTTTGTACAACTTCGCTAAAAAAAATTCTTTTTGGTTAGGTTTTGTTATGGGTTTATGTATGGGCGGCATATATCCATAACAACACTGTCCCGGATGTGTTGTTATGGGGCACATATAACACCCTATTACCGATTCTATTAGTAGTAACGAAAGTAACGAGTAACGAATACTTAGTAACGACTAGCGAACATCTACGTAACAAATACATACGGATACTCATTTTGTCGTTACTTTTACAGCACTATTAAAGGAACTAGCATTTGTTCCACTTCTGCATTAACACTTTCGATGGTAATCCCGCGCAGCGCAGTCATGTTTGTAAACCAAATTTCCAGCCTCACCATTGCACAGTGGTTATGTAACTGAAAATGGTAGACGACCTAAGTGTGAAGTCCTGCGTTCGGGCAACACCTCCTAGATATAGAAAGCCTTACAACTGCTGCTTCACCAAGCTTTGACGTCATCATTTGGACTACATTTAAAAGTTTGATTTTGACAAAATAAAGCTATTACAAATTTCTGGTGAATTTACCCATGATTGGGACTATTTTAATAATTTGAGATAAAAAATATAATTTTACGACAAATGGCAGTTTTTAACCATAACTAATTAGATAATATTATAAGGAAATGGATCATACTGAATAATTTTGTATGAGAAAGATATTTTAATTTTAATGTTTAATATAAGATATTTGATAATATTTGTAGTATTTACCAAATATTTTTAATAGTTTTATTTTATGAAAATAAAACTTTTAAATGTGGGCCAAATGATGACGTGAAAGGTTGGTGACGTAGGAGTTGTAAGGCTTTCCATATGTAGGAGGCGTTGGTTCGGGTCCCATCGCGCGGCTGTCGATCTAACGGTCTGGAGTTCTGGTAGGTTTTCTTCAGATGTAATGTGAATATCCGTTAGAACCCTTTATAGAGCTCTCCTACCAAGGCACCCCCCCCATTCTTGGCAGACCGTATCGTTGCCGTAATCACACACACAAACTAACAACCAAAGCAAGTAAACCAAATTTCCTTTTTCAGTTTTGTGAATAACTAATTTTTTCGAAAAACAAGCAATTTGAAGTATGTGAAATTTTTATTATTCACTAGACGAATCGTTTTTTATTAGAAGGTATATTTTATGCATGATATTGTCATGAGAAATTTGGCTTATGCTCTAAAATTCTTTTTGAACCGTCGGTGAACATGTTAAATAGGATGCATCCATTTTCTTTGTTTGATGTGAAAAGACATTTCATAATCAGAAGTAGATATTGTGCATCCTATTTATTCTCCGGAGAATATTAGTGATTTCCATTTTTCCTATCCCCGCACGAGTTCGAAAATTGTATGTTATTGCATTACAATGTAAAAGTGTTTTTCAATTACTATTTCTCAACTTATTTACCCCAGAAAACTAATGAATCTCTGTTCATTAATAATAAATTTTTACGAATAACAGTTAAAGCAAATACTTAAGCATGCAAAGTTGAAATGCATAAAATCTGTAGTTCCTGAAAAGAATTGCACCTAACTTTAGAGTTGAAATCACGCCGAAGGAAAAAATGCTACAAACTTTTAATGGGCTTTGAAATATAATTTTCCCTGGAGACATGCTTTTTCCGCTCTCCATCAACCTTGCAGAAGATTTATCTCTGTTGTTTAAACATCTGCAAAGTAAATTACATGTAACTTGGGTAGTTCCCTCCCCTTATTACTGTCTAACTTGTTATTTCCAATTTTTCCGTTTCCAGTGTTTCTTAGCAACTGGGAATCCGGAAGACATCTCTGACCGTAATGCGAAATGGCATTTTTTAAAGCATTATTGTAGGTGCTTTTCTGCGAGGTGGAAATTGTTGGTGGCGTATAGTTATGTGCCCCCGTGTAATACGGATATTTTAAAAATGTTTCTAAACACGATGTTTTACTTTTGGTATAAACAAGTTTGCAATGTACTATCGAGGATTGATTGGGTAAAATTTCATTTCTCGATCTCGGGGTTGATTTTTAGTTTAAAATATTTAACCTCCTCATTATATTATATATTTAACCTTCTTTGGCTTAACCCACTGCTTGGCATAATCTCCAAATTGGCAGTTTGCTGTTTCTTCCTTCTTGTCTTTAGGAGTGCACACAAACTTAGAGAGGAAAGCAAAAATTCAGAAATTTAAATGTGCTAATTTAGAAAAGTATGCAAAAGAAGTTTAAATCAAATTATGATGACTAGAGGAATATATAAATAAATAGACAAGAAATGAAAACTTAAAAAAAAAAGAGATTTACGTATATATTTTTTTTACTTTTGAATCTCAAATTACAAATTGGACGCTGAAATCAAGGGCTACAGCATTTATAAAATACCAAGATTGTTACTTTTACTTGTATATCGAGGAATTGGCAGAGCAGTGGGTTAAACCCATCTCAGTAATGTATTAATACAATTCTTGCGAAACTTGCAAAATATAAAACGTGTTAACAAATTTCCCCTCCCTATTTTAGTAATTGACCATTGAAACTATATAAAAGCAGTTGTGTAGAATATTTATTGGAAAAAAATTGACGTCAAGAGTTAAAAATAGTTCATAAATTGCGTAACTTTCGATGACATTTGATTCGAAATTATAGTAAGTGAAAGTATAGTTGCCCATGCAAATTAACGGATTTTTAAAATAATTCGATTTTTTCCCATCACTACGTAATCCTATACATAATTCCATTTCGATCTGTTTTACGCTAAATCGCAGGAACAAAAATTATAGGACTCTTTTATGTCACATTTGTCAACCCGTGCTGGGTGAACTGAGCAGTACTTTTGATGTACTGGTTTTGATTATCATTAGTCTCTTTATAAGATATTATTTTGGCACTAGCATATGCACTTGATAATCAGTCTTTGTTCTATTGTTTTTTTTTTTTTGAAATGGCTATGTATGTATAAGAGTTGTGTAGTTATGTCAACAGATTTATCTGAAAGCTCCAAAGAAATATTTTGGACACATGCATTCAGATTCATCATAAATGGAAATAATTAAATTATATGCTAAAATCTTTTGTCTCCTACTTAATTCAATTCTTTTCTATACCTCGATAAAATTATGTATTCAATGCTATTTGACTTTATTTTTTTGATAAGCTTTTAATATTTATAGATTGTCCCTTAATACTTCTACCTATTATTATAATTTTTGCGCGATACTCGACTTAATGATGATATTCCCATTTTATAATTTAGGAAAGGGGAGAAGAAAAATAAAACTAAAAATAGGAATACTTATAAAATTAGATTTCACTATCTTCAAAATTCGATTGATGCATTTTACATGAAGCGTTTCATTTTCTGTAGTGTATCGTGCTCGTAAAATGTGTTGAATTATTTCATTGCTAAAATTGGAATTACAGCTCTTCTACCATTTAAAATGTATTAGAACTTTTTTCCTGCCAAGCGTCACGCATGTGTAACGGAACCATCTATATATAATGGATCTGCCCTTGGTGGTAATGGTTGAAAGACATTGTTCCAAGCTTTCTAATAGTTTAATTGAACTGTTTCATGTAATTTTTGGGAAGGTCGAACGATTTTAGCATTGATGTTACTATGTAGGTGAGCGTATCCTAGGGAACGTCTCCCTCCCTTTTGAAAAGTTAAAACTTCTGTTTGTGTGCAAGGAGAAAACAGCTTATGAAACTGAATGTGTCGTTTATGTGTCCCATTTACATTCAGCCCTTCCCACTTCTCCTCTCGCCGCTGCTTTTTTCCAGGAAATACTTTTGCGTCAGCTCCAAAAGCAGTGAGCGTTTACAATCAGCTGTACTCGCCTTCCCCCCCGTATGTAGTTTTCTATTGTACTTCCCTCCTCCTCCCTTAAATCCCTCGAAGGGGGATTCCGCCTGGCAGGGAGGTCAGTAAGAAAGGTCATGGCATGAGCAGGACGAAAGAGGTGTTTACACTCCTGTTACTGCCATTTCTCCCGCTCCCTGCCGTGAAAGTGGGCCGAATGTAAACGAGGGGTTAGAGCTACAGTCGACGTTCCTGGAGTTTCCCACCATGATTTAGATTCTCATCAGAAAATGGGGAGACTTCTGAATATTGACACCCTTAGGAAACTGCCAGCGTCCGCCGAGAGGTCATTCGGAACCACGGATTTAACATGGGCGTACACCGCTTGTACATGGCGGTCTTCAATGATACGTCGGAATCGAAACCCCAGCCTACCAGTTAACAGTCCAGCACCTGAACCACTGGGCTACCACGGCCTTTAAAGTTTTTGTAATAATAATGAAAGATTTACCTTTCTGTAGATGCCTTACCTTTCCACTTCCTAGAAACTTCCTTCACTTCAATTAAGTCACGCCATTTACTCTGAAATACCAGTATCTTTCGAATATTTCTATCACACCCTCTAATTTGTCGTGAATTGTCTGAAGAGAACAAATTCTCAGCAGTCGTGTCATGAGAATTTGCGAAATCATTTCACCAGTGACAATATTTTTACGTCACGACTTGCAGTCATAGTTGAATTTCTAAAGCATTTTTTAACCTGTGACATCAAGGTGACGTCACTCGGTCAATCTCACTTACGATGCCCAACACGCAAACTATTGGCTTTCTTCACTTACGAATATGAAACGGATGTCACAAAAGCTATTTCTAGAACTGAAAGTAGAGTAAACTCGCTAAAAAAATTGGAGAACGAATGGATTTTCAGATTTCAAGTGGTTCTCTTCCCCCCCCCCCCCATCCTCCACCCCACCCCATTTCTTTTAGGTATTTGGTTATAAAATAGCCAAATACCTAAAAGAAATGGGACTTCTGCTTTAAATCTGGTAATTCGTTTGCATCAGTAAATGCCAACCGCTTGTAAGAATTCGGAACTATACATAGTGCTTATTTATAAGGTTTATTATACATAGTATAGTAAATCCTATTTTTCACTTTAGCTTTCTTAATTACACCTGCATAATCTTTCACAATCAATTCCCCCTCTTTTTTTTCTCTTAACTACATAGCTTAATTTTCAAAGATTTTATTGTATCTCATAAATAAACACCTTTCTATCTTGATTATCCTACAATTCAGGATAATTTCCTTTCGGCGAATTCACTCGTGTGTGTGTGTGAACATTGTTCTAACTCATAAATTAATTGCGTATTAATCAGCTTGTTTGTGAGTATAATGAATGCGTTATAGAAAATACGTTATATATATTCTTTTTTTCTCGAGAGTGAGAGATAGGAGCAACGTAGCATGCATAATTTTTCTGAAACATGTTTCACATAACAAATATATCTGTCCAATAAATTATGTTCCGAAACAATGAATATTTATAGTTTCGCAGGATTTAATGGAAAGCGTTAATTGTATACGTCGATATCTTGAAGGGCTAAATGTGTGTGCGCTGAATTATCGACAGTATTAATGCAAATCCAATGATGGCATTTCACGTGGTAGTAATCGCGTAATGTTAGTTCTTCGAATTAGAATTGAAACAAAATATATTTATACTGTTAGTTAATTCTTTTCTGAAATAATGACAAGCCAAGTATTACAGTATTGTACAATATAAACAGATACTTATCACGATATCGTTTACGTTCTCGTAAATTGTGATAAATTTTCTATGTAGATACTACTAAGTGCTGAATACGCATTTGAAAGTTCTTTCTCGTATTACTTTTGGGATTTCTAAATCGAAATGTTTTGCTCCTGTTTTTTTTTCGATACCATCGAGACTCTGGAAAAGTCTTTCGTTATGAATAAAACTGTTTATATGATTTGGTTTGAGAATTTCTTTGCCTCGATTTAACTATATTAAATCCACTGTATAGTTCTTATTGTGACAAAAGCTATTTATACCGGACAGTAAGGTAGTTTATTTATATGCCAGTATACCGCCTAGCCGAAACCACGGAAGCTAATAATACGAAATCTAGCATGTATGTGAGGTTTGTAACGTAGATGCTCAATAAGAGATTTCCTAAAATTCTTACCTAATGGGGTTGAAAGTTACATTCATAAATCTCTTTCGAACCCCCCACCCCCTCCCTTCCTTAAAAAATAAAAACTCATTGTTGCTGTGAAATGCAACACATACGAAGACCTAAACAACAATTTTGATTCGCCCTTCAACACTTTCACATTATAAAAACGTTATCAATGAAATTAAAACTTTTGTTATTTTTGTATATGATTTCTATAGAATACTGTGAAAAGAAAATCACGAAGAATCTTAAATCTTACGCTAGTTTCTATTTAAAAATAAAATTTATATATAAAATCCGAAAATCAGTTTAAAATTGAAAGAAAAATTGCAGAATTAATCCTGTGATTAAACTTTTTCACTTTCTTTTTTCTGAATTCGAATTCATTCCAGGCGAACACGGAAATTATTAAAGTTCTCATTACGTAGACCAGCGGAAACATATTAAGATTTTTCTCTTCAAAATTTCTACCTTATTTCTCACAAAAACCAATTAAGTCCTGCTGAATCGTGCTCGACGATTCGTTTTTTTTTTTTTTTTTTTTTTTTTTTTTCTCTCCCTGGCTCCTGTTAAAATATTTGCATTCATATCCAGAAAATTTTCTTCACTTATTAAAGTAGAGTTATGTTTCTAACAGCTTTTGCAGAAAAATCTGCTCGTTTTACAGTAATTCCTTTCAGAGACTTTGCATAGTTAAAGGTTTTTCTTATTCCACGAGGCTGATATCGCTTTCTACGTCATTAAACTAGAAGGTCGAAAGTCAATAAATATGACTATGTTAAATGGAAATTATTTTTATGTTTTGGAAACTATATGGTGAATGTTTTTTCAAAGTTTCATTACAATTTTTATAGTATATCAGTTACTTGGTCAAAGAATAATTTTTCGTCGCACAATTATTGGCTGTTATTCTTGATACTGACTCAAGAAATGCAAATATGTGTTTCTTATAATGCTTTTTAATTAAAAAAATGTTTTTCGTAACTATTAAAAATTCATTTGCTTTAAAATAAATTATCTGCTCTGGAGAGAGAGGAAAGCTTTGCAGTTTGCATTTTCTAAATCTGAAGAATTTAAAGAAAACATGCTAAATGTATAGCAATGTATAGAATCGTATCCTCGTTGAAATGGCGTGCTAATGAATGAAAATAGCTCAAATAATTTATAAATGGTGTTCCATTTACTGTTATTGTGAGTGTCTGTAATTTTCTTGTCATTAACATTTAAATTTTCATTCTATTAGAAATCAGCAAGCCCCGTAAACGTAGCTTATTAAAAATGGAAAACAGAATTCTAAATTTTTATTTAGTAATGTATTCTCGTATTAGTAAATTCGAGCAGAAGAAATCCTGTGCATAAAGTACCTTTTGTAAATATTCGTAACAAAAGACCTCTTAAGAGAATGAAATAATTTTCCGCTTAATATCCTTGCGATATGCTACCGGGGTGATTTCTTTAGGTAGTTAAAAATTTTATATTTTCCTGCTTATTTTCGATGGCGTTCCATTAAAGTATGTTTGATTTATGAAAACGGAAAATCCCTATTAAACGGATCCAAACATAATTTTGTCTAGTGCTTTTCGATATGAACTTTTCCCCGATTTATTTTGTGGTTGATTTTATGTTTTCTTTTATTGCAACGGTAAGGTGATTCGTTTTCCTACGGACTTTGATTTGAACAACTATATTTATTTTGGAATTTGCAGTTAAAGATGAGACAGAATTCTTGCTTCAGATGTTTATTTCTAAATCTATGTATTTCTTTCGTTTTCGGTTCCTATAGTAGTAGATAACTTCTGTTGTATACTGTAGAAATTATACTGATATATTAAGTAAATCACTGTTGGAAATGCTTGTAAATAATAAATACTGCTAGTTTTCTTCTCAGTTCAAATGAAATGTTAGCAAATGGATGATTTTGCAGCCTTTTTAAAAGCATCATGAATATAAAGAATAAACTATAAATTCGAGGCTTCGTAGCCTGGTTTCTTTTATCTCATTTCTTATTAATGACTCGTAATCGCTATAGATTTTCGGAAAAAATTGTGAATACAAATTTTTTAAACTATTATCTTGAACAGATAGTGATTCACGCTCAATTTAACTTCTTGGTCTGGATGCAAAAGAAAATGCACTTCCTTCTTAATTCTAACCTCCCAGCAAATTTTACAGTGCTAGTCTGGCAGGTTAAAACTAGTCAAAGTTTCAATTTAATCGCTTGTAGTTTCAGCATTTCTACAAAATGGGTAGTTGTACTGTGTATTAGTAAATTTTACAATCAGCAATTCTGGGGTTAAAAAAAAAAAAAGTGACAATATTGTTTCTCGTTGTTGGTAGTAGAATCTTCGTTTCGCAATTATTTTACAGGTTTCGATAATTCCTTTTTTAAGTAGATACATAACGGGTTTCTGGGAGCAAAGAAGTCTGAAGTCGTTGAGTGCACGAAAAATAACATTTATTTTTGCAATAGTGTAAATAAATGATGGGGGGATATCAGTAACAGTATGTTCAGCTATCAGAATCATTTTTAATTTTGGTAGGCAGTTGGATATATACCAGGTTGAGTCCGAAAATAAGTTTTATCTGGCGTCTGTTGACAGAGGTGTGAATGATCTTCTGCGATTTTTTTTTTTAAATGTAAGTATGAGAAATTATCTTTAATTTCTACGTAATATTCTTTATTTTTCCACATAATTTTTATTTACGCTGAGACAACAGTCGTACCGCTTTATAAGCCTCAAAAAGCCCTCCTGGAAAAAAGTCAGGGCCTTACACAAGGAAGAAGGGCTTGTGTGATTTCAGCATTGCTTTCAAAGGACCTTTTGCCGAGATTCTTCTTCAAAGCCGGAAACAGATGGAAGCCACTCGGTGCAAAATTCCGACTGTATGGCGGATGGCCAAGATGTTTCCAACCAAGAATCGAACCATCTTCACACCATTTGTTTTGACATCACATCTGGCACTCCCACGGGGCTGCCATAGCGAGCAACTGCGCTAGCTTCTGCCTTTGACCACTTGAGTAAAACGCAAGAGGCTCTGCTGTCTTATTTTTCCCATTGCTGTTATTTCTCGGAGAAAACTAAAGAGGTAAACCTATTTTAGGACTCTTGCGTACTGACTAAACACTAAAATCAATACACAGAGTTTGAAGTGTTAGTAATTTTAAAAGCAAGCTCTGCGTCAATTCATTTTATACAAAAGCTATTTCAAAATATCAGTTTTAAACTTTTGATTTGTTTTATAAAATGCGTGGGAACGAATTTAAATACTTGTCATATCACTGAATTTTTATACTAACAGTAGAAGATACAGAGAGACACTATTATACAAATTATGTTTAGAAAGAAATTCTTGTAAAAAGCAGGTTTCCAGGGAAATCATCCATTCTCTCATTACATTTTTTAAAAGCAGAATAATAATTTTCAGCTGCATTTACGTCAATATAATAAAGTCATTCTTAAAAGAAATATGATATAATATAACGCAACACAACGCAACACCCACTTGCAATAATGTCATTCTGAAATACACACACTTGCAATAATGTCATTCTGAAATACACACACTTGCAATAATGTCATTCTGAAATACACACACTTGCAATAATGTCATTCTGAAATACACACACTTGCAATAATGTCATTCTGAAATACACACACTTGCAATAATGTCATTCTAAAATACACACACTTGCAATAATGTCATTCTGAAATACGTGTAGGAGCTATATCGAAGAGAAAGTAGTACTACTAAAACTAATTCCATTTATATATATATATAAAAATGGAATTAGTTTTAGTAGTACTACTTTCTCTTCGATATAGCTCCTACTCGTATTTCAATAAATAAAAGGTCTTTCTTGATTCATCTCAAATTAAACATTAATGTCTAATGTAGTAGCCCGAATCAAAGAAGACAAAAACTCAAGGAAAATGAAGAGTTAAGTTCCTTTACTTGTCAAATGTTATTGCAATTAAATGTTAGTGCTTCTTTAATAAAGGAAATAAGTTTTCATTTCTGCTGAAAGATTTATTTGTGCATTTTTTTTCCTGCAAATTCTTTTATTTCGACTTCTTTCAGCAAATTTTCTTTTTAAGTATGCGAATAAACAATTTTAGTTTTATGTCTTGATAATTAAAAGGGGGGAGGGGAAACAATTTCGAACTCCGATATTTTTTTTTTTTTTTAAACATACTTAACTTTATATGCTCAACTCGTTACCAACATTTAAATTAGAGTTAGCTTTAAGAATGTTCAAAATGATGATTCAAATTGTTGATTTAATGTGCCCCTTTTATTCAGCCCCCCCCTTTTCATATAGTCCTTTGTTCTATACTTTCTTCTGATAGTTCTCTGTACGGTCATTTTGTTGCTTTTTCTGTTGGATCTTCTGCATATTATATCAAGTCCTCAAATACATAATAAATGTTTGTGTTGTAGTTTTTTCTAGAAATGTGGGATTCGCGTTACATTAGTTTTAATTTGAATGAGCTTGCTTGAACTTCAATTTGGATTGCCAGGAGAAAGTAACTTGTTTAATATTTAAGACTCGTAACGAAATGATGAAAGAAAGAGGGGGGAGGGGGGGAGGATTAATATGTTTCATATTACACGAAACATATTACATGATTTTATACATGATGTATTTAATGAACATTAGGATATTAAATTTCGAAAACTTTTGTGTTTTTTGAAGATCCACTGTCTTAAAAGAAAAATATGTATAAATTAAAGTTCAAAGAATTACTGGGACAGGGCACAGCACGTAGTCAGAAAAGAAAATGCAAGGATTTCTCAAACTATGAGAGGCGAAATTTTTCTCAAAGATGCTTGATTATTATGATTTTATTAATAGAATTCTATTGAGAAAGTGTGTTTTAACCCCATTTCTGGTATGTCTTTCTGCTTTTTTTTTTCCTGCTGGTTTTGTTAAAGCAAAATATCATTACACCGGCACAAAGATACTATCCTAAAAATATAGTAATAGAGTTTACTGCACAATTTTACTTGTTGCATTAAAATTACTGTTAAAAATTCGTCCATTTAATGTCAGTTTGCAGGAATCGATGCAGATTAAAATTTCAGTCCTTTTTACGGCCTCTTCACAAAATTATAATCTATTAAATCTGCCCTTTTTAAAAATACAATGCCTTAAAACAACCCTTCATTGACATTTTACCGTATATTTTAATTTCTTTTGTTAATTGTTTCAAGAAAAAAAGTGACATATTGGAATGAAAATTCACAAACATGTTGAAAATCACAAAAATTGAAATTTGAATTCCCAAAAATAACAGTTTTCAGAAAAATGGGACCCTGGTAAAATTCCTGGATCGATTCCTGATTTGGGCACATACGATTGAAATGGCATGTCAATTACTCCGCAATTTCTCCTAACGATGCTATTGCTATAAAAATCATCTCTTTAAATTTCATGTAATTGCATTCTTCTACAAGTTCAAACCATATCATATAAAAAAAAAAAAAAAAAAAAAAAAAAATATATATATATATATATATATATATATATATATATATATATATATATATATATATATATATATATATATATATATATAATATATATATATATATATATATATATATATATATATATATATATATATATATATATATTTGTATTCATTTCCCAATGTCTCGTAAAATATGTTCCTTCAGCATACGCTATAGTAAGCGCTATATATTTTCTCTTTTACCAACCCTTGTTTAGTTCTGTATTTGGTCCAGTTTCTTTTATAACTTTTTTTCTTGGTCCCCCTCCTTACGCTATGGAAGAGGATATTTTCCCCCATCACTCATTGTATCTTCTTCATTACTTAGATGACGTTCATGGAGTAACAATGCAGGAAATCTAATTCTTTATTTATCTGCCCATTTCGTTTCTTTGTGCGGTGGTTTTTTGCTATTTCCAGTACCAATGTAACGTTTATCTAAGGAAGCAGTAAATCGGAAAGATAATACTCTATGGACGTGTTCGAAATAATTCTTGCTTGCGTAAATGTCCGTTTTTTTTAAGTATGAAGGAGAAAAAGGGGGGCATTTTTCGTAACTTGGTGGGAGGGAGATGTGTTATTGTGAATAGATATATTGTCTAAGGAACATCTCAAAAGTTATACGAAGTTGAAATGGTTATTTGTCTTTTAATGGAAATATACGATCTAGCTAAGGTTATAGCGAAAGTAATGTTCTTTGTTCAGATTTTGCTTTTCTTTTAATAGATCTGGAGACTATGTACATTGCCGAATTTCATACTTAAGTTACTAAGTAGTAAGACTTGTAATGCTTTTTATCTACTTAGAGATTTTTTTGCTATTCTGATTAATGAGTTATTGCCGACAGGCGCGTAGCCAGGAAAATTTTTCGGGGGGGGGGGATATGAACTTATGTGTATAAATAGACGGAATTTCATCACTAATCCAAAAATTTCGGGGGGGGGGATATATCCCGATATCCCCCCCCCTGGCTACGCCCCTGATTGCCGATATGTTTGGCGATTGTTTCTCACGCTTTGTTCCGAAATCTTGTATTTGTTCACAAAGCTAATAAATTAGTATATGGGCAATTGAAGCTTACAATTTTCTTTTGCATTCAGCAAATTGCAAACTAAGTATTTAATTAAAATACTAACGTTCTTTCAGTACTAACATCTCCAACTTTTTTCTGAATTTCTAAAATATCTGTTGAATCTTTCGTTTTGTATTGATCCCTTATAAGGTAAAGCTAGTTTTCTATTTATAAAATCAGTCACCATCCCGGACTTGAATCTTCAGAAATCTTTAAAATAAGTTTGGGGGGGGGGCAGAAAATTAAGTTAGATTATCAATGCCAATTTTGTTTTATGTGTTCATGCAGTGATAAATCCTGAAGTGATGATTGTTAAAATCTGTTAAAATATCATTAAGTCTGGACTTTTTGTTATTTGGCTTGTAATAATGATTCTATGTGAAAAGTATGAAGAAAAGGATAATCCCATCCCATCAGGATGAAAGTTTTATTAATGTTCAGTCTGTCTCTGTGTGTGTGTGCGTGTGTGTATATATATAATATAAAATTTCTCACGTAATATGGAATCCCAATTAAAATATTAATTGATAGCACACACACACAAACATATATATAGATATATATTATAAGTAAAGCCTTAGTAAAATGATATTTTTATCAGAAATGAAAGTTTTAGCTAAATTTTGTTATAAAATGAAGTTTAATCATTCTTATTATTCGGATGCAATAACCCAAAGTAATAGTTCGCAAATTACTCATTACGGTCATTTCCAAGGGTACAGTTTGTAGAAAAATTTAGATTTTTTTTTTTTCTACGTATCCTTGGAAATATGAAAACAAGTTGTTTGTGGGTTTGTCAAGTTTAAGTAGCCAAAAAATGCGATATTTTAAATTGTAATTTCACAAGATGGTATTGATAACTTTTTGCACGATGAAGAGCCCTCACTTTGTAAGGAATAAAATATTTCACGTAAGGTTCAAAATTTATTTATGGAATACAATGTATAAGTAGGCACAAGATGAAATATAATGCTACGCCATTAAAAAAAAAATCCTTTTTTTCTGGTAATTTGAGTAGTAACGGAGCCCCGTAATACAGGTTATGCAGTTACGGTCACTTCACTAAATCCCGAAAATTTGCCCTTTTAGCACGATTATATTGTACATATAACTGAGAAACATTCGTGAAAAATCAAACACAATGTAAACTGGCCTTTTGTATATATATAACGTTCGAGTTCAAAACGCGTACCGAATCCGTTGCATCTTGAAAATAATATTCAATTTTGTCACTTAACCTGTGGGAATGAAATGCGAACTTCATAGACTTTTCTAATTTTACTCTTCAGTATATTCGGTACGTCAATTCGCTAGCATTCTTAATGTTCCATATTTTTTTTTTCTGAAAAATTCTGTGTGATTTTATTTTCCATTACAGTTTATTTGTAGTAGAATTTATCGCTGCAGGTTACGATGAAGAAAGAATTTCGTTATAATGGAATGGCGATAGATTTCGCAGGTTCCAGAAAAAAATTGGTAAAAGAAAGTGAATTTTTGTAAAATGAAAAGTTTTTTTTTTCTCTGAGAAAAACAAGTTGATTTGAACTTCTCGGAGGCGGAGGATTATATAACCTCGAGTAGTGGAATTTTTGTTCCTGAAGTTGTGGTGTAAAATCATTTGTTCTCCGAAATGATTGTTATAATGCGAATGTTTTCTACTCTCGAAGGAATTCTGCGGAGTATTTTATTTCTTGGATTTTTTTTCATCTCCAGAAAGAAACTGAAATTTCATTTGGCGTGTCTGCGCAGGGCCTGCACAGACCAACTAACACGACCCCAGCCCCCCCCCCCCAAAGTATTAACCCTTTGAAGCGCAACCCTTTCCCAATGCTGAAAAAAGGGCAGCCGTTGCCATCGCTCGACTTAACTACCAGCAAGATGGCGGACGATCGAAACGTTCATCGCGTGCCACAGATCTAGAGACCCTTTTTTGACGCAGCTGGCTGTGATCTGCCCTTTTTTCAGCATCGGGCAATCTATCCAGCTGTTCCTCACATTCTTCCATTTTTCAGCATTTGTCATTGCTGTTAAAAATAGTCGTGACATTTTTTTAAAATGGGAAATGACGTGCTAAAAAGTAAAGGATTCTCGTGGAGCTATGTCACCCGCAACTATTTTTATAGATATCAAATCTATTCTTCGTGACTGGCAACAGTCAAAACGTCAGAGTTGGGTGTTCCCAGAGCGGGAACACTGCGCGTTAAAGGGTCAAGGGCTCTAAAATGCCAAACATAATTCAAGTTCTATTCGTTTAAAAAAGCAGCGTAAAAAACAGGAATGATAATAAATACAGATGCACTTTTTCAACCTATACCACCGTGCGATAGTATTTGTTTATATTGGATTAGGTACAAATGTCTGTTCCAAGCATTCAATGATATTATCGACGGCATCATTGAGCAACTTTGCTATTAAATTTGTGCATTGTGATCTCCCCTCCTTACTCGAATAATTGAAGCATGTTGTTACTGACATACTAGCACTTCGTGATAAGCCTTTAGTTTAATTTTCATGCAGCAAACCTTGTACAATTAGTAGTATAAAAGTGATAAAATTTTAGGAAAAATAAAATTAGGAAAGTAAAATATGTGAAGTATGTTAGTCAATATTTTAACGTATGCACATATTTATTCAAGAATAAAAAAATGAACAATTGAAAAAATACGTATGCATATTTATGAAAATAAAAAATAAGTAAATGAAAATAGACTTCTTGGGTGTTAAATCAGAAATTAAAGGGTGTTTTAGGGGCATAGGAAATGGAATTTCACTTATGTTGAAAAGGGGTAATTATTTACGTTGTTCCTTCTCTATAATCCTGTACATGAAGTGTCCATAGCTTTCAGCAAATGTACTCTTGTGACGCTTATCCGGTTCGGGTGCACAATTTTCCTGATCTCCAAAGACTCTCTGACTGGATAAGGCGACACTCACTACCGAGGTAACCGGCGGAAAGCCACTGACTGCAGTTTGCCCATTTCCTTCTGTTCATACCAATTTTCACGTGAGTAAGCCGCTCAACGGATAAATCACAGACTGGAATAAGCGGCTACCACTATAATATTTCAAATCAGTCTTGTTAGCGAGCACAAGTGATAGAAGTACGAATTGAGAACAAAAATATGCGCAGTAGGTAATTCAGGGTTAGCAAGTCAAAATTGAGTCAAATTTTTAAAAATTTGAGAGTCGTAAGATTAACTATTTCCGGTCTCTTGCTGGATTTTCTGGGTCTGTTTTCAACAACACTATGAAAACACGTAAGCTTGACACGGGGACATGAAAGTGGGTTTTCAGTTGTGCAAAGGGTCTTAAAAAAGAGTGAACCGGGGAACCGGTGGATAAAAAAAGGGTCTTTTTTTGGAAATGGAGGTTAAATGTGCACCATATGTGCCACCCCAATCTCGGTGTAGTCGCGAGAATGAATTTAATGTAATGCAGGTTTGATAACAAGTCTAATGGGACCCTATTCAAGAGGAACCAAGAAGGCCTTTGTCTAAATAGAATACGCCAAGAAACTTTTTTTTAAAGGAAAAGTAAATTGATATGTATATATTTCTTCCTGAAATCTTCAATAATTGATGATAATTTACATGAATACTCAAATTATCTGTTCTTTTTTACAGTCCTCTAAGCGTAATCGAAATATTCTTAAAACTGAAAAAATACTGCAATAGGAGTGATCCCTCTATAGCTTGACATTTGAATTACTTTCGTTCCTATGGAGTTTTCAGAATTACGAGCATTCTTTATTTTAAGTGGATATTTTATTTAGTTCATCGCTGTCTGGAAAAATATTGGGCGGATTCTTTAACGTAGCAATTTCGGCTAAGTCTTTAAAGCTTGATGGATGCTTCTAGTTTTACTATGAAATTAAAAAAGCCTACCCCCGCGCCGTGCAAGCTTATATTTGAGAGAGGGGGGAAGAGGGGTTGATTCTTCTGCCCAGGAGGTATTTGTCTTGTGGATGAAATATGCGGTGACTTTTACCTCCAAAACTTTATTTTCAAGTAAGTTTTCTTTGGGGATAATGATTTGCGAAATCCTACACTGAAAATATTTTGCCATGATGTATTATTTATGGCGTAATGTTAGTCGATATTTCATTAGATTTTCCCCTCCGTTTTCGCTTCTCTAGATTTAGAAATGAGTTTGTCGAATTTTATTTTTGGGATGTATTAGAAGTTGTCTATCAGGGAAATTAAACTGAATATTGAGTAAAAATATAATAATCTAAGGTTTGGATGAACTCTTTTACTTCTTCCTTTTGTTTTCACTAAAAGTTGTATTTGAACGCAATAGTAAACATGTAAATATTACATGTTGGATAAACTTTAACTGTTAACTATTCTAAGGAAGAATTGTCTTATTAAGTTTTTGATTATAATAATCTGTAATAGCGAAAGTAATGTAGTGCTGTATGCTGAGTGTCACCGAAACATTGATCTCGGCTTTATTCCTTAAATATTGACCATAGACATAAAATAAATTACAAAGTTTAAAAAAAAAAAGCACAGATTTTTATGAAAGCGATTACAATTTTCTGGAGATTAAGTTTGATTAAATACAAAATTAAAATTTTTTTATACTGTCGCCGTACAAAAAAATTAGCAATTGGCAAAATGGATTATACTTAAGTGTTTATTCTTTTTCTGTATATAAATGAATAATTTGTTAAATGTGCAATAATAATACAATCATATTATACATGCTACAACAGCAGTTGATGAGTTCTGACAAGTTTGTCAACACTTTTTTTTTTTTTTTCCTTAAACCAAAATATTGTTGTAAAAATTGTCTTGCATTTTAAATACTATATTTATTTCCTTTAAAATAATTTCTGATCATTACACAAGCGTCAGTAGAAATATGAATGTCATTTTAATATTCTGAATTGCTTTGAAAATTTTCGAGGAAAAATTGTAGGAAACTTGGTAATCATGTATTGTTACTAATTCTTTCCATTCCATTTTTCTTGTTCGTTGAATTTCTTTTGCGCTACGTTTCTGGATAATTTGGAGTGTAATATCCTGATGTAACACCGCAAAATAGATTAAGAAAACTTTTTAAATATACATAGATATCACGGCCCCACCATGGCCCAATGGACACTGAATATGGTAGATGGCCGAACTGTGAAAGTTCCGCGTTCAGACCTACGTGCGGCTATCTAACGGTCCGAAGTTTTGGGCTGTTTTCTCAAGATGTGACGTGAATTCTCGTCCTTAAAAAGTCCTCCTCCCAAGGCAACCCCCTTCTCTCCTCCGTAGGCACATGCCCTTCGTGTAGGCTTGCTATAACAGCACTTACATACGTATAATGTGTTAAACTTTTTTGTTTTTGATGTAATTTCTATTTGACATTATTTTGTAAACTATTTTTTCCCTTATAGGTAAGTGATTGTATTATTTACCAGTACTGTGAAAACTAAGTAAGTGTTCTTCTTCTATGTTTACAAGACACCCTTTAAAAAAAACCGCGTTTTTTTTGTGGTTTCTCAGTCATTGCAGAGTAATTTCATTTCCCCATTTCTTTCAAAGAATGCTGAAAAATGCCGGTGGTAAAGTACTTAGAAATATTTTGTAGATTTCAACTTTTGATTCGACATTGTATATAAATAATTTTCTTAAGCATGTTGTTTGAAATGGTTATAATTTTTCTGGTTCACCTCTTAACACTTCCTGGCATTTTTTAAAAATTAAAGTTTATATGTGCTTTTATGTGTTCATTGGCGACGGAAATAATAGTAAAACATGGATTGGTTAGATTAAGTTTTAGTGAGCGTTACACGTAAGGCATATTGCCAGGCTTTTAACAGCTGTAGACTTTTGGGAAAAAGCAACGGATCAAAACTTAGGGTTAATTTCGCTTAAGTTCACTTTGCTGCTAAAGCCAGTTTAGGTTAAAAGGCAGAAAGCGTATATATAAATCAGTTACATATGTGTTATATTCAGTTGCAAATGTGTAACATTCATTGGTCTTATTCTCTGGGCTAGCTGCAAAGTTATATCCATTTATGTGGAAGGATTAGCCTAACGCTTCGTTACCGACACAAATATATACTTCATTAAACTTTCAACGTTATTTTAAATATGATGAACATCAATGGACTTGTTTTCATGTTAAGTGGCCTATTTTCCTTCATTATTAATGGGAGGGGAGGGGAAAGAGTGTGTTTGCATTAAGCGGTTCTTACTACAAAAAGTAGTTGTGATATCAAAAAATGCGGTTAAAATAAGTTTTATATTGTTGCGGAACTACTCTTCTTGTTTCCGGTGTTCGTCGTTCTAAAGTCCATTTGGTGTAGAACGTGCTGGTAAAAAGTCCAATGGTCAGGATGGAATATAACTTTGTTCCACGAAGTTCTAGAAGCAATAATCAGCTGTACAAAATTCACAAGCACAATTAAACAGTAATGTGCTTTTAACAGTTCTCTTAGATCAGAAGCTCTCACAAATGCTGTATTTCTCACACAAAATAAGTCACTTTCACAGGCAAAAATTCAGTGAAAATATTCAAGAGATATCGTACACAATCCCTTAAGACACAGCAATGAAGAATTTACACACAGCACTTTGAAAACAGCTTCGTAAAGCAAGCTAAAACACGGCTTCTATAGCACTATCAATTCACAAAGCAAGCGTACTCTCACTGACAGCTCTTCACACATTGAGCGTTCAACTCGCACTGAACTGTCGGGGCAGCGCGCTGGTATAATTTATAGAGGAGGCAGAAGCTGCGAGCAGTTTCTAGAAAAGTATATTCCTCGAAGATTCCAGATAAAGCGGGACTTCTGATTACGTCATAGAAGAGAAACGTTAGGTTATTATGCGTTTTTAATGCAGGAAAAACAACTTCCAGGCCCCATTGGGAAAATCGCGCCAAATGACCAAAAAGTCGCAAAGCTTGGCGACTTTTGGCGAAATATCGCCAAATTTGGCGCCAAAAAAAGTCCTCAAATGTGAAGAGATCGAAGCCCTAGGACTAATATTTCTCGAGATTTCTAGAACCTCCCTTGAAAAACAATGGCAAAACGAAACCTCTATCTCCGGTTCTAATTGGCCGATTTTGATGCAACAAAAAGCAAAATTTATCTATTTGAAGCGTAGAATACGAATTTTAAACCCTTTTAAGCCCCAGAGTAGCGGGTTGCCCCGAAAATTCGTAACAATATTAATAGGCATATATAGTTAAAGGTAATTTTCGTTAAATTCATGCAGGAAAACCATCTTCCCTGTTAATTTACAGGGGAATATAATGAGTTGAAATTTTCTGAAATCTAATTCAAGTTATCAGTTACATTCTTAGTGTATATATAAAAACTGATAGGAACTCGGTAAGATCATTCTTATATTTCAAAAAACGTCAATATCGCTCAGATAAAATTTTAATTTTCTAGCTACTCCTTCGGATTTACATCATCCTGGAGATTTGGTAATGCATTGAGTTTTCTCATTTGCTTTCTCCTTGTATGCGCTTAAACAAACACCCACCTTAGCATATTATCAGCATTATTAGGTAAGAACATTTAAAAATGAGTTACGAGCATCATCTTGTCCTGGATCTTTCAACATGAATATTAAACATTCCAGTTCCTATCATAGAAGCCTAATGGACGGAGGTTAATGATGGTTCCTATGCTCAATACTTCCTCAGTTTTCTCCATTTTTAAGAATGTCTTTCTACTAATTATCCGTGGAACATTATCTGTCTGAATACGTTCTTTCTGTGTGTGCTACGGATGTAACAGGGTGAATTAACTCTCGATTTGTTTTTGTTTTACATCTTCTATGTTTAAAATATGGTCTGATTTTCCTTTCCCGATTAGTAGAAGTCTTAGTGGATTGAAATGGAATTATTTCACTTCTTCATTTCACTGTTCCTTTATTTCACTATAAGACAGTTCCCTTGAAAATTTCATGCAAATGTTAATTCTGTCTTAATACCTTTTGGTAATTAGTAATCTGTTATTAGGTAACATCGACTTAATGAAGACAAGAGAAACTTAATACTGAATTCAAAAAGTTTCACATTCTTTTTTTTATTACAGCAATTTTGTTGTTTCTGTAGAAACTTAATCCACATAAGCTGTCTGTCACCGTTTACTTACAAAAATTGTAGATTTTTTGTACTATTATATATTAAAAATAAAGGAATACAGGTTTTACCTTCTCCCCAAAGCGAAGTGTAAACTGAATCAATATTATCTATAAATGATCGAGATTTTTTGTGTTAACTGAATGAATATTATCTATAAATGATCGAGATTTTTTTCAAATCAAAATTTTGTAAATTTGGATTATGAAATGCTAAGATGGGTATTTGGTCGAACTGCAAGCCCCTCGTTACTGATGCTTGAGTGCCAAATTATTGTATTTGTACATGCTTAGGTATAGTTAGTCACTGGTACGAGGAAGACGAGATGTTTGGCATAGACCAGCAACCGAAAGTTATTTCCCGGTTGATGACCGGAGTAAAAGTGTGGACTTGTTTCTTCAGACATAAGGTATAAAAATCCATCACATGGTATGTCATTCCCAAATTCCAGTTGAATCTTGTCAGGTTTTGCATGAAGGAATCGGTTAGAGAAGGTTAAAGGAACTATTTCAAAATTGTTTTACTGGACATAGTATGCAATGCAGGTCATTGGCTATTCTGTGAGTGATAATAATTGCAAGGATGAATTTTAACCAAACATTAATTTATGAAACTATGAAAACTGTAAAGTATCGATAAAATATTTGTTTGCATACATTATCAGATTTATACAAAAAAAAAAAAATCATATCTTTCTGTTTTGTATATGAGAGAATGAAAAATTTATAAGATGTATCGCGACCCCCCCCCCCCCAAAAAAAAAAAAAAAAAAACCTTCGTAATTTTAAAAATTTAATTGATTGAAAATGAACGGTAGCGAATTAATTTTATTCTTGTTATTTTTTTACGTTACTTTCCTGTATATATTTTGGTTTGCATCCTATTACCATAAAGACTCGTCTCATTTTCCTTTATCCAGAAAATATGCCATAATTTCCGAGCGATAGCGTTCTCGATATAAATAGTATGACAGTTTGTCATCTAGCTGCAGAAATAAAAAAGTAGAAACGTTAGCTCCTGCTACAAAGAAAAAGAATCGTGTGTAAGGTGAGCCTAAAATCTTCTGACAAGGTTGCTGAAGTGAAGTATAGAGTCTCTCCCGTTTTTCTTTTAAAAAATATTCTTGAAAATAAGTGGTGGTAACTGGATTGGAGAGCACATAAGTTTGATCTTTTTCAATGATACTTAAACAATGTATTTTTACTGTCAGCTCTTATTATATAGAGAAGACATAGTGTATCGATTTCCTTTTGATGAAGATCGATGTTTTTGTTAAGTGAAGAGAGCTTTCATCTGATGTTTTTGGCTCAGATGAAAAATGTCAGTTATTCACGGTGCTGTTAAATATCGCGTACAGTCTGTTGCTTCAGCTGTTTGATACTTTTTTCCAAAAAATTTACTACTGGTGCCCCTTTATTGTGTATGTTGGGGGCGGGGGATTGAATATTAATAAAGAACAATTCCCAATTGGCTAGAATCCCATAGCCTTGGCGTCAGCATCTCTTGCTATATACACGGAGAAATTGAAATAAATATTAAGTCTAGCAATGAAGCATAATCATTAAAATGTATTAAACGATCTTGTTCCGATTAAAAAATGTGAAAATTTACTTGCGCCTTCTTAGGTATGAGTAACTTGTGAGATGTGTAATGTTGGGCAGAACTTGCGCTCAATTACAAAAATTAGTTTTCTTTCGCTAACTATTAATGAAATCTTGTACTTTCATTCTATGAATATTGCCGTTCCTTTTTGTCTGAAAAAATCTCCTAGATGATGTGAGAATCTAACATAACAAAATGCTGATTTTCCTTTTGTTGACAAGTGGGCACCCGTGAGCATTTTTTTACAAAACTGCACTCATAATTTCACTCACGAAGAATGGAAGGTAAAACACATTAGAATAATTTTTACACCGAATACTATAATGTCTAAATTCTATATTCATTTTTCTTAACACTTAATGGACGGGTCGAATTTACTCTACTTTTCTGTTTCCGGGCATTTTTTAGCGGAATCTTTGGAGAAAAACTAATGCAGCATAATAAAAATTCAAGCGAAACCGTAAATCTAAGTGGCCCATCAATAGGAAGTCACGATGAAAAAACGTAAATTTTCGTGAACCATGTGTTAATACGGTGTTGAGTGGGAAGGTGACAATTTCCTTCCTTCATTTTTACTTTCAGCTGTTTTAATGCAAAAACCTTACTGTATGTGAAAATTTGTTTGAATTTTCGAATTTTAATATTAAAAACTTTAGTTTAGATTGCTTATTTATAAAGTATGCCAAAGAAAAACATAGTAAACATTGGCCTTTTCTCAAAAATATGCTTTTGTCGAGCCATGGGCTAGCTACTTTAGAGCGTGGCTTTAGCATAAATACAAAATTGAAATTGGGAATATGAAAGAACACTCGTATGTTGCCCAGAAGCTCATATGCGACTATATCAACTTTTTAGGGGACAAAATTACGGATATAACGATTGACGCCGACCGAGTTGTATCGTGGGTAAAGCACCGTACTCCGGTTTGGGGTTCAACTCCCGGCGGCCGGGGTTCGATCCCCGACTGGGCGTGGTTGTCTATGTGTCCGTCCCTTCATAGGGGGTAACGTGGCCGCCCACTGGGTGCCCCCTTAATAAAAATGGCCACACCTTCGGGTAGTTATGGCAAAAAGGCTTGTGGCCAGTGCTTGCCCATTAGAGAGAAAAAAAAAAGATTGATAAGGAGTTGTGCACGTCAGTATCTAGTGCAAAGCAAAAGTATTTCTTGTTCCTGGATAAGGAAAAAGAAAAAGCATCAATTATTAACAGAAATAGAGAAGGCTATTAGAGGAAGCAGAAATTAACTAATTTACTGAGAAAAAAAAATTGCATTAGAAAAAAATATTGAACTCAAAGTCAGCTGACGCATATGCTGAGGGAGCCCAGGGAAAAAAAAAAAGAAAGGGGGGAAATGGTTCTTGTAACGAAATCGAACAGTTTTGCGATGAACAGCAAAAGAAAAGCAGGAAGAACTACTGAAATTGAAAAAATAAATAAATTCATATGACTAATTAATGTTTGCCCGAGTCAATGATATATTTAAATGGAAGTTTTTAACTAATTTTTGGAAGAAATATTTTAATTAATAAATGTTTGATTATTAGTTTGTTTTTTAATTAACATTGATAATTTAAGTGTTTCTTAGAAAATAGGGTAATACTAAATTGTTCTTTTAACAAAATTGAACAGCAAAAGAAAAGCAGGAGGAATTGCAAAATAAATTTCATAGCACTGATAAATGTATAATTTTGCATAAATCATTTTAAAAAGTTAAATGAAAGTTTATGATTTTTAGAAACAATTATTTTAATTAATAAATGATTTGATTATAAGTTTGTTGTTACTAATTAATATAGATAATTTGAGTCATTTTGAGAACGGTGTTTCTTATTTAGAAAATATGGTAATACTTCTTTGCTTTTGCATTGCATGAGTTTTTCTATTTTGAGTCCTAGAAAAATGTTAATTTGTCCTTGAAAAGTCCTTAAATTTTCCCTTTTGAAATATGTATGAACCCTGCGTATAATTTTTGAAAAATACAGAAATATAAAAGCTTAAAATTTTTCTCATTATTTATAACTTATATGCGCCCCCCTTAAAATAGAAATAACGTAATCAAATTTTCGATGTTATTTTTACGATGACACACATATTAACATCACATTCTCGTAAATATGTATGTGCTTCAGTATGCTGCACCCTTAATTTTACACACGAAGAATCGCCTAGTATTAAAACATATCCTACGATTTGTTTCATCGTGATATTTTAGTAAAACTGTCAGAATCAACGGTCACAATAATCAGTCCTTTGGTCATTTCTTGAGAAATATATACATAAAAATGAAATTTCGAAAGCAATTGAAAATATTTGCTGTGAACATGTAATTTTTCATACATTATATTAGTTACTGTGAATTTACATATTCTGATAGATATTTTATTTCTACGAAAGTTTTATTTTATTTAAAAATTCAGCAGTAGAATGAATAGTCTATTTTATTGTATTTACTGAGAAATATTTTTGAATTTGTCCGATCAGAGTTGGAAGTATATTTGAATTTATCTGCATTTATTCTTCTTTTTAAAACTTTCTCTGGAAGAAGAATACTTTCGTAATTCTTTTGCGGGAGGAATAAAAAAATCTGAATGTAAACATTCATTTCACTTGTTTTTTTCAAATAAAGTGTTTTGACATTTTACTGTATAAACGGTGTATATTTTACTGTACGTGTAAACATTTATTGCCTAGATGATAAAAATTTTGAAAAATAGTGGCGAAAATAGGTCTGTTCATTTTGCTATTGATATCTATGACTAGAACCTAGAACGGTGGTTTCTGGGAGATATATATATATAATATTGCAGAATATTTTGTTAACCTATTGTCGCACGCTTTTTGCGGTAAGTATGTGTTCTGAACATGCGAATTCTAGTTAAGGGATCCCACATTTCATATTAAGTATAGAAAAGCACGAGTTCTTAACTTGAAAATTTAATTGTAATAGGAGGTGACTTGAGAGTTAGAATTTACTGCACACATGTTTGATAACCATTCTTAAACAAATATATAAAAATTGTGAATTTTTCAGTGCACGCATTAATTGCATTCGTGCATTCAATTCGTTACGGACCTCTCCCATTACGTCATTCTTTTTGATGTTAGTGCTATGAAAATTACTTGATTATAGGTATTGTGAGGTTTGTCTGCTTTCTAATTTGCTATTGATGTTTTCGGCTAAAGACGCCTTTAACGTAATCTAATATGGCATGTAGATTTCGACTCTCGTCGCTAAGCTGGGTTCAATTTTAGGAACTTGCTTTTGGCGCCCAAAGTCACCAAGCTTGTTGACATTTAACGTGGTTTTTGAGACACCCCTATGAGCGTCGTCGTTAGAATGTTCGCGAATTATGTAGTACATAGTGATTAAATTTTGTCTACTCTTAAAGAAATGATTTATACTTAACAAATAAAATTCGTCAATAATTTCCCTACCAACATTCAACCTGATCCCTGCTGTCTTATTGTGTCAATTTAACTGTCTACGTCTGTATTTTTGAGGATTTTGTGTCGCAATGCTTTCTTAAGATACCAGTACGTCCAAATGTAGAATATTGAAAATTATTCTTATTGCTTTCATGTTCCCCTGTGGCTTTTCCTCCACCTTTATATGATAATGTTCATAGCTTTTTCTTTCCATTCTCCCTAACACAATTATCGTGGTATCGATTGGTCTGATCTTTAAATGGGGAAAAAAGTTTAAGAACTTTCACAGATTAAAAAAATCCGATGGTTTTTTTCCCGCCTTCATTCTTTTCTTTATTGCTCAAGGCTTTAAAATTAAGTTTTTCTAAGTTTTATGGAGCAATCCTGAATTTTTTTAACTTTCCTTTTTCTCGTCTTTTTTGTATAATATTGCAGTTTTATTAAGAAAGCAGACAAGTTATTCTCACTGAGCGGAAGATGAGTTGAAAGTCACATGTTAATGTTACACAAAAATCATTGAATGGACTGAACGCGTACATATTTATTTTTTAGATTTCCGCTTAATTTTTCACAGTAGCTTTGAAAAAGTTAATAGCGTCTACTCTCTCGTTACTCGTAGACAGTTCGCATATAGAACCTTGGTGAACTATACTATTTGTCTCCGTTTTACAAATGACCAAAATAGCATATAATCCCCAGCATGCAAAAACCTTCCTGGTACAAAGAGACAGTCGAAGGTCCTCTTTCTACCAGCTCTCAGAATTTTCTTCTTCCACTCAGGCAGGAAATGAGAATTTTTCTTAATCTTCAATCTTAAGAATCTTAAATATCCTCCTCTTATAGTGAAAAATTTTAATCCAAAGTTCCACTTCCTGCGTGGAAAATGGATCTTTTGACAGCTGAAGAGTGTCGACCTCTTTTATCACCGGAAACAATTGTGCTGTACTTTTTGTGTTACTTACAAACTTCATTATAAGTTTTCAACCAGTTTTAGTCGGTTTGCTCTCATTATTGAAAAGATGCAACGTGTAAAAATTCTCTTCTGGCAGCACAGTTTTCGTCTGAAAAAATTTTCTGAATTCGCCACTGTTTCAGCGTGAAAATTTATCACTGATCTTTAATAATAATAATTGTAGAAAGCATCGGATTGTACGTTTGTACGTTGATTTGCGCGGAGTTTACAGAAACTCCTAAAGATACTAGGTACTTAATAGCTATGTATTTTCTTAAAACCTGTATCTATAGAGTAATGTAATGAAAAGATAAACAAAGTTAGTTATCTGTAGAATTGCACAAGTATTCTATTATTTGCGCAGTTCTTTTTGGGGGTCTTCTCGTATATTTTTCTAAGACTAATGATATTCGAGCAATGGTTTGATTAAACCAGTATTCGGTTGATTCCGTCGAAAATTTGATGTAAGAGCCTAATCTTCTGTTTTGTGTACTGAAGATACTTTTTAATTACTATTTAGTTTTAATTTATCGAAACTGATTTCCTTAGCAAATGTTTTCTGTGAATAATCTAATCAAAATGTGAATATCACTGTGTAAATTCATTTACATTTCAATTTTCCTATGTAATTTCATCTTTTGTCTATCCTCTTTTGTGGATTCGGGAGCTTGTAATAAAAAGAGCAGTTGTGTTAAGTTCTTTCTTTTATTTTTTTTCTAAGAGCTGATAAAATGTTGAAGAATCTTTATAATTGCTTTAGCAACGCAAACAGGACTGTAAGAAAACTGTAAAGAATTGTGGGTTAAAAAGAATTTATTTTTTAAATAACAGAAATTCAATGTCTGTAATTATTTTTCTAAAACTATATCTCCTCTTATTACAAAAAATGAAGAAAAATGAATACATAAATAAGAGTACAACCTCCCCCCCCCCCTCCCAATACCTCTCTTTTTTAGAAAAATACGCCAAAGCAATTTTTTTTTTTTTTTTTGATGGAGTTGCAGATTACTGAGAATAGCGCTCCAATTTTTCAAAGGAATTACTTTACACTGAATCAGTATTCCAGTTATTTCTCGTATTATTTTTTTCTCATTAAATGAGATTGAATTTGAATTTAAATTAAGTGGTTTTAAATATTGTGGGGGGAGAAGTAAGAATGATAGCTGTATTTCTTTGCTTCAAGTCTTATACTACTTTTAAAAAAGGAGTGAAAGTGGAAAAAAGTTAATGAAGCGGAAGTAATTTATTTTTAGTTATTAAAAAAAGAGAGAAGGAAAAGAAAAAATGGATGGCGTTGCAACTGTTGAATAGAGGAATGTAGGACAAATACATATTAATTCGTAATTGCATGAAAATATTAACTTAAATCTCGCATTGTTGTTTTTTTAATCGATATTACCAACATTAAGACCTTATCGTCCATTCTAAAATTCATACCATATCAGAACAATTAAAAACATTTTAAATGGTTGAAAATTATTTCACAGAATTGAACCTTGGAGACTAATAAATTTTAACCCGGGTTTAATAATAATAATAAAAAAAAAACTTCACAAATTGGGGCTGATTATCTTAATTTTTACTGTTATATTCGAAGAAGTAGATTAGTGGTAAGCATTTCCTTAGGATAGTATAATTCCAAGTTTTGCGTAGCCGTACTTATAATTTCGCTGAAAGGTTACACGTATACATACTTACTTAATAAAAACTGCATAGGTTTCGGCTGGAATAAGGGACCTTCTTCTGCAGAAAACCCCCACGTTAAAGCAAGTTGTTAACCATTCCTTTTTACAGTTATTTTTTTAAATCTATTTTTTCAAATTTATAGTTAGCCCACGTAGTACAAGACAGTACATAAAGGGTCGCTTACGAGAGTTATGTTTTGTTCTTTTTCTGAAAGGCTTTAAAAAGTCATTAAATAGTAGAGGGCATATCGGGTTTTTATGTTTTCATTTAAAAAATCTGATATGGACATCACATGACTTCCCTTGTAGGTCTACTAAATTATGCATATTTTTCATGTGGGCGAGGTTGGGGTACAATGAAACAAAATTTACTAATCTTATTTTTTTCCTGTTCACAAATTTGCATGTATAAAAATAAAATTCACAAATTTGCATGTATAAAAATAAGATTAATAAATACTCTTTCCTCAATCTGAATGAATTTGAGTTTGTAAATATCTTATTAATATTTAAAAAATTACAAAAGGCAAATGTCTGTCAGTGTCCCCAAATACCGGGGTACAATGAAACACTTAATTACACTTCACAAATACTCAAATAATACGAGTCAAAATTCAAATTCAACATTTATGTTTTATATAAATTTGTAATAAACATTAGTGAGACATAAATATGAAATTTAAATTTAAAAAACAAATTTAATTAAACTGTTAGATCTTTAAATGAATTCGTAATACTTTTATCAGGGGTTTGCCTATAGTTCTTCGTTTTATATTAAATATACTTAAATCGAATTTAAAAAATAGCATTTCTGCTTTTGCTTTCTGTACCACCTGAAGGAACAGCAGTTGGTAGTTTTGATACAATTTGAGCTTTTTCAAGATAGTATGTTTCAAAAATACGCACAAATTTGAAGCTTCGACTTAGTCGTTTGACGTGCAGAACTTTGCATTCCGTTTAAGTTTATTATATCCCCAACATAGTACATTTCTTTGCCTTTAAGTTCACCTTCCTTGATTAAAACATATTCATTTAGAGCGATACTGCTTGTGTCATGCAGGTTATGTGAGAATAGCTTGTAATCTGTAGTGTTTGGATTGTTGAAAGACAATCTGGTTTGTCACCATCTTCAGAGTCTGAAGAAGATCGACTACGATTTAAAAACGGTTCCTTGTTAATTTTATGTGCTCTATGGATGTCTCAATCTAAATTTTAATAGTAACATCTTTATTTTAAGTGAATGCATTCACCCGGGCTACAATGAAACATGTTTCATTGTACCCCATCTACAAGTATTTCATTGTACCCCAAATTGAGGCTGCAAAATAAATGAATTTTTACTAATTCCTAATATTAATTTTTTAAATTCTGGCTTTGGGTGTATGAAGACCACACCATATTGATCACAATATTTGAAAAATTAATAATTATACATATGAAAATATGGAGGTAAAATAAAATTAGTTTTAATTACGAAATTTACTTTCAATGGTGAAAATCCAATCATTTTCTATATATCTTGTTGTAAAAATGCGATTGTTTCCAAATCACATCAGTAACTGGAAAATATATTTGTATAATAGGTGTGTGAATTTCAACTTTCTGTGACAAATCCTATTGATTCCAGATAGCATGTTTCATTGTACCCCAACTTCTCCTTAAAATTATTACATTTAATAGTAAGATACGATACTTTAATAACATTAAGGCTCTGCGATTTCTATCCAAACGTAGGATATATTGCCAGATGAATTTTTTTGGGTGACTTCTTGATTGCAATCGATTGTGGTGTACAACTGTTATAACAGTCCTTAATACGAAATTTCATCATTTTATGACTAATCTTTCTTTTTTTTTTCCGTTGTTGTTATGCGAGATACAAACCTGTAAACATAACAGTAAAACTGTTAAAATGGATCTTACAAACATATGTACGTACTAACGTGACGCAGAAACCTGCAGAAAAGTAAAGCGAGAAATGGTCAGAATCTATTTTTCCATCAAAATCTAAACACCGAAAATTTTCGCGATTTTCTTTACTTCGTGCAAGAAAGTAATTATGTCTCATTACAGTCCGCATTTACTTTTCGGCGTCGCAAGTTTAATTGTATTAAAATATATTTTATCGGAGAATTTTTGTAAATTTCTTTTCGATCCCTGATCGTTATTCGCATTTCGAATGTTATATTGCGTGAACGTGGAGTAAGAGTTTTTACCATTTGCATTAAGTTTTGCCTATCGTTCAGGCTTGCGAGTCTCTTATCTGATAATGTTTTAGATATTAAACGAAAGCTACGGCAGATGGAGAGAAATTTTGGAATACCTCGTAACCAGATCGCTCAATAGCAAATACTTGAAATAGCACCGTCGTAAAATTATCGATTTATGCGCCATCCTTGCAAAATAGGCAGATGATTAAAACTATCCGATTTTAAAATCTTCTGACTAGGATAATATTTTAGACATTATTGTTTATCAGTGTAAATGTCTTATGAAACTATTTTTTTGTTCATAATATTTTCTCTCTAAACAAAGAAAATGGTAGGTGTGTCGGTTATGTTTTTTTTAAATTGTACTGCGTTTTAAAGACTTCTTTTAATCATTATTAATGACTGTCATTTTATCTCTCACCCCCTTTATTGAAAATAGTACGAAAAATGTGTCGCAAAAATGCGACATAATTTTACATATATTTAAATACTATTAGTTCACAACAGCTTTAATCTATTGTTAGAATATTTCGTAAGCTGTAGAATATGGCATGTATTTTTCTATGAATAGGCTACAATCATAAGAATTTCAGCACAGGGTTACCAGGCGAAATACACGGAAGATGAGAGATAAAATGACATAGTCAATTAATATTATTTTAATATGGCAATAATGAAAAAAAAAATTAGGGGGGTTCAGGGGGTCTCCCCCGACGAGGCTCGAATAGCCGAGTTATTACTCTATATAATTCTGATTTATTCTACCCCTTCCTTTGTCGGTTTAGTTTAGAACTAAAACAGCACGTGGTTCTAATTCCTAATGTTCGATTTTATTGTAATTCCTTAATATAAATTCCTTGCATAAAGGCTGTTCTAACAACTCTTGGCATACAAAAGTTGCTGTTTAAAGTAACTTTTGTGGTAGAATACGGTTTTTAAGCATTTCTACCGGAAATTGTTCTCTAAATATGCAAAATGTGCCTTCATTATTCATTTTGAATCGTCATATTTTTCTTCCCTCATAAAGAAGAGGGTGTGAATTACAATCAATGTGTGATCGTCAGAAACAGTTTTCTAAAAAGTGTAATCGTGTAGTGTCGCAAAAGTAGAAATGCATTAATTTTTTTTTTTTTTTTAATAGTTGTTTCCCCTGCCGCCCAGGTGGTGTAGTGGCTAGAGAACCATTCTATCACGCCGTGGGTCCGGGTTCGAATCCCGGCTTGGGCATGGATGTTAACTTGTCCGTCCCTTCATAGGGGGTAATGCTGCCCGCCCACTGGGTGCTCCCATAATAAAATGGACAGTGACTGGGGCCTTTGTAGTGGCGAATGCTTGATGAGCAAGAGCCCGCCCATTGAAAAAAAAAAAAATAGTTGTTTCCCAGGATATTCGTACTGGAATAAACCTGTAGAAATTATATTTAACTTTTCAGTGAAAAGTTTTACCAATAAATGATTGTATCACTATTAAGAATACAAAATGTTTGAACTTGTACGGTTTTATCTTCGGTTTTACTTCTTTGACTGCCGATGTTTTATAGTATTAAAACTAATTGAATGTTCCTCTCTCTGAATACAGAATTATCAAAGCGCAGTGCAGTAAATGTAATGAAAAATTATGAATATAAACTAAAAAAAGAAAAAACTAAAACTCCCTAACGAAAATATATTTTTGTTTCTTCTTACTTTCATGTATGAAAAAGGGGAAAATATAGTCTTGAAAAATTTCAGTATTCGGACTTTGGTCGAACATCGATTTTGACAATAGCTAAATTAACTCTGACGAGTTTTTGTGTGCTGCCTCAGCGTGTGTATGTATGCATATACCATTCATTTTGACTAGTTTGGGCTTGATATCTATAACTGCGTATATACCTCAAATAACTCAAAAACGATTTGCTTGAAAATATTGATATTTCGTATTTCGGGCTGTTGTAGCATCAAGTTGGGCACCTCTCTTTTTGACTGCAATCGAGTGAGTCTTATATTTACACGGTCACCCAAAAGACTTTCAATATATTTAGCTCTGTGGACATATTTAACCCATTAAGTCTACGCACAGTCATTGTTTGAACCATGCCCAAAATTCCTCAAGCAGTCGCCAAGTTTGAGTTTTGATTGAGTGTTGCCTAATTTGGCCCCATAAATAAGTTCGTAAAACTGCGAACACAGCCTGGCGATATCTCTTATTTTGTTTGAAATCGCCAAACTTTAATATTTTTAAAGAATCATATCCTGATTTCAAATGAAATAAGTTTAAATGCAGTGCATCGAAAATGTCTATAATGTAATAGATGTAGAAGGAAGTCATATGGTGTCTACGTCGAATTTTTTGCCAGTAGTTTTATGTAACTTGAAAGAGTAATATTTAATCTAAGCATATCGCATTTTAAAACTGCGCTAATGAAAAATATATAGTTTGTTTTATAAGACATGTAGCTGAAAATATTTTTAAAAAATCATCTAAATAGACTTAAAAAAAATTGTAACATCTTATTCCTTCTCGCGTTTTCTGCCGAAGGAAAAAAACGAAAACTTACTTTGATCATTTACTGAACGATCAATGTTTGTTCTCGTTCCTTTAACTTATGAAAATTTTGATGGATTTTCCTTTCTCAATCATATTTGACTTCGTTATTCCGTTATGTTTCCATGCTTCAATTGTCCAAAAGAAAAAAAAAATTCCGATATGATTTAATACATTTTCTTTCGCGCTTTCTGTTGTGTGTTTCAGGTTTAATTTTTCTCTCGTTTTTTCCCCCCTTCCATTTCTGAAGCATAAAGCTGATTTTGATATTTCCTCGATATCGGAGTTTAATAAATTGATAGAATTCGTTGTTGAAATTGCTTTTCTATTTCGCGCATTTTTTACTGTTGCTGCTGTTTTTTCTGTCGCAAAATATTCGAAGTGTGTTGTGTTTTCTTTCTTTCTTTTTTTAATCTCCCCTTCCTATTGCAGAAGTCTACTGATATTGTTTTATGGGTAACATGATTTAAGATTGTATGTAATTTTTTACGTTTAACTCTCAGGTCACGTTACTCTTGTTTTTTCATATATTTAAAATGTAAAAATGCTTGCAATGCATTTACAGAAATAGTTTTTGGAAATACTTTTGTTGATTTAAAATATTTTTTCAGTTCAGTGAAAAATTCTTTTTTTAAGTTGAGATACGAAATGGGGGTGTTTGTTAAAAATTAGATTTATCTTCAAAGTACCTGATATAATCTTTATTGAGAGTTTAACCAGGAAAGTTTGTGCCGAATATTTTCTTTAACTAATATATCAAATACGTATTTTGTCTGTTACTTGTGAATAACAAAAATATACATGTGTAAAAACAATTAAAAAAATTTTCAGCTTAAGTGCAATAACATTTAAAGAAAATTATATATATATTAATCTAAAAAAATTTAAAAGGCAAGAGGCCTTTATTGAGTTGCCGTTCGTAACGGAAAATATTTTATGTCCGCAAAAGTGTTATAAAAGCTACACATAGCACTTGAAACAATTGGAATACTTAAAACTTAACGCCACATACATAGCTTCGAACAGTTATAACTAATGTACTTCAATATATTTGAATTCTTGAGTGGTCGCCTTAAAGAATTATCAATGCTTTGCGCACGATTTTTTCTTGCATATAATTGGTCGGTTTTAAAATATGCTTTTCTGTGTTTTTGTTTGAAATGGAACCTCTTGTAGACGAACCTCAAAACAACCGCTTTCCGTATAGATTTAAGAAACGTGCACTTTATTTAAATACTATTAATGCTTCGCAAGAAATTTTCAATGTGGCTTACACGTAACACCAAGAACAACACTTTCATAAATTTGTCTGAATAAGAGACTTGCCCTACGAAGTTACTTACATAATGTTATAAAAACACCTTCCTTTTACAGTTAAGTTCCCGTTACACAACGAACCTGATGGGACAGTAATTTTTTTTTTCATTATAACGGAAATTTCTTTGTAACGAAATTTAGTTTATTTGATTAAGACAGAAAAAAGTTTTAAGTAATTTTGGCTATTGTTTTGAAAAAAAGATTTCATATAATACTACTTACAGCGAAATTTGATTAGCTGCTAAGATTAGAAAGTTGATACATTGTTATATTTGTTGTACACATAATGAATAATATGCGATTGAACAAAATTTTCAGAAAATGTACAAGTTTCTTTTGAACAAAGCTCACTCTTATACATGAGAGCAGTGGCAGATTCAAAGGAGAGGCTAGAAACCGCACCCCCCCCCCCTTCTGACATAAAATTCAAAAAATTACATTTTCAACAAGTTTTTAATTACAAACAAGTTGTGCCTTAACATAGGACTGCCATTTGTTACATTTTAAAGTAAAAATGTTACTTTTGTATTTTTTAATGCAGCCCTCCCCCTTTTTTGCCATCTAAAAATTTCAAGGAAATCTCCCCCCCCCCCCCCTCCTTGCCTCCTCTCGGGATCACACGGGATATATGAAAATAACTTTTTGGCGCCCTATCCCCCAAGGTTACGAATTTTCGAAAAAGCTCTCTAATGTAGCACCTATGTTAAAGAACTCGAGTACGTGACAAATTTTTATTATTAGCTTCAGTAGTTTTGGCCAAGTGAAAAATTGACTTGCGGAAAAACGAAATTACTTTGTTGCCAACCCAATATATACGAAGAAGAGTCCGTTGCATTTCTTTGTGAAGCATTAACTGTCCGCATTGTCTCCAAACTGCATGCTTGTTACATTGATTGAGCGAATCATAAAAGGAAAGAATTTTTGCCTTTGCAAATGGTTCTTTGTATCGGAATTTTCATATTCGATCATATAGATATATTGATATTCATTTAACATTCTTTTAATTACTTTTCGGGTGGAGACGACTTTCATCACTTCCGTTATACCAGGATTTTTTTTCGTTGTATCGGTATTCGTTGCAACGGGAGTTTACTGTAACATTGTTATTCTCGTATATCTGTATTAAATAGTTGCAAACTAAGTTTCAAACTAAGTTAACGTCATGAAAAACGTGGGACAAATTTTATTTGAAATATAAATCTAAATTTAATATTCTGGAATAACACAACAATGATAAATTTCCTGTCTTCAGTAAATTTGAATATGCGCCTTACAGAACCAGAATATCTTTTTAACTAGATAGCATATTCCAGGAACTTCTACGGAATAAATAGAACCCCGAGGAAGCAGCGATAAAATGTATGAACCAGTTGCAGCAAGCATTTTTCGAGAAGTAGTTCTCAAAATCTGGGTAACAGAGCAGGCGAATTCGAAATTATTCGGAAGAATATTCTTGGAGCGGCAGAGGAATAACTGGATGTGAAAAGAGGTTCAAAGAACGCTGCAATGCTTTTATATGCTGGCTTTGGAAAGTAAATCTCTTGATCAACTTCGGGGCAGATATTGGCAAGAATGTGAAAAGGTATGCAGAAATTTTTTTAAGTTTCTGCTGCAGTTAGCAAGTTAAAAACTAATGCAAAACTTGTATGTTTTCACCCTTTAACGCGCCGTGTTCCCGCTCTGGGAACACCAAACTCCGACGTTTTGACTGTTGCCAATCAGGAAGAATAGATTGGATTTCTATAAAAATAGTTGCGGGTGATATACCTCCACGAGAATCCTTTACTTTTTAGCACGTCATTTCCCATCAAAAATTGTCACGATTATTTTTAACAGAACTGACATCTGCTGAAAAATGGAAGAATGCGAGAACTGCTGGATAGATTGCCCAATGCTGAAAAGATTGCCCAATGCTGATAATTGTCTCATATTTTTCTCTTGAAAATTTCGAAATAATATGTTGTGATTGCAAAAACAACGTGACACATTTTATAGCAATGATTGTAACTTTTTTTTGTGTGTTTGTATGTAGTATATTTTCTTTACTTATTGATACGGAGAAAGGAGGAACTTTGACAGTTTTTATGCTTTTCCTATTTGGTAAATCGCCAAAGGGCTTTTGATCAAGATTGAATGAAATGATATCGGAATCTTGCGACAATAGTGTACTAACTCAAAAAAGTGGTTTTGTAGAAAACTCGTAAAGCTGTTTCTAACTGCTATAAGAATTTCTAATTTATTACACTTTGTGCTATATTTTGTAAGCTTGCGTAAATCTTTTTGGCTTACATGATTGAGATCCCTTCATAAGTTGATGGTATTACTAAAAAAAAAGTACATTTTTAAGTTAAGATGGTGCTGTAGAATGTGCGTAATATGTCCTTCAACAGAGTCACGTGGAAGAAGGGGATATTCGCTTTTTTTTTTTTTTAAATGAAATTTGAAATAATATTTTGAGGTTAAGAAAGGAATAGGTTTTACAAAGCCAGTTTCCAGAAAAATCGAATTTAACAATGCGAATTAAGGAAACTTCAATGATATTCCAGATACTTTTTACGAACAGACGAGGTTGTAAAGACAATGTGTTGAGAAGCGGAGAATCGAACTACGGTGAACTTGAAATTAAAGTAAAACCTACCGCAAAGAGTATTTACTTTACCAAATTATTTTTGTAATATAATGTAGTGTACGGTAAAACTATTTTAGTTTGCTCAATAATAAAATGAAAATTAAATAAGTTTGTCAGTATATTGATGTTTTGTGAATTAAAATCGGTATACTCATTCATTTAAGTCGATTTTCGAATAACTGAGTTTATACAACCGGTGTTACACCATGCTTTATTAAATTGTATAACAATTTTACGGTTCATAATTCTGAAATTTAGGATTTTTTCTTCCAACTCCAGATCTCTTGATTTTCTGCCCATAAATACGTAAAAGTATTTTAATATATCAAAAGCTACCCATATTTTCTAACTCTGCAAATTTAAAGAGGCTCTTACAGAATTCCTCTTATGATTCATTTAAATTCAAAAAATAATCCTGAAGAACAATAAATAAATAAATAAATAAATAAATCTTAAAAATACCCTGCAAATGGGACGTATAACGACGTCGTTTAAAAGACTATCCTGGATGATATGAGGATTAGCGGATTCTTTTAAACACTCCCAAGAAAAATGCCTTTCATACAGATCTTGCGGATTCATGGGAAAGGAAAAAAAAAAAAAAAATCATGTCTTCTGCCGAAGATAGCTGCAGAAAAGCCCTTACTTTTTTTTTCTCCATTACCGAAACTTGAGCAAAGCCGCGGATTTTCTCATAAGGTGATTGAGATGTAAAGCCGATCACACTTGTTTCATGGTATTTTTTTCGTCTCTGTGTGGGAAGGATCCCCTTGTTGTTTATTATTCTCACTCCAACTTTGTTTTTGATGAGGCAATTTCCGTCGATTCCACATGCGGAAAGAATAAAACAGGCCGTCACACCAAGCTGGGATCATCTTATTTATGCAGCCGTCGAGGACTGTTATCAAACGCCCTCTGATCGTAAAAAAATCACCTCAAAGGCGACGTGCCGTGAGTTAAGTTGAAATGTTATGATAGGTTCATTAGAGAGATAAATATTACGTCAGACATACACTACTATCATGACATGTCAGTTCCATCCCTACAGTCCCTTCATTTTTTTTTTTTTTCTAACAGATGTCAAAAAGTGATTTTCATGATTGTTCCGTTTTCTCTAAGATTCTTTTAAATACTTTATCCAAATAAACTCCGTTATACTATTATTTAAAGAACTAGATTATTTATATAACCGAGATATGCTGTGTTAATGGTAGTTGGTTAATATTTTGACGGTGGAATATAACCGAAGGAGGCTCAGGCTGTATATTCCCCAAGTTTTTTTCTGTCTCTCCCCCGAAACAAAATGTACACCGGATCCTATATAGTAGAAAGTCAATAGCTTTGCTTTTAGTCGCATAGAGGTCACGTGATTTTTGCGTTACCTGGTGGAGTTAACCGAAATATGAGCAGAACCTGATTATGACCAACGGGGCCCCCAGGCATTGATGAATTTGGGGGCCCCCATCTGTGAAATTTGTTTTATTTTTCATAAAATTTTGATATAAAAAATATATTTCAGAACAATATTTGAAATTGGTGGCCCTTTCAAGCCGGGGGCCCTGGGCAAAGTGCCGATTTGCCCATGGGATAATACGGCTCTGAATATAAGATCGTGTTTATTGGCAGATTTTTGTTTAATTTGACTAACACTACTGCAAGCTACTCGGAACAAGAATTTTCTCTCTTACGTAGTTGCAAGGGATCAGAATAATTATTATTTGCTAAGGCTAGTTGAACCCGTGAACTAAAAAGCGCGCGCTTTACTTAGTCCATTAGGAATAATTGGCTGTTACTCCGTTAGCTCTTGCAGGCTCTTGACGGGCGAGGAGGAGACTCTTGAACCACCCACTACAAGGAAAACTGATCACGCTAGACAACCTAAAAATAAAGTCGCCTATCTATGGAGTCCCCATACGTATTTCCGTTCTAAGTCTATTCAAATTCTGTGAAAATATAAAGAGAATTCAAATGAATACGGGGATTATATAATCAGCATGCAGAACAAGCTGGTAACGCAGCAGGTGTTTGTATAGAAATACTCTCTATAGGGAATTGGGAATTGACCCTTTATTGGCCAATGTTCCCAGTTGGGAAAATCAAATTAAAAATTTATAAAAAAACGAAATTTTATCAGTATTGACTGAAATAATTAACAGAAGGTTAAAAGATGACTTAATTTTTTAAATAGAAGTTGCATTTTTATCATTAGTGGGGAAACTGGACAAAAAATCATGAAAATGGCCATTTTCATAAACTTTTACAGAGCTATCTTGATACCTCTACCCCCTTCAAACTGAATTCATATCTTTACTTAAATTTAAAAATAAATCTTCATTTAATTCTTAATGCTTCACTTACTATTTAAATTACCCATCAATATATTCAGTTTCTGAAACCAATGTAAAACCAACTGGCCCACCTTGTACAATGGTGGGCCAGTAGGTAACCCCGTATATACCATATAGTCAGAAATGACCCATCCTCCCAGTTGGGAACTCCGTGAAAATTGTATACAATATTTTACTCCCATGAACTAATATCCTTTCAAAAACGCATTAGAAGACAAAATGTAAATAAATAAATATGCTTGGATCTCAGTTCGGTCAGTAAATCACTAGAGCATCTTGCCTACTTGGCTTATAGCTTTAGAAATTGAAATAATTAAAACTTTGTAAATTAACTCACGAAAAAGGTACTTAGTGTTCTGTTATCTGTAGAAGTTCTGGCAGAAATCCACTCACCAGCTTCATCACAGATTCTGGAGCAGGTTCCACAGATCAACGCCATTCATTTAACGAATGTTATTTCCCCTTTATAAATATATTTTTCTATAACAATTCGAAAGAGAATGTACATAAGAAATTTAAATAAAAATTGCAAAATTCTTTCGAGGGTTGACTAGTGTATGACTAGAAATATTTACAGTCATTTCTCATTGGAAAAAAACTGTTTGACTTAAGTTTATTTTTCCAATTGTTTGATGGAAGTATGAGTATGTTAATGTGCGAATGTACACCACTTTGCCGTTTGCCAGTTAGTGCTGGAAATGTCTTCCACGTGTCGTGTGCATCAGACATGGAAGTCGAGAACGAGGACACACGACAGCGAGGTGTAGTGCGATTTTGGTGAGCAGGAGGGAAAGTCAAATTCAAGCCCGTATGTGCGATGTGTCTGGTGAATACGTTATGCCATGTGCCTGTGCGTATGTCTTTGAATGAACGGCATTATTCTGTTGCTCGAAATTTCGCCCACCTTTGTTGCCCAGTTTGTTTTGACTACCCTGCGAAAGTTTCACTGGGAAGCCTTTACATACCCTTCATACAGTCCAGATCTCTCCCCATGTAACTTCCATATTTTTGGAGTCCTGAAGAAATATATTCTTGGCCTTCGATTTGCTTCGTATGAAGTGGTACACGCCGGGTACAATGGGGGAGCCCGTAGATAACCCCGTATATTCCATGAAGATATTGACCGTCTGTGTTTCACAATGGGATTAATGCATTAACATTTAAGACGCTTACTTTAAAAATAGTTATTAGTTTATTTACCTTATTTTTTCGTAAGTCCCTTTTTCATTTGACTGCACCATATAATATTCACGCTACTTTGAAAATAGTCTTTTCAAACTGTAGGACATCCCCCCCCCCCCACCTTCTCTTCTCGATTTTTTTAACCCTTTCTTTCTTAGCACTTGTCTATTTTGACGTTATAAACGATATCACGATAAGAGAGTTCAACTTTAATTGAAAAGTGATTAAAAGTTGTCAATCGATTATTAGGTGTTCATAATGGATGCACGACGCGCGTGGCACGATTTAATTTTCTTGTTGATGCAAGTACGTCATTTTGTCGTTGGTTTTTAGCGAATCAGTATTGCTAATACATAAAACCTGTTATGTTTTCCTATAATTTATTGAAGATAATGGAGATGAAAGTGTTATGTTACAAAAATGAAGCCATTATGCAAAGGAACATCCGCATTTGATTATATTTGACTTATAAATTAACTGTCGACTAGATAAACTAAGGGTTTAAATTATGTTAGCATTGTAACATTTTAGTCAACATACTTCTTTTAAGTGAAGTTTCCTCCAGTCTTCCAATTTATCTCATTACTTTAAGTTTGTTATCTAACTCGTCCACACAAATTATCCCAGGCAATCATGTAAGTTTATTATAAATGGCAGTAATAATAAAACTTGTAACATATCCCATTATACTGCCATAAGTTTCAGCTATCAAATAGCTAGCGTAGTTAGTCCGTACGATGCGATGCTTATGTAGCCCACATTACCTGCCGAACATGCATATGAAAGTGCCCCCCCCCCTAGGAAAAAGAAAAAAAAATGAAATTAAATGTCAAATACTTTTGACGAGGAAAAACTTCAGTTAGGTCGGCTTCGTGTTATTCTGATTGATTGAGTGAGCTTAGTATTTCTTAGCGGAATTTCTTACGGCTTTTCTAGCCAAAAATGCCATTTATCATCTTTCTTATATCTTAAGCGAGTGTCATTCTGATGGCAGACGAGTTTGCAGTTCCAATCATATCGAACTGCAGCACTTATATATGCTAAACGAATAAATTGAAGGATATTGGAAAGTTGAAAGATTCTATTCTTTCTTTGAAACATTTTTTTAAAAACATCATTATAATTCCTGTTTTTTTATAGCGGTAAATGTGTGTACTTTATTTACTGCAATACTAAAGCGTTCTTGAAGCAGTGAAATGTATATTCATGGATTGAAATTCCTGGAATAAAGATTTTTCTCCGATTTCTTCACAAAATTATACTAGTTTTGCTGAGTATCGAGATGCTTATATATATATATATATAGAAAAAGATCCCGTTTCCCGCGAGTTTTAGGTTAAATAGTGCTGTTTCTGCAGTTTACCGCTAGAGGGCCATGGACGATAAATTTATTTTAATTGGCTTAAAACTTGACAGTTTCCCCTGCCCATTGACTAAACAGAATCCATATGAAATCAGAAAAAGGTTCTGGCGGGAAGTTCCTACGTCGTTACCCGGCAACTGGAAACCCTCGTACCTACAATTTCTTAGAATTTATTCTTTTTAAAATCAAATGTTTTTCTAAGAAGATGGGTGGAAATATTTAACGAATACTAATAGAATTACAATTGGCTTTTAAACTTGTTTAATGTATCATTAAAAGATTCACTACATTTCATGTACAGGGTGGCCATAATTAAACTGCACGTGTTCAAGAGGTGGTGGAGAGAAAACCACAGAATATTTGAGTGAAATTTGGTATCTACACGTTTCAGAACATGCGCAAGTCAAATATGCAATTAAAAAAATCGTCATTTTCGCCCGATAGATGGCGCTGTACGGTATTTCAAAGCTCACCGGTAGCACATACAATTTCCAAAACCGATAGACAGAGCATAGTGACATTCTAAGAGGCATATAAACAATATAAAACATCATTTACAGTTTATCAAAATTTCATACAATTCGCTTCAGTAATTAAATTTTTTCAGTAACATGTAATAAAATTAACGTAAATTACGATCACAAATTAAACAATTCATAAAGACGCTTTGGAAAACAATTAAACCATTATTTATTCTCGTTGACCCTCATTGAAACGATTAAGAAGAGGTCCATACGCCGGTATTCTTTCAGAGTAGCTGAATAATTGCTACCATTCTGATAGAATATCTTCACTAACTATTCACGTTCCTTCTTATTCAGAGTCATGATTAGCCATTACTCAATGTGGTCTTGTTTTTACAATGTTCGATGGACTTAAAATTTGCATATATGACGTCCGTAAGCATTGAAACACGATATAGTGCCATCTTATCGGATGAAAAAGGCGATTTTTTTTGTATTGCATATTTGACTTGCGCTTGTTCTGAAACGTGTAGATACCAAGTTTCACTGAAATATTCCTGGTAGTTTTCTCCCCAGGACCCCTTTAACACTTGCAGTTTAATTATGGCCACCTTGTATATATACGTACAGTGGACTCGCTCTACAACGCTATCTAATTTACGCGAAATGTATTAAGAGAGTTTTTTTACGAGTTAACTTATCTTAGAGCTAAAAAGAACTTACCGTCTGCAACACAAGAATTATCGCCAAGAGTAAGAAGTGCCAGCATTAATTTATCCATTTCTTAATGTGGGAAATATATAGATATAGTTCAGGAATGGTTTAAAACAATTTGAGGGGTATTTGCAAGCGCCTAAAATAATTGAGTATGTGTTCAAAGAAGTCCTATCTATACCTTATCTCACAACACTAAACTTTCACTTACGCAAGAGGGTCTCGGAATCCAATCCTGCGTCAGTTAATATTCTACTGTAGCTGCATTTCAGTTACGTATTTAAAAAATTCAGTAATGCTTCTTGAAGTTTTAGCTAACCACTACATAATTTTTATATGTTCATTTAGTTTGTCAAATTTAAATTCAGCTATTAAAAAGGCATTCTGTTATCAAAACACCCAAAAAAATAAATAAATAAGTAAAAAACTGGTGTTGGAATGTAAAAAATTTAAAAAATGCATAATAAGACGTATAAAATGCTACTTAGATCAAAATAACATTTAAAACGTGTATGTATGTATTTATCAATCAGAGTATATAATATCAGGATATGTTCTTTAAAACTATATATATAATATGAAAATAAACACTCAAAAAACTGGTGTTATAAGATAAAATAAATAAAAAATTTGTGAAAAAAACACAAAAGGTTACTTCAAGGGCGAAACGATCGTTCCGACCGAAAATTCGTTCGGTCTTCCTCAGACAAACCCTTCTGTCAAACAGAGCAGAGGGAACTGACTACATTCATGAACTGAAATCATTTAATTTCCGTCAAACAGAGCAGAGGGAACTGCGGCAGTCGGTTCCCTCTGCTCTGTTTGACGGAAGGGTTTGTCTGAAGAAGACCGAACGAATTTTCGGTCGAAACGATCGTTACGCCTTGAAGTAACCTTTTATGTGTGTTTTTTTCACAAAGTTTTTATTTATTTTATATCTATAATAATCAATCAGGATATCTTATAATAAGAAATATCGCAGGCTTGTTCTATATCGAGTATTTTCCCATTCTTTCCCCAAAAAGGGCGCATTTTCTTCGAAATCGCCGATGTTCTCAAAACCTTAAAAAAAAGTAAATAAATATATCTTAGATGCACTCCAGCATCATTTTCTTGTCTTTGTATTGAACATTATTTTTTTAATTTTAATAGATAAGAAGCCATGAAATTCAAGAATGGACCCTAAATAATTTATCTCATGAGTCCACGTTACCCACAAATTTAAGTAGTCAGTGCGGCAACTGAATATACTATATCGTAAGTTTCTAGTAGTATAAAAAAAAAACAACCCCTGGAATTTTGAATATTTCTAAATTGTCGAAAATGATCTTCTTTAATTTAATAAATTGATTTTATTTGCATTATGAATTACTCTCGGAATTTCAGAAGTAAATATTTTCAACCATGGTTTTTTAATCATTTAATTTTGTGAGAAAGAAGGGAGAAATTTTGAAGAGAGTCCGGTGTTCCATAATCAAGTTGTCAAATTTCTGGTATGTTTCTGCTGATCACTTGATCTACCCTGTAACAGATGTCTTTCTGGAAGAATTCAGTGGACGGAATAAGCATAAAAGATGTTATGCTTGTATTAGAATTACTTTTGCTTTCTTACGAGAACCGATGTTTTTGAAATATAAAACACATTTCATCAAAAATGAGAAATTACTTAAATAGCATAGAACAAGTACTGCATTTTTATTAGGAGAATTTTTTGATTAATCCAAAGGGTACCAAATGTTTTTTAAAGTAATCTAAAAACTCTTTGAAAGGAGGGGAGTGTTGCATACTTTGAAAAAAATATTTAGTATGCTTTTTGTTTCAACTATTTTTATGAACTATGTATGTAAAATATAAAATCCTTCCAACTCCCTTAAATTAACCCGCCATAAAAGAATACCAGTCATAATTTATTTGACTCGGTGTGAACACTGTCGGCAATGAATTATTAAGAATGGACTCTGATTCACTGCATGCTGTAAGAAAGAAGCAACAGCAACAATACAGTTACTGTCGAGGTGTTTCCAGTAATCTGCTTGACAAATTCCTCGCCGCTTTCTGATGATCACTTAATCCCTTCTCTTTTATGAAAGGTGTACTTGTAGTGGAAGTACTTAGTCGGCTGAATTCGCATAAAAGATTTGCGACACTTGTAAATTGCACTTACCGATCAACTCTTTTGTGTTGCTACCAGGGAACTTTTTAAAACCTGGATAGCTTCTTCGTAACTCTTTATAATAGTAATTTATTACGCTCGAAGAAGGGTACTTTTTATAGATGCCTTTCGAGCAATTCAAGAAATATTTTTGGATACTACTTTCCTCTTTTGAAGGTCTCTTTGTTTTCGATGGTCGGAAAAAATTTGAGGTATATTTAGACGAACAAATTAGTATAAATATTACGTGGTGTAATGATTCTGTACGCAACCATTTAATTCTTATCTTAAGCAGAAATGTGCTTTTCATTACTTCATAAACAAATACGATTCTTTACTGACCGTTAACGCCTCACCATGGCACAGTGGTTATGCCACTGAAAATGGTAGATGGCCGAAGTGTGACGGTCCCGGGTTCGGCTGTCGATCTAACGGTCTGGAGTTATGGTAGGTTTTTTTTCAGATGTAACGTGAATACGCGTTAGAACCCCTTAGAAAGTCCTCCTACCCAGGCACCCCTCCCTTTGGCAGATCGCCCTAGTGCAGCATTGCCATAATCACACACAACACTCACCGTTAACCCCTTCGCGACGGGAAGCGCAAATCGCTTATCGCTGAGGCCGGCAGTTACTTTCACGCGTGTCTGTCCAGGGATGGATGGTTTTTTGCTATTAAGCCTAAGTCCGTGAAATTACAGAAATGTCAACGCGTTGTTTAACCCTTTAACGCGCAGTGTTCCCGCTCTGGGAACACAAAACTCTGACGTTTTGACTGTTGCCAGTCACGAAGAATAGATTTGATTTCTATAAAAATAGTTGTGGGTCACATAGCTCCGCGAGAATCCTTTACTTTTTAGCACGTCATTTCCCGTCAAAAAATGGTCACGATTATTTTTAACAGCACTAACATCTTCTGAAAAATGGAAGAATACGAGAACAGCTGCATAGATTGACCAATGCTGTAAAAAGGACAGCCGTTGTCATCGCTCGACTTCACTACCAGCAAGATGGCGGACGATCGAAACGTTCATCGCGCGGCCACAGATCTAGAGTCCCTTTTTTTTGACGACAGGTGGCTGTGCCGGGCAGCCGACAGCGGGTACAGCCAGCTGTCGTCAAAAAAGTCTTTAGATCTGTGGCACGCGATGAACGTTTCGATCGTCTGCCATCTTGCTGGTAGTTAAGTCGAGCGATGGCAACGGCTGCCCTTTTTTCAGCAATGGGAAAGGGTTGCGTCTCAAAGGGTTAACAATGTTCTGCAGAGTGAGTATTTAAACGGTTCTGTAGAGCATTTAAACGGGGATGAACGGGAAAACGCTTGGCATGCCAGCGTGTCGGCCGGGAAATGAGTGCGTTTCTTGCTGGCACGTGTACGTGACAGTCGGCGCAAAAGGCTTAATGCTAAGTGATAAATTGAATGATTCAGCACTCTTAGTTTGTTAAAGGAATTATTGATGTGATCTATATGATCGTCATCATTAGACCTACAGCCTTAAGTTGGGCCTTGGCCTTCTCCAGAATATTTCTTCAGACTTCGTGCGATTACACGATCATCTGTAATCGCTTACAGGAAATAATATGGATTACGATTACCGACAATTTCCAAAAAGATTATGACTAGTGAATGTTAATTTAGTAAAATAACAGTAATCTTGATGTTAAAGAAATAAACTATCGGAAGAATTCTACAGTAATACAATTTTATCATAGCATTTTTTAAAAATTTGTAAAATATTATTTTAATCATAGATTACAGCCGATTGTAATCGGCACGAAGTCTGGAGCAGATCCTGCTGGTGCTGTATCCCAGTAATTTGATTGATCAGTAGTGAATGAATGAGATCCTGCTGATTATGATGCCCAATGATAAAATGTTTTAATGGAGTTCAGCCATCGAAGTTCGTCTTCTACTTTAGAAAGTGACATAATCACTTAGTAAAAAATATACTAAGCGATTTGAGTCGCAGTATTATCTCTGAATATATAAAAACTGTCGTTCATTTAAACGACGGTGTTTTTTCTGGGAGGAAGGTACAGATTCCCGCCGAAATATTTTTAACATTTTTGACGTTAAAAATATTTTCGACGTTTTGATGACTTCCCAATTGTGGAATTTCTCTGTAAAGCTGGATTGTCTGCGTTAAAAACCCTTTGAAGGAGAAAGTAGTTTTACAGGCAAAGATGCATTTTCAATCGGTTGCTAGACTTAAATCGAATATATATATATATATATAATATTATTATAATTATTATTATTATTACCGTGAAAGTCCTGAATCTGGAGAATTTCGACAATACAATTACCGGTGAATGTCAATATTCACATAGTTGCTTGGCGTATGTCCGAAATATCTGCTAAGTATTCTTAATTTTCACTCACACCGGCAAATGTCGACATTCACCTTGCCCCAATGGTGAATTTTAAATGTGTCGGAGATTTACATTTTCTTCTCCGTATTTCAGGCCCAGGAAAACTTCGCAAAGGTTATGTGACGTTTTCGCCTCTTTGCTGAGGAGTGACCAGTGCCGGTGAGGAGTGGTGTCATCAATCTGTTGAGCAGTTTTCAACGAGGCACTAACCACGAACAACTTAAATGCCGTAGATTTAAAAGGCATCCATTTTTTTTTGGGGGGGGGGGGAGACATGTAGCTTTAGATTTTGGCGTGAGAAGAACTGAAGCTCAATGTGACTTTCCCTCTTGATACTGATAGCATTTGTACGTACTTGGATGAATGTTAAGCATAAGGTTTCAGTTATTAGTTTTAGTTTAGCCAATAAAGAACTCGATATTTATACCTTAATGCATATTTCTTTTATAATGAAGCCATTAGGGTTCACGGGGAAACAAACTACCAGAACAAAGTAATTCGTTTTGCTACGTTTTTGCTTCTCTGTTTGCCTCAACTTCCTTTTTCGACCTCGACGTGTCTGTCGACACACACCGGTTAGTCCAAATGTACTAGTATATACAGTGAAACCCCGATCTATCGTTCCCGCATTCGTCGTTTTCCCGTATTGATCGTTTTATTTCTATGGTCCCTGCACAAACTGCATTTAAATAACGTTAACAAAACCCGCGTGTATCGTTCGTTAAAAATTCGCTTTCCCGCATTCATCATTGTAAAATGTTTCTACTGACCGAAATGAAATTGAAGATCAAGTGGATCAATACGGCTTACAAATCTAATTACTTCCTGGTATATCTTGGGTTGATGATGGTATAGATGAAGAGTTCTCACATCCAGCAGGGATGTGTATGCTGTGAAATGTAGTGATTATATTTGCATTGATTTAGAAGTAGCAACGTGCGGTATCCTAAGAATGGAAGAAATGTGACGCAAAAAATGAAAATAATTGCGAAGAAGCTGAGAATAATATTGCCAATGAGACTGAGCCAACACTAGTGCATAGTTTATCCTACGCAATAACGGTATTTGAAATTGTATGACTTTTATATACAAACATGAATACACATAAAAAGACAAAAAATAATTATAAATCTTGAAATTTTTGTTTAATTAAAGGATTAATAAAAAACCCAGTGTCAAATTACTGATTTTTTAACAATAAGTATCACTTAATTTATACACAACTTCAATTTGTTCCTTTAACAGTTTGGTAACAAATTTTTGGTATATTGTATACATTATGTGTATTCATCAATACTGTTTTCTTCGAATTTTGACTTTAACCCGCCTTCATCGTTTTTTACCACGTACCCCTTGAAAAACGATAGATCGAGGTTCTACTGTAATCAAATGTTCGGTCTTTTACCGACGTTTTGCTATATTTTGACATCCACAAGTAAAAGTTGGCGTTCTCCAATTTCGTTCCTTCACAGTAACATATATTTAATGAGATGAATGAATAATTAAAGTGCAATAGAACTTAGATTATTTGACCACTTCACTTATCAACAACTACTACTCGTGATATTCTTTTAAGAAAGTAGCCTCTCTGCAGATTTGGGAGGCCGAAGTTTTTGTCTCTGAAAAAACTGATTAAGTTAGAAAATAGATTTTAATCAACCTTTTTTTAAATTTAGTATCTAATATCTTCATGTGAAATAAATCCTTGCAAATCAGAAAATAAATATTCGAGAGAAATATTTCACGATCACTGTACTTCCTTTTACTTCCTACAATTAAGTGAATTAACTTACAAGTATTATAAAAATCAGTATTTCATATTTCTAATTATGAAACGTTAAAAAAATAATTTCTTTTAATTGGTTTCTTTTCAAACTAAGACAAATGATTGGAATCAAGAAAAATATCCTTCCAGTCTTTCATAATTAGATTGTTTTCTTTCGCTCTTTCAAGTGCAGAATGATATGACGTGTTCGTGTATATTTCTTCGTTATTATCTTTAATTAGGTGCTGTGTCTGTGTAAACAGTCTCTCCTTACTGTATTGAGATATTTTGTCGTGTATTAGTTCGATAATGAATGCGTTTAGTAAATTTCTGTCTAATGTTATGAAATTTGTATTTTTTTTTCTCTCTGACAACTTATTAATTGGATCTTAAATTACTTTTGTTATTAAGAAGAGGTATATCATAAAGCTATTTAATTTTATCGAGGTTAATTGTTTTTATAAAATTTGTTTTGCCTGTATCCCTTTTAAATATTGATTTACTTTGAATTGCAGAACTTTCATTTTGTAACTGCAATTTCATCATAATTATGAGATTTTTCTTTGTGCATAGTTGGCTAATAAGTGGTAGCTTTTTCTTTGAAATGGATGCAGAATATTTGAAAATATATGTGAGAATTCTTATTAGAAATTTATTTTCTCTGTGCTCGCACAGCCAGCTGTCGTCAAAAAAGGGTCTCTAGATCTGTGGCACGCGATGAACGTTTCGATCGTCCGCCATCTTGCTGGTAGTTAAGTCGAGCGATGGCAACGGCTGCCTCAGCATTGGGAAAGGGTTGCGCCTCAAAGGGTTAACATCAAACTTTCAGTCATTCTGTAAGAATATTGGCTTATCGCTGTCCCGAGTATTCAAATCTTAGTTTCCTCTTGTACTCATTTTTTACGAAATAGTATTTGTATGTATGTATATGAATTTTACAACGTAGGTACTCGGTAGAGTATTCTTCAGAATTCGTTATCCGTGGGTAATCGAGATTCAAAACGTTAGTTTCATATATAACCTCGTTATCACAAAGGGGGAAAAAAAAGAAAAAAAAAACTCTGGTGCTAATTCAAAAGTTTCTAGAGCATTTTGTTACTTCTTATGACCGATAAAAGAAAAATCCTTGACATTCTGAAGAATTTATGCCATTTCAGTGTGAAAAATATGTACATTAAGAGCAACAACCTGGGCATTATTATCTAATGTTATAAATCCTTATTTTCTCTCAAAGCACTGCCTCGAAATCTTAGTCCGAATAAATTCTAAGCATCCCTCACAAAAGCCTTTGTGCAGTTTAGAGATAAGCAAAGAACTTTTCTAAGGGTACATTCATCGGCTTTTCTCCTGCGACAGAGTTAAAGAAGCATGAAAATTTTAAATGCGGCGTTTTTCCTGCTTATTCTTTTGCTGACTTCACAAGTTATTTAGCAAATAAAGTGGAAATGCTGACAGCAGTAGGAAGGTTTCGATTTCTGTTGCTTTTGTAATTGTTTTATCTCTTCTCTTTTTCACTAGCGCTGCAGGTAAAAGATAGCATATCTATATTATTACTGTCATTGTAAGAGCGATGACTTTATTGCTAAATTTGAAATGAATTTTTAATGCAACTAGTATTCAACGCAGGCATGAAAATCTTCCGCTTTTCGGCGGATTTCCGCTTTTTTTGTTTTTTTTGGAAGACCTCCGCTTTCCGAAAATGTTTTAAAACCTTTCCGCTTTTTCAAAAAAAAAAAACAGTGATTACCGAACCTAAAGCAAAACAGCGGACATAGCAGAGTAACAAGAGGACGATAATGCGCGCCTGGGATGTACGTTTTCACTGCATCTCGCACTGCGCCCAGACTAAAGTCAGCTAGAGTGCAATGTTACTGATTTCCTGAGTTGGTAAATTCAAAACTTAGTTCAGAGGGGCAAATTCTTATTTTAGATCTTTGATGTTTCGAAAGGCATCTGATACATAATTATGTACTTGGCGAACTACTACACGACAATAATTATCTATCGAGACCTTTCGCCACTGGAAAACCGTTGTCGGTGAGCTATTGTTACTCGCGACGTGTTTTTATTGCTGCTTTGCGCACTTGATGAATCTATAAATTTTTTTCACGGACACGTACCAGCTTAACTGATACTTCTATTGTGGATTATTGAGAAAATGGCAGATTTATCGAATATATTAGAAAACGTGGATTGAAAACGAAATGTTTGTGGTCATTTTCGGATCCAAAAATTTGCTTGGTTTTGGAAAAATCGTCGGCCGAACGAGAACTTCCAGACATTTTATGAATGCTAAACTGGAATTTTTGTTTAAATAAAGCAAACTGATGGTCTACACGACCAATAAAACTTGTATAAAAGTGCAGCTTTTAGTAATGGTATTTAAAATATAAATCTTGTCGTATTCCTTTAGGTCTTCAACATGCAAAGGAAGTAAAATAATTTATGGTAGTTTAAATATACTTTTCTTAAATAAATAAATTATTAATAATAATTCCAATAAATAAATACTTCGATATTTATAGCTATTAAAACGTACACGTCTTAATTTTATGCTGAATAAAAGAATAATGCTTTTTTAAAATGTGAGTTAATGTTAAGAAATCCGTAAGAAAAAGAAAACCAAAATTTTCAGAGTTTTTTTTTTTTTTTTTTTTTAAACAGTTACGCTGATTTTACTAAAAATATGTACCGTAACTTCGTGAAAAGTTAACTAATGGTAAGACCACGGACGGATTAAAGGGATTGAGGGGGGGGGGGAGCGATTACTCCTCCGCTACAGGAAAAAGAAATTCTATTTTACTTCCATAAACTAGACAAATTTCAACTAACCGACCATAAAATTGCATTAATCCGTCCTTAGGCAAGACGTATCGCCTCCTTAAATAAATAAAAAGATTACTTTTATTAATCATTTATGAAAATGTACATAACCAAGCAAAAAAAAAAAAAAAAAAAGAAAAGAAAAGAAAAGATCATTACTAATTTTCATGGGCCAATCCACATAATTTTAAACAACATTCAATTGATACTCTCTCTGGGTTAAAAGTTAACGAAATATGAAATTTAAAAATGCTCTTTATTAAAAATTCGCGTTCGCAATTGGGAAAAAAAAAAAAAAGAAAGAAATTGAGGCGACTAGGCGACACAAGTCATGTTTTAACGTCTCAGCAGAATTCGCTCTCTTGCTTTATTAGCCAGCTGGCTGAGTGAAGACAAAACAATAACAACCTTCTCCATGTCGACGCGGCGTCGGTACCTCGGTTTGTGAAGGCCCGTTTTCCCCCGTATTACATAAATTATTATTATTTTTTTTAAAGCACATTCAAAATTTGGTTCTTCTGCATATCCGACGGAAATGTTTCTAAAATGGTTTCAGGAAGCTTGTCCGCACCTGTAACTACGTCGATGCTTTAAATGACATAATGGGGGGGGGGGGGGGAATTAAAATGCTCCCTGCGCCTGCATGCCGACGTGCCGTGCCGTCACTTCAAGTGCATCTATGTGCTTTATTTTCTACAGAAATAAATTTGTTAGCATCGGCTTCACTGGAGCTTGCGCGCTAACTACAGATCAAAAAGCAAGATCAATATACTAAATTTTTTTGCAAAAGAAATTTATTTCAGCCAGATAGTCCGTGTCCTGGAAAAAAATCCCTTTTTGACATGCATAGTCCGCGGACTATACTAGCGAAATTATGATAAATAACTATCCCCGATCTCCGGGTTCCATTTTTGCCAACTGAACTTCAATCTATTTGCAGCCTTTTGGTAAATGAATAATTTTAAAAACAAGATGTAAAACAGAGTTTTTAATACTCTATTGTTAAATTAAAATTTAAGGCATTTTAGTAACTCAACAGAAAAGTATTATTTTCCCCATAATATGTTTATTGATTTCTGAAACATTTTCACTTCAATTTTAAAATCAGGAAAATCGCTATTTCGTTTTATTCTCATGTGCAGGTTTTTCTTTGGTAATTATTTTTACAGTTAATTTTAAAAAGCATAATCTTGTGAGTTGGTATTTTGCAGCTAATATAGGAAGGAGCAGAACATATGTCCCTGTCATAAGTTCCACTTCTGTGTGCTGATGTGCTGCAAGACTGCTAAGATTCTAAAATTTTACCTGAGAAAATATTTAGACATTTATTAAAGAATTATTCTTTTTCCAATAAAGCAAGAAAACTTCACTTTTATTCTATCATTTGAATGCTTATTTTAGAAAATGCCAATGCCATATGTATAATTTTTCATTCCATTTCTGATCAAAATTAAAAAAAAAAAAAAAAAAAAAAAAGATCGGTCTTAAATTTTTGAGAATCAATTTTTTATTTTATTTTCATATCAAAAGAATAATCTGAAATTTGGATGTGAGACTTATGATTTCTTTTGATCTAGGATTTTACGATATTGTTTAAGATAATTATTTTAAATAATTATAGCCTGTTTTCTTTTAATAAATATTGTATATCTAAAACTGATTATTAAACATTTACAGTGCATAATTATTTTCTTCAGGATCACAGTCAATTTGTTTGTGGTTGAAATTTAAATGGTAGAAATTGTTTAGTACACCATTTAGTTTAACAGTGGTTGAATTTAAGCTCACACATTATTCCCCAGTTCCATGTTTTTGCATTATCAACAGGCGCGTAGCCAGGAAAATTTTTCGGGGGGAGATATGAACTTATATGTGTATAAATAGATGGAATTTCATCACTAATCCAAACATTTCGGGGGGGGGGGGAAATATCCCGATATCCCCCCCCTGGCTACGCCCCTGATTATCAACCTTGTTATATATGCCTGAAAATACGTGCACGTACATTTTTCAATTTTTTGCTGGAAAATATGTCCACGTGTATTTCCTCTTTTTTGCTCTTCAGCTGTTTTCATGCCTGTCAACGGAAAACACTCTACAAAAACTGCTGTTAGAATGAATTTGTCAAATTAATAAAAACTTTTGTATAATAACATATATAAATGGTGCTTATAACAAAATGATCATTTTGGCAGGTACAAAAAGGTTTGGCCTTCCTCAGTTGCAAAAAAATTCAAGCATCTACAAGAGCTGAACGAGTTCCATCCTTTCTGCTGTTGTAGATGCTTGAACTTTTCTACAACAGAGGTAGGCCAAAGGATCTTTAGTACCGGCAGAAATGATTATTTTGTTGATAACTGGAGGTTCTTTTAATGTAACAACACGTTTGCACTCAGAATCACCTAATAGCATAAAGAATACATTTTGTATAAACGTAATTATTTTTTTCGATTCTTCCTCTAAAAATGTTTCGTATTTATCATATGTTTCACTGTCAGATCGAAAATATCAAAGGAAAGATCGTATAGTTATTGAAAGATAGTTATAAAAATCAACGAATTAGGAAACATTTTTCTGCAAATTAAAGAATTTTTGAAAAGAAAATGTCTCCAAAGCTTTCACTATTGCCTAAATAGTGCTGTTAAACGATTGTGGGTATAAAGTCTATGAATACGAAAAACATAATTTTCAAGAGGCGTATGTAATTAGCAACGAAAATATACGTAAATTCCAAGGATATAACACTGGTAAACATAATGACAAACCAAAATCAAATAATTTCAAACTACGTTGAATACAGCAATCAACGAGCAGTGCACAAGCAATCAAGCTCCAAGCCATAGAAAGAAATAGTTTGACACGGATCATTTTAATTTTATTACTGGAAACGCGAACAGGATTATGAGGCTCTCTTAATTAAGAGTGGTTGGGAAAAGGGAAGCTGATCAATAAAAAGCACAAATCAAAGATGCTAGAACTGAATCGAGGAGTAAACAGAGGAGTCGTGAAGCGCGATAAAATTTCTTGGCCAGAGTCAGTATGTTTACTTTTGCCTTTGAGAGAAGAGAGGAATTTAAAACTCAAAGGAATCTTCGAAAATAAATTCGATCGCTAAAAAGCACAGAATCGCATTTCTAAAGTATGATAGTTAGTTGTAGTTCGTGACTATCCCGAAGCACAGCCAACAGCATTCGTTAATTATTCATCAGGGAAGTAAAGTGGAAAATGAATGTTGATGATAACAGATTTTAGAAAGTCAAAAACAAAAAGTCATTTAAAATGCAAAAAGAATTTTTAAAAAAGAGAGGGAATGGATTTTTTTATATTTTAAATTTGGATGGTACAAAAAAGCGAAAATTGTATTTACTATCTATTTGAATTGCATACAATAACCACTATCTGCTTGAATTATATACGATAAGAAGGCTAATGGTTTGATTGCCAAATGTGATATAAATAAATATATGAATCTTGCAATACGATTGGCAACTGTAAGATGGCAAATACATGACTTCGTTTTCGCTTAAGGGGGTAATGGACCTTAAATATGACCCCCCCCCCCCCCTCCTCCAATTTTGAACAATATAATGCAAAAGTAAATATAGATTTTAAGTGGTTTTATGAAACTTAAACATCCTATTTTTATTTTTTACTTTATTTTTTTAAACAAAAATGCACTTTTTGATGAAAGGTAAACTCAAAAACAACAGATTCCAGGCACTTCCCATATCAATTTAAAACGCTGCATTTTTCTAAGCAAGTTACAAATGAGTATAACAGAATTTTGCATTAAATTGTATATGTATCTAGATGAAAAAAAAATATAACATGCAATTTTTCAGAATTTCTGTAGGTTTTATTTCATTTAACATGTATGTATCTTTTCCTAAATTATTATTGCAGAAAAACATGAAAAATTATATTAATAATATCACTCTTAGCATTCATGAAAAATTTGCAAGAAATGCGACAAAAAATTATGCGCGCGTAAAGCGTTGAAAAATTCGAAACTGAGAAAAATAATAAAGTGCAGTTACCTGAATACCTATCCCTTAAATCGTATTTCGTAAAAATATAAATACAGTTTTAAATCACAAGCTAATCTTAACACTTATGTACGTAAAATTGCCCTAAACCCTTTTCAAAAATTACAACTTTTCAAAATACTCCACCAAATCAAACCCTTCCCTAATTCAAATTAACAAATAATTAATGACAACATTGTTCTGCGAAAACTCATTCTTAACGACGTCGGTTGGAATTTTAACGGGACAATACAATTAGAATTCGGAACTTTCGTCACTTCCATGCAAGAGAATTGGTCAACATTTAGAATACTGTCAATAGATGTGAAGGGAATTTTATATTCAGAGAAGTCAGGAGAGAATACTATGAATCACTGTCGAGCACCGCTTCAGCTAAACGTCTGTCGGGACAGTAATTATAGAGTTCCTGAATGTTAAACTCTACTAAAAGAGGACCAGGAGAAAGACTCGTTATTGTTCTAATAGAACAATTAAGGAGGAATTGCTGAAAACCCAAAATGATCGAGTTTCAATATAAATATATATGGGGAAGGATTTTTTATTGGCGGTCCTTAAAAGGTGCTTGCCTGCCTTTTTAAAATGTAAACTTTGGACAGAAATCCTATATATGAATGCTGAAGATTTCTAAATTTGAATTTTGCAGCAGTCTTGCTCATAACTTAAGTTGCAGGAATTTTAATATCGGACATCTCATAGCTCAAGCTTAGCATTCGTGTATAATTTCTGCTTTTTCTCAAAATGGTATTTCAAAGATTTGGCTTCATCTCAAAACATCCTAACTTAAAAAAAAAAAATAATAATAATAATAAATTTGTAATATTACGAAACTTTGACGTACTGTTCAAAAGTTGGTTGAGGGAATGAATCTCTAGAATGAATGTAGTGAATTTTTTTCCCTCATAGTAATTTGAAGTAATGAATGCAGTGAGATTATTTTTCTTATTTTTGTAATCGGAAATAATGAACTGAAATAGATTTTCATAATTTTCTTGCGCGTAAAAAATCTTTAACCTCTCTAACTTTTCAAGTACCGTAGTTAAAATTATAAGAGTAGTTTATTCCCTCAAGAAGGTTTCAAACGTCAAAATAAAATTTACGGCTTAAAAGATAACTTCTTTGAAAATTTTGATGTGCTATTTTAGAGCAGTTTTTATGCATGCTTTGAACCTAAAAAATCAAAGTACTTTTAACTGTACACATTTTAACATGTTATTCGCAGTTTGTAACAGCATTCTGTAATATAATGTGAGTAAGCAGGCAATTTTTAAAATAAAAAAATCCACTCGAAAGGTAGTCAGGCGCCTAAACATTTCTCAGGTCGTGGATTTTTGGTGTTTCATCCGAACTTTGCGCGACGGTGTTAAAACATCAAAAGTATTAGACATTTAAGGCGCGTTTCCACTTGTGTCGTTAATGCCCCAAATGTGTTTACTTGCTCCCGATGATTCGGGGAAAACCCTAAGTGTGAATACACCATTATATATGAGGCGTTTGTCTAAAAATTAAAGACAGTCTAATTTTTTTCCGTAGCTCGGAAATTGCCGTTTCAGTACAGGAACGTTTCACAATACAGTAGATCTTTTAGGAATCAACCACAGACGCTCTAGTTAATAAATGGCGTCTTTTAGTTTCAAATATATTAATTAATATGTAAAATAAGCATTTGAAATGCCAAGAAATGCCAGCTCGCGTCACGGAAATGAATGCGTGGTTTTCATCTCCTTGCTAGTTAATGCAATCCCGCACTTTTTTTTCGTTACGCGGGATTGCGTCTATTGTTGCGTCCACTACTATTTCCTCCCAAATAAAATATTTTCCATGTATACAATTGGATGCAGTAGTATGTCTTCCAACACCCAGGGAATGCAATCGCGCACTGTTTTTCGTTTCGCGTTATTTCAGGATCGAGATTTGTTGATCCTGCGGGATTGACACTTCATTCAAATAAAAATTAATTTTAACAGAGAAAAGTACTCTACTGCTACCGCGAGAGGCTTGAAGGTTGGCAGCTCTGGCTTCAAAATCAAAATAGAGAATAGTAGGAAAAAGTAAAATTGTAAGTACTATCAAGTTTAATACTTAACCTTATTTGTTAATTAATACAATAGCTTGTATAAATATGAAAATTAGTCATAATATAGTCTTCCTTTGGGAAAGAGATTGCATTTCCTACTCCTTGTGTCCTTCTGTTGATTTTTCTCGACAACTTGTGTCCTTATCAGAATATGGGGGGAGCTTCTGAATGTCGGCATATTTCAGAAATCGCGAACGTTCTCCAAAGAATTTTCGGAATCACGGATTTATCGTGCACGTACACTAAATATATACGATGATCTTGAGTGATAAGTCAGCAGTCGAACTCTCAACCTTCTTGCTCTAGCGTCACAACTACTGTAGGCTACCCCAAGTATTCAGTTTTTTAGGGCTAAAAAAGAAGTTCCGCACTATTGGACAACATAAGACTTTAAACGCGTGATTTTAAAGGTATATCACGCATTGGTTTCTATTATCTTTCTAAAATTACCTCTTTTTTGTATCGGGGAAAGGGGGGGGGGGTTCTGTTGCTCAAAGCACGGACTTAAATCCTTCAAACAGATTTACAGATACAATTTGTCCCAGATTTAGAAAATGCTGTTTTTCGTGAAATGCTTGTTATAAATTGAAAGAGAAAAAACAAGAAATACCACAAAACACTGTTACTGCTTAATAGGAGTGCTTAAAAAAAAAAAAAAAAAAAAAGTATCGTTTATTTGTTTTAAGACTACATGTTCCTCTTCCAGATCTAAGAAAACGGTTTAAAAACGTATTTTATAGTTACTAATGTTTACGCAAAATAGTTGAACATCACCTCTTCCCAAGAAAAAGGGGGTACGCTCTCCTTTCCCAGCCCACTTTTATAGAGACTAAACATTGTTTTGGGGATTCCAGATTGAGATTCCCTTGAAGAAGTGGAGGGACATTTTTTCATGCGGGATTTCATTTTTTCATTTTTTTTTTTTCATGAAGGGGGAGAGGGTGTACAGAAATATACACCTTGCATTTTGTTTTGTACGCCAAATTAAGTCTTCACCAACGTAAAGTTCATTCTTTGATATTGCTTAAACATCCTCTCTATGTTACTTAATATTTATTTTTATTGCCACTATGATGCTCCTTTTTTTTGGGGTGTGTGTGTGTAACGTTTGCTTTTAATGCTGATAGCATTTTCGTGTCAGTGTTAACTTTTAACTTACATTTTTAATCAATGTGTACACTGTTAAAACAAGTTGTTCAACGTTTCACCATTATATGGTGCTGAATTAGCTGCATCCTTCCCAAGGAGAAACATTATTCCATTTCTTGGTACTTTCTCCAAGACCATGATTAGGTAGAAGGTTGAACCATGATTTGGTAAAAAGGTTGAACCATGATTTGGTAAAAAGGTTGAACCATGATTTGGTAAAAAGGTTGAACCATGATTTGGTAAAAAGTTTGAACCATGATTTGGTAAAAAGGTTGAACCATTATTTGGTAAAAAGGTTGAACCATTATTTGGTAAAAAGGTTGAACCATTATTTGGTAAAAAGGTTGAACCATGATTTGGTAAAAAGGATGAACCATGATTTGGTAGATAGGTTGAACCATAATTTGAGAAATAATAGAACCATGCTTGTGTAGTAAGTTGCACCATGATTTGGAAAATAGGGGGGAAATCTGTGTCAGATGCAAAAAATTGCATAAATTTCATTCATAAAAATTATTTAGCACTGTAAAAATGTGTATATTTACCAAATATTTTCAAATACTTTACTTATAATTTTTTTTTATATTTACCTTCATTACATATACTTCAATTAATTTTTTTTAAAAAATTATACTTTTTTTTCCCTGAATTAACAGATTTTTAAAAATATATTTTCCATTGATAAGGTATAAAATTAAAGCATTTGAAAATATTTGTTCAATTTATGTATTTTTTTATCAAGAGAAATTTTTATGAATAAATTGCTTGCAATTTTTTACATCTGGCACTGAGATTTCCCTCTTTATTGTCTGGAGATAAGAATCTTCTATCTATTATCCAATCTTAAATCTAGGAATAAAAGGGAATTACTGTCAAACATCGATTGTGCAATACAAAACTTTTTTGGTGCTATCTTCTTTCTCCACCTGAAATTTGAATATGTTTCATAATAACGGGGTTTACAGTGTCTAAAATTCCTACTTCCATAGAAATTGGGAACATTTGAACATTTAAAGTATGATGCCTCGTTTACATTCAGCTCACTTTTGCGGCAGTAAGGAAGGGAAGTGAGAAATACTAAAATGTAAGCACCCCCTTCTACTCGTGCTGTCTCCCACTCCCTTCTAAACAGATTTTTTTGGGCAAGGCAAACTGCAGCATGAGGGGAGTGAATATTTATACTCAACACGCTCGTTCATTTGGTGCCAATACTAGTCTTTTGACCCTGGGATTCTAAATGGTAAAGTGTGAGTGGAAGAGAGTGGAAAAAACCTCTTGCATTTTCTTCAGCTCAAGATATTTGCTCGCTGTAAATACTGTGTATCTTTCTACTTACCGTTGCCCTTGGCTATGCGGGATTGTAGGGTCTTAGGTTTGATTTGCCGCTCCAATAATTTGGAACTCTCTTAACAACTTTCATTTATACACGTATATAAAATAACAAAACTTGCTTAAATATAAATCCTTTTTGAAGACCAAATTAATTATAAGCATTCTTAAACTAAGATAAACCGTTCCGAATACATCGATTATCAGACAGTTTTACTTGTGAATCTACTCGGATTTCGACTTAAGACCCGGGCTGACGATGCAGTTGCCCGGGTCTTAATAAGTTACCTGGAATTAGTAAGCAATACTGTAGTAGAAATGCGTGAATTGCGGGTGCATTACACATATGCATACACATGATCTACGTACACCAAAAGCTTTTTGTTCTATATAAAGTATGTTAATGCATATATCGATCTGGAAGGAGCCCTGTGAGCGATGTCTGCCCAGGCGTACTGTTCCCTTAAACCTTTCGCGACGGGAAGCGCAAACGCACGCTTATCGCTGAGGCCGCCACTCTTTCTGGCAAGCGAGTGTCTGTCTAGGTCCCGAGGGTTTTTTGCTAAGTATCAACACGTTGTCATTATCACTACTATCCGAATCTGTTTCAGAATCAATATTTGGAATATTTTACATCATTTCCCAGGGTGAACGAGAAAATGGTCTGGCACGCCAGCGTGTCGGCCGAGAAATGAGTGCATTTCTTGCTGGCACGTATACGTGACAGTCGGCTTAAAAGGGTTAGCCCTTTTCTAGCGCGAAAGGGTAGAAACACAGACTAAGGATTATAACAATTAGTCTATGGGTAGAAAGGGTTAGCTTTGCCACGACTGGCCCATCGTTTGTCAAGCTGGGTCACTGCGGAAGCTAAGACCCATGCCAAAAAGCAACAATGAGAGATAGGGGAATCGCTGCCGACGCGCGATGGGAGCGAACAGGTTAAACCTAATAAACATTAAATCACTGCCCTTAGATCATAAAATCTGTAGAGTTTTTGTGTTCATCGCTCTAAATGTATTCTGAAGAGCTTATTTTTTTATAAATAAAATTCACAAATCTTTGTAAATTTTATATGCGTTTGGAATAGATGTATGTCTCCGCAATGCACTATCCATGCACTTTAATGAATTCAGACTGTTCTGTTAGATCTTCCTGCCGAAAAACTACCAATGCTATACACATAATATTCAGTAAGGTGCATTGAATAGTGCAAAACTGAAATAGAAAATTTAGCTTACACTCGTGACTGTAACGCCCACGGCAGCAATGTGTTAACAACGCGATTTCGATTATCGGTTTGTGAAGAATGCTTTCCTGGCAAAAGAATCGGAAACTGCACTCTTTGGCCTGTCAGCCCTATAGCTTTAGTATCCGAGGTTTATAATCACTGCGATGGGAAAATTCCTTTCTCCTTTGAAATCTCTCTTCATCCCTTTATCTCGGTCCGCCGTGCTTAATACTTTCTCCCAAGAGATCAATGAAGTAAGGTTTATTTCACTGCATAGGGCTTTATCCGTTGCCTGTGACACAGGCTTCAAATAGACTAGCGAACGGATTCCAATACTGTTTTAATCTGAATATTGCGTACGATTGTTGTCTGGACGTTGCTACGTTCCCCTTTATTTGAAATTTAATTCTTTAGTTTTGTTTCTTTCTGTTTGAAGTTCTAGCGGTTCTGAGGTTTGTGGGTGGGTTTGTGGACGTACTCTAAGGGGGGGGGGGAAATCAGTTGATTACTAAGAAATCTCTAGGAAACAATGATTCCATTACTTTTTTTAGTACGATGCCATAACTTTTCTTAGCATTACTACTAAATAAAGCCATGTATGTCAATTGATTTACATTGCTTTATTTAGCAGTAATACTAAAAGTTATGGCATCTTTGTTTCCAAGCGATTTCTGAGTAATTCACTAAATTTTTTTTAGAGTGTAGTTCTGTGAAAAAAATATCCAGACACCGCATGAGGTGGATGTTCGAAACGATGTCTGATTGCAAGGATTCATTAAGGTGATTGCACGCAAGGAATAGGTGAACAGGATAATATACTGATATGCTGAAACCATTCTTCGCAATAAATGTGATATTTTCGAAGCTGCATATAGGCTATTCTTTTCATCGAAAGGAAACTGCGTACTTATTACTTGAATCTAATTCTATGCATCAAACTGAATCTATACTCGGTACAAATTCTTAATACCGCAATACAAAAACTCGGTATAAATGAATCTATACTCGGTGGAGATTGAGTTGATGCATAGAATTAGCTTCTCGTACCGAGAAGCCAGTTCTATGTATCAACTCAATCTCCATACTCGGTACCTGTAGCTAATTCTATGCATTAAACTGAATTTCTATACTTGGCACGTGAAGCCAATTCTATGCATTATACTCTCCATATTAGGTACGGGAAGCTAATCCTAACCACCAGACTCTCCGTACTCGGTACGTGAATCTAATTTTATGCATGAAACGGAAACTGCATGCTCGATACGTGAAGGTTATTCTGTACATGAAACGGAATCTGTAAATTTAGGTACGTACAACTGATTTTATACAACACATCCTGATTGGTGCAGCTGAGTTTGACATACTCAGTAAGTCTGATAATTTTGAAAATAAAATTAGTGAATTATCTAACCATCAGCAGTATAGTCACGCATACCTCAGGCAAATTGTTTTACGTTTTCTTATCAATGATATTATTTCTAGCATCCAATCTTCAATAAAGCTTATTTTTTAAAATGTTCCTGTTTCGATCTTACGATCAAGGGGATTTGAGTTTCACTGCTGGTTTTATCGCATCCTTAAATTAACATGGACATACTGCTTAGCTGGCTGTCATGTACAATTTATTGAATTAATTTTTTAACTTGAAGAATATGCGATTGAAAAATGACCCTTGCATTGTATTTTGAAAAAGAGTTATCGGTTGGTTTTTGCCGTAAATTATTCCTGGCAATTTTTATTTAGAATTTCATGTAGATTTTTACTCTCAAAAATGTATGTCTTAGTAAGAGGGGTTGGCCAATCCAAAGTACTAAGGCAGAAGATATCCACCCTCCACCCCTCTCCTATTAAGGAAGTTATGTTGTCGTAATAAGAATAAAATTATACAAAACAAAACTGGCGTTTTAATTTATCTTGACAGTTTTGCGCTTCTCATTACTACTACCATAACTAAAATTACTTCAAGGTCTTAATTTTTTTGAATAGGAAGTTTCAGTAAACTAAGTTTGTGCCAAAATAAACTTATTCCTGCAATGATGTTTTCTTTTAGCACTTATCCTCCAAGTGAATGTGTTCGCTTACATATATCGGGTTTCTTTTTAAATGTGTGCGCTAAATGCTTGGAACTTTTATGGATGTAACGTTATTTTATTTGCCCACCTTTTTTATCGTCTTTCACGAGTGGCATTTGACGACTTAAAGTGGCTTTTATGGAAAAATACTTTTATCGCTTTTCGAAAGATGCGAAAGCCAAAATGTGTCATGGAATGCAAATTCAGTAAGCGTGAGGGGCATCCAAATAAGAATCTTTTCGTTTTCTTCTTTTTTTAACCTCTGGAAACAAGCTTTTTATTTTGTTGGTGTTTGTGAGGAATTTTTAATTGCTTGGATTGTAGAATTTATTTGGATGTCAGCTTTATTAAATCATTGATTTGACCAAATCGAAATGTATAATTTTTGTTTATTTTTGAATGAAAATCACTCGGCGTGATTTTTTTTTTTTTGCAAATGGGTTTAGTAATTTTTTTTTGTTTGTTTATATATTAACACTGTATAATTTACTCGAAAATCTCACTATGTTCGTGTAAATGTCTCTTAAAGTTATGGTTGCAGAACAATTCGATTTTTCGCTAGTCTGCCGAGATAGTTTCCGAAATTATTAATTTTGCCATTAAAAATTAACTAAACCCAGCCAGATTTCGTGCTATGAGAAAACTAAAGATTTGTTGTGAAACTGTATGACAGTAAATCTAATTGCTGTAATTGTATATAACATAATTTATTACAGCTGACAACATATATTTTCTAAAAGGTGTTTATGTAAAAGTAATTTACATTATAAGTCTAAAATTGAAACAGTATGTGCTGAGAATTTTTTTAATAAAAGAAATTAGTATTTCAACTGTTGAGGTATTAAAGTCCCGTATTTCTTGGACGGAGAGCTAATGAAAGAGGCATCAGAACTGACCTTGACCAGACTATCTCTTTTTAAAGACTATAGTAGAGCTTACACGATGAAAAAAAATTTCGCCGTCATTATTAAACTAGTTTTGCTAAAACCAGAAATAGATTATACTGTTGCGGGTATCGGTAAGTTCAAAGAAAATCAGTACAATCATTACATTTCGATAAATTGAAGATGGATTTAATCATTCAGCTGCAATGGATTTGTCTTACACAGTATAAATCTTTGCGTTTCCTCGATTTTATTGTGCACCCAAAGAGCGCTCTTTCAAAGCGAGATTCCCTTGCAAAATTATGGGCGCTTTCACAAACCATTATGGTACTTCACGGTTCGTTTTCATAACGGTTGCCGTCATTTTAATTCACGGGAAACAAAATCCTGCGTTCGTTGGAATTCTCTGTTTTAGACGCAATGCATAATGTAATTGCTTTGCACCACTCTCCAGGGTCATTTTGTGTAATCAGAGAATGCCCTTTAAATTATGAATTAACGGCCACCTGTTTTCATCTCCATTACCTTCGTTGGCGGTTATTTGAGGGCCATACATCGTATCTAACAATGGATGGATGGGGGAGGAAAATTTGTCAGAAATTCTCGGCATACATTAAAATACATTGTATTTAATTCACGTCTTCATTTTCCGGGAATTATTCCAGGATCCTGAACTTGAATAATCCTGTGATGGGTATTAGCTGTTAGTGTTTGATTGCGAAGGGCTGGACGTTGGAGAGCTTATAAGATTATCGTGGTCCTGATAAAATAGTGCATGCGCTAGTGAATGGTGCTTCTGTTTTGTGATTAATTGCTGGTTTATTAGTGTGCTCCACGTTTTATAAATGTAGAGGAACTCTGTTTCGAATGTGAATGGTTTTGTGAAAACTAAGAAAATGAATGAAATTTCTTCGTGGTGCTGTTGGAGGAAAGGAGATTTATTGTACTGAAAGCAGTGAAATAATTACCATGCTTAACCTCTTACGTAACTTAAATGGTAAATCATGCCATTGCATCGATTATAAAACACTCGCGTCTCCGAACTTGGCGATATTTTGGGAAAACTTGAAAGATTATTTATGTAATTTTGCGAGACCCTGTAAAACAAATTAAAATGTTATTGTGTCCTTCAAACGAAAAGTAAGCTATTGAAAACGTGTCTCTACTTATTGCATTGTGCTTTAAATGGATTAATGTTTGTAAACTGATGTGGACGATCATTTATTGGAATTCTAATGAGTGCTTTGTTGTTGTAGAACTAAGATGCAGACACTATTTTCGATGGAGAGCTTAATCTTCTAATCCTTAATAGCATATATAAATTTTGTTTCGTTGGAAATAGCCAAATATATCTAAAATACGCTTTCAACAATGACTACTCATATATAGCGTAATGTATTGGAACTCTGTTAGGTGCTCCTATAAAGACAGCTATAATTGCTACATATACCATTTTCAATAGCGTACATGGATACACATTACAGTACATAGGAATAACATACAATTTCGTAGAAATTTAAGCATCTATGCGGCATTTAGAGCACGGACAGGCAAACCGAAATCATAAACACTTTACAATTTTGTTGGAAGGTTTGTCAAAAATATAGTTTTATTTCTAGGAATGGATGCTATATATATGTATTAAAGCTAGATTTTTTTCTGCTGATGTGTTAAAAAGACGTTTATTAAGTTGCTATTTAATGATAGCATTTCTGTGCTTTTACGATTCTTTGATTGTAAGAGTTAAGCATGCAATTACTCTAGCATAATAAATAATTTTGAACAAAGATGACATTTTTCTTCTTCCTTTTAATATTTAATTGGAGGTATCATTTTTTTTAACGCTTAAAAAGGAATTTTCCTTAAATGCAATCAACTGTATAGTTTTAAATCATTTTGTGTAATTAGTGAACACCCACAAATCATAAATTAACAGTCACCTGTTTTCATTAATGGACCGTTATTCTTTCTTGATATCGAGCTAAATATGTTTGAGCGTATAAATACATCTACTAATCTAATTTGATACACGACTTCATTTTTATGAACATTTTTCAAAAAGGTGGGAAAAGAGTTTTATTTCGGATTGTCTGTCCGTTCGTCCTTGCTCTAATTGTTGTAAATATCTATCGATTGCTACGAAAGTTACATATGTTATTGTTACGTACTGTATCATATACACTATAGAAGATGATGTACGTAGGATTTATCGTTCACTTACAAGAGCACCCTCCCCCAAAAAAATAAAAAAAATAAAAAAATTAATTCCGGTACATTACGCTCTATAGGCAGTTATTGTTTAAAACTTATTTTATAGACATTCAACTACTACATACAAAACGAAATTATGTATGTTATTAAAAATTAAAGCTCTTCATTGAAAAGTAGTGTCAAGTATGCATTAGTTCCTTCAGAGCAGTACCCAAGAAAATTCCGATGCATTTATATCCAAGAGGAGAATTTCAAAATTAACCCATTTCAAGTAATACAATAAGTGGTGTGGGCAGGACCAAGAAGCTGTACATTGGAGCCCACATGATGCACCTGCGTGGCGCAGTTTATTTACTACAAGGACGTACCCCGAAAAAAATTCGGTTGTTGGGGTGTCCATACAGTAGAAAAGTAAAAAATTTACACAAAAAGACTTTATCGATATCATTTTATTAACAGAAATGGGGGTAGAGGAGTAGGTGCCCTTCCTCCCTTTGTCTTCATGCAGAACTTTGCATTATGCATTCATATGCAGAACTGTTTTACTTTAGGAACAACAATTTCTGTAAAAAATCCTCACTTAACCTACAAAAATAATGATAAATACTAGGCTTCTTAACGAAAGATTTTTTAGTATATTGAATTAAATATTCAGTCCACCCGCATTTGGTTTCAAATATAATTAAGAAAATGCGTTGTCGCTTATTTTTCATTGTGTGGTACGAGATTCAAACGCTATATTTAAAGAACTTTGCTGCTTAAAAATTAATATTCTTTACGGTAAAGTAATCTATAATTTAAACTTTGTGTTCACTTATACATCGGATTAAATTAAACTTCTGTTCTTTGTGTGGGATATTTTAAAAGAAAAGTTATTATGCATGTATTTTATTTTTGGCGTGACTTCGTGTTCAGGTTCATATTCTATATTTCAGTCTTTGAAAAAATTTAAAAACTATTCTTTTGTACATTATCATTTTGTTAATACCATTAACGTATCTAAAAATAGAATAGAGAAATGGAATTAATTTCGATTTCTTAGCAATATTTTTGATGCTTTTTGAAGTTGTTGAAGCCAGTAAGCGGGGTTGTAATAGGTTTTTAAAATATTTTCGTTTTTATTGATTTTTTTTTTTTTTTTTAATTATGCTCCGCTTTTTGGTCGGATGAAAAGTGCAAGGCTATTTTTATCTAGCAGTATTTGAATGTTTTCTCGTACAATAAAAAATAATTCATGATTTCATGTTAAGAATTCCATTCTTACAAAACTGATTTTATCTCCATTTCGTTTTACGCGGAAGATAATTGCATTTTTACTATTTTCGCTAGAAAGGGCAGACTAATATTAGTAAAAGTTTATAGCTAAAATAACTTTGTGTGCTCTAAGAATTGTCATAAGTCTCTGAAAGTTACTACATTCCGGCGCTAAAGGTTGGCCAATGACATGCAGCCTTAAAATTTGTAATAGTAATGATAAACAAACCTTAAAAAAATTAAAATGCTGTCATTAAAACGCATTTTGTTTGATTTGCTTGATATCAATTTTTTTTTCTTTTTTTTGGGGGGGGGGGATCTCAAAAACGGGGAAAAGGAAGAGAAAAAAAGCTTATTTTGTTAAGTGCCCAGATGCCCATGATTACTAAGGAAGGAATCTCAAGTTTATCTTACGCTATATGCATTGTTCTATATAAATAATTTTGAAGAAATTAGTTGTAACTATAATAGCACTACGAGGTGTTTTATTACTCCATGTGTATCACAAAATCGATACATTTGCTTTGCACATTGTTTTTAAATGCTTTTATCTTTGAATTATTAATGTTTAGTAATAAATGTGAAAGATTTATTGGTTAATGGTTTATTTAAAATAGAAAGTATTTCTATTTTTTTTGGGGGGGGGGTATTAATTACCTGGAGGACTATAAAAAGTTGATTTAAAAACTTTTTTTTTTCCGAGAAAGGGGGACAAATGTGCTATTTGGTACATCAGTTAAATGTTAAAAACTCAAATCGGGATGAGAGTTTTCAGAAAAGATAAATTTTCGCAAAAGGGAATTACAAATATAAAATAAATTGATACAGGCTAAAGAAATGAAAACTTTTTCAAAGGGTTTTATGGAACGTAAAGGGAATTCTTCATTCATACTTTTCTTTTGTCCATAAAGAAATGTCATAAACTGCATTTATTAGATAAAAGAAGCTTTAGTGATACAATGCTATTACATGAAGCTCGAATAATCATTTCAGCTTAATCTTCTTGCGCAAATATAATTACGTTACAAAAGGGTAAGCGTGAAATCTTGCAGTTAATTAATCTTTCTTGAATTGTGCATAGCAGAATATAATCTATTGCTTTCCATAGTTATGGTTCTCTGATTATGTGCAGTTCATCATTGAGTTACATAATTTACATTTGAAATGAAACATTAATCGTCGTTCAACATTCAATAAAGACAGATTGCGAGCGTGAAGAGCATATATAATTTTAAAATTAAGCATCATTCCAGCTAAGACTACTGAACATTGGCTTTTCAGAATGCTGTCTCATTGCGTTAGAGAAGTTTAATTCCTTTTCTGGACTTCTTGGATGAAAAGATACCTTAAAAATTTTTTGTTTCATTACTTTGTTTCTCTCCCTCTTTTTTCCTTTAATGTCACATTTTTTATTTTTCATTTTAGAAATATGGACAATTATTTCTTCGCTGACAAACAAACATTAGAAAAAAAGGAGGAACATTTTACACACGTTAAAGTAAAATTTAGTACGTATTTAGTACATTTTAACCATGATAGGCGTAAAAAAAATCTTTTTTTCGAGGGAACAATTTCACTGAAATAAGTACTAATTACCTTCTGTGACACCCTAGCAGAAAGAGTGGCTAACTCCAATGTACGTAGGACCAGTGGCGTATCCAGTACACCGTTGGGGGGGGGGGGGTTGTACCTGAGACAGCGTATTGATTTTTGAATGTTGGATAGAAATTAAATAGAAAAATTGTTTTTTAATTTATTTAATACACATTTCAATTAATCTACATTTTTGAATCTTGCAAAAAGAAAAATAAAGTTATATTCAGCTTATTAATTACGTGTATTAAGTTAAATCTTCTAATTTATTTATTTATATTTTTGTAATTTAACCAAGAACTATGTCATGAGATATTTTTATGCACTATGAAGAAAGTGCCAATCTGTTCAACATTGAAAATTTAACTTATTTTTCTCAGTTTTTGAGGAGAAGGGAAGTGGTACAGCCCTATCAGCGCTCCCCTTCCCCCCTGGATACACTACTGTGTTGTATGCAGCACTGGCTGCATTTATTCTTCATCCATCAATACTGTGCTCTGAAATATTTTACTTCGTTGGAAGTTTTTTTTTTTTTTATATGCCGTTGGCTTAATTTACGACATGGAGAACGCAGTTTTTCGTTTGTCATTTAGTACCAGTTTAACGTTTCCCATCTGCACGTTAAAGAACTCCCACTTCTAATAATGAGCGTTGACGGAGTCTGTTGGTGTCTGTCACTAAAGCCTGGCGGTCTAGGATAGAAAATACTCGCTGGCTTCAGTTTCGTCATCGACAATTCACTTTACATCGAGATTGCTTATTCAGTCTTATGTACTACTGGAAATACAGTGCTGCAGAAATAATCTCTTTCATGCTAGGATTTTATTTCTTGATTTAGGTGAGTTTAAAATTCTTTAAATTTAAATCTGGCCTCTCTCTAATAGTGATGTTAATGCAGCACTTTTCATTCCTGTTAATTTCTGCTTTAATGTTAACGTTGAAACATAAAATGCTGTTAAAAAATGTATAAATGAAAGAATTAACATTTTTTTGTTACTTCTAAATATTCAGTTGTAGCACGTTTGTGAAACTACGTGCTTTTTTGCTTTCATTATATTAAAAAATATAAGTAAACAAGACTCCACAGAATTGTTTTTTGAACACTCCGCTGGTGCCCAGCGTTGTTCTTGCGCGATTACTGGGTTCCGGCAAAGAACCCATTAAAATCGGTCCAAGGCAGTGATCGATCTAGGATTTTTTCAGAAGAGTAAAAATACTCCTTAACCTTTTTAGAAAGAGTATTTTCTTTTCCAAAGGAGTAATTAAAGCGACGAACAGTTATGCTAAATATTCAAATACGTAATTAAATTGCATTTGACACATAAATAATAACTGATTATATGTCTAGGTACATAAATGTCAGTTCAACAAAAACTAGTGCAATAATTGGATTTTTTAATTTTAAAATCAGCAAATCATAATTATTTATCAAAATATACCTAATTTTGTATGGAAAAGCAATGCGTAAAAATAAACATTCTGAAATTTTAAAGGCGTATTTTGAATTTCTAAAGCGTGAAATACGCATCTAGAGGCGTTATCGCGATCACTGGTGCAAGGAGATTTTTCTCCGGTGATATTTTTATAAATAAGAGCCAACAGGTTAAACATGATTTCAAGTTGGTTTAACGGTGTTATTCGAAAAAATCATGTGATTTTGGTACATAATTACAAATAAACTAATTATGCCAGGCACTTCAAAACTTTGAAACTGTCTCTTTATAAGTTGTATTACATACTGCGAAGACAGGCCAATCTGTATCAGTTTAAAAACTTTTAGAAAAAATTCTTAAAAATCGGAAATTTTCGCAAAGCGTGTCACTCTTCGAAAAATCTTGCAGCTCAGATCTTTGTTTAAGAATTTTTTCTGAAAATTTCACAAAAGCCACATGTTTTCGCTTATCGCAGTGTGTAAAACAGCTTATGAAGAACCACCTGGAATTTTTTGGAGACCATGGTTCTATTAGTTTATTTCAATTTGTGTACCAAGACTTAAGGCTGTTCTTCGAAAGAAAAGAACTGTTTTAAGTGCACCGAAAAGGAGGACGATCGCCTCCTTCTTGGATCAGCCACCGGCTTTCCTTCATATACAAAACTACGAACGGCCGCAACTTATCTGAACAGGTTTTGAATTAAGTCGTTCTAATTCTCCTTCTGTAATCACAATTAACATACAACTTTTTTTTGCAATGATTCCGTTGCAATTCTGTGAATTAAGCAATTCTTTCGAGCTACTTTATTCTACCGCTTTCCCGAATTGCTCCTTTTGGACAGAATGTAAAGCTGGGAAACTTTTAACGGTAATTTCTGAATTTTCGAACACATTTCTAATTTGAAAGTGCGAGGAATTGTCTTTGTTGATATTCCAATTTTCTGTAAAGTGCAATCTGCATAATTAATGTAAATTTTTAATGAAATAAAGTTTCCAAGTATTGTTGGTAATCATGCTGTTATTGTTTCCTTACACTACCTTGATATTATCTTCGACAAATAAACTCGAGGGATTGTTTTTGAGTTAATTGAAGAATTGTAAAGGGCTATATGCGTAAATTACAGAAACAAAGTTTTGGTAGATAAATTTCTGGTGTTTTAAAACTGCTACAAGCCTTGTAGCTCGGAGAGCTGTATGATTTACATCAAAACGTTATATAATGGGTAAATCTAGTTAATATGAATTGCTTAGCATATAAACCGTTCAATTCAGTTTAGTGCCTTCTGAAATTTCATGCATATCTCCCCGCCCCCCTCCTCCCAACGAGGGGGTGGGTCAATTCCCCAGACTATAGGAACTCATATTTGTAACTAGAAAATCAACCAGTATATTGTATGTTTGAGTGACTACGAATGCTGGACACAAAGATAAAATTGGCTACCAGGGTACGAAAGATTTTGAAGCTGGCACCAAAAATTTCTGTAAACTTTTATAAGCTGGCTACTAAAACTAATCAGATCAACACAAAAATCTTAAATTTTCGTATTAACGGTAAATTGCAGCTGTATTTGTTTCCCTTGACTTAAAAAAAAATTGAATCACTGATGCGGTGAGAAGTAAAATCATCCCTCTTGGAAATTCTCAACAAATCTAGCTGTTTGATTGGGAGGGGTGGGGGGAACCTTCAAAAACATATCATTTAATCGATTTTGTTGTCAAAAATAAAACTTAAATATAAGATCATATAACGTACTTTCTCTAAAATGCATTTTCCGTGTATAATTATTCTGTTAACGAGTTTACACTTTCACCCCCCCCCCTTTTTTGGTGGTTGGGGGGGGGGGGGGTTTTTGTAAGCTATATTTATCGTCTCTATCATATATGATGCATTGTTTTCTCCAGAAATTCCTCCAAAATTGTTTACGATCAAACTGTTCTCCAAAGCTAAATAAATGTGTTTTATTGCTACTAAATAATGCAGAATAATCCTGCTGTACCCCCGGAAATTGATTTCTATTTAGAAATCTAATCCGTTTAAAGTCTTGTCACTATGCACTGCACATTTATTTTTGCCAGGTTCTGCACTCACGTGCAGCGCGGATCAGTTATTCGAAAGGCCGGGTTTGGCGAGCCTTATACAAACTTCAACTCAGCGGAAACATTTTCTCGATCGGTTTCAAAATCGGCAGTATACAGTGTATTTACGCAGTCTTTAATATGTGGAAACAGAGATTTGTCAATCTATCGTATTTGACTTCCTTGTCCAAATACGGGTGCATTCTCTCTCCTAGGAGCGCATGTTGAGTATGTTACGGCCATTGGTTTGTAGGGTTGCTCCATGGACTGAAATTCAAATGAAACTTCGTCGTATTTTTCGTTCTTCAAAGCTGGACTTTATTTTATCTATACTGTTTTGTGTAGTATTGCGGAAGCAATTTCTTTTATTGGTGACGTTTGCGTGTGCGCGTTGCTTTTAACTCGCCGGGAAAAAAATAGTATTAAATAAATAATTGAAGTGTTTCTTTTCTTCTATTTATTTTTAAGCTAAAATGCATGTTGAACTAGGATTTTAGATTGATGCATTATTCTTAGGATTTTTGTGTAGATTAAGTGATCGCAGTAGTGGTAGGGACTAGAGATGAGACGGGCTCAGTCCGATCCCGAAGCCCGAGCTCGGGCCCGTGAAAAATGTCTCCTTTATTGAGCATACTCCTTGAAACAGATTTTAAAGGTTATTCATCGGAAAAATAAGCGTACTGATGTGATGCTAGAACTTGCAACAAAATAATTGCTGGGTAAAAAGCTAGCTTTTTCGCACAATTTACTCAAATGAAAAAGTACAACACATTATTTAGTATGTGTGTTAAATTGCTGTTAATTCAAAATTTTGGCCTCATTATTTACTCCTTTTTTGTTAATTGCTAGCAATGCATATATTCATATCGTATCATAAAATTATTTTTAAAAAGTAATTTTGATCCTATCAACTAAATTTTTATATGCAAATTTCTTAAATTTATTATGCAAAATCTCTTTCCTGGATGCGTTTTAAATATAACATTTTTTAAATGTCGCTATACGAGATTTATGGCTTGTATTTTTCTGTATCTAATATATCTAACTACATACGAATGTTTGTCACTGATGTGACTACTCACCGAAATTTTTAATAAAAATTGAAACGTTATTGTTATTATTTGATAAACGTGGATTTAGAGAATTAGAAAGTGCTTAAGAGTTTGCAACTATATTTATCTTTAATTTGCACAAACAGCAAAATTTATCGTATTCTATCACTGAAGTAATTGAATTGCATTTATCTTTAGTTGAAATTTCGGTCTCGGGCTCCGACATAGTAATATAGCTCGGGCGGCTTCAAAAAATGAGCCCGAACTCATCTCTAGTAGGGGACCCCCCCCCCCCCCAAAAAAAAAAAAAAAAAAAAAAAAAATGCTTAGATGAATGTGAATGAATCCATGTATTTAGCCTAATGTGTTTCATACATCTTTTCTATGTTTAAATGGTTGATTGAGTATTTTAACATATCATTAGTTATGTATGCTACTGTCTCAATCGCAGTTGTATGGTTACCATAGTGTATTGTAAAATAGGAATGTTTCTTTGGGATCTATTTAAAATAGTAAAATATAAATAGTAATTTTTTTGTATCGCACCAGGAAAAGGCATAAACAGGCAAGGGCCGCCAACAAGATTTTTGGGCCCCAAAGCAGACATTTACGAAGGACAGGCGCCTCCTCTCTCCCCCCCCCCCCCTCCACACACACAGTATTTTATCGGATTTGATTAAGTAATTTACGTATAATTCTAAAATTCTTAATGTATACAGGAATCATTTGATACAATTAAATCTATTTTATTTTTTTAAATATTGAGTACTCGCTATTTGAAAACTACAGCAGTTATTATAAAATTCGTAGCCAAATGAATAACGCAGAAATGAAAAACTTTAGCAAATACCAGTGAGAGTTAATGTCGTAGAACGATTTCGAATAAATCTCACTGGTGTTTGCTAACGTTATTTTTTTCTGCGTTAAAGCAGAGTTACCTTCTTTATCAATAAATTCGTAATATATGATTCGCAATATTAAAAATTCCAAACGTACCACTTGCGCGCTCCCCCAAATCTGCGGTCTTGAACAGATGTGGCTACCCCAACTTCGCTTAAAAACCTCTCACTTGAAAGCCTGAAGGAAAATGTCCTTACAATACTTTCTTTTAAATTCTCTGTGTGAACCCCGCACCATCTCCTCAAAACTTTGTCACTCTTTATTTGTATGTTTCGTTTATGTTTAACATTTTTAATTCTAACTTTTTCCCCCCTTTATTTTTTAGGTAAGTGCTTTGTTTTCGATCGGTATCACTTTCATGATTTGCAATGGGATAGTAATTGTGAAGATTAGGTAAATAAAACAATAGATTGCTTCCTAATACGGGGGTGATTCAAAAAGTAAGGTAACAAGTCCTTTAATAAAAAAGTTTATTAAAAATTCAAAGAGGCACAAACATTGCAAAGCGTTTGGTACACATTATTTTTCAACAGTCTCCGTGGACATCAAAGTATTTGTTCCAGCTTTATGCCAATCTCGAAATCGGCGTTGAAGAAACCAGGGCCCTGGTCGCTGAGCCAATTAACCACGACTACTTGAACTGCGCCGTTGGTTTGGAAATGTCGCCCTGCTAAAGTGCTTCTTCAAAGTCCGAAAGAGATAGGAGTCATTAGGTGCGAGATCTGGTTTGTGGAGATGTCCAGTGTATCGGAAGCGCTGTAATTAACCACGGGGCATCAAGTGGCATTTGATTGCTAATGATTGTATGTTGTACCTTGGAATTTCATTCTTTCGGGGAATATGTGAGACCTCTTTCTACCTTACTTTTTGGACCACCTGCGTATTTCTATTTTGTATTAGTGATTAAATTTGTTTCCTAGACGACTTCTTACTTTAACAACAGAATAAAACAGTTTTCCAAAAATGAATGTTGATTTAGTGCTACAAATTTAAACATTAAGGAAAGAAGACTAAGGTCGTATCCTACCTTAAATAAAATCAATTTTTTAACTATCAGTTGAGAGATCAGAGCATATATATTAATATATATATTAATATATATATATATATAGTGTGTATACTTTTTAATTAAAGTTGTGAAATTTGTCGATAATCCACCGCGCTAATCCAAGACGTGAAAACTGCTCGTATTTCTGTAGCTTCTTTAAATTATATTTAACTAGCTGCGTGCCCGTTCTTCGCACGGTAGGAAACGAAAAATTTCCTCACATGTGTAATTCGAATTAATTCCAGTGATGTGGAATCTAGAAAAAGCAAAATTATTTCACTCTTGACTTAAAATTTGCGTCATATATATAATAACCTGAGATCATTGCAATATAATGACACACACATTAAAAAAAAAAAAAAAAAAAAAATCAGCGTCATTCATTATCAAAAAAGTGAAAATGGACCGTTTGCAGTGAACTTCTCACTTTCAAAATATCTTTTTTCCGCAGACATGCCGTCTTTTAGGTTCACGTTTTAGCGTTAAATAGCTCGGACACTACATGAAATGGACATTTTTATTATTTTAAAAATGCGTCACCTTCTCTTCAACCTTTTACAAAAAGAAAAGAGGTAAAAGATAAGATTGCGCTATTTATAAAGGCTTTAAAATTGTTTTTCTAGATTATGCTGTTTAATTTTTCTTCTCACAAATAAATCCAGTATTTATAAAAGGAAATCGAGCCAAGCAAGGAAATCGTCTGCTTGGACGTAAGAATAACTATGTACACAAAACGAAATCTTTGGAATGAGAAACTTTTTTCACGTTTTCAGAAGAGTGCTCGTTGTAATTGCTTCACAACGGGCTTTGACTTTTAGTTGTACAATAACAGTAGTATTTGACGCATTAAGGCAATAAACAGATGTTTTAATTCGAATTTCGCAAAAAATCGCTTCGAGATATGGCGCGGGACCCGTTTTTATTTATTTTTTTCAATTGGCAATTTTAATCTTTGTTACTGTATCCATGACAACCAAACCGCAAGATATCAAACCGAAATTTATAAGCAGGTGCTACTGAAATGAAAATCCTTTTTTACTTAAAAATTCGTAAAAATTCTCCTAATTTATATTTTTCCTCCGTTCTTCTTTTAAAAGTGGGTGAATTGTGTGCTCAGTCTTTTGCCGAAATATAAAAAAGTTATGACAGATAGAATTCAAGATGCAGCAGTTTTAAAAATATTTTACGAAAGTCAGCGTCAAATTTAATTTTATTTGAAAAATTCCCAAAAATCTGCAAATTATGTTATAGTCCGAACAAACAGTTTTTAAAAGAAAATTTTCTCCTATACGTTGATGTAACTATCGTTTTCTTGCGAGTGCAATTACCGGCGTTATTATGTATTACGCAAGAAAAATCGCTAAAAATCGGACAAAACATAAAATAAAACATTTTCTAATTAGAATTTCGAAAAAATCGCTTCGAGGGGTGTCGAGAATTAGAAATTTTCAAAATGCATTTGATTAAGTATTTTTCAATTTATGCTGCGTGTTGTTCTGAACAGATAACAAAATAGGAGTGAAAATGTACTTGAGCAGGCATAGTCAAATGTTGTTATTATATAAAGTCCTTTTGACGTCAAATAGCCATTTAAAGTATTTCCATGGGGATAAATTTTAAATTATTTAAATAAGTAAGAATAATACTGTTTTTAATTTCTATTTCGAGAATAGTCGGTGTTTCTCTCATCATTTTCGAGATTGGCTTAGTTTAAATTGGGAAGCCCTGAAAATGAATTTTTACTGTAGCCATGATTTCATAGTAATAATAATCGTACACGTTAATATAAAATTTCCTTCAGCAAAAACCTTACAAAAAAAAATTACGTTCAAATCAAAATATATTGACTATAAATTTAAAATTTGAGTGGCGTATTTCTCTAAAGCGACTTTAAATTACGACTATTTATTTCTTTCTCATTCGGTATTTATAGTTTCATCTTTTTGAACTTCTAGTCTCGTGACGTTTACTAATTAACGTTCACGAGTATTAATTAAAAATCACAGTAAATAGGGTTTTCTGACTATTTTTATTTGAGAAATGCCGATTTCAATAAATGAACTTTCTGTGCCCGATTTATTTCGATATTTCCTGCAAGTCCATACGCCATCAAAATTAATCTCCACGCTTTTGTCTATGGCTTTGAGTGCAGATGAAAATTACCTTATCTGTATCCATTTAATTTGTCTCCGCCATCTTAATGTTTCTCCCCGGCTTCTTGTCTTCTTAGCTATGTTTTAATTTTTTTCCCCCCTTGGATTTTGTTTCCTAATCAACTCGTCCCAGTCTCAACGGGAACGGAGTTTAAGAGATAGAAGTGTAATTAAGTTAAGGAAGGCTTCGAATTTCTTTCTTTTGATTTCAATGCTTTTTTTACTCCCTTTCTCTTTTGTATCTTTCGGTATTGTCTAAGGAGGCACCATAAAAAGTATTTGCTTTCGCCCGGTTTCATTAAACTGTTTTGTGCACCCAAGAAGGTTAGTGCAAGATGTTTTTAATCCCTGCTTATATGAGTGAATTAACCGTCAGAATATATCTCCCCGTACATTTTTACGTTGTAAATTAAACGTTGTAGTTTCTGCTCGTTATCTTATTGCTTAGGAATCAATTTGGAAACAATCTTCATTCTGTAATTTTGTATTATATGACAGTTTTTAACGGGGTTTCTTTCATGAATATAGCTGATTACTAATTTGTACATTATGAGAATGACATGACAATTTGCGAGTTTTGTTGTATTTAATTAGTGCACAAATGATTTTTACGTGTTTCAAATCAGAACATGAGTAATATTTACTTTTTAAATAAACCTTCTATATTTCTTTTATGCATAAATTCAGATTAATCATAAAAATAGCTGGTTTCGTGTATTATCTAGATAGTTTTTTGCATTGCCATAATCATTTTTATTACCTTATGTTCTATGGTGGAGTATAGACATGTTTAGTTAACGGAATAACGCGCTTTTGGAAAATAGCTCAAATTGAGGAGATTTTCGTCCAATGCACAGACTGCTTACGATTAACGTTTTTACGTGAATATTTTATTAGTATAAAATGAGAGGTAAATCTATTATGGAGAAAAATGCACGTTTGAGGGTTTTAGTTGCAAGATATACAGAAATCAAATGCCAAAATATGAGTGTGAGGGCATGAAAACAAAAGTTATGCATTTTAATAAAATTAAGAACTTGGTAACATAATCTATAATTAAAAAAAAAAGATCAAGCTTAACAAAGTTCTTAGTTTTAACATTTTAAAAGCAAGGGTTTCTTATTAATGCATATTATTATTAATTTATGTTCACTTTAGTCTTATATTTGAAAGAAAACCTGTTTAAATGGCTCAAATGCATTTGGAGAGGATTCGTGCATTATTCTTCCTTCATTCCTATCTGTCGTTTAAAATAATAAATTTGAATGGTAATCGACCGTTTAATTTGCTTTTTTTCCTTCATCGTGCTTTCTTTCCTTTGACTTCTAGTTTTATGTTGTACTTCTTAATAGACTCGTTGCTGTCTCGTGGGAGAGGTTGCTCAGAGATGAGAAAGTAATTATGTTAAGAATGGCTTCGAAAATGTTTCTCTCAGCCTATGTCTCTTTGTACTTTTATTTCGGATGTATTTTTCCCATCTTATTTAAACTAAAAAACAATTTTTTTTTCTTCCTTCATGGCTTTTTTTTTCTTTCCTTCATGGTTTTCGTGGTGGCGGAAGTTTCATTTTATATCTATTAAAAAAAAAAAAAAAAAAAATCTGCATCAGCCTTGGTTGTTAACAATTAACTACAATTTAATATTTAATTTAAAAAAATCTTTATTTACTGAAAATAATTATTTTATATTTGACATGAATTGCTGGGGACACAAAGTCTACATGTGATAAAAGGGAGAAATTTCCAACATTTAATACGTTGACCTAGCGATACAGTTTTAGCAATATCAGCTCTGCAGTTGTTGAGCAGGTCTATTCACTCAGCGTGTGGTGTTTGTACAAGTTTGAAGATGTAATGTCGGATAGTTTTGATTAAAGCTTCTATTATATTTCTTGAAACAAAAATAATTGTTTGGGGCGCGATTTCATCGTTTTCCGTTATAGAGAAACTGATGTATGAAAATGTTTTAGCATTATATCTTTCATGCTATGCTATTTCGAAATTTTTTCTCCGAATATATTCGAATATTACAAACAATAAAATTTATATTATTGTTTTGTACTGATTGTTTGTAAGAATTTTTAAGCTCTTCGCACAGCCTTTTCTAATTAGCCGAAAACAATAAATCCAAGGTCTTACAATAAACCAGTACGTTCTAAACGTTGGCAGAGTTTTTCTGTAATAAAATTTCTAGTCGAATAAAGTCCAAAATTACTTAACTATATCAACCTTTTTTGTGTGTCTTCATGCTCATTCTTTTGCTTTACATCTAGTAGATTTTTCTCGTTGTTACATTTCTAACTCTAATGCTATCTGTTTCTCTTATCTTTTAAGCTAACTTGTTGCAGTTTCATTAGCAGAACCCTTCTTCGGCAGATTAAGAACTTGTGGATAGTTACGAAACATATTGTCCTTCTTGAATGGTCTTCATTTTTGAGCTCAATTGGCACAAAAAAGCCCTTTAAGGAATTCTTATCATAAAACCATTAAAAATGTCGCAAATGATATCTTATCCACTAGCAGTGGCGTATCTAGGCAAAAATAAAACTATTGTATTTCTCTTAGTAAGTAATCACTAGCCAATTCCTCGTAACAGCTGGCATGCCGGAAAAAATCGAGGAACACCAGCATGCCAGAAAAACCCGTATTTACCAGCATGCTAGAATATACGAGGCGCTCTTATTGGAAACACGACGGTTAGTACTATTTTTTTCCCTCCCGCATTTTTCATAAAAGTTCCAATCGCGACATTCTTAAGAAAATGGAGAGCAGGAATTCTCAAGTCTGGCTAACATCGATCTTCTTCTTATCTAACGATTGCTATTGGGTAAGATTTGCTAGGGAAAAAGTTTCAGTGGATTTCATCCAACAATCTTTTACACAATAGGGTTTATACATAAAGAAACGCAGAGAGTTAGCATAGTCGCCTTCAAGTAGTAATTTAGAAAAACGAAATCAATAAATGATTTTAAAAAATTACTAGCTTTGATGATATCGAGGAGAAATCTGCATTAACTGATCTCTGGTGATGGTTGCTAAATAGCCCTTTCATTAATCTTGTTCTTTCTTATAAAATAAAGTTATAGATTTACATTCCTTTCCCTTTTTTGCAAGTGGCACATTCAGCCAAATAGACGGCCAATAATATTTCTAAGTCAAATTCGTAATAGATGGTAAGCATGCATTTATTACTTGAATAATTAATGGGATTTATATTATTATTTAAGAGTTTTTATATGATCAATCTCTTTGATAATAACTTTAGCAATGATATTCAGTGTTAAAATTCAGCGTCGGGGAAAAAAGTTTATGGGAAGAAGCATGAAGTACTTTTTTTGTCAATCACTCGAGTATATTGCAACAAAAGTTAAAGAAAAAATTTTAAAAATTGAGTACAAATGCTGTTATGCACTGTCTGCTCATTGTCATTGATATTCTTTAGTATAAGGGTTGCCCAAATGAAAAGTGGACAAGTGCGATATCGTCGGAATGAATGCATCGATAGCAGCGCCACTGCACAAGTATATAAAGGGCGGTATGATGTATGCATGTATGCATCTGGGACGGCGTTTAACCGTGAAACCTGTTTGTAGGTGATTAAGTGCCCGATTCAAACGAAACAGAGTTCTATCGTTTTCCGTTGCGATCGCGGAAATTTTCGACTGATTCCTATGTTTCCTATTCAAGTGAAACCTGTCTATCGCTTTTGGATCACGTGACACTGCGGATGGTTGATAAGAAGATTACAACAACAACGAAGACTCGTTATTTAAAATTACGAAGCAATCCGTTGGAATTATCAGACAGGGAATTCTGCAAAAGATTTAGGCCTGCGGAAAGCTGAATTTTCTCGCCGAACAGAATTTCTGTCGGGTTTATTTTCTGTCGGCCTTTGAGTTCCACTCTAGCAGACACTACGATGCAGGCGCCATCTATAGTCCTTATTTTAAATCGTTTATTGCTCGGTAGGATTTGATGATTGAAACAGCGCGAAAAAATACATGAATAACGAATAATTTCAATTAAAAAATTAAAATAAGCATTCTAGCTACCCTCCTAAACAAATACAAATATTCATATCATTATATTAAGGATGTCTTTGATTGTTAATTATATATCAGAACATAAAATATATAGTAATTCTACCCCTCCATTATAATTATAAACAGCTTCTCTGCTACAGAAAAATAAAATGTAGCAGGCAAACTAGAGAACAATTATTATTCGATAATTCGAACAATTCGACATGATAATTATGACGAACAATACTATTATTAATAATTTTCTTTAAAAAATCTTCATAAATTAAAAATGTACTTCCATGATTATAAACATACAAAAAATATTAACCTAAACCAGTTAAAATTTTAAAACATTAACCTACAATACTGTTGCGGAAAAAAATTAAGACAGTCTGTTGTCCGTTGCAGCTCAAACATAAATAAAAAGTTAGTCGTCGCCATTAAGTTAAAAATTTTTTTCCAGAGAAAGATGCGATTTTTTTTTATTGGTTAACAACGACTTTCTACGTCACCGGAAGTTGCGTTTTCACTCTGTGGCGATAAAGTTTCGATCTAGCAAACCTGTAAGTTCGATCGCCTATTTTGTTTCACTTTGAATACACTTTTGCGATCGCTTGTAAAAGCGATCGAACTTCCAGAGAGAAAACGATCGTTTTGGAGACGACCGATCGCGTTTCGTTTGAATCGGGCCCTAAATTGTGCGAAAGGAAAGTCGCGCTACCTATGGATGCGTCCAGATCAGAACAACGTGCGGTAGTACGGTTTCTGGTTGCGGAAGGTGAGCGTAATGCGGACATCTATCGGAGAATGGCGACCACTTCGAGTGTATGGTGACGGCAGAGCCTTCTCACACAAGGAGTGATCCTTCTGCATGACAACGCCCGCCCACACGTTTCCCAGGAAACCCAGAGGACCTTAAAAATATTCCGTTGGGAGGTTTTGGAGGACCCTCCGTACAGTCCAGACATGTCACCCTGTGACTTTCACATCTTTGGGCCACTTAAGAGAGCCTTACAGGGGAAACGTTTCCATTCGGACGATGGAGTGAAGGTAGCCGTGCGGGACTTCCTCAGGAATCAGCCCCAATCTTTCTACAGCAAAGGTATCGAGCTGCTGCCGCAACGCTGGGACCTGTGTGTCAACGAGCATGGCGATTTCTTTTGATATGCAATAAAGGTATTATTTTTCTTCAACTTGTCCACTTTTCATTTGGGCAAGCCTTATATCTTCTCTTTTGGATTAGCTTCGGTTTTTCCGGCATGCTGAGGATAGACCAGAAGTGATAATCAAAAAACGTCTTATTTTCTGGTATGCTGGCTAATGCTGGGGAATACGTACGTTTGTATGGTCATTCTTAAAAATTTCTTTAGGATGACCATTTTGTTGGCTTGTGTTATGAGAATTAAATGTGTGTTTGTGTGGGGAGGGGGGGGACCCTGTCAGATTTAGAGTCTAAGGACCGTGATTAAAAATAAATATAAATATTTTAGTGATTTATGGAGGCTATTTTGAAAAATAATCTGTACCAAATACCTTGCAATATTCCTGTAGATCTTATTTAATGAAGAATATTTCTGGTTTAAGTACTTGTTACCTTACTTTTGGAACTACTTTCGTACTTTATGCAAAATAAGAGCTTTTTTTTTTATGAAGCTTCTTTTAATTAAAAATAAAAAACAATAAATTTTAAATTTTTTAATTCTCAACTGTTATTCGTAACTGACCGTTACGTAATAAAATATGCTTATATGTATACCTTAAAAAAAAATCATCATACTTTTCAGTTTTGTCAGCCGTTTGTTAAAGCACTGGACACTGATGAGTACAAATTATATATTCGGAGACTTGTTTCTCTCGGAACAAGGCTTTAATAAGAGCTTTTAATTCCTGTACAAACGAGAGCGCCATTGCTCATTAATTAAACTATCGTGTTAGGGTCCTCGAGCCTTCATTATGCACTTCTCCTCCTCTTCACCGACTTAAATAATTGCCACAACCTGCTTCGTAGAGAAAACCTTAACGAGGTTGCTTGTTCTACGTAATCTCGTGGAGTAACATTTTAAAAAGATATTGTATTCATAGTCCTAGTAGGAACTGGAGTGGTGTTGAAAAATGTCCTGTCCTGTAATGTTGACAAATGTTTGAGTGTTGAATTTTGCGGGGGCTCAAAGTTCTGCAATTGTTTGTGTTGGATTTTGTCATTACAATTCAGAAGTTTGTCTTTGCATTGGGAACCAGGATTCCATTCAAGTGCCTGCCTGTTGTAATTTTAATCGGCGCAAAATTCTTTAAAAAAAAAAAAAAAAAAAAAAGATTCTTAAAATTAAGCTTAAATGTTTCATATTTGAGTTTTTCCTTTCTTTGTTTTCGTTAACAATTCCAAACTCTTTTAATTTCTATTTTTTAAACTCGAAAATTTGTCTAATGTTACAGAAATAAACCTGCAAACGCTTGTAAATACAGTGAAAGCCCGATCTATAGTTTCCACATTCATCGTTTTCCCGTATTGATTGTTTTATTTCTATGGTCCCTGCACAAATTGTACTTGAATAACGTTAAAGAAACCCCTCATATATCCTTAGCCAAAAAGTGACTTTCTCGCGTAAATCGCCGTAATTTTTTTCTCCGGACCAAAATGAAATTGAACGTTAAGTGGATCCATATGGCATGCAAACTGTAATTGCTTCTTGGTATGATTTTTTGGTTAATTGATGATCGGATGAACACTGGTTGCGTGTTGAAGAGGATGTGCATAGCGTGAAATTTAATGATTACATTTCCATTTATCAAGACGGTGAAGCATGCGTTATCCTAAACATGGAAGAAACGTGTGATGATACCAAAAAATGAAAATGATGGCGAAGCAGAGGATAATGTTCATGCCGATGAGGCTGAGCCTACACGAGTACGAAGTTTGTCAGAAGCAAGAGCGTTATTTGAAATTGTATGAACTTTTTATTCAAACATAAATCACACAAAAGGTCCAGAAAAATATTGTAAATCCTGAAAACTTACTGTTTCAATGATGAAAAACCCCACATAAAATTACCGATTTTTTAAAATAAATTTCACTTCGATTTATTTGTGTTAAAATTTTGTAACAAATTAGTATTTGTTGGTAAACAGGTATGCGTGAATGCATAGATTGCTTTCTTCGTATTTTGACTTGAACCCGCATTTGTCGTTTTCCTGCATTCATCGTTTTTTCATACGCAGCCCATGAAAAACGATGAATCGAGGTTCTACAGTAGTAGTTTTACGCAAACAACGAAGAATAAGTATAAAATTCTATTTATGAGAAATATTGGGAGAAATATGCTAAAGGTATAATCTCAATCAGCAAAACAAACATATATAATAAGCTGTTCAAGCTTTTTAAACTTCACTGTCAATGTACGTACATGCTATTTCATTGGTTTTGATTTGTATTTTGTTTCTAAGATTTAATTGGTCTTGGCGATAGACCTTCATTTCCATCGACTCCATTAACCCTTTGAAGTGCAAACATTTTCACATCAATACAGAAGAGCAGCTAATACAGTGCCCGATGCTGGAAAAGTGCAGCCGTTGCTATCTCTTCCAGCAACATGCTACTGGTAATTAAATTGAACGTTGGCAACGGATGCATTTTTCACATTGGGCTATTTAACCTTTTTTTTTTCTTTCTTTCCCCAACTAGTTGTGAAAACTGGTGGTTTTACGACTCTACCAACGCTCGTTACAAGGTCAGCTGCTGTATGTTGTTAATGCTGGGAGATTGCCGACTTCTGGTGGTTTTTCTCCCCGGTAAAGATTAGAGTGAATACTTGCCCATTTCTCCGAAGTTATCAAGAGATGCTCTTTACCCAGAAATCTTTGTCTCTCACTTTGGCAATCTGCTTACTTTAATAACAACACTAATTCTCGAACTAGTCCAAACTGCATCTGCAATCTCAGGGGATATCTCATTTTCTTCTGGAATGATTCCATTTATTACCAGTATCGTCAAGTTTTGTGATGAAAACATTTTATTTATAATTCAGTAAGGCTCCATTCCATGCCAAAATTGATTTTGCGCTTGCATGAAAAATTATGTGGCACAAATTAAGGTACGCGAGGTCTCGGAAACTTTGTATCTCTTCCATTAATCATCGACACGGAAATTTATGCCCACTTTACTTATAAGTGTATTAATAAAGTTCACCTTCTATAAGTTTCATTAAATCTTTTATGTGTTGAACAGATGAAATACATTTTATACTTTTGTTAACTCTTGTATTGAGTATAAATATAGCTATAGACGAATGTGATTTAACTAAATAAATAAAACAAATAGTCAGGCTATTTAATGGAATTTATGAGTACAAACATTTTATTTTTTCATGCGTGCTTAGATATTATATTATATGCTATTGCCTTATAGTAAATTCAGTTACCAAATTCGATCGCTGATACCAAAATTGCAACTTTGGCAATTTTGGTTTAAACATAATCCAAAATTGCCAAAGTTTCTTTGCGCTAAAACAATTATATTTCTATTGAATCAAGATATAATTTGAACCAGTGACCAAAGAATATGTTCTTTAAAATAGGTATCCGCCTAATAAAGGGTGCGTTTAATTCAGGTTCTGAAGTAAAGAAAAAACGACGACATCATGCTTTTTATCCTTTAAAAAGTTTTTACAAAATGTAATCCACCTAGATATAATGTTCTTCCGAAAAACCCTTTGCTTCCCCCCCCCCCCCCTTTACAAAGTAAGAGTAGAATTTCTTACTACGCTTTTTGAACTGCATATAACATGTTATCGAAATGAATTTGTCTTTATTTTATATTAATCTATTATATGAAATATAAGGTCTTTCTTTATCTTGCATTTTTTTTTCTTCTTTCTTCATCATTAGTTTTGTGATAACGCTTCAATATTTCTTGTCCAAAGCCACGATCCTTTTGGGATATATTGCTCTCCCTTTTTTTATAGATTAAAAGTGCTTAAGCGGCCGTGAACAACCACAAATTGAGGTCCATGAGAGAGTCTGTATAGGAAGGGAGGAAAAAGTCTAGAATAATTTATAATTTTTATCTAGAGTTTTGGAAATTGTGTGTGTATGAAAAATGAGATTAGCCAGCTGAACTGTATTGAGTGGTACCCAGGCGACAAATTAATTTTACTTTTATCTTGTTCACGCGTGTTAACAATTTTTTTGTTGAAGTTGTGATATAGTTTTTTCATTTAATTGTTTTTGCTGAACTACTTTTAATTAACTATTTATTAATTAATTACTTTACTTTTTAAATTTACTTTTTTCTTTTCTAATTACCGCGGTCACGCTAAAGTTATTTTACCCACTTTGTTCAAGAAAGACTCGTTTCTTAAAAACCACCAGATCCCCGATACACGTTTACCGACACTTGGCAGACTTGAGAACCTACTGTTTCTAAGTGTTTTCTTAGTGTTATTGAAATAGGACCCATAAATTTTAGGAGCCAGCGAGACCCCTAAATTTTTACAAACAACTGAATAAGAATTGTAGTTGATAGTTCTTTAGAAAAAGTTTTGAGGTTAAGTTATGGTTAAGTATTTATATTCATGCGACTTATTTTATTTCAACCTGTTACTTATCTACTTTAGTCGTACAGGAAAAAAAAAAAAAAAAAAAATTCTCTGCTATTCGCCGCTTGTTTGAGTATTCTTTCAGAATTAACATGGATGCTGCGGGATCTTCATCTAAAAAATAACTGTAAATTATTAACAAAATTACGCCTGTTCCCAACTTTCCTACTTGGGCATGCTCTACCTCTTCCACTCTGGGTAGTAATAATCATGCATTTAATAATAGTTTTCGTCAGTTTACTAGCAAACATATCGATTTAACGTGTCTTTTACTATGTTGCGTGTTATGGGACTTCTTCCTTTTTCCAATTTAAAACTCACCTGTTACGCTTGCATGGGGGAAAAACCGTCGCGTGACTTGACGCATTTTGTAATGGACTCAGGACAGCATTCTAGAAAACTGACAGTCACACTTTACGGTTTTGAGATCGTTGATTACAATACGTTATTTTGAAGAATATTTTTTTTTTTTTTGAGACTTTATTTTGTGCCATACTACGAAGTGTTCTTAATTTTGTGCATTAATTACACTAAGGCAGTTGTAAGAAACAATTTAAATGACAACAAAATTTCCAAAACAAAACTCGGTCCCAAAAACCTTGAAGCTATCGATTTTACAATTTGTTGAGTAACAGACCACCTGCTGATTAAAAAAATATCCCAGTGAATGGACGATATCGATACCAAGCTATTTCAGTCATATGGTGCGAGAAAATAAACAGAACCGCGCGAATTAATTGGATCAAGCATAAATTAAATGTTTGGATTTTCTAGCTTTAGGTAAACATCCAAGAGAGGGGGGGAAAAAAAAATTCCCGCCAGTTATCGGTTGCTTGAAAAACTGAATGCTTCCTCAAACTCTCTCTGGTGACCTAATCCGATAAATTTGTAAATTGAAAAAATTTCTAATACTTTTATTTCGAGAGAAGGGGGAGGGGAAAGCTTAACTACTGACTCCTTTAAAAAAAAAAAAAGGCTTTAGCTTAACCAATTGAAACAGGAATGTCCGCAGTTTCTACTTGCCAAGAAATTCAGAACATGTTTAACTTTACATTTCTTTAGAGGAATAACCAATTGCTATTAAAGCAGATGAGTTTGATACCTGTTGCATAATGATAGCCGAGACTTTTTGTTCTTAATATTTTATTTATATTTGAGTGCGGGTGAAATGCAAATTAAGAAGGGGAGGGATTTTAATAATCCCTCCCCTTCTTAAATTAGGGAGGGATTATTAAGATCCCTCCCCTAATTTTAAAAGAAAGAAAAACCTGCGATTTTTTAAGATTAAAGTTATTTTTTTAAATATTGAAATGTTTCTTTAAAAATGTATGGCCTATTCTACTCTTTTCTGCTAGAAAATAGTTGATCACCCTACTAATAATTGCAAAAAATCCTTCGGGATATTTCAAAGCGGTCGTTTGTTGCATAGTTATGGCATCAGACATTATTTATGTGTTCCAGGAAACAGAAGAAATGACGGGAGTTTTGTTTCATTCGCATCAACAAAACCAACGACATTCTAAAAATAAAGAATTGTTTTTATTTTTAGATTAATTAATCGGCTGAAATTTCAGTTTTGGAAATCTAAAAATGAGCCGAAACTTATCCCTACTGTTCAAATGTATAAACATTTTGTGAAATTTTAGTTCATACTGTTAGTTAGAACTTTGTAAACTACACACATTAACCACACGTACAGTTTTAATCTAGAAAACTAAAATTTACACCTGCTGCTCATCATAAATCAAATACAACTGCAGGCCACAATAATTCTCACTTAACGCTTGTTTTATATCCAGTATCATCCATCTTGCCCCACTCCACGAATCGGATACTACGTTTTCCATCTGTCGGCATAGATACATTTTCCTGCAGATCAATACTTCGGATTGTTACGTTCTTTCTCCCTAGCTGTTTCTATGTTACAACTTAACATGCGTATCTTTGTCCTTGAATATCTACATATTGAGCTCTATGTAAGTTTGGAAGAAAGTGAAGGAGTAAATATTACTTTACTGTCTGTACATAGTCAAACAAATAAAACAGACTTTACTTTCCATACATAATGAATTAATGTTGTGCCTATTTTTTTTTTTTTTTTTTTTTTTGTTGTTGCAGAACTTTGTTTAATAATGTTACATTTAAGTACAGACTACAATATTTCTGTTGCAGCCGATTTTTTCGATTCTAATGTGCAAATTGCGTGAGCATGATTGGAAAAAAGTTTAAATTATTAAATATCTTTATTTGCATCCCATATGCATAGTGCAAATTTAAAAAATACTTGAAGGGTCAGAAACAACTAAATTTATCATTGAAATATTCTCAACTATGCATTATGTATTCTTTAGATTTTGAACTGGATTAAATGTTAAATTCAATCGTGAGAACTACAAAAATAATTTTATAAGTAGTTGCTGAGAAAAATAAACTCGCAGCAAGTAATGTTAAAAAAGAGAGAAGAAAGTACACCGAGCGCTCTGAAAAGGGAAAAGCGGCCAATTTCAAATCCTGGAGTAAATTTCATTGGTGTTTTAACGAGCTAAAATCGGATCTTGAAGGTCAATAGCGGCAGAGACTACACATACTCTTTACTAGAGATTCAATTAGCAGAAGATGGATTACGAAGTACAACCAACTTAGGAGAGGAAGATTTTACATTGAAATGGTCTGCGATTTAAGTGGATATCTATAGAAGGCACGAGAGAATCTTTAGGTCTGTAGAAATGCCTCCTACCTTCCAATTCCTTTCTTCAGTTTTTTCTATCTGGGCGTGCAAAAAGGGCATGTGGCGTCAGCAAATGTCCTTTCTTCTCCTTCGCAAAGTCGCATTTTATGGTGAAACCAGGTGTCCTTAGAATAGCATGCAATTTTGATGTATTCGGAGCAAGGATTATGAATCTACACAGTTCATGCTCAAGTTGTATTCTACCTATAAACTTAGTTAATATCGTCAATAATTCCTCATATTTCTCATTCTGTCTTAAAATATGCTAAAGACTATGTGTTAATCATTTTAATTATGTTTTTAACTGCATTGTACGCGTAAATTTTCTGAAGTACATGTATTGAGTTGATTTTTGCTGAGCCGAAGACGGAGCGAAGCTTAGTGATTAAAATTTGCGACATTTGCTTGCTAACTCCTCCAAGGTAGCTCATGTGATCTTGACCAAATGTCGCAGTGGCCGTGGTGTAGATGGAACTAAAGTGAAATGGTAGGGATCAATCCTGTCGTTGAAGAATAATCTTAAAAACATTTTCCTGTGGACTTATCATTATCTTATTATTTTGCTTTGTTTCTGCGATGTTTTTTCTATCAATAATGCTCACCGATTCCTGACGGCCTCAACGGGCCGACATCAAGTGAGTCAGCCCTAGTAGAACCCGAATTTTTCAAGGCGTAAAAAGTTTCAAAAATTTATTTCATTTAATCTTTTCTCATCCCACTTATCTCCTCAGACACGTACTTTCAAAAGAAAGAGCTGTTGGCTCCCGATTTACCTTTTTGCATGATCCCAAGAATTTTTATGGCTAGCCCATATGGCTTCGATTTCTCGTATTATGTGTGGGAAGTTTAATGATTTCCGTCTCTATCTCCAATTCAACTGAGATTTGTGTTTTTAGAATTTCGGAAATAGTTCCCTTTTTTCGAGGACTGAATTTTTATGAGTCCTGTGCTTGGTGCGGAATTTTAGTGCGTGTTTCTACCTCTGCCGTTTTGTTTTCCTTTTTCTCTACAAAATTACGGTTTGGTGCCGTTGTTCTTTAGTGCCTTCTTCTGTTATAGTGCAATATTTTATTTTGGTATTCGTCTAAAATTATAGCTTCTGAAACTTGGATTGATCTGTTTTTATAGGAATGCTTTGAGGAAGATATATTATAAGACAGGTTTGAACAGTAAATTTGGTATTGTAAAAAAGTTTATATACATACAGTAATCTCGCTACAACGAGCTTTACTTTTACGAATATTTCAGTCTAACGAATAAAGTATTTCTGTTAATTAAAAGCCGTATTAGTACAAAATAATGTAATGGTATAAAATTATTTTCCTGCCAACAGATGGCGGTACCAAAAGTATAATTGATTCAATGCAAGAACTTGATGTGTATACAAAATTCAATAAATAAAGGCACCCAATATTATTTTAGTCAAGATTCCAGGCTGAAAACACCTGTAGCATTAATAAGTTAACTTTTATAGTAAATCTTGTTCTTTTGTCGGCTATGTTTATTCATATCATATTTGGAATGTTAAATCACACTCGCTTGTCCGCCATCTTGTTTAGGAGTAGCGTTTACCGTAATCAGCCTCCGCTAAACGTGAGCGTGCGCAATATGGTAGAAGACCATTGTAGCGGCTAACGTTACCGTTAGCGGAGGAAGAAAAGTAGCGCAAAAACTCCTATCATTTCTTTAAAGAATTATAAAGAGTTTTAAATTTTTGAAAGTATTCCATGCTTTATTTACGCGCTGGAGAGTAATTTTTCTAAAACAAAATGTACGTAAATCTGTCAGAGATTAATTTAAGTATTTAAACGCTTTTATGTTTACATCACTATTGTAAAATATCTGATAGATCACGTCTGACAGTATCGGATTTCGGTATTATTGACAACTAGATACTCATAATTTGTGGTTTTTTGGTCAAGAGTGGAGAATATTAAAGTTCTTATCGTATAATCTCCCATTAAGGGATGTACGTCAAGGATAATTGCTTGAAAGTCGTGGTGCAAAAATTACAGTAAACTCTTTCCACCAGGGACTCTTAAAAAAGCTCCACAGAAATAAATGGTGGGGAAAAAGTTTTATGAAATTTTCAGAAAGATATCTTTGGAATTGCGTAAAACTTTTGGATGGGATGGAATTGCGTAAAACTTTTCAATAAATGACATATTCTGTAGTGTTTCCAGTTTTGCAGAATTTTTCCCAAAATCTTTCGTAACTGATACAGGTGTACATAAGTCACGTGTCGACCCCCCCCCTCTCTTTTTAATGGTACAGCCATAAGACTTATCTACTACTCTGCTAGCGCCCAGAAAGTAATACCCTGTGCCCCTCCTTCCCCTCATCCCCTTTTACAATTATTTGCAATCGATTGTACTCAAACCAGTAAATAAACACTGCAACTTGCAAAATTACTTTAAACAAATTCTGTCCCGTTATTGACTATAGTACTTGAGTGGGTGGAAAATTTTTAAGACCTATGCAAAGGAGAAATTTTGTCAACACAACTTTAACGATTTACGATTCGATAGGTACAGGTTCAGCAAGTGTATAAATTATCGATTTTTTTCTACTGTGTCCCCGAATCTTTCTTTATTTGTACTATAGGGTGCTCTCGCAGCAGGAATGGGAATATATCCACTGTTTTGAATGCAGTATTGATCTTTCTTGTGTCTTTATCCCTTTACAGAACAATTTGAGATCCAGGCATATTTTAAATATTTTCTTTGCACATTTTGTCTTCTTATACGTTAGTTAAAGGTTATTAGTCATTCAAATGTGGAGGGAAAAAAAAAAAAAAAAAAAAGGTATTGTATACAATTTTCACTCTGTCCTCAATTGGTAGCATGGGTCATTTCTGACTTCTTATACATTGATTTCAAAAACAAAATAAACTGATGGGTAGTTCAAATAATAAGTGAAATTTTAAGAATTATTGAAAGATTTATAAGTAAATAGATATGAATTAAGTTCGAAGGGGGTAGCTCTGTAAACATTTAAGAAATTGGCTATTTTCAATTTTTTTGTCCACCAATGATAAGAATACAACATCTGTTTCAAAAAATCAAGTCATCTTTTAATTAATTGTCATGTTTCAACTAAAAGTCATTTTTTCCCTAATTTTTTTCATGTCAGAATCGATAAAATTTCTCTTTTGAACAAATTTTTAATTAGGATGTTTCCATTTGGGAGTATTGGTCTCTTAAAACTTAATGTAACAGGGACTATAAGACTACACGTTACCGTAAAATAGTTTTTAAGTTGTAATGCGATACAAATGAGCATTCATAGTATTGTATTTGCTTCTGTGAAAACGATGTTGTGCTTCGTCAGTGTTTATTATATTACGCTGCAAAGTTAATTTAGTGTATTATTTTAAATGGCGTTTCTTAGTTAAAACGTTATTCTGTACGTACACCTTTATTATTTTCATTGGATAATTTCCCTTTTACCTTCCCTTTTCCACCCGTTACTGCAGAAAAATTTCTTCACGCTTTCATTCCCAGCTACTCGCCCACCATTTCTTTGAAATGCACATTCTACGTAGTTCATCCTATTTAAAGTTGCTTGACAAGAAGGGAAAAAAAAAAAAAGTTTTTCTCTGCTGTTTTCTTGAGCTCGTCGATCGAACCGCACCCCCATTTCCGTGGATTACTGGATAAAACGCATTCTGTGTGTTTAAGTTAGATTTTTCGGTAAATCATGGGCTTCCTAGCGTGACATTTCTTGGAAGATTTTGTTAGGATTCCAGTTTCCTTCTATTTTAAAAGATTTCTTGGTATACATGTGGTGGGTTGAATTTGTGTTTATGCTAGGAAGACTGCTATTACGGTATTGGACACAAACATCCCTTTCAGTGAATTGTGAGTGAAAGATAGGTTGAGTAAATGTTTGAATTTCGAAAATGTCGTATACAATGTAGGGCACGAACGTTAACTAAAATGTCAATCAAAATAAAATCAAATTAGTTCATTTTTCCTTTCCGTAGAAAATCATTAATTTGTTAATTCTCAATCATAGTCACCATGATATATTCCTAGGGTCAGATGGGTCTGAAATTTGCAGTGATTTTTTTAAAAAATGACATTTATGTACTCCCTTTAATGCACTTATTTTTCTAGTAATATTAGTAGTTAGTACATCACTTGAGTTTTCGAGTATGTGAGAAATTTTCTTATATTAATTTTGTAACTGATTTTTGATAAAAGCATGCAGCTGATAAGAAACATTAGAAGTTATTATATAATACATAATCTACTTGTTATAAAGAACTACACTTTATATGAAATCGACATAGGAAAATTGACTTGCATTCGAATATTTTTTGAAAGGGTGTTTTGATTTGCATATGTGCATAACTGCGCACTTAAGGGTTAAATGAGATGTTTAGTTTTATTATAGCTGCTTGAAAATTGAAATATAGGGATAGTATCAGAAAATGTTGAATAAAACAACTTTTTATTAAAGGTTATTTATTCAATAAATACAGTGTAAAACAACAAATGAGAAATTAGTTGTTAAGTAGGTTAACAGAAGCACATTAAAATAGTCATCTGAAAGGGTAATTGTGTTTAAACTTGACTTACGACATATTATATTTTTACCACTATTATGATGCAGAAAAACCAGTTATCGATTTAGAACAAGTGTTTGAGAATATTCTTTTCTATTTCTCAATGTCTGGCTGAGCTAGCTTTCTTCTAGTAATAAATGCTGATTATATTTTGACTAAATATTTCGGAAAAAATACCTCGTCATTATTATAGTACTGACTTTAGTGTACGTAAGAACGGGAAATATTTACCCGGTATTTTTCAAAAAGGAAATTTTTCTTCTTGAAACTGCTCAATCCTGACTTAATTGAAGGCTGTGTATACATTTAAATATTTACTCGGTGCATTATTATGAAAACTGTGTTTCGATTTTCGTATTCTCATTGACATTCGAAGTTGGTCTTTAATCCGGACTTTGCAAAATACTTATTACATGTTTTAATTTTACAGGTTAATCGAAAAGAACTGCAGATGCTATTTGAGGAAAATAATAGTATATTTCTATAAATATATAAAGAGCAGTTTAGCTTTTGGAGACTTCACGATAAAAAGAAAACGATAAGATTTCATATTCATCTAACCCATTATCATTTTGTTTCATTATTGGACGGCTGAACAAAAAAGTTCAGTATTTTGTTGGCTAATATAAAACAAGTGAAATGGATTTTCAAACTCTGAGAGACAGAATATTATATAGTAAGGCTGATAATTATTTTCCTACAATACCTTCGAAACGCCGTTTTAACACTTAAAATCCGTATGTAACTTTTTCTTTGAACTTCCGATAATATTGGTTAGCATTACCATACCCCATCTGAGCACATGATTTATTCAGGGAAGCTGTCTCAGATCGATTCTTTCAATTTGAATGCTTGCTCTCTTAAACTTCTATGCAGACATTTTTTTTCAACCTTCTCCTGCCAATTTTCCTTTCCGGCCGGCGTCAGTCTATCTAGCTCGAAGAGGGGGGAAAAAAAAAAATATTGAGACGTTTATGATTTTTTCCCCCAATATTTTTTACGAAAATAATTGGATGTGAAATATCCGCTATCGAGTTGGAAATAATTTCGCGTCCTTGCTATGTGCTTTATGAGCTATTCCTCGAAGCTTTAATAGACTTTGAGTAGATATTAGAGATGGTGTCCTTTTCTCGCCAGGCGGAAAGTATGGATTATTATTTTTACTATTAGTTTCATAGCTAATGTAATTGCTGTTGTACTTTTATGGTTACTGGTGTAATATCCATGCATTTCGTCGAAATAGGCGTATTCTTCTGGAAGTTTATGTTCGTCGTTGTGTATTAAACTTGAATATTTTTTAAAAATGTTTATATGGCAAGTCCATGGTTCAAGAGCTAACTTTGTAGCAGGCCAAACTTCATAAAGGTTTCGTTCGGTTTGTTTTTCTGGTTTGTTTTCTGTTTTTTGACGTACGCGTTCTAATTAGAAAATAGTCTATCGTTATAACCAAATCGGAACTGCTAGAACAAATTCAGTATCCGTATTTTAGGGGTGTAGGTGCGAGAGATGAGGATTTACAACTTTAACCCTTTAACGCGCAGTGATCCCGCTCTGGGAACACCAAACTCTGACGTTTTGACTGTTGCCAGTCATGAAGAATAGATTTGATTTCTATACTGGATCTCTATATTAGTGGTGACATAGCTCCACGAGAATCCTTTACTTTTTAGCACGTCATTTCCCCTCAAAAAATGGTCACGATTCTTTTTAACAGCACTGACATCTTCTGAAGAATAGAAGAATGCGAGAACAGCTGGTTAGATTGCCCAATGGTGAAAAAAGGGCAGCCGTTGCCATCGATCCACTTAACTACCAGCAAGATGGCGGACGATCGAAACATTCATCGCGTGCCATAGGAAGTGATATAAAGATGTACTTTAATATTAACAGTTGTATAATAATACGCTTAAGCAGCGTAGTAGGTTTAGTAAAATTAGAAATTCGGAACTGCGCTAATGGCACTGTCTCACTGCTTTTGAAGAAAAATAATGGGCGAGAAAGGCGAACAGGACAATAAAATCGAACGTGATGATGATGGAGGAGAGCATTAGAAGAACTAGAACTTGAGAATTGCCAAATTTTTGTTTTCTTACTGGCACTAAATCGTACTTTTCAGAAGGACGAGGGGAGAAAAAAAAGAAAAGGGGAAGGGAAAAAAAAAAAATCGGTGTTAACGGGTAAATGCGAAAGTAAACTTTAGTACTGCCCGACATTAACCCATTTATGCCTAGCGTCCCTTTTTTGGGACGGAATTTTCGCTATCAGTCGAAAACGTTATTTATTTTTCCTAGCCTTTATTCGCGAGTATTGAACCTCAATTCCACAAAATATTTTAATATGGCCAAGTAGGATGTTGACATTTCAATTTTTATACATAATGAAATGATTTTAAAAGAAATCATCCCTTGTTCAAAAACTTGACATCAGAAATTTATCAATTACTGCTGATGTTAGCAAAAATCGAAGAAAGTCGCAAAAATATCCAGGCACGAATGGGTTAAAAATGCAACACCTATAAGGAGTGGCCAGAAAGTGTTGAAACTCGGCAAGAAGAGAGAGACAGCAGTGAACAATAAGTGATCTGTATTTCAAAATGATATGCATAATACAAAGGGAGAGCAGCGTCCTCTTATTAGGTTGTCGGACCACCGTGGACGGCGATACACGAAGCAACACGTCTAGGTACTGAGTCAATGAGAGTACAGATGACGTTCTGAGGAATGTTTCTCCATTCCCTGTCAATCATTTGCCACAGTTCGTCTTCTGATTGGGTCAGTGGCAGGGTCTGTAAATGACGTCCAATCCCATCCCAAATGTGTTCGATTGGCGACAGATCAGGAGAATACGGTGGCCAGGGAAGCATCTGTACACCTTGCAGAACACTTTGGCTGATGCGAATAGTGTGCGGTCGAGCGTTATCCTGCTGATACAGGGCGTTGGGAACCCTTTGAAGGTAGGGGAGTGTCGCCGGCCGCAGCACATCATCCACATATCGCTGAGCCGTTATAGAGCCCCAAATACGAGCTAGAGGTGACCTGGAGTCATACGCAATTGCTCCCCGAACCATGATGCCACGTTGTCGCGCGGTTGGGCGTTCTACGATTGCTGCTGGATTGGACCTGTTTTCACGACGACGGCATACTTTTACGCGGCGACTATCACTGGAGAAACAGAAGCGTGACTCAGCTGAGAACACGACCCTGTGCCATTCTGTCGTCCACGTCGTTCTAGCCTAGCACCATTGCAGTCGTTGGCGTCTATGTTGTGGAGCTAATGGCAGTCTTCTTAACCAACGGACGCCATGAGTGCAGGCCACTAGCAACCAATGGACGGGAAATGGTTCTGGACGATATAGGAACATCCAAGGTGTCTTGAGCATGTCGCAGAATGAAGGTTGAAGTAGCTTGCGGGGCCGCCAACTCTTGTCGGTGGATGCGTCGATCCACGCATGCTGACGTCACTCTGGCTGCACCGGCACCCCTTAAACGTGTCGCATTTCCTTGTTCCAACCATCTCAGCCACAGACGGTGTACAGTGGACATAACCAGGTGTGTGTGTGTGCTGAGATTAGCCGACTGGACCAGCCTACCCTTCTCAGTCCGATCACCATGCCCCTCGTAAAATCGTCGGTCTGTTGGAACTGCCTCCGTTTACGGCGGCCTGGCATTCTCTAGTTACACGTGTCCTCTGAGACAAGAATAAAATTTCTACGACAATTCCTCTAGCAGCAATACTTTTATAAAAATTGTCCATTCTTCTGGTTCCTTCCCGTGTATCTTTTTCCACGTGCACTGGCTAGCTGACAGTTTTACAGCATTAGCATAACTCGGCAATGCGCATTTACCCTAAAATTTGCATAATTTTCGGACCACTTCATTTTTAAATACATCTCTTTGAATGCGGTTTCCCAATTGTTTATTTAATTGGGGGGGGGGGGGGTAATTATGCTTTGGTCTTGGAACATGCTTTCAGTTTTCTCGATTCCGAACTCGACAGGTGCCATAAAGAGCAATGATTAATTATTACGATATTTAAAATTAATAATTTGACCGCATTAATTATGTTAGATTGCAATAAATATGCAAAAAATACTTATTTCCCTAAAGTTTTCAGAATTTAAAAAAAAAAAAAATTAAGTAAAATGGGGAAGGGAGGAAGTATTCTAAATTGAATGCGTAGACTTAATTTGCTTTTTAATTACCCTTTGTAATACATACCGCTATTCCTCTATTTCAATTAGCCTTACGATGCATGAAAATTTTCTTGCTTGTTGCTGCTTAAAAAAATATTTTCTTCTCATTATTTTCTGTAATTACTTTTTATTACTCGTGTACATTTTAATCTCCTTATGAAGAGTGGCTCGATAGATTCCTCCCCACCCCCTCGAAATTTATGCTTGAAATGCTTCTCATGAACTATTTAAAATTTAGAGGTCTGTATTATAAGTATAGCAGTATATTTAATTTTTATATTTATAATTTGAAGCTTCATTTCATTTAAAAGTTTGCATTTAATATTCCAGTACTTAATTTGACAGCGAATCATAGCTTAGTGAACTATAATTATACTGTTGAAGAAAAAGCCCGGGGGGTGGGAGGGGAAAGTTCCTGCCCAATTTTAATAAATGTTATTCTAAACATCTTCACCCTCTATTATCTTTACAATGTCTTTATATGAGCTACAATAATTCTTCTTACTAATTCTTTAAAGAATATGTTCATAAAAATATGTTGATCTTATTTGTATCCTCTTCGTCATCAAAGAAATGACATTGCACATCTGCATTAAATCATATGTGGAGCATTTCAGACATTTTCTTATAAAAATTTATTTATAAATTCAGACTTCTGATAATTTTTCAAGTTACATTTCCAGATTTTTCAGTTCTTTTTATATCTAAAATTTGTATTTTCTCTTAATATTTCATGTCAATATAATATTCCCTGACGTTTCAGGTTTTTACTGACTGGTGGTAACCTCGTTTGTCCAAAATACGCATTGAATGTCAATCACGTGATCACAATCCTCACAAGTTTTTATGATAAAATGCAATTTTTAGGCTCACAATATAACTGTAAATATTTTTGTTGCTAAACAAATATTTTCTTTGAACTGACACTTTGTAAATGCTTTTAATTTGGAAATTTACAATGGACGGGGGGGGGGGGGATGCTGTGTTTAGCTAATATCAGCTGTTCTGGTGAAAGTAATCGAATATATTAATGATATATTTGTTAATTAATGTGATATATGAAAGAGAGAAAAACGTGAGCTTGCTGAAACAGCATAATTTTACCCTTAATAACGTACAGAACAACGTTCTTCAGTTTATTATAACTGACATTTTGCAGTTTTTAGAGGTATTGTTTAAATGCCAAATTTCTTCAAAACCATTTGAAAAATGATGGAGAGCTTTCATTTCTTTTATTGCCTTAAACTGATGGTATTTATTTTATGAATAAACCATGAAGGAAAATGGCAGTTACGCTAATAGTAATTTTTCTTCAAATTTTTTCCCCCGAGTCTTAAAAAATGAACCATTATATCTCGCAATTAACATAATTGCTTAGGTGCTTTAATTTCGAATAGATTTTTACCATTTTTGAAAGTAAATGAGACTTTTGAAGAAGTTCTTGTAAGAAACAATTTTCGTATGATATTTTATTTGAAAAATAGTGTTCTGTTCTTTACGAAAATAATTGAAATTTGATTGATGTTCCGTAGTTCACTTGCTCATTTAACTCTTGTCTCTGGGCTACATCACTAATATATAATTAACTTAGCATTCTTTCTGGAAGGATCACAGTTGGCTCGATATAACGCATCTATATTCATTTTTTCCGTACGATGTTAACTTTGTATTTTGTAACACTTCATAATTTCCGAACGCTGAATTTTTAGTATTTTTCTGTTCGCCAAGCTCATCAAACACCGAAATTCATCCTTCAGTGAAGAGTTTGTGAACTGGAAAATTTCTGAAAATTTTCGTTTTTTTATGACATGAATTTCTTTAAATCTTGAAATTTACATGCGATGTAAAATGCAACTATGCCCAATGTAGCTATTCGATGCAAAATGTAACATTTTTTATCAATTCTTACAGTCAATGTTTTTTCTTTTATAAAAGGATTAACTTTCAATAAATAGCTTTCACACATTTGACCTAAAAGTCTGCCCATTGTTTGAAAGCTTATTTTACAGCAAAGCCTTGTATTCCCCGTGTGTGTAGCAGTGAGAAAATGAAAGAGCATAAAATTTTACTTCAGGTAACAAATATTTCTAAAAACTTCTATATTTTTTCGTAGTTTTAGTGAGCTATTTACTTTTTGAAGCCTCCTTGTATATTCTGTGGAACACGATTGATTATTACTTTTTAACATATTAAAAACAAAATCAAATTCTTATTTCTTTACTGTACCCATTCCATCTTTTTATTGATAAGCTCCCAATATCTGTAAAGGTTAATGTTTTTATGTTTCTTGGTAGTTGAGGATACAGTATTAATTTAACGTAGACCTAGGCTTTCATGAAGTTGAGGTAGAGTTGAGGTTCGATGCCGTCTATTTGCATAGTGTATGAGGATTTATTTACCACTACGAATCATTAAGTAGAAGATGAGCTTATCCGAACAATGGCTAAATAAGTATTTAATTGTTAGCGTGCTTGTGTCTTAGTTCGTGTGAATGAATTAAATGTAATGGGATCCTGTTGTTCTCCCTGTTTATGGCCATTTTACTGTGCCTGATTAATTCTCTCTGGACGATTCGCCGGGATAACCCATTTTGTGTATACCATTGTGAAAATGTATTGTATGAAGTGTGTATGCATGGTTGTTATGAGAGTTAATAGATTGAAATGAATTTCGTGTAATTTGGAATGGTATTCGTAATTGCGATTAATGAATTAGAAAGTGGTTCTGGGTCCTCTATATTTAATTTGTAGCTCAAAGTTCAGGATTACTTTATTGTATTGTGATTATGTGACATAAATTTGAAAGCCAGACGGCATTTATGGTCCATTCAGTGCAAGATTTAGTAAATTTGTTTTAAGTCTTACCGAGTAATAAATCCGTTTTTCTGCTCAAATTTCTGAACTTGCAACCAAAGTCATGAATATAGAATTTAATTTGCTTACGTTATTAAAAGCAGTATGCTTGGTAATCTTTTACGGATATTGCATTATCTCTTTGATCAATTTGAGTAAATATACTGAAAAGAGAAAATCATTTATGCATAAACAGAGCCAGGATGGTTTCATATTGTTATTTATTTATCCACAAACCGGTGAAGAATAATGACGATGTAATCTTATTTAATGATACGCTAACCGCCCTGGAGCCTCTTCTCCAATCATTTCTGCTTTTTTTCTCCCCCTTAGAAATAATAAAAAGAAACAAACCGTTCTTTACAAAATGTCGTCCATTAATTTCCTGCCTCGTTCAGCTTCTTAAATGTCGGACTGAGATTCTACTTTGTACAGATGTTGGAATTTCCTGTTGCTTTCAGGCTGCAATTTCTTCTCTATTGTTAGGTGTCCCAGGAATTGAAGCCTCTTTCTTTGTAAGTGGCCATTTGTTCTGAAGAACTGTTATATAACAGCGTGATGACGAGTTTATTACTCGTGGGGTTTCAATACATCATGTACGGCCAAAATTGTTTGGAACGTTTTTCTCAATGCTTGATTCGATTATGTACGTTATTAATAGTTTTTTGATGTTCCTGACAACCATTCATTGGAATTAAGAAAGAACTTTAGTTCCAGTCCAAATTTGATAAAAGTATTCAAAAGCTCATTTCAATTTTGCTGTTCTTCTTTTTCTATTATTTTTAGTATCTTTATTTAGGAATTAGGTTTTAGAATTATCAGAGAATTTAAATATGCATTTTTAATATTCTTAAAAATAGTTTAAACAAATAATTAAAGATGTATTGACGAATTATTAATTTAACAACTAATTTTAATTATATCCTTTAGTCTTGTACACTAATTACAGTTATTTAATTTTTATCAAACTATTAATAAAAACCGTTTTTGAAAGTGTAGACATCATTTAAAAAAATTTTACAATGTGCAATTAATTATTCCCTAATCCCCCCCCCTAACAAAAAAATAAAATAAAATAAATAAAATAAAAAACGTTTGATGCCCGTACCAGTTTCAGAACATCTCAGATTGCTGTGAATATTTGTATGGGGTATGTAAAAATAAAACTTACCATAAACTGTTTTTGCAGTTTTTTTTCCACATTTTCTGAAACATTGAATTGATCTATCTATACTCCTAAATATCATTTCTACCTACTCCTTTTAATACAAACTGCAGATACGCTCCCTTGTATAATTTTTTTTTTCTACACTTTTGATCATACTTTTATGTCTCAGAAGTGGTTTAAAAACTTTCCAGACATTCTTAGGTGTAAATAATCACTCTGAGAAATTTAAAAAGAAGGGGATATATTTTTTTAAATTTTATTTTTCAGCCTTCCATTATACTTTGAAAAATTATTTTCGTTTTTTTCCTTGTCAAACTGACTTTTTGCTATATAAATTATTCATTCTTACTGAAGGGGGAAGGGGTGAGTGGTCATGAGCTTGCAAAAAGGGGGGGGGGATCCTTTAATTCCTTCTTTTCTTTTTTTTTTTCAGTTAGCCTAAATGCGGTCATAATTTTCTTCTTCATTCGTAAGAAGCTATTTTGGATTTTTTTTTTTTTTAAGCGTGTTAAGCAAATATGTTGAACTTCTTTTGGTTTTGAAGTCTTGTCTGAGAATTAATAATTTTTTTTCTTTGTTCTCTACGGCGGTATTTGATGTGTTAAAAGTTTTCATAGTTTGCCCCCTCGTCTGAGAATTTTTTTTTCTTGTATGCTCCCCTGCGGTATTTGATGTGTTAAAAATTTCTTTTTTCGGAATCTCGTGGCAATACCTTTTGCAAGGTTTCGAAGAAGGAAATCGATAGTGCTTCCATCTACCAACATTTTCCTTGATAAAGACCTGCAGTAATTGTAAAAAGTTTAGGATAACTGTGTTCTGTTCTGTAATTAGGATTCCATTTTAGGGCGTTTTTTCTTTCTCACATTAAATGACATGATATGGCAATGACTAGCCATTTTTTACCAATTGTTTAGACGTGAAATTTCATTTTCCTTTTTATATTTTCTTAGCTATTGTCACGTTAATAGAAGGTACATTTTTATTTTTCTGAAAAATTAACACAAGAGCTAATTATTTTCCTCTAAGTTTAAGTTAACTATTGAACTAATATAAACTTCATGATAATTTATTAATTGTTACTGTTTCTATAGTCTTAAACAGTTTTTAGTCCGTTTCATTTTATAAACGAATAGTGTTTTTTGGTAATTATTTCGATTTTCCGCCTTCAGTTTATGCTGCACTCTGAAAAAAGAATCTTCCAATTATTAAGAAATGTCTAGGAATCAAGGCTTCCATGAATTCTCTTAGTTTATTACTAATGAAAGTGAAATAGAGCAATCGAAATGTAATTGACTATAGGTGACTTTCTTGAAGAATAATACTAAGAAAATACACGTGGAAGAGCCTCGATTCCTGGAGATTTCTTAGTAATCGACCGATTTTTAATATTTATTTATGTACTTTAAATAAGTGTGTAAACAAACGACGAGCTTCAGTTTGTTACTTTGATTTCCTTCACACAGAGCCGGCCCAAGGGGGGTGCGAATGTACGATCGCCTAAGGCCCCGCGCTTAAAGAGGCCCCACTCCTGGGCCATTTTTTTGCTATCACATTAGACACAGCTAGCGTTGCCAGGCGTCCGGATAAAGCCGGACATAGACTTTTTGATTGCATGTCCGGCTTTTGTTAGGCTTTTTACTGGTGACTCTGGCTGATTAGTAATAAAGTACTTGAACTGATTTGGCATTCAATGCTATTTATATTTCATTATAATTTAACAAGATTCATGGTAATAATCAAAAAAGCTTGATTTTACATACAATTTTTTTGTTGTACCTTTTTAATACTCGGACAAAATCCTCAATATTGTACGCTGTCTGGCCTTTTTACCCAAATGCCCGGCCAAACTGGCTGGTCTGTCCAGCTATTTGGTTTGGCGACCTGGCAATCCTAGACACAGCTTGGTAGATGGTTGCGATAAATCCCACCAAAAAAAAGCCGAGAAATAAAGCTAATATGTACTAGCAGTACTAGTAATAACTTACATGACATGATAGAGAAGAGGCCCCGCTCTTGCACTTTGCCTGGGACAACGCACGCCCCTCGGGCCGGCACTGTTTCACATCATCTGTTCGCATTTACTTCATTTAAAGGCCAGACTATGAATCTTTAGTTTCTTTCTGCTGTCTGGCCTTTTTCCCATAGGCCGCAGTCGCAATGACTTTCCTTCTTTCTTTTCTTTATGAGAAATACATGCATCTTCGGCGATTTCATTTTCTGCTTTTGCCCCACTAACGCACGTAATAACTCAACCACCAACTTTGATCTCATGGCATAGCCCACTGTGCATCTTACGAAATCTTCAGACCAGCAGTCAGTTAATGGCCAGAGCAGAGCTACGTTGGAGGTTCGGTCACCCGTGTTATAATAAATTATATTTTATCTTGTTTAATGAATCAAAAATTTTATATTTATGTGTGAAAAGAAAATAAACAAATTGTGAATTTTGTAATGTGTGAAATTAAATATAATGTGGTATGAGATATATTAATGCTTTAACGCGCAGTGTTCCCGCTCTGGGAACACCACACTCTGACGTTTTGACTGTTGCCAGTCACGAAGAATAGATTTGATTTCTATAAAAATAGTTGCGGGTGACACAGCTCCACGAGAATCCTTTACTTTTTAGCATGTCATTTCCCGTAAAAAATTGTTACGATTATTTTTAACAGCACTGACATCTGCTGAAAAATGGAAGAATGCGAGAACAGCTGGATAGACTGCCCTATGCTGAAAAAAGGGCAGCCGTTGCCATTGCTCGACTTAACTACCAGCAATCTTGCTGGTAGTTAAGTCGAGCGATTGCAACGGCTGCCCTTTTTTCAACATTGGGAAAGGGTTACACCTCAAAGGGTTGAAGGAAATTCGTTTAGTTTTATATAGAAACGCCTATCGAGGTTTTTTGCCATCCAGTTTTTTTTTAAATCTTATGTGTTTGTGGATTCAACAATTAATGTCTTCGATTATCTTCGGTTCGAGTGAACAGGATGTCCTCCCCCCCCCCCCTTCCAGCAAGCGGGGGAAAACTTGTGCGAAGCTGTGTGGATTACAGCGATTTCTATGGAAATTTTAAAAATTCATTAACTCACTTACGAAAAATACTCAAAGAAACCGGTGATCAAAATGGGAAAGAATTAAAACTTTGTGAAAACACACATACACACACATAACAGGTACTTGCCAGTCTGTATGCGTTTCTCCCACAGATTTTAAGCCTACGTCAGCTGGATTCCGCACACAGGAGAGTGAGAATTGAAAATAAACGAAAGCAAAGAGCAAATTGCCACCCGGAAGAACGAAAAAAGGCAAGAAATCTGAGATAATAAAAGGGGAAGGGGTGGGGTGGGGAATGAGGGTAGATAAAAGTAAAATATAGATATAAAATAAAATATAGAATAAATAAATAAAAGTTATTTAAAAAAATAAGAAATAGAAAATTTGAAATATTAAAAAAGGGGGATAAAGGAAGAAAGAAATTGAACCTTACGACATCTGTTCCGAAGCAGAATGAATAAAAGGGATGGAAGAACTGTCGTTCGCAAGACGCTTCAAGTACTAGGTGATGGCAAAAACTTTCCAAAAAATTAAGATGTGGCAAAGGCTGAGTAGTGCACAAGATAGTTTGAGAAAACGCTGATAAGTATCTTAGACAGTTATTACCTGATTAGGCAGACTAATAAGAACCTGCTGTTATTATAATTATAATAATTATTATTATTTTATATTTTTTATTAGAAAGTTTTAATTGTTTCATTAACTTACTGCTCGTTTGACTAACTGCATGGTTATTGAAAATACATCAACTTAAGTTTACTCCTAACTGAATTTTAACTGCTGTGGGAGTCGTGGTGGCCCAGCGGTTAAGACGTTCCACTGAAGATCACCGTGTACATGCGGTGTACTTGCACGTTAAATCCACAGTACTGTAAGTCCCTTTGACAGCCGCTAGCAATTTTCCAGGGGTGCCGATATTCTGTACTTTTGGATACACAACCTTTTAATAAAAATCAAAACTGGAGGACGCCTTATAGCTCTGAAGGACACTTTCGGTGACATGAGCTACCCTTTTCTATCAACAAAAGGGAGTTTGTGCAGGCCGGGTTTCACTCACGGTAACGCTAACGTTAAATGACATTGGACAATAAAGCGCATGCGCACGCATAAAATCCGAAACGTGGTTGGTCAAAATACTCCGTATAGCGGATAGCGTTAGCGTAGGAAGAAACGGTGTGAACAAGCTGTTTTACGTTATTTTCACTGTGAATTATTATTTAAATTTTTTGCTTGTCACTTCATTATTGACTAGTAATTGATTATGTATTATGTTACGCATTTCAGGACCTTTTTTTACTTATCATAAACATTTGTAAACACGTATGTTAAATTAATAAAATTTTCCCGCATACTTATTCACCTATCTGTTCTTATTACCTTTCATTCATAAAAAATACTCTTTTTCTTAACGTTTGTAACTATCACTAATGAGTGTTAATTTTTATTCCTATTACGTAACATGTAATATGCATAGAAATATCACTCGGAAAATCATCTTTCCCCTTATTATAGTTAAATTTTTATTCATCTGCTGTTCTCGTACATTAATTACTGTTTGTCGAGGACTTTCAATCTTTTGTCAAAATGAAAAGTTCTTCCTGTTTGAAATGGTTCATATCTTATCTGGCATCTTTTCCTTCTAAGAAATCCTGACTCTTCGGCTAACAAAAATAAGTTCTCTTGAGAAATTACTTGTACCTCGCCATTCTTTTACGACTTTTTTTCTTCAGCCAGATCTTTTACTCGCGAATCTTTCTTTTCACCATAAGTGCCATTTAACCCAGTTAAATATTAACTTTATTCCACCCTGCCTTAATATTTAAACTCGCGCACATTTTAAATTGTTCTTTTCTAGATTATTTCTGTGTTCTTCCCATTGTTATTGGATTTCCTAGAATTTGTAAAGAAAGAATGTTGTTTTCCATTTTTTGTAAACTCGATTAATGAAATTTATTTATATATTTATTTATTCCCAGTATCGCTGATGTAAACTTTTGTCTCCGCGCGTACTTATATATCAGTGTCGGTTCAAAATTTAAAAATTCTTAAAATTTCGGAAGCATTTATAAATTATTTTTAAGTGATAATGGCAATTTTGTCTTACTTGATACATGTATTCTTTATCTTATTTTATGATTTAAATATATTATGCATAAGTATTAAGAAACCTCTTTGTAAAATTGTTATTAAAAAAGAATGTTATTTAAAAAAAAAAGAAATTGTTCTGCAGTTACCATAATTTTTCATAAGATAAATGACGCGATAATAAGACTTTATAAGACTTTAACAAATAAAGTGAAGCTTGGATAATTCGAACTTGTTTAATTCGAAATTTTTGCTCGATCCCTAGAAATCTTTTTCTTTGAGAGAATATAAGTAATTCGAATTTTTGGATATTTCGAACTTGATCTCTGGCCCCTTCAACTTTGAATTATCCAAGTGTGATTGTTCTAGAAATGGAATTTCCATACCCTCCAAATTTTGAAATTGATATTTAATACTACAAATCATAAGTAGCAGTTTAAGCAGAAAGTTTCAGACGAAACTTTTAGACACTGCAAAATAGTTATTTTTACAAAATCATTTGTTCCTATTCCCTTATGAAGAAAATTTGTTCTAAAACAGATGAAGCTTATTTAGTGATTTTTCATAAAATTGAGTCTGAAACAATGAAATTTTGTTTTCCATTGTTTATCTGCGCTTTAAAGGAAAATAATTCATTATTCCGAATACTGCGTCTCATGTGCGTATTCACATAATAAAGAAAAAGCCTGTAGTTTTAAAAATATTTCGGAAGAACATTAAATTTGATTTAAACAAGATGATATGTTCAGAGTGTTTATAGATTTTGAAAAATTTAAACTTATCTTTCCTTTTAACTTCTCAAATTTACACTGTGTCGCATATTCCTGTATTATTTCAATTAAAACTTATGTTCGGACTATCTAATGTTTTTGAAAGTTACCCAAGAATATAAATTAAAAATAGTTAATAATAAAAATTAATTTTCTTAATTAGGAATACCTCTGAAGCTTTTGGAAATTCATCAGTTTGTGCAAAATAAAATTCTTTGTCGAATTGAAAGCTAAACTGTACCCGAGGTGCAGTTCATCGTATATTTTTACTTATTTCGTGTATTGCATTCAGATTAAAATTCTTCGCTATTTTTTTTTTTTTAAATTCCCATCCATTTCGCCATTATGCCATCTTGCTTTTCGTTTTGTATATTAGTTTGCATTCTTTCGTTGAAGTGTTATTTACTCTTCGATAGGCACCTAAGTGGCGCGTTTGTTTTTCCAGTTTGATCTCCTTAGAATTTTCGCACAGGGCTTCAGTAAATTTTACACTCCAAGCTCTCTCAAGGCTGAATTGCAGAAATGCAATGGTTGCAGCTATCCACTCCGAAATCGGAGATAGGCGGATCCGCTTCCACTGAGTGAAGGCACATGTCGGAACCTGGGGAAACGAGGAAGCCGATGCTCTGGCAAAGATTGGAACACAGAAACCATCAGTAGACGAGAGAGTAAAGAGTTCGATAAGGAGCGTGAAGTACTCCATGAGGATTGAAGCCAGGAAACTGTGGCAGAAAAGGTGGGAAGAAGCAGAAGTCGGACGTTTCACGCGTTCGATCTTTCCAACGGTGAGCGAAAAGAGAACTTGGAAAAGTAGGAAGGTGAACTGGGTCGTGACGGACCATGGTCCCTTCCCGGCCTATTTTCGACGGTTCTCCGTAAAGGAGACAAGGAATTGCAACTTCTGCCCCCTGACAAGTCCCGCCGACAGTCTGCACATCGTAGCCCACTGCCCTGGGTTACAGGAACAGAGAAATCGGTTCTGCCCGAAATTGGATGCTTCGTCATTCAATAACTACGTGCGGAGCGAAAAAGGGCGCGAGGCCCTGTCCCGTTTCCTCGACGCGCTGGGAGACTCACTAAGTTAACGGGCAACTTAGAGAAAAGAGCGAGCGCTCCCCAAACCAGAGACAGCTGGTGGGGGATAGATACTTGGTGGTGCATGTATCGAACAAAGTCAAATACTGGTGGTGCATGTATTTTGCTAGGGAATACTGGTGGTGCATGTATCTCCCAAAATGCCCGGCCAGCCGGCCGGCATCTATTACTGGTGGTGCATAAATTGAAATACTGGTGGTGCATGTATTTCAGGGAAGGACCCAAGAGTCCCCCAATGGTGGTGCATAAAGTTCGAAATACTGGTGGTGCATGTATTTCAGGAAACCGCGGTTCTCGCGGTATTCCACCCCGCAAAGGGTTCATTGCAAGCCATGCACAAGCATGGAGCAAAGAACTAACAGGTGAACCACGTCGAACGGAGGGCGAGTCCTCCGACCGTGGTTGTGACCTCCTTCCTGTCAATGGACAGAGGAAACCTATGGTGTCTATGCTGCACGAGTTTCGTGCTCTCTGGTGTCCTGAGATCTCCTAACGGTGCGACGGTTGTTGTAGTGATGACGGGTGGACAGTGGGCTGGGCTCGTCCTGCCCCGCTGGTCAGGGTTCCAGCACTGCCTCCCCTAATGTGGGGAGACAGGCAAGGGTTACCGTTTACCACCCGCTAGGCAAGCCCCGCGCAACCTGATGAGGGCCTCTTTGAGACTCCTCGAGAAGGTTTGCTGTCAATGCGGCGGCCCATTGGTACTCCTCCAGGGGGACTACCAATCGTGTAATGCTCAACATAGAGCGGGTGCACGTATTGAAATAGTCTCCTTACACGGTTGCAAGCTCTCTTTAACAGTCCTCTGTAGACGAGTCTGTATTTAAAACTTATTACAACTAATTCATTACGTATTTCACTGTACAATTATTTACCGTAGAATGTTGAGACTTTGTATTTAGAACTATTGTAACATACAATTGTACATCTCTTTTTTTGATTGCAATTGACTGGATAATTTATTTATAGGATCACCCCCAAAGACTCCAATGTGTGGTCAATCACTATTTCGTCTATGCACGAAATCTCTAAAATTATCAAGCTTGTCGGTATTTGGGGGAAATATTGCCAATTCAGTGCCAAGAATATATATTTCAAACTGAACCCAGCTTGACGATATCTCAAATTTGGCTAGAAATCGCTAAACCTTTGTATCAGTGCAGTATTGTGTATCTTTCGAACGAAATAAGTTTAGATGAAGTTAACCGAAAATATTTGATTTAATAGACGTACAAGGAAGTCATGTGGTGTTCACATTAGATTTTTTAATCATTGGTTGCCTAACATGTTATTTTGGAATTTTTTGTTCTGGTGTGAAGATCTACAGCAATTTCAACAAGAGAAAAGGAATTCCATTTTGGTGTTGTTGTTTTCCCATTTGATGCTAAAGTTGGAGCTTCTTAAGTCAAAAATATCTCTGATTCCAGCTAATGAATGATCAGCATTTCGCATATGAATTTTAAGGTGTTAGGAAAAGGTGTAGCGAATGTAGATGTTTTTGAAATTCCCGTTGGTGAAGTGAAAAGAGTTCCCTCCTGTCCTGTTATTGCGGAATCTTCCCAGGTTCCGAAGTGCTGGGATTAACTCCTTTCGTCGGTGTCATGTTGCAGTTCATAATTACAAGCCCTTAGAAGACTACTAGCATTAGCTTAAATAGCTTATATCGTAATGGCTGACTGGTTAATTAATATATATATTATATGACGTCATTTAACAAATTTAGCGTTTTTTAATCTTATTTCTTCAGATGTTTGGACTTGTTTGGTAAATTTAATCAACCAACCCTTTTACCATGACCTTTTTCGTCTAGAGCTTTCCTTTCCAGTGTGAAGCTGTGTTTTTTCGCTATGCTACCAGCCACCGTTATAATACCTTTATCATTTAAAATAAACTACTTTAAAATCAATCGTGATTGTTAATTCAATTGGAATGTTGTTCCAGGTTAAATGCGAGCTCAATGTAAACTGTCCGATCACTGCATTTCTGCTACAACTTTAATTTCGTCGCTCAACAATAATACCGTTCTTCAGATTACACTAGTCGAATCTACACTAGTATGATGAAAATATATTAGCAGAGCATATGGATGTAGGCTGAGTCTCCGGCAGATTTGTTCCGCCCGTAAAATTAAATAAGGGGAAATACTATGTAAAAAAGCATTTTTCAGATTCTTCGAGAATTGCTATTCTGTAAACTAAATCATATCTAAGCTAGGACACTTTTTATTTATTTTTTCAATATGCAAATGTATCCTTTTAGTGAATACGTGCTTCCTTTGAATCTGCGTCATTTAGGGTAAAGCTCTTGAATCTGCAAAAAGTGCTAGAGATCTTTCAGGACTTGTCGAATGCAAATCTCTGCTCGAAAGGAGCATTTTGAATGTTGCCATTCGTTTATCCAAAATGCATTAAAACAGTCTGTTCTGAAAACTTCGCTCTCCCCAAGATGTAGCTCTAAGCCTCTCAGAGACCTTTTGCGAAAATTGCTCTAACGGAGGAAATGCATTTACGGAGCAAAGAGTATGGAAATGTGAATTGTTTGCTCTTAAGTCATATATAGAGATAGAGCTATGTGCCGACCTTTCCCCGTGTATTCCTCAGGGTGCTTTCCAAGAAGGTAAACAAGTGGAGGGAATAATATGTATTTGGGTTCATTTTATTTCATTCATTCTTAGTCATGTGTTTGTTGGGGGGGGGGTGTCACTTACCTTGTATTAAATTCAAATGGTTGTGATGTCTTTGATAGCTGAAATTCAACAGATAAATACATTTAGGATATATTTCATTAACTCTTTCGCGACGGTAGCGCAAACGCCCCTTCATCGCTGAGGCCGGCATTCTCTTTTGCGAGTGTCTGTCCAGGGCCGGAGGGTTTTTTGCTATTAAGCCTAAATCAATGAAATTATGGAATTGCAATCAGAATATATTATAGCGTCACTATCACTACTATCAGAGTCGGTTTCAGCATCAATATCCGAGATATTTCGCATAATATCTGCTATTTCAAGAACACTAAACGATAAAACGCTCTGGCACGTCAGTGTGTCGGCCGGGAAATGAGTGCGTTCCTTGCTGGCACGTATACGTGACATTTGGCGCGAAAGTGGTAAGAGTTCAGCTGCTGTGCCAGAGATTTGCATTGTGCAAGTTATGGTCGGTGTTATAAACTTAAGGCGTTTGATTATTGTTCATTATTTGTGCTTATAACATTAATATGTTGCCTTTTCATGTGATATTCGATATATATATATATATATATATATATATATATATATATATATAAACTTATATATAAGTTTCTATCTTCTGTGTTAGTTTATACTATTTTATTTTAACTCTCGCATTCTTCAGAAAGTCTGCATAGCTTCCTCTTTTCTCTGTTTCATATAAAATTATTTAATCGGTTCAAACACCATTTTTGTGAGTGAACTTCTGTTGGCATTTTCTCTCCCCCTGTCCCCATATCTTTCGATTTTTTTGTTGGCATTAGTTTTACGTATAACAATAAATGGAACGTCTTTTATGTAAATAATTACATTAGCGTCAGCACTGGTATACGAAAAATATTAATTTAATCCCCTGGAAAATAAATCCTGGACGAATTTCATTTCGAAGAGTGAGTATTTCTCGAGAGACTCCTAAATAGCTTGGGAGCATTTAACGTTGCCATGCTTCGATTAGCGAGGTTTAATGTTTGTCTAAAAATTACCATATTAATCGATTTTGCTTCTCGGGAGGATGAAATTCCGTGGGATACGTTATTGCGTTTGCCGTAGACTTTCATAATTTAATAGTTAATCTCCGACAGGACTGAGTATAGTTCGTACTAATAGACTACTGAGGCTGTAGTTATTTTCAAGCAAGTTCTGTAATCACTTAACAAGAAAATAATGCACGACGAGAGCATCGATTGCAAAACACGTCTCAATATATCATTACGCGTACACTACTGCTTAACAAATTAACCTATTCATTAATGTCGTTGCAAAAGACGTCACGTCAACGATTCCCAATCTGTTCACTCCATTTCTCTTCGTAGTGTTTGGCATGCTTCTGCTGAAACGTGTTGCGCTTGCGTGCGGTGATCACTGCCCATAGAGTGTAATATATGGGAATTCGTAATGGTTTTCCTCTCAAAAAAGTTGTCATGCTTGATACACCATTTTCATAGGGTATGTGGACATAGTACGTAGCAGTAACTTCTGTAAATTGCGTAGCAGTTGCTACATTTTAGGGAGTTGTTGCATACCGGCTTCACTCACGGTAACGCTATCGGACAATACAACTCATGCGCACGTATAAAATAGGAAACGCGGTTGGTCAAAATAATCCGTATAGCAATAGGGTTAGCGTTAACATAGGAAGAAACGGTATGCACTAACTCCCTGTTGAGAAGAACGCAAGGGCAGACATATAAAGGGAAACATGATATTTTCTAACAAGTTAAGGAGTTTCCTGCCACCTCTTAAACAATCATTATTGTTACTATTATTGTACTCATATTTCGTAAAATATCATTTAATTTTTCCAAAACTTCAATAAACTGAGAAAAAGAAAATTTTTTAAAAACTAAATCGGAGTAATAGTATATTTATTTACTCCTCCTCAGATCATCTATTTTTCCCCCTCCTACTGCGTTACATGCATACTCTAGCTTTTGATTCTTAGATTTAAGTTTTAAAATTGTACTTGGAGACATCGTTGCGCAGTGAGAGACATCCCAATTTCTCTTCTTTCAACCAATTCCTAACTACAACAATCAAATTTTTAATAAACTGCCTGCCTATCAATAAGCTGAAATATTTAGTTACAATTATATTCTCCGAAAAAAAGTAACTGAAATTTGACGAAGTATTTATCCATTTCAGAAGTTCGAACTACCATTACTTGAATTAGGCGCTTTTCTACTAAAGTATTTCGTTGAATCTCCAGAGAACTTACGGAGTTATTTGGTTTAAAATTAACTTCGCTAGTGGAATAGTCAATTTAAGTAGCACCAACTAACTGCGCTGATAAATAAGCTACGCATTTCGTAAGCTTACCAGATATTTTTGACTTCAAAATTATCATTGTTTTTGATGTCAGAACTGTTTCTGTTAGAAACGATTTGTATATGCAGGAATATGTCATTCTTTCCTGACTGATTCCCTCATCAAAACCCAGCAAAATCTATTAGAAACACAGACAAGAAATTGCCAGGGACGTAGCCAAGAGGGGGGGTTAGGGGGGTCATACCCCCCCCCCAATGAGGAATTCTTTGCCATACAAAATGTATATTCTTCATTTCCTTATCACACACTTGTATGCATATATGTGAGTTGCAGTAGTCGTACCCTCCCCCACCGCCTCATGAAAAATTTCTGGCTACGCCCCTGTTAGGAGCTTATTTCTTAGTGCCCAAGGCGTCATTATGAAGAAATTTTTAAAATTCGCAGCCAAGCAGGGGTGGGAGGTCAAAACGTTCTTTGTAAGTTTACCTTCTTATCCAAAAGGAAATAGAGGTAGTCATGAAATTCTTGCTTTAAAAGAGCTAACTCAAATGCCAAAATAACCGTTTCGCAGTTTTTTAGAATTCGCACCCTAGGTCCCCGAGAGAGGTCGGGGGGTGGACACAAAACGTTCATTTCAGATACTTGTTCATATTTCAAAAGCGGGAGTTGAGGGGGGGGGGATAATCATGAAATTTTTGCTTTAGAATGTTACAAACGAAAGAAAAAGAAAACATTCTGGATTTTTAAAAATTCGTCACCGATGGGGGCTGGATTACAAAAAATTGTTTTTTGCATATTTTTTTTTCTTGAAAGAAGAAGAAGAAAAAAAAAGAAGCTGTTATCGATGATATATTCTTAAGCGCAGCAATGACAGTTGCAAAAGAGCATTTAGAGCCCAACCAAATTTTAATGTTTTATGTGCAAGCACGCGGGCAATATTTTCCAGATCGCTTTAATTTTCAATTCCTTTTAAACTTGAATTTAACGAGGATTTTGTAGTCAAAGATTATATTTCATGATGTATGTTAAGTGTGTTTAATTACACCCATGGTTACCATTTACGTACTTGTTTCAAAAGTCGATTTAAATTCGCATCATTATGAAGCAGTTACATGTGTCGCGGGAATCGCAAATTTTTGAAATTGCATTACACGTATAGTATAACATCATAAATGAAAACTTCATTTTGAACTTCGAGTCGAAGTTATAGCTGCAATAATTTATTTGAAGTAGCTCAAAGTATGTAAGAGTAATTGGTGTATCTTTTATAACCTTTACTAAAAATCGGATGTGTACACCACATGACTTCCTTGTACAGCTATAAAATACTTTTTTTAATGTACTTCATTTAAACACATTTCTTTTAAAAGTGAGATACGATACTTCAATTTCTTATGCACCTTTCCTGAAACGTTAAATTTTATTAACGTCATAGTTTTGTACAATGATTATTTAATTTCGTAATTTTAAAGACTGCTTGTGAATTTTAATGTATTAAAAGACTTGTCTTGGTTAATACGTAAATTTATCAGTTCTTCAGCTTGTGCCTTCACTAATATGCAAGGAAACCTCCGAAAGTTGGACACTTGAGGTTCTCTCAAAATATGTCTAACTAGTAGATATGTCCAAACTTACCAAGGTGTATTTCAATATTACGGCCACGTTCTGTTCCTCGGGAATGTGTCCAACTAGGAAGATTTCATTGTGTGCTAGTTTTGTGAAATAGATGAGCGGCTCCGAAATGCAGTTTAAACAATGACAGCATATCGACTACTTTGAAATTCTTTTGGTGACACTGTAAATAAATTTCCCATTGGATTGCAATCAAAAAGGGGGTGCACAATTAGATGTTATAGCGATCTTAATTGGCAAAAAATTCTCAAAAAGAAACTGGCTTTTGAAAGATGAAATAGCTAAAACTTGGTAGAATAACACATATAAAAGGTGCTTATCAGTCTCTACACGCGTGTCGGCCAAAAAACATTCGGTCTTTTTCAGCAGACGTCCACACTCAGTGCCCTACAAAAAGTATTAATCAGTCTGTAAGCGGGTATAGACTGATAAGTACCTTTTATATGTATTACTTTAGAAAGCTTTAATTATTTCAACGATCTTAATTATTTAATTCCAACGTTCTACGATTAACATTTTTGAATCATGCGACTTCGAATCATGCGTACGTAGACATCACGTCGAAGCAAAGTGCATTTCGGCTGCCCAAATTCAAAACACAGTAAGTGACAAATTCAAAATCTTTCAGAAAATCAATAAAACGTATTTTCTTTTAGCCGCACGAAATGGTATTTTAGCACAACAAATTAACCGTTGATTATTGTCACAGTTTAGGATGACAACATGTAGAAAATAAAATAGGTTTTTAAAATTGTTGAAAGTGTTACTTTGTTTTAAATTTTTCAAATTGAAAATAAAGCACTTACTAGGCTTATCCATTTTGATATCTATACGAAAAAATTAAATTATTGAAAAGTACCAAGTAAATCATGTTCACACGACTCTCTTAGAACGAAAAATGCTAAAAAATCAATTTTAAACAATTTGTCCCTTACTGTGTTTTAAATTTGGAGCAGCCGATCTTATGTACGTCCCGCCGAAATGGTTTTAGGCATAGTCAAAATGGATATTTTCACCAAAATTTGAATACCGAAATTTTTTGCCATTACAGACTAGCATTAATTTGTATAAAAGGGGGGGGGGTGATTTCTTACCACTTCATTGCAACAAAATGGACGCTTCTTACTAAATTGTTAGCATAAAAAACTATTTCATTTATATTACTACTTGTTTTAAAGACTTACCGAAAGAGAAAATCAGGCGGGAAATTTTTATTTCTGAAGGGAAATCGTGACTCATTTAGTTATTTACCCCCTCGTTAAGGGGAAAACTCCCGGGAGAACACTCAAAATGGATCAATGTGAGAGGAATTTTTTTTCAACGGGTCTTAGCATGAAGTTCTATAATGATGTCTTCTGTTCAGGAAAAGTTTTGCAAAGCTAATAGGACAAAACTTTCTTTAAAAATATAGCCTATTCTCCTTGGAGTATTAATGATGCAAGACTTTTACCCGAGCGCTATGCCGAGAAATTCATCGCAGAATATATTATTGATTGCATGCAAGATAACGGATTTTGTAGATTTCTCGTAGTTTCCGCTAGCTTGGCGCGGCAAAGGAAATTGCTTCTACGGTTTGTATCGCTTGCTTGTTTTCTCTGGACTAGCTTTGTTAGCGATTCTGTTGTAAATTTTGCCAAGGGAAAATTTTGAGTGGTATGCTGCAATTTAAATGGAATTTTGATCAGTGGATGTTAGAACAAAGAACTAGATACCTGGGGAAATTTTTCAACATTCATGAGAATGTCCTTTTTGTTTTATATATCGCAATACTGCATGTTGCATGTGCTGCAGGAGCAGAGCAAGCAGTGTTGGGGAATTCTGGAAACATCCCCCCTCTCACACACACACACGCGTTTTTTAAAGGAAGAAAATATAAGATAAATGGATAAAAATCCGATCAGTTATTAATAAGATCGGTCTTCCAAAAATTCCGTTTATTTATTCCCTACCTATTTATACACAACCCACCCCACCCCCTACAGCCTATACTCACATTTGGCTACGATTTTTGTATTTGGTACTGAAAAATTCCGCAAAACGAAAATTCGTATGGTTGTTTGCCTAAACTTTAGTTTATTTCTAGGTTTTAGTAACGTGGGATTTTAAAAAAAATGCTTTCTAGGTTGTGTAGTGACTAAAGAACCATTCTACCATACCACAGGTCCAGGTTCGATTCCTATTATGGGCTCCGGTGTCACTTAGTCTTCATTTGTTGGAGTCAATGCTAGTCCACCTAATAGGTGCCTCTATAATGAAGTGACCAGTACTTCCGGCCTTAATATTCGGTCTAGGCCTAATCTAAATTGGGTCTAACTTTCTACAGGGTTGAGATTCTTCAGTTTGTTGGCTCATTTCAGCTTTTTTGTGAATTAAGAGTTATTCACATTTTGGTCTTTTTTCTGCTGAAAATTCCGCTTTTCTGTGGATTTCTGATAGTAGTTATTAACTGTGTAATATTTTTATCTTGTACAAATGTTAACCTTAAATGTTAAAAGTACAAATGTTAACCTTCTTTCACATATATTACGTACAAATATCAGTGTACAAATGTTAACCTTAAATGAACAGTAAATATAGGTTGTGAGCATGTGTAAATCGCCAAATAATGAAAAGTCGCCATGGGTGGCAGGCTATTCTGTCTGTTCCGTAGCTTTTATTAACTTTACATGTACGCAAGTCGCCAAATAATGAAAAATCGCCATGGGTGGCAAATTCGCAAGGTGTCCAATAGGTTTTACATTATTAAAAATACAGCTGAAACAGATGTTCTGATTTTATTACGCTTTAGCTCCTAATTAGTATAACCTTTGAATGGCAACATTAAATATCATTGTGTTTCTGAGGAGTACAAATAATTTTTCCAGCGATTATAAGCGGAATCCGCACTCCAGGTGGAGTATAGCTCAGGACCCGTACAACACGGATTCCCATAACAAAATATCTTCCGTGTTATCAGGGGTAGGGGGTCTACTGTAGTGTGAAGTTTAAATTTTTATGTACCAATGAAGATGCAAGAACCAAGCAATGTGTAGCTTAGCTCAGTAACATATCTGATTCAATCTTCGGGTTTTATATAGGACTGCAATCGGGACCTAGCTTCTAGGTACGTTATAACCGATAGTACGTTATATCCCAGGTACGTTATAACCGGTGCGCACTGTGCATAGTTTTTTCTGTTTTTCTCAGTCTCTCTTCGTCATGTGGTTGTATTAGTTTTCCTTCCGAGCGTAACAGCTGTTCTCAAAACATTAGTGGCACTAGGACAAATTAACCTTCTGTTCTTTGAATTGATTTCTTGATAAATTATTGTCTCGTTCGATTATCATTTTTAATGTGTGTATAGGGAAAATGCGTAATGTTTTTTAAGGGGGGGGGGTTAAAAATGTGTATTTAGTTTAAAATATTAAGCAAAAAATTTTAAGTATTTTACTCAGCGAATTCTTATTTCAGTATTACAAAGAATAAATAATGATGAATCCCTTTAAGCAATAAATTCTTAATTTTTTAAAGCTGTTTTGTCATTATTATCGCATTTTTTTATATAAAAAAGAGTAATTGCTTTAGTATTCCTCCTAGTAGTAGCTTCAAGCCCTCCAGCTTGACTTACTACTCTCCAACTGCTTCAGTTGTAATGGGGTAAACGAAGACGAGACATTTTTAAATATTGAGAACAGTGAATACTTCATTAACGTATTTGTCACCTTGTTAACAGAAACCGCGGGGAAAAAATAGGATAACGAATTTAAGAAGGAAAGCATTTTTCTAATGAGCATATTCAGATGTTATAATGAGGTAGCTTTTTCGCCGCCTGTAAAAGAAATCCTGGAAGAACTTATTTGGTATTATTGCTAAAAGGTCTTTGTGGTGTTGCAACGTAATGGATAAATTTTATAAGACTACACTGGTGTAAATTAAGAGTGAAAAATAAATTAAGCACGCGCCTCGCCCATTATTTTATATATTTTTTAGTTTTGTTAGATGCATATTATTTTCTTATTTAAAAAAATTTGTTTTCTTATTTAAGAAAATAAAATTTTAACTTACTTGCTGCTAAAAATAAGAATGTCAGAATGCTTGACTAGTATTAACATTGATTTGTAATTTTTAAAAAAATAAAATTTTTATTCCAGACCTAAAAATATAGTACGTTATAGCCGAAGTACGTTATAAGCAGTACCGCCGGTAAGATTCAATATTACACACACACAAAAAAAAAAGAAAGTGGGCTCATTATTTCATTGTAGTATGTGTTTTAAACAGGTCTGATTTTTTTTTTAAATTTAACTTAAACAGAGAAAATTCTTTATTACTTACAAATTTTATTGAGATAAATAATTTGTAATTTTCTTTCGTTTTAAATGGGCAGATGCTACTTTAAAAATACCGTTTTGTATAACCATAAGACTTTTGTAGAGTCTCTGCAGTCTCAATGCGACATTCAAAAAATCGTGATAATATTTTTGCAGCATTTAATGCGTCGAGTATGCTTAGTATAGGCTCTTCTGCTTCTTCTTCACTATCATCAGAATCATTATAGATAGGGCTTTTCAGGAGGCATTTAACATTGATGGATGACAAATAAAAAACATGGTCTTGTTCTTTGCCCTACCTAACAGGCGAAAAAGATAAAAGATCGCTCCCTTCATTCATACACAATTTATCTGGCTAGAGAATGTGAAAACTGACAACGCGTGTTTCTGAAGGTACTGAAATTTCCGAGAAAAGGAAATAAAATTCTTAAAAAAAGCAAAATTTTATTTTTGGCTTTGGTATAAAAAGTACGTTATAGCCGAAGTATGTATTGGGCTGTAACGAAAGTTTCCCGCCACCTCAAACATCGTCAGAACACAGTTCGCATTGGCGTATTTGCTCATATTTTGTCGAACTATTTTTGACATTTGAAAGAAAGAGGCTTACTTCATAACACTGTGTTGTGAAATCTCTGAAAAATATAGTTATCATTAAGTATCAACAAATTATGAGTACAGATTTAAGTACTATTGTTGTATAATGTGACAATGTGCAGGTTTGGTACCGAAAGTTCAAATACAGTCATGTAAGGAGTTAGAAGTTAGTTTTTCATGCAGATATGGCGGAAAACTTTTGTTACAACCCGATACTTTTGTTAAGTACGTTTTAACCGAAGTTAAATAACGTTATAAATATAGGACTTCAATCGGGACCTAGCTTCTAGGTACGTTATAACCGATAGTACGTTATATCCCAGGTCCGTTATAACCGGTGCGCACTGTGCATAGCTTTTTCTGTTTTTCTCAGTCTCTCTTCGTCATGTGGTTGTATTAGTTTTCCTTCCGAGCTTAACAGCTGTTCTCAAAACATTAGTGGCACTAGGACAAATTAACCTTCTGTCCTTTGAATTGATTTCTTGATAAATTATTGTCTTGTTAGATTATCATTTTTAATGTGTGTATAGGGAAAATGCGTAATGTTTTTTAAGGGGGGGGGGTTAAAAATGTGTATTTAGTTTAAAATATTAAGCAAAAAATTTTAAGTATTTTACTCAGCGAATTCTTATTTCAGTATTACAAAGAATAAATAATGATGAATCCCTTTAAGCAATAAATTCTTAATTTTTTAAAGCTGTTTTGTCATTATTATCGCATTTTTTTTATATAAAAAAGAGTAATTGCTTTAGTATTCCTCCTAGTAGTAGCTTCAAGCCCTCCAGCTTGACTTACTACTCTCCAACTGCTTCAGTTGTAATGGGGTAAACGAAGACGAGACATTTTTAAATATTGAGAACAGTAACAGTGAATACTTCATTAACGTATTTGTCACCTTGTTAACAGAAACCGCGGGGAAAAAGTAGGATAACGAATTTAAGAAGGAAAGCATTTTTCTAATGAGCATATTCAGATGTTATAATGAGGTAGCTTTTTCGCCGCCTGTAAAAGAAATCCTGGAAGAACTTATTTGGTATTATTGCTAAAAGGTCTTTGTGGTGTTGCAACGTAATGGATAAATTTTATAAGACTACACTGGTGTAAATTAAGAGTGAAAAATAAATTAAGCACGCGCCTCGCCCATTATTTTATATATTTTTTAGTTTTGTTAGATGCATATTATTTTCTTATTTAAAAAAATTTGTTTTCTTATTTAAGAAAATAAAATTTTAACTTACTTGCTGCTAAAAATAAGAATGTCAGAATGCTTGACTAGTATTAACATTGATTTGTAATTTTTAAAAAAATAAAATTTTTATTCCAGACTGATTAAGAAATTCATGCTGATCATGAGTTTTCCATTTTGTACCACACTTACTTTTCAGTTAGTGTTGTGCGTGTCCTTTAATCAAAAGACAAGATGGTGTGTTATTCAATTTAGCAGTTTGAATAGCTTAAAATTTTATGGTGGTCTTCCTTTAAGTGCTTTATTGGAATGCTTCAAATCATTTCTTAAATAAAATATATGCGTGTTATGAGAACGTATTTTTGGTTTGTATATATATATATATATTACATACGTACCGTATAAACTTACTACTCTGTGAAAGTAAGCTATATCCATACGTGTACTTGTGATATGTTTCATATTTGAATCCACTGTATTCACCAGACATGATGATTTATTGTCGTTGCGATATAAACAATTCAGTATCCACTGTATGCAATTCTTTTGAAACTGTTGTCGGAATATCTGAAGATTTCCTTCTTATTTTATACTTATGTTCGTGGTTCTTATTGCATGAAAAGGCTGTTTTGATACAGTCTATTGCTTTTATATCGGCACTTTGTGGAATTAAAAACGTAATGGATTATAATGCAGGTTCCACTGTTAAAGGGAGCACCTGGTAGAGAGACAACCTGTTTATAGTGACCACTTATGTGCAGTTTTACTTTGCAACCATTACATATTACCGTTGTAAGGTGACCACTTTTGTTCTTCCTCAGAGGGGTAACATTAGACAGGTTTCACTTTAAATAAAAAAGAAAATAATAGCAATAATTCTCACATACGTTCAAATTATGTCTTTGTATCAACGAAATGTACCAATGACGGAGTAAAATAAATACCACTTGTGAATCGTTTACGTGCGAGCAAACTTTTTGTTGCTACAAGTAAGATTTTTAAATATTCAGCGAATCAAAGATTTTGAAAAGATGGCACGTAATGCATCAACCGTATTACACCGATAATTCCCCCTCCCCTTCTTAACATTACTTTAATTATATCTTGAATAAATCAAATATAAAAATGAAGACTTTCCTTTCTTCAATTACCGAGTATCTTTTTGGCTATGAATACGTAAAATGAAGGTTGTGTCTCAAGAGGTATGCTCACTTAGGCTTTTTAAAATAACTTTCTCTTTAAAAAAAAAAACCAAAAAAAAAAAACCCATTAATTCAGATACGGTAATGTCAAAGGCTCTTAGATGCATGGAAAAAAAAAGTAACATGAAATCATTTAATGTTTTATGAAGTCTGTTTAAAAATAAAAGCCTTTCGAAGCAGCATTTCTTTCGTGGATGTTTTATGGGAATTAAATATGGTCGTTTTAGAACTCCTTCGAGAATCATTTGATTTTGTGTATTTATACCTACCCTCTTTCGAAGAAGTGGGTCTCTTGACATTGTGTTTGATTAGCGCGTTTATCTTTCCTACTATCTACATGCATTCCCCCCTCCCCCGCTTTCTTTTTACGCATGTTAAATTAAATTGTAGGTTACTGCCACTTCCGATTTATTTTTTTTTAGATTTTGTCCATTATAAACTGATTTTTTTTCAGGAAATATCTAATAATATCTAAATATAGGCTGTAAAGTTTCTTTTGTTTCCCAAGAGTTTTTTCTGCAATGAATTCAGGGAGATATGGTGTAGTGTGGTTTTGATCCGGAATTCTTGTGACGCTGTTTCGTTAATTAGAGCTACTGACTTTTTGTTTTACTTTGAGATTCGTCTGCTATAAACTAATTTATTTCGGGAAAATATCTAACCGTGCTTAAATTTACGCTAGAAAGTTTTGTTCCCTGAGGATCTTTCCTTTATTTGATGATTTCGGGAATATCTTCAGACAGGTTATAGTGCGACTGTGGTTTGACATTCTTGAAATGCTGTTTTTTTTTTTCTTTCGCTAGAGCTAATAACTTTTCAAAAGTGATTCTCGTACACCCAGGGGTTCGCAAGATGTATAAAGGGGCTCGTGAAAATCGTATACTAATACACAGCGACCATTTAAGGTGTTAGCCATTTTCTTTTGGGTTTTCGAAGGAGAGGGGGGTGGGGGATTTTGGGAACCAATGGTGTAGGTTGCTACACACAAAATCCGGACAAATAGCCGTTTGATATAAATATTTGCACTCGAAACGAAAAGAAAAAGGCTTTAGTTTATCAATTACCTACCTTAGGCAAGTAATCAAATCGTATGGATTTTTCTTGAAATAATTTTTGTTACCGATTGAGTATTAGAAATCTTCAGATTTACATCCGTTGGTGCATTAAAAGAAAAAGGTTATAACTTGAATTTCTAGTATCAATCTGTGATACTGATTAAAGCTCGAACCGTTATGTTTGCGAAGAAGAAAGGGAGAAGTGGGGAGAGGGGGGATAAAAAAGAAAGGGCAATAAATAATTTTTTTTTAAATGTTGATTGTTCTATAAAATTTTTTATCTATAAAACCTATATATAACAGCTATAAATATTCTTAAATATTCCTGTGTGTGATTATAATCTTTGGTATTTCGAAATTCCTTTACTTAATACCGTCGTAAAAAGTTTTTATTGCATTTTAAAATACCTTTAAAGCATTCCTTTTGCTTTATGATACAGCCATAGGTGTCTGAAATCTAACAAGTTCTTGACTTTCAAATATCCCCCCCCCCAACCCCCTCTTTTTTTTCTTTTTGAAAAAAGTTGGTGGAGGGAAGGGAGCAAAGGATCAATTTTATTTTTTCGCCTTTTTGCTTTTTCTGTTTACTGAGCTGTTTCTTTATCGCTAAAAATAGCGAATACGTTGAATTTAAGGAGTGTATATATGAACATTTTTGCAGTTTCTATGTTAGTAATTGAGCCTTTAAGTTTCGTGTTTTTATCGAAAAAAGTTGTCGCTTGCTTTTTGAAATCTCCTGCGGCACCATCTGGATTCGTTGGGCAGTGTTTGAACTGTGCTCCCGCCTTTAGAAGCTAGAATCTGAACATATTCTTTTAGACTTATTATTAAAAAGTAATATAAAAATGCTGTTTTTGTTTTCGTACTTTTGAATTTGTAAACTGAAAACTAGCTTTCTGGTTTGTAAAACAATTCTTTCTTTTCCGTTGCTTTGTTTGATAAGGTACTGAATATTAAAATTTTTATTTTTCAACTCTAAAAGTATTAGGTTGTAACGAAAGTTTCCCGCCACCGCAAGCATCGTCAGCACACAGTTCGCGTTGGCGTATTTGCTCATATTTTGTCAAGCGATTTTTGGCATTTGAAAGAAAGACTTACTTTATAACACCATGTTATGAAATCGGTAAAAAATATAGTTATCATTAAGTACAAGGTGTGTCAAATGGAACTATCACTCTAGAGGATTAGAACCATCATTTACTTCCAGTTCTGTTGCAAAGGTCAGCTACAGAATATCAACGAATTATGTGTACAGCTTTAAGTACTATTGCTGTATCATGTGACACTGTGCAGGTTTGGTACCGAAAGTTCAAAATCAGTTATCTAAGGAGTTAGAAGTTAGTTTTTCAGGCAATGGCGGAAAACTTTCGTTACAACCTGATAGTTGGAAACAAATAAGCTGTCTCAGTCTTTCGATAATTTGAAATTAAAATCTATTTTCAATTTCTATTCCAAATTTTCAGTGGGAAATATGCATCTGCATATACAATCCAAATTATGTTAAAGTAATTAAATTTAACTGTTAACTGCAATTGCTTGAAGAACTGCAACACAAACAAATAATTATACGGATTGTTTTAAGTATAGAGTACTCAAGGATGCTTGAATAAATTTTCATGCCAATCAATCTTTATTTGTGGATTACAAGCTACCTTGTAAATAAATTTGTTAGTGCTTTAACTAAAGTGAAGAAAATTATGAAACCAACGAGAAAGTTTTCTGTGGAGTCAGTGGCGTAGCCAGAAATTTTTCATAGGGGGCGGAGTTACGACTACTTCAACTCGTATATATGTGTAAGTGTGTGTGATAAGGGAGTGAAGAATATACATTTTGTACGGCAAAAAATTCCTCATGGGGGGTGTTATGACCCCCCAACCCCCCCCCCCCTTGACTACGCCACTGTGTGGAGTACTTCAACATTGTAGAAAACATACTATATTGCCGGAAAGAGTGACAACTGATGTTTCTTCTTACAGCCTTCCTAGAATTTTTTGCAAATTGGATCCTCATCAGAAGATCAGTAACTTCTGAATTGTCATACTCCCCAGTAAAAGGATTTCTCAAATTTTATGATTTGTTGATACAAAAGCTCTGATTGAAATGATTCTAGAAAATAATTTTTCAGTTTCATAAATATACTTTACTCCCCCTCTTAAGTTTATTTAGGCTCAAAGCACAGTGATTAAAATAAGTAATTGATTTAACTTTCTCGCCCACATCCTTACAAAGATGGATGGTAACGATTCTCTTTAATATTACGGAGATAATTTTAATGTTGGATACGTTCTTCTCCATAAGAGTCCCTATGTAAAGAATTTTTTTTTCTTCAACGTCTATAAGTTGAGAATTAACTACATTAAGTAACTGAACTAACCGGAAATCTTCTGAGATTATCAAAAATGTGACGGTTTACACACACGCGTGCGCGCGCGCGCGCACACACACACACAAACACACACACACAATAAAAATTGCGCGATATTGATAAACTCTGCAAAATTTACATCTTTAAATATATAATCGAGCATTCTGCGTGAATTGTTTTTATTTTTAGACATGTTGTAATAATAACAAATCTTTTATTTTTAAAGCTCATAATCTAAATTAAAGCACAATGTATCGTATTAACAAATACTTCGTATATATTAAGTATCTATTTCGTCATATTTGTCAACGGGCGCCTTACATTATCCAAACGGTAAGTTATCTTCCGTTAATACATTCCGCGGTAGTTTCAACGGAAAAGACTACCTCAACATTTCAAAAATTATTACTTTTATTATTTATGAGTACAATCTGTCAGTTTTTAATAATTTTAACCTTTAAATATCAGCGTTTCAGTTTTCTTATGAAGGATTCCCTATCTTTGACCATCGTTGTCTGTCTCCGTTTTAAAATTCGTGTAATAAAAAACGATGCGAATAGAGAGGATGTCGCGCCCTTGCATTGAAAGAAGCGAACAATTTAACCGTTGAAAAAAGTATTATAAGCGCAAATTAGATAATGTAGAGATGTGTTTATAATCGATGCGTTTTGGATGATTTATTTTTCTTTGCAATCCATTCGCTATTGATGTTTGTTCTGCTGAAATTGAATCATTTAGATATTTTTCTTATATTCTATAGAAAATCTCCCTTGGAAAATAGTTAAATGGCAACTTATTCAAAGTATGGTTGAATTTAAAATAAATAAAACTTTGAAGTAGCACACATAAACGTGGATAAAAACACTGAACATGGTAAATGTCTGAAGTATGAAGGTCCCGGGTTCGAGCCTATCGCGCGCCCATCGATCAAATGTTTTTGGGCGGTTTTCTCAAGACGTCATAAGCATTCGTTAGACCCCCTTGCCTTTAATACACAATACGGTTATTATTAGTCTGATAAGTGCCTTGTATGTGTATTATTTTACAAACGTTTTATTAATTTTATCTGTTAAACACCAGTTAGTGTTTTTTATCTGTTAACGTATCATATTATGCATACAAGAACATGGCAGTAAGTTCTCTTTTATTTTATGTTTCTACTATTTAATTTTGGTTCAAAGCTAGATCGTCCTCTTCCCTATTACCATTTTAAACTACAAAATAATAGGTATTATCGTTATTGGAATGGTTTACCCAGCAAAAATTTGTATTCAATATTAAAACACGTTTCCCATACACCGCCTTTTTATTATGTTCCAGATACGAAGAAAATACTTTCAGGATTTAATATATATTTTCCCCTTTTATTTTTGTATTCATAAGGAAATTTCATTTCGCCTTGTGTTGCTTCAGACGTTTTCATTTCGATATATCCACTGAAATTGCACTCACCTAAAGCAGCTATATCAGATTAAAAAGAAAAAAAAAGTTTCAATAGTTTAGTTACATAGTTAGGAACGTTTATGTGAAATATTCGGATATGTCGTGCGTAACAGGATATAATAAATAGAAATAATGGTTATATGTCAGATTACTTTGCTTTCTGTTTGCTTGTTATAGCATTTGAAAGTATAATCTTCATGTTAAAAACTATTATGAAAATTTTATTTTATATAAAATTCGAAGGAAAGTTAAAAAAAAAAAAAAACTTGCATGTTACAAGAAGCGTAGCTGTAAAACAGGTTTTTGCTTTCCTGCCTACACGTGGTTTGTCATCTTTTTGTCTGATTTTGAATTTGAAGGCTAGTATAAAATATTTTGAAAAAAAGTTAGTATGTCGTTAAATTCGATACATAAGCCTCTCATAAGAACTTTTCGAACGGTAGCCCTCGATCAATCTGATGGGGGAGGGGGAATTAACGGCGTTTACTATTTTAATTTAGAAATTCGGGATTTTCGTAACGAAACTTCTTAAGGAAGGGAAAAAACGAAAGAAGGAGAAACTGATTTAACCCTTTGAGGCGCAACCCTTTCCCAATGCTGAAAAAAGGGCAGACGTTGCCATCGCTCGACTTGAATACCAGGGCACAGCCAGCTGTCGTCAAAAAAAGGGTCTCTAGATCTGTGGCACGCGATGAACGTTTCGATCGTCCGCCATCTTGCTGGTAGTTATGTCGAGCGATTTCAACGGCTGCCCCTTTTCCAGCATTGGGCAATCTATCCAGCTGTTCTCGCATGCTTCCATTTTTCAGCAGATTTTTACGGGAAATGACGTGCTAAGAAGTAAATGATTCTCGTGGAGCTATGTCATCCGCAGCTACTTTTATAGAAATCAAATCTATTCTTCGTGACTGGCAACAGTCAAAACGTCAGAGTTTGGTGTTCCCAGAGCCGGATCACTGCACGTTAAAGGGTTAAAAGAACACGTGCTAGGAAACGTTGTTGAAGAGGATGGAAAACTGAGAATGAATCTAAAAAGATAAAGAATTATGTTAACTGAGAGGAGGGGGGGGGGGAGAGATCGCAATGATTACACATCCGTAAAAGTATTTGATATAATTATGAATTAATGTCTCATACGCATATCTTCTAATGGTTGTGTATTGACATTCATAGACGTTCTTTTAAGTTAAAATTTTCGATATTGAAAACATGCATCAACATATCGTGTCAGTCACATTCTTATATAAGTAAAGCAAGTGTGATTTTAAATAGGCGTTATCTGCATGCTGAAGGAAGAAAGTAGACAGTTAATATATATAAAGTGATGCCTGAAATTCTTGGAGATTTTATAAGCATAAGTTAATATCACGTAAGAGATAATTAACTAAATTGATGATCTCCTCCTCCCCCTCCCCAAAAAATACACATAGGTTATGTAATTTGAAATAAGAAAATAAAAATAAAAACAAAAACCGCACAAATGGATAAAATTTACTTTCTTTTAAAAATGTAGTCTTAATTCAAAATTGGGCATTGTAGAAAAGTTAATTTTTTATCGATATATTTTTAACATGTATATCGAATAAAAAAGAATGAAGTTATCGAGTAAGTAGCCGTTATTGTATATATCGCAAATCTTTCTTTTTTCGCCAAGTTTCCTCTCTTCTCATCCTTCGCAAGAAGCTGAAACAACTTTCACTTTTCTTTTAACGTAGGGATCATCTATAGTTCTTCGTTTTGAACAGCTCACGAAAACGAAATATATTCTTATTGACATTTCGGGTATCGATAGATTTTCATCTCCCTGTTTTGGACTATATCAGGTGTTTTATTGATTCCCTCCCCTTTTCGGCATCTCTCCTACCGGGTAGGAGATTGGGAAAAGGAGGGGGGGGGGCGAAAAAATCAATGCCGCTCTGCTTTAATTTTTGAAAGGAAATTGAAATGTTTCATTTTCTCCTCGGAGACGCTGTGTCTGAAATTTCTACTTAATCTGTTCGTGTTGGCCTTCTTTCGTAACATAGCATTTGGTTAAAAAATTTCCAAAGCATTAATAAAATTACTTTCATCACTGGGGGATCAGGGGCGTAGCCAAGGAGGGGGTTAGGGGGGTCATAACCCCCCATGAGGAATTTTTTTGTCATACAAAATGTATATTCTTCACTCCCTTACCACACACATGTATGCATATATGAGAGTTGCTGTAGTCGTAACTACCCCCTCCCCCCAACAATGAAAAATTTCTGGCTACGCCACTGCTGGAGATGTGTTCTATTTTACTTTTTGTGGTCCCTAAAAAAATTAACGAAAAAAACTGAATATACCAGGCTGAAATATATGCGGCTTCGAGATTTCTAATTTTATTGTACCCTGCAAACAGTTTTCAAGTATTGGATCTGCTAGCCAGCGTGCTGAAGAAAAGAGAATTGGTGCCAGAGTCCGAAAAACGGTGTAAAATGTGAAGCCCAATTCAGTGTGATCCCTATCTTCTCGATTAACCCTTTAACGCGCAGTGTTCCCGCTCTGGGAACACCAAACTTTTGACGTTTTAACTGTTGACAGTCACGAAGAATGATTTGATTTCTATAAAAATAGTTGCGGGTGACACATCTCCACGAGAATTCTTTACTTTTTAGCACGTCATTTCCCGTAAAAATATTGTCACGATTATTCTTAACAGCACTGACACCTGCTGAAAAGTGGAAGAATGTGAGAACAGCTGGACAAATTGCCCAATCCTGAAAAAAGGGCAGCCGTTGCCATCGCTCGACTTAACTACCAGCAAGGTGGCTGACGATCGAAACGTTCATCGCGAGCCACAGATCTAGAGACCCTTTTTGACTACAGCTGGCCGTGCCGGGCAGTCGAGCGATGGCAACTGCCGCACTTTTTTCAGCATTGGGAAAGGGTTGCGCCGCAAAGGGTTAACATATGTCTATGGATTGTACGAGGCACGACACTGTGAGCATTTTCTCTCTTTTTTTTATTTTTTTCCGCCAAAGCAGACTTCGATCGATTGCAGTGATTTTGAATACCTTACAAATTTGATTTGGATAATGATTAGTACCAATTCCTTAAAAGAAATAAAAAGACAATTGATTATACTTAAGTGTTAATTTATTGGGAAATAAAGTAATAAAATCAAATTTTAAAAGAATTTACGGATTATGCAGTTTTATCGTATTATATTTCTCATTTGTAAAAATTATTAAGTGGCTATTACAATTAGACTTCCTGACTATTACTATACAGTGACTACTAGGATTTTGCAAAATATTCTCTTAAAAAAAAATGTGCTGTGCCATTCTATGTTTCAGAATTTTTTTCGCAGTCTTTATAAAAAGTACATATTTTTTCGTTTATTACAGTGGGTGGGTAGTGCAGTTTTCAGAAACTACTGGATTATTATTATTGTTGTAAATATCTGGCACAATTGCTTTTTATATTCAAGGTTCGTGAATTTTTTTTTCCCTTTTCTCACCATATTACAACCTTAAATTTAATTAAATCTCATTCTTGAAGCAGAAACAACCCATAACTAAGTTAAATTGCGTTATTTTTCTTGTACTTTTGGGATATATATATGCACACTAAATCCCTTTCCTGCATATATATATCTTCCTATATAAACTCTAAAAATATGCCGTCAACATCACGAGTGGTACACTTTAGTGAAATAATCTATAAACTTCCCTATCTTTTTTCATCCTTGTTTTCTTTTAATTAGTTAACGTATTTGAGTACCATTGCTAGAGTCAGTTCAATCCCTAAACTTAAAGGTATTAATGACAGTTTATTTTGATGTTTATACGAATCCATAATAATAATAATAATAAGGCACTTAATCAGTATCTGTAAAAGAAAATATTTAAATATCTTTTTAGGAATCCTTTTGTTTTTGTTCAGTGTAATCTGATTACATTTTCAGATTTTTATAGGGTCTCTCAAAAAAGCTTTACTTGGATTTACTGTGGCAAAGGACGTACTTTTTTATTTTTTTTGTCTTTTGCAAATAATTCTTAATGATAATTTTTTTATTGGAAAATTTTTCAATAACAAATGCTTTCAAATTCCTCTTTTTATTTGCGAATAAATCGAAATACCTGATTAAGCATCTTTTGTTAATTGGAAATTTATGCTTTTACGAACCTGATTAATCAATTAACTTTCTTTAAATCGAGTGTAGTTCTTTTTCATCCAGTGCTCGTTTCTTCAGAATGAGAGAATGAGATAGCGGTTTGATTTAAAATAATTCAAGATAATGGTTTCATTATAACTTTTTATGTGAATGCGATAGAATATTTGTTTTTGCTTTGTAGAAAATCTCTAGAAATTAAAAATGTATTGTTTCCGTAGAAAAGGATAAAAAGGACTTGATCCTGACATTTTTTTCACACAAATAATTTACTCTGGTAAAAGTTGTGAGAATTTCATATATCTATTATTTTTCATTAATTTAAGCTTGCTTATTTTTTACCATGCTAAAAATTTAAGATTTTCTGAGGTTATTTTGCATTGCTGCCATAACATGATACCATCTCGCAGAATTATTGATAACTTTATTGCAAATAGCTGTACAAGTAATTTATTTTGTATTTCTTGCTAATTTCTTTATTCAGGGATTTTTAGAAAACTTAATTTACGAGTTGTGGAACTATGATGTTGAAGGAAGCGTGTGAAGTAAGATTAAAAACAGGTCCACTAAAAATTACCTGGACTTTTCCCGTAATCTGGAAATATGCAAATTTCTGTATAACCAGATCTTGGATAGGAGCAAAATAAAGCGGTACGTTACTGGATAGGAAAATTCGGTCATAGGATTTGCTGATTGTAATTAATAGCATGTACAGAGGTGGATACGAAAAAAGATCTTTACAGAGATTGTAACGCTCAATTAAGTACTGCAGGTTTTCAGTCGTCTATGATAAACCATAACTTTATAAGGTTCCGTTGATATTTTTTTTTCTTGCTACGCATCCGTTTTTTAGAGAAATACACAGAAAAATACTTCGCTTGCAAAATTTAAATTTAAACCACAATTCTTGCTTTTTAAATTCCAGTTGGAGGTGTTGCAGATATTTTTATAGTATAGTTTTTTTCCCGTTGTTTGACATTGAATACGAAAACAAATACTGTTTTCTTTTTTTAAACTCTTTTGTAGCTTATATCCATGAAATTCAAATGTTTTTTCTCACGAATCAATATTTGTTTAACTTATACGTGAGTGCCGACGAAGATCTGAAAACCATAGAGTACTCTAACTTTTCCACCTCATATTTTGGAATATTATTACTTTTTTATGTAAATACCTTTTCTTAACTTAAAAAAATAAAATTACTGGAATTTCATATTTCTACCTCAGGGCATTATTTTTTTTTTTTCATGATTGCTAACGACTGCTATTTACTGAATCATTTACATTTAATTAAATATTTTATTTTTCTTTAAAACTTTTGTGTGATTTCATCTCCCCCCCCCCCCCCCCACCCTGATATCTTTTTTATGTGTACATGTCTGGTTTTACAATTAAGCAGTGTTTGCGCTCTTGAATTGATATCAAACTATAGAGTTAGCCAAACCCCATCTATGATAGTTTGGCTTATTAAAAAAAATAGCTAAGTCTTCTACTTTTTTTTCTTCTTCTAATTTTCATACATAGCTCAATATTTATGCTTACTTGTTTGTATTCCTAAAATAATCAGAAAGTTATATTTCAAAGGGGATTTCATGGGAGCGAAAATTGTTTTGTCAAAAGTTGATTGATATTTATTTTCAAAAAATTTCAAAAAAGCATTATATAGAAAAATAAAAATAATTCTTTCTGAACAACTAGTTTTGCATTCGTAGATTTGTTTTCGTGTAAACTTCCGTGAACCAGTGTAGCACGTAATTCCATATTTCTTAATACAAATGTTCAGTAGTGCACCACCACTGTATCTACGAAAGTTCCTTGGCGGACATTTCATTTGGTATGTTGATGTCTATTTCTTTAACCATAATAATGTCACTCCTATCCAGCTGACAATCTGTATTAATTCACATTTGCTCTAGGAAGGGGACATACATTGTCACATGCATGTTGCTGACATTGCTTTTTCGGGGAAAATAATTTATTTCGTCACACGTCATAATCTCATGGATTTAGTTAGGAGTATATGTTTTGATATATATCAGACTATACGAAAATTCCTAAACCGTGCGTTACATCCTAACACAATTAATGACATCCGCACCCGCCTGGGCGTCCTATAAACGACAGACTTATTTTAAAAGTTATTTAAAATGATATTTTAGATAAAAATGTACCGTTTACTTGACTGCATTGGTACTAGAAAGAAAGAGGGGGGGGGGGAGTTAAAAATATACATTAAAATTAGTAACAATTCCGCCGGGAGAGGGCGCTGCTGCCACTTTGCTGTAGTATTAGAAAAGAACACATTTTGTTTACCAATTAATCTTTCTTGGTTGAGTTTCTTAATGCAAACACATAACATGAATTAACTCAACCAAAAATGGATTAGTTTAAAATCAGACCCTTCTCCATTACTGCATTAGATTGCCAGAAGCGCCCTCTCCTGGCGAAATTTTAATTAATGCCTGATTTTCTAAAATGGTATGCTATTTATTAGACACTCGGTAAATTGAGATATTAATATAATCATATTTGCGGCTATTCGAGCACCCGTTGAGGGACAAATTTCAATCATTATTATTACTGCACTTTTAGAGGAATACGTTGAATTATCAGCAGCCTAGCATTTGGAGAATGGAATTTGCAGTTTTTCAGATTATTTTGTTGCTGAGTCTAGAATTTGGTTAATGCGTCTTCCCATAAGAACTGTTTTGTTGTTGCTGTTTAACTGAAAAAGCGATTTTTTTTTTTTCGTTTTTTCTGTTTAAAATTGATATCAAAATCATTGTATTTTTCTTACCACAGTTTGAATAATTTGCATTTTTTATTCTTATACACACCCGGCCGTGCAGTTCTTAAAAGAATTGGCAGATTTTGTAAAAAAATAACGTTGTGTAGATTTTTTTTTTCTTGGAAGGCATTATTTGTGTGAGGTAACTAATTATTAGGTTGTAACGAAAGTTCCCCGCCATCGTAAACATCGTCAGTACACAGTTCGCGTTGGCGTATTTGCTCATATTTTGTCAAGCGATTTTTGGCATTTGAAAGAAAGACTTACTTTATAACACCATGTTATGAAATCTGTAAAAAAATATAGTTATCATTAAGTACAAGGTGTGTCAAATGGAACTATCACTCTAGAGGATTAGAACCATCATGTACTTCCAGTTGTGTTGCAAAAAGTCAGCCACAGAATATCAACGAATAATGAGTACAGCTTTAAATACTATTGTTGTATCACGTGACACTGTGCAGGTTTGGTACCGAAAGTTCAAAAAGAGTTATCTAAGGAGTTAGAAGTTAGTTTTCCAAGCAGATTTGGCGGAAAACTTTCGTTACAACCTGATAGTTTGTTATGCGAATATCATTAACACGCTTTTGTATTAAGATTAAAGGATGAGGAATTTTTTTTGTGAATTTGCATTCCCCCCCTCCCCGATAGCCCAGTAATTGTATTCAGTCAGATATTTATATGTAATACGAGACCTCTAGTTTACGCTATTAAAATATCTATATTGTGTAATGCAGATTACTGTAAGCGACCGACTTCGACCCATCCAAGTATCGACAAACAGGAATCCATACGGTTGGATAATTACTTATAAAATGTATGTTTATTAAGATTTGTATGTTCAGCATGTCGATATTTATAATTTTCTGATTGAAGCATAAAATGTTTTTGTGATCTTTTATGTTTGTTTACTTGAAAATGTATAGCTTTCTGTAAAAAATCATTGTTCGCGAAATACATAATCCATATTACTAATTGCTTGCAAAATATTAGATTTAAGTCTAGTGCAGATTATCTCCTGAGATAATCTGCAGATTATCTCCTACAGTTTTCCCCTGAGAAGTGTGTATGTGCGGGGGGAGGGGGAAGTATTGTCACTGTGAATTATCTTCCTCGATATAAAAGTATCTTTGTATAAAATACTTGGTGGAGGGGGGATGTATTTGAAGTTTTTGAAAGCTATATACCTTTGTTTATAGATTTTTTACTTCCACTTGGTTTGTTTTTTACGTCTTTCATTTTATTTGAACCATCAAAGTTTTTCTTAAAAGAAGAAGAAGAAGAAAAACAAAGGTATAACTGACGTTTTCTATTCCTTCACATTTAGTATAGATACTTGATCTGAAGAAGCTGATCTTGTTGAGTCCTTAATGCCGTTTTCTATTAGCTTCTTCCACCGTCCTCCACCCCAATATTTCCATTTTACATTTCAGTTTTTTCTCTTTTTGCCGGGCTTATATTCAAATATTCTTGTGAATTATCTATATTTTTTTCTACTGAGATACCTGCTTTCAAACTTTGAATACGAGACTTTTTGATGCAATTTATCACGAACTGCTCTTGAAAACAGTAAATTTTATTTTGAGTGTAGCTTTATTTCCAATATCTCAAAGATATTGGAGCGAGGAAAAATATTTCTTAAATCTAAAATCTTTCAGTAATAACAATAGTTGTAGTGTAATAAATACCCAAACGACCACGATAAATTAAGTATACCAAGTTTTGTGTAAGGGTCATTCCATGCGACATCGACAAATGAACAGTGCCGCACCATTTTTGATTTTCAAGAAACTTTGTGTCTGATATGTACCTATTTTCTGTATCCCAAAACAGGTTTTTTTTTTCCTTGAAAAACATTTCTTAGATATAGCCATTTGTTTGCTCCGTGGACGAGTAAAAATCGCCATTTTAGGCTCATTTTCTAAAAGCTATAGAATGTTTATTTAAAACAGCAGGAAGATCAGATAGGGCTTATTGGAAAGTTTAAGAAATGGACTTTTAAATGCACATAATAAATTTGTTAAGTACAGTTTTTTTGTGCATCAAGTAGTCGTTCACAAACTAATGATTTTTGTCATTTTAGGCATTGGAAAAAACTATGAAGGATTTTCAGTAACAAACCATTTTTCCCCCCCTCTTACTCTTGCATATCAGTACTATATGCAGAAAAAAAAAATGAGGTATGGGAGCCCTTCATCCTAAAAAAGTGCTTTCTAAGAATTGAAAAACGTGCTTTTTAAAAATTTTTTAGTGTAGTAACCCCCCCCCCCCACACACACACACACACAAATGTCATAAGGGGCAGGTGATTAAAAATCTAAAAATGACATGGTACTAAGCTCTTATACTGTACTTCAAAATAAGACAAAACAAAAACTGTCTTGTTATTCCAAAAGACAAAGGAAATGCACACTTTTGAAAATTCAGTTAGTGTTTCTGCGTTCCGGCAGATAATGAGATTTCCATCATTTCCACGCGGGCTCCGTTCATGATTCCGTTTAATCATCGAGAGTGGGTGTATATCTATTGTCTGGAATTGCTTTTGTAGTGCTACTTTAAAAGTATACATCTCCTCTGTCTTTTGGAATAACAAGACAATTTTTGCTTTGTTTTAAAGCGCAGTATAAGCGCTCCGTACCATGACATTTTTAGATTTTTATCACCTGTCCCACATGACTTTTTTAGGGGGGGGGGGGAAGCCCTTTTTAATTTTTTGAAAGCTTAAGCAATTTTTTCAGGATAAAGGACCACCAGTAACACCTCCTTCCCCCCCCCCTCCCCCCTCCTGCATATAGTATTGATATGCAAGTGTAAGAAAAAAAAGGAATTGGTTTGTTTGTCCTTCATAGTTTTTTTAATGCTTAAACTGACAAAAATCATTAGTTTGGGAACGACTACTTGATGTCCAAAAAACTGTATTTAGGTTTACATAAATCTATTTTATCATGCGCATTTAAAAGTCGATTCTTTAAACTTTTCAATAAGCTCTATCTGATTTTCCTGCTATTTCAAATGAAAGCTCTACAGCTTTTTGAAAATATGCCTGAAACGGTGATTTTTGCTCATCCGCGGAGCAAACAAATGGCGATATCTCAAGAACAAAATTTTTTTAAGGGGGAAAAAAAACTATTTGGGATACAGAAGGTAGGCACATGTCATCTACAAAATTTCGTGAAAATCAAAAATGGTGTGGCACAAAGATTTCTTAAAATATTGCTTATTTTATATGGAATGGCCCGTAAACATTTTCAGTTCATATACTTGAGAAAAATTTTGTTCGGGGGGGGGGGGGATTGAAAAGTTATTTATTTTTAAATCCGCATCAACATGAAGATAAATATGTAATGCATCTGCACATTTGTTTTGATTCGGCTGCAAGCATATGCAAACAGGATTGATTTACTATTATCAATATCATTAAGGCAGTGGCAATTTTCTGCGCTTTTTTAAACTTACATTTTGTGCAAAAAAAAAAAAAAAGTTTTTTTTTTGGGGGGGGGGGTAGATTCCAAGGTGGTCTTATATATATTTACATAACGTGAAACATAAGTTTTTCAGAAAATCGAGAGGATGAGATCGTCATCTTAATCCTGTCATGGATGTATGCTTTCCATGTATTTTGTATTTGTACTATTCCTGGTAATATAATTGGATTTTTTATTTTCCTGAAGTCGACTGTGTTTTTAAAAAATTTCTCATTATTATTATATGTATAGTTCCATGAACATTGATGCTTTGCATTACTGGTGTTTGAAGGGGGTTGTTAACTTTGAGTGAGAGGTTAGAAATGTTCTCTGAACGTTCTGTTTAGATAACCTCTCTATTTTCAGTACAGTGATTTTTATCTGCGTAGATCTCCAGCTCAACAGTATCTTAGAGTGTCTATTATACTGTCTGGCTTTCTGTTGCAACCAGTGGTATATCTTTATACACTGACACATTTATATTATACGTCAAAGCCCGTTGTGGAGGCAATTACAACTGGCTCTAGAAAAAAAAAAACATTCGACAAAAAATATGTCCATACTCAATATATTTAATCTTCGTCTACCTAAAAATAAATAACTTCAATTTTTATTATGTACCCAAATCGAATTTCACGCTCTTCTGAAAAATTTTCGGAACCTTTCCGCATTCGAACGATTTCGTTTTGTGTAAACAGACTCTCTTATATGAAAGCTTCTTGGCTGATGAAATTCATTTTATTCGTGAAAAAAGAACTGCGTAAACTAGAAAAACCATTTTAAATGAATGAATTATACTTTTCTCTTCAAAGCCAGATAACCGTGACGTCAATAAGCGTAATTGTCACTCAATACTCTTAATTTTGTCACTCAAATCATAAACTTCGTCGGAAATAAAATGGAACTGAAAATAGCAAGAAATCTCTTAAAAATGAGGGAACGGGTGGATTTTCAGATTTTTAAAGTAGTACAGATTGCTTTCTATATTTTTATACCTAATTCTGAAAAATTTGAAGTGGATCGCGCAAAGTGATCAGCGTAGCTATATAGCAGGATAGTATAGATTCGAACATATGAGTATCGCTTGTCTTTGTTTTACGGTTTCAAAGCTTATAGAGAAAAGATGAATATGAATAAAAACGAATGCCTTGGTCGCAACATTCTTTTCTCTTCGAATTTTTTTACTCTTACTGGTAAACTTGATATTACTTCAAAATGGCCTAAAATATAGATTTCATATCTCGTTTGAATAAAACATTGAATATTAGCAGGATCCTGAGAATTATTTATGAACGATAAGACAGACACCGTGAATGGTCTGGCTAAGCAGATGATGAATCACAAAACAGTTTTTTTTACCTTAATCTGTGATTAAGGTGATTGGTGTCCTAAATGTTTTAGTAGTTATATGAATTTTTAAAATCAGATTAAGTGGATCGTTAAGAAAATTGTCCAATGTCTCAAACTGGGGGTGGGTGGGGGGGGGGTTGTTAAAAAACTGTAATGTCGCTTCTCTGTCCTACTGAGACTATGATGGGAAAACGAGTTTAACAGGCATTGTTTCGGATCTAGCGAGCCTGTACCCCTGTTGACTTTGATAACTAACTTGGCGATCGTTTGTCTGTGTATATTCTCCCAACGCGCTGGAAGGATAAAGAGTTTTTTCGCCTCTAAAAATATGCCAAGAGCTGTGTACCTTGTGAGACACAAAAATTCATAATTATTGTTCAACGTTGAGATGAAAATAATTTCTTCGGAAAAGAGAACTGCAATTCATAAAATGTCACATAGCTTTATTTTCTCTTAATACAAATAAACTGCTCGATCTCCTTAGACATGGTAGTCTCTGACTTTAATAGTATTTATATTTATCATTTATAGTCTTTTAAAATTTTTACTTTTTATTGTAAGGTGTTGGGTTTCGTCGATATATTTTTATATTGGTTATTTACTTCTTTAGATTTTGTGAAAATTGGATAAATTTTTCTGGAGGTAAAGTAAAATATCTACAGTGAATCAAACGAAATTTAGTTAAAGACGGTAAATGGTTTGTTGACTTTAAAAGCTCATTCCACCAAAATAAAACATTAATTGGAAAAAAAAAAAACTTTGTTTCTCTTATCTCTAAAAAAGGTACGTATTTCCATGGAATCCTGAAATTTCCCACTTTAACCTGGTATCTCAGTTATTTTTTTTTTCCCTGAGTGGAGAGGGGGGGGGGGCGATATTTCTGTTATTTGAAACAAAACATGTTTTATCCTAGTCTGGATGTCATGTTTTCTTAAACACACTTTCAATCAGGCTTCTCAACAAGCTGTATTGAGCAACTTTAATTCCATTAGTAATATCAGATAAAATTATAATCAGTTTAGAGTATTTTTTTAAATATTATCAAATAGTTAGAGTTCGGATTATTTTCTTTATCAGCTTCCGATGAATCTGGAAATTTACAGAAATGTATCTGAACAGCTCTGGTAATATCATTTCAACAAACGAGTATGAACCCAGTTTATTAAATGACGCATTTGCCGAAGTCCGTTTCATAATAAGACCTACACAGCTGTTGTCACTTTTGATTTCTTTTCCGGAATTTCTCTAGGTATTCTTCTCTTCCGAGTTCATCTATCATGTATGCACTCGGGAAAATCTTGAGTCCCGGTTTCCTTTTATCTCTTATCTTCTACTCAATATGTCACTTGCAGAATGTGGCGAGATCGTTGTTGGATGCCTTCAGGGAAGAGTACCGAGAGGAAATATGCCTTTTCCTGGGCAGAAAGATGGTGTTATAATACGCGCCGTAACCCGGATAGTGAGGAAGAGGGCTTTTGTTGATGTTTATAATAGAATTCTGTTCCGTCGTACGTCAACTCAAATTTTTCATTTTCTGCAGTTTTATAGCTTAGAGACCTGTTGGCCATGCTCACTATTTCAAAATGATTTCTTCTTTCAAATTTCTTATGTGTGATTTAGAAGGTTAAAATAAGAATATTTAGGGAAAAAAAAAGAAAGAAAAGTCACCATGCTTGCAGTGGTCGTTTGAAAAGATAAACTTTTAAGTTACTTTTAATGAAAAGGCTTTGTTTGGCTGAATGGGTCTGTTATGATAACGCTCTATCAATACCAGTGTAATTAGATGATTCAAATTTCAACAATATTATTATTGATTCACGGAATATTTCAATTTTATGATCTACTTTTGCTTGTTAGTTTCAGTTCTCTGCTATGAAAAAAATCTTTATACAAATAAAAGAATTTCTCTTGAATCGAACGTTTCTAAAAATAAAAATCTTAGTTTCTATTTACTTGCTACTTTTTTTTTTTTCCCACTACTAATTTTGTAAGGTGTAAGGAAATAAAATGATTGCTCGTCTACGAATTTGTCTGAAAATATAATTGTTTTTGTCTTCGCTTTGAGTTTTTCTGCACTAAAGAATAAATTATAAGCTGAACTAAAGTCACTCTTTCAGTTTATGTTGTCTCAAATGTGAATAGATTTTTAGATCATGTAATAAGTTGCGTTAATCATCAAACATTGCACACCTCGGGGAGTTTCTAAATTGGATTTGTTTTCCTTGAATCTTTGAATCATGCAATAAAAGTCCATATATCATGTTATGCACTCAGAAAAATCTTGAGAACCCGTTTTCCTTTTATGTGTGTCTCCTACATCACTTACAAAGTGTGACAAGATTGGTTTATGATGCTTTCGAGAGAGGATACGGAAAGATAAGAACCTTTTTCCCGGTTAGAACAGGGTTTTATATACCTTCCATAACCTGAATAGTAAGAGAACTCTTTTTTAGGGGAGCGGGGGGGGGGGAGGGTTATTGCTTTTATAAAAATTGTATTCTTCTCTCAAGTCAATTCAGATATTGTTTTTTAAAAAATGGGTTAACATTTACTTAATACATTATTTTTTAATGCATTTTTCGCCTTTTGTTTTTGTATATACAGGACGATATTACTTGTAATTTTAGAAAAAATTACTAAATTTTATTTTTGTTCTAAAAAGTAAGAAATAATCTGTATAAAATCAAAATATTCAGTGTCAAATATCATTAAAGAGAACATTAGTATAACTGCAGATATAACCAATTTCACGTATTGTACATATGTAATAAGAATGTTCTCCGCAAATTTTAATAGTTAATATTTAATTTGCGAATTATGTAAATTAGTTTCCATAATTTAATGTTGTATTAACTTCATAAATTTTATTAATCCGATTGAATTTGCCCTCTTCTATATGCTGTTTGCAGGCTTGATAGTCCTGCGACTGGATTTACTAATCATGTTTAAACTCTGAATCGAGGAAACACAGTTGTCTCTTCAGTACGGAAGAAAATTCGACTTTTATAGCAACCCCGCTATACTAGACGGACTGCCCATGCCGAAAAAAGTGCAACCGATTTTAACTAACAGCAATTTGGCGCCGCACACAGTCGGCTGTGTCAAAAAAATGTCCTTTAGCTCTGTGGCACGCAATGGACGATTCGATCGACCGCCATATTGCTGGTAGTTAAATCGAACGATGGCAACGGCTGCACTTTTTTCGGCACTGGGAAATTGGCGGGCCTCAAAGGGTTAAACTCACAATCCTTTTCGTTCTAGTCTAATCTGAACTGTTTATCACCAAAGTCATCTGACAGAATGGGAATTGAATTACTGTTTGAACTTAAGATGTACTTTCACTGTATACGATCATTATGTATAAATCTGCGTTTGGCTAGGCAATTCCGCTGCATTTCTTAATCGTTACTAATGGATTTTTTAAACGTTCTTTGACGTGTACTCTGTTTTATTTTTATAAAAGGAAAGTTCTCATCAGTAAAAATTGATCGAAATGCCTTCAAACCTGGCGGCGTTTGGCGAAATTGCCTACTAGTTTGACGCGAAAAATAAGTTTCTAAAACTGAATCCACCGTGGCTGTATTTTCTATATTTAGAGAGAAATTGCTACATCGTAGATAACGGTATTCGTTAAAAGTTTCATCACGCGCACATTGATTACTTACTTTATTTAGAGCATTAATTGAAAAAAATTGCAAGTTTAAGTCGAGCGAACGGGAATGGCGAAGAGAATCTTTGGGGTTGTGGAGCATTAGCGAGCAGGGGGCTAAGCCCTCGTTTCTGTGTGTATGTAGATATTTTTTTAACAATTAATAATCTAATAATTTGAAACCACTCTCTTCCCGCTCAAGCTGAAGATCGAAACAAATAACGTATGAAAAACGTTTTATACTGCAGATAAAACTTGCCGAATTGCTTATGCATTTCTCTTACAAAGCGAACAAAAATATATATTTTTAAGGTAAAGTAGTTCCGTTCTCGAGTAATTTTGGGGAAAAGTAAATCAGATGGATTTAGTTTCCTGAAACTACTATGAAATGTAAACAATCAAATTTTAAAAGTGCTTGCAAATGAATTTCACGAAGAAACTGCACTTTGAAACGGTTATTTTTGAAGTAAAACTTCTTTAGTCGCGACTAGGGGGTAACTCAGATTTTTTTTTCTGACGGAAGTAACGCTCAGTAAAGGAAGTGACGTATATGTCATATACTCCACGGCAAGCGCGCCTGAAAAAGAAGAATCACGAAAAATCCTACATTTTCGACCGCTCGCTCCTTTCGCGGACTTCATTGTTGAAAATGCATTATCATTACAAAAAAAAAAAAAAAACTATCATTATTTAGTTTTTCTTGAGAGGGCAACGTTATCCACAAAATATGTATTTAAATATCTCGTTTTGCCGATGGCAACAAGTTGTAAAATTCTATACTCTCTGAGGAGTTTGTGAAGATTTCCGTTGGGAAATAACTTTTGAATTAAATTGTTTTTAAGAGGTCTAACGTTCGTTTTGAAGGTACATCCAACATAATATTTTACATGTAATCCCAACCTCACAGGAGGTTGTCGATAATCCTTATTTTTAGATGAATAATATACAAGGTTTTGGAAAAGCACAAAGAAATGGAACCTGTCTGCAATCGAACCGGAAAAGTAGTTGGAAACGTCAGTTGAAGAACATTTTTCCTGGATTCTAACCCAACTTCAAGGCAGAACATCGGTTTAAGAACAAGGAGATGGAACACCACAATTAAAGGGACAGTGGCTGCAAATGTACCTAAACAGCAGAGGGAAATTTTCGTTTAAGAACATTGTTGGAGGATCATACTTCGATCCCACGAAGGTAAATTTATAGGAGGGGACACTTCGCTTAGAAAGTTGGATAACGCCGTTGTTGCAAACAGATGGCGCTACGCACACTGGGTAACTGCGCATCTCAGGTTGTTTATATTTCCATCGAGGCGAAGTAAATGGAGATCGTTGAATTATCAAAACTTCAAAAAATTAAATGCATAGACTTATGAGCGTGATATATAGTAATTACTGGTTTCAGACGTGTTTTAATTACATAATTGTCTTATAATACTATTTCGTAGTGAATATAGGCAATAGTTTCGAAGTGAAGTGATATTATTATTTGTCAAATGCCAGTTGCATTGGCCGTTAGGCCATTAAACTCCTAAATATTATGTATGTCGTGTCTGTTATTATTTTACCCAAAAGATGTATTTTAAGAAATGTTAGTACGTAAGAAACGGACCCTGGCTGCAATCAATCCCAAACAATGGACAGAACCTGCAGTTTAAAAACATGGATACAGAATAATAATTCGAAACCTACTAGCAGACGAAATCAACGCTTAAGAACACTGTGATAGAAAAACACAACAAAAATTACACTACCTGCATTCGAACCCCACAAACAGAGGAAAACACCAATTAAAGAACACAGTTAAAGTATAATACTAGACTACGGACATCCCCCCCCCCCCATTAGACCCAACCTTCAGGCGGAACAATGGTATACGAAAACAGTTAAAGAATAATAGCAAATGGACACTTCCTGGATTCTAAGTAATTTTCATGAATTACCGATGATTCTTACTGGAGATTTTAATGTTAATTTTCGCTCTCAAGAATCTCAGTCGTTAGTTGATTTTTTAAAAGAAAAATTGGATCTAACTGTGAATACTTCTCGACTTCAATCAACAACGCGTTTCGGTACAACGATAGATGCTGTATCTTCAAGAAAATTAGCAAATTTAGAGAGTTAAATTTATGTTTCACATTATAATTACCACAAACCTATAATTTCATACATAAAAATTATGATGACATCCAAGTACCTATTTCCAATGAATAATATGAATATAACATTTATATAATCTTTGTAAAGTACATGAATAATAAATATAATTAAATTATAATATGATATTTATTTTAAGTTTAATCATTTCAGTGATATGTGTCGTAAACACGTCAAAGAAGTTTTACTTCAATCGCGCGTAAAGATTACACGCATACACTTTTTTTTTTAAAATTGTATTTCATGGGATGCAGAGGAAACCAACTTTAAAAGTCCCTGAAATTCATGTATGTTATTTACAAAAAAGTTTCCAAGTACAGCCAACGAGCAAATTAAAGTATTTTGTTACTTAGAAAATCGATTATTCTGTTGTTAAAGCTACTAAACAAATTCAACATAAAAAAATTTAGGTAATGTTATTATTATTGTAACAAGAATAAAAATAAAAACTTGAACTCATTATTTCCAAAGTGAACTGATAAGCACGGAATAATTTCTATCTAAAGCTTAGTTCATCATTAATTTAAAATGGGTACTCTCTGAAAAGATGAGAAAAAAAAAAAAAAAAAAAAAAGGTTGGAATTTACTTGGAAGGGAGTAATTTGATATGGGCTGTGAAAATGCTATAATTGCTTTCTTCCCATGTACTTTTGTCACACTTTAATTACGAGGAATAATTGATTTGAAAGAGTGGGTAACAAACTATTAAAAAGTGATACTACTTAATTCTTGAGATCCAGAATTTATTTTCAACTCATATTCCCCTTCCCCTAAATATTGGTTACTTCGGAGGTATTTTTAATGCATTTACAAGAGTGTTTTTATTAATTTATGATGGGAAACATGCTTTGGATATTTAATTATTCGTATCAGTTCGATTGTATAATGAAATAAAATATATAGCAGACTAAATTATTTCGATTTTTCCAAAGAACACACACTAAAACAGTTGGTTAGATTAATATTTTACTTGAGCATTTCCGGAAAGTCAAATTTATTATTCACGAAATTAAAGTAGGAAAATTTAATGACTACTAATGTATTTTTGTGATCGACAAATTTTGACATCGTCGTCATAAAAGGACACTGGGCGTTAATGGGTTAAGATATGAAAGTAAAGGCAAACAGCTGTTTCAAATTATTTTTTTTCTTGCCCATATGTACTCGAAGACCGCAAAAGCTGGAGGAATGACGTTAATATTTATAATCACATTTTTGGCTTTAATATTTATAATAACATTCTGACAAAGCTTTGTCAGAGCGTTGTCTCACAGCCAGCTGTGTCAAAAATTTCCTTTAGCTATGTGGCACGCGATGAATGATTCGATCGGCTGCTTTATTGCTGGTTGTTAAATCGAGGGATGGAACGGCTGCACATTTTTCGGCATTGGAAATTTGGTGCGCTTCAGAGGGTTAAAGCTCAAATTTCAACCTAAGCTAAATTCGCCTCTCGTCATTTTCGGTCAAAATCTACTTTTAACCTGACTGCACTCTAAATCTCGATTTGTGCGTGTATTTCTGCCTGCAAAGACAAAATATTGAGATATCTTACACGTATTACTTTTTTCTTAAATTCAAATTAGGTTAATTAAAAAGATATTTCCATATAGTATCTTATTTTTCTTTCAATGATATTTTAATAAAATCATCACTAATTGCCGTATAGTTATAAAGCATATCTTATTTGCGAAAATGGAAGGCAGTTCAGGATAGTTTCATCATTCGCTCTTTTCAGTCCGTGAAAAGGAATAAAATTATTTTTGATATCCATTTCAAATGGCGAAATTCTGAAGAAAGGCAATTTTAATCAACGTTAAATCTGGAGTGACCGATCCAATTTCTCTTTAATGGTTTTGCAGTTTTCGAGGAACGTGACTTCATCGTCGGCCAGGGGAAGAGGGGATTTTTTAAAATACTGAGTGAGACACTCATTAGTTGTGAAAGGAATATTTAATTAGTTGGGATTATTTAAACTTCTTAGATACAAAATTATATTTTACATTGTAAATATATTTTCTGGCTTTTCTGTTTACTTAGTAAAGCATTATTAGGCTGCATTCCTCTCGAAAAATAAATTAAGACTATACTCAGTTGGCTCAACAGTCCAAATGAAAACTTGTACAAAAAATTACATGTAAGTTAAACATTTTTAACAGACCTATAGAAAAGTGTTATCCTTCGATATTAATTCTACAGTAAAAACACTCATTAACTCCTTGGATTTGAAGAAATTCTTGCTTTTAGAACGTATACATAGATTCCATTTCGAACGGTTTTCCACTATTTTCTTTCGATGATTTGATCCTAAAATAAATCCAAATTTTTAAAATGAAAGAAACTTTTAAAAAATGCTCGTTAGGTTTTTCCAGAAGATTACCGACAAGTGGCTTGACGAAACGTAATCGTCCAATGTACCCAAAGGGGATAAAAAGCAGAAGTTAACATAATTAAAATAATTAATTTGTATATTATGTAGAATAATACTCTGCACCTGCTTTTCGAGAGATAGAAAATCTCTTGAGGAACAAAATGTTCAGCAACAATAGAGAATCGTTTTTCTAAAGAAGAGAAAACATTTGATTCGTCGGAAACATGCATGAGCTTATTTTATGCTTGTGTGTTCGGTACAAAATTATTCAGTTGATTTTTATGACTGATCTTCAATATATATTCTGTCTGCGTATTTCATGCTATCTGTCTACGTATCGATGTGCTATTATTATATAATTTGCAGAAGAATTTCCTAGAAAAAGGTTCGATTTAATTTTTGTGTTGTTCGCCTCTGCTTATAAACAAGGACGGATTTAAGGGGGGGGGCGGATGAGGCGACCTCTCCCTCTGAGAAAAAAGAAATTAATGTAAAAGATCCTATTTTACTTCCATAAAATGGATGTATGTGTCAGTCTAACTAACCGCCCCCACTGACAAAGTAACCGCCCCTCCCGGTAAACTTGCATTATTCCGCCACTGCTTATAAAGGATTACTTACATGATAGTATTATTAGTATTTTTACAAATTTTTGTTGTTATTAAAATGTAGGCTAGGCTTCAATAAATAAATACCGAAGGTCGCTACAGTAAATTCGTTCGCTTCAAGCCCTAAAGACACGCAGAGATTTTTAAAAATGCAAATGAGGTATTGTTACAGATAATTTGATCCTAGCCTTTTATTAGATGAAGTGCCTCAAGACAGACAATTAAGCAATTTTTTGTCGAGTTTAATAATGTGCATTAACTAAAATGTTAATTACCAGAGAATGTAACGGGAGAAAGTAATATAATAAGTATTCAAATGCGAAAATTTGTGAAAGATAAATTTAAGTATGAAGAAAGTTACCAGTATAGTATCTACTGTTGTTCAAGCTTTTTTAATCCCCATCCTTCAAATTTAGGAGTGGTATATTTTGATTTAAAAATAGTTTGCGGTGGGGGGGGGGACAGGGATTAAAGAATAATTGAGCAAAATGAATTCTGTATGCAATTACCATTCGATTGACGGCCCGCAAACTACAGGGTTAGGGATATTTTTTGGAGTAAAACGTTGCAGAAGGCATATTTGTTATATTTTAACTGTTGTATTTCATTTTGATGTCAGATGATTAGTCACTGAAAGTGCACTGAGAAAAAATTAATTATGTGTTTTTAGCAGTTTTCCTTATACTTTTCCTTTATAACTATTTTAATTAGAGTTGATGGCATAAATGCATTGGTCTGTCAAGGGGACCATTTCTCCAAGTGTCACGAATAAGCATCAATTCACCCCCCTCCCCAACCACCACCTCCTTTTTGTCATAGCTATGCACTATAAGCAAGATTTAAAATACGATGCCTATGGCATGAATTGGTGGTATTGTACAAAATTCCAATACATTGTTTGTAGACAGTCGTTGGTTAAAATGCATTTTAGAAACGTTCCTCTTCTTAAAAATGATCTAAAGTAATACATCTTGCTAAGATTTATTACAAAAAAGTGTGTGTCAGAAAATATGTAGCTTTTTACAAAGACAAACCCTATAATAGTAGTACATAGTTTTACATTCTAGGAGAAATTATTTAAAAAATAGTTTTAAATAATGAATATTAAGTTTTTTCCCCTGTTCCCATCGCCGTTTCCCGGCGTTAATCTTCTAATGACCATCTTTAGCCCAACGTTCGCGGCGATAGGAGCGGACAGATTAACAATCTAGTCGTAAGATACTCAAATAATATCGATAAGTAGATTTATGCGTGTTTATTTTATTAGTTTTGGTATAACATGTTGTTCCTTTTTTCTTTAACAGGGATGGCCGTCTTCAGGAGGGCGACCAGATCCTGGCGATCGACGGGCAGCCTCTGGACAGCAACATCTCCCACCAGCAGGCCATAAGCATTCTGCAGCAGGCCCGGGGGCTCGTGGAGCTGGTAGTGGCCCGCGGTGGAATCACGGCCCCCGACACCACCGCCGCCGCCCCCGTGTCCCTAGAGAGGTCGCCCTCTGCCGTCAGCGAGTCATCCAAGTCCTCAGACATGGTGGTGAGTAGATCGGTTTCCCTTCGCTTGAGCTTGTTTCTCTTAATTCTTTAACACTCGGTGTCTTCGTCGTGAAACCTCCCAATTCCATCGTTTTCACTTCTAGTTGGGGATGATTGAGAATGGTCCTACTGCTAAAAAAAATGCAGCTAATGCCATCACTCGATTCAACTACCAGCAGCGTGGTGGTCAACCGAATCGTTCATCGCGTGCCTCAGAACTTTAACCCTTTGAGGCGCAACCCTTTCCCAATGCTGAAAAAAGGGCGGCACAGCCAGTTGTCGTCAAAAAAAGGGGTCTCTAGATCTGTGGCACGCGATGAACGTTTCGATCGTCCGCCATCTTGCTGGTAGTTAAGTCGAGCGATGGCAAAGGCTGCCCTTTTTTCAGCATTGGGCAATCTATCAAGCTGTTCTCGCATTCTTACATTTTTCGGCAGATGTCAGTGCTGTTAAAAATAATCGTGACAATTTTTTTACGGAAAAGACGTGCTAAAAAGTAAAGGATTCTAGTGGAGTTATGTCACCCGCAACTATTTTTATAGAAATCAAATCTATTCTTCGGGACTGGTAACAGTCAAAACGTCAGAGTTTGGCGTTGACAGAGCGGCAACACTGCGCGTTAAAGGGTTAAGAACTTTTTTAATAAGCTATGGCAACTGCTGCACTTTATCAGCGGGTCAGTATGTAGTTATTCTTCTATATCGATGTAAAAATGGTTGCTCTTCAAATAGTGGACGCGCCCGACCAGCGCTTTGAGACGGAAGGTGCTTCTTTCAAAACCAGGTCGCCGACTTAACCGATCGGAGTTTTCCGTGGTTTTTTCTGAAACTTAGCGTAAATACGAGTTAGGACCCCTTAGAAAGTCTTCCACGGAGAGCAACCCCACTCCCGGCCTAGATCCCTAGCGTAAATAATTGGCCGTAACCCAGATTTCCATTTCCAAAGAGTGCACGCGCGGTATCCTCACAGTGAGGATACAAAACTGTTGAATTTAGCAGTTTTGATTCACGAAAAACAAATTCTTATTTCAATAAAAATATTTGAGCGTGACATTATTACTCGAGAATCCTTTAATTTTTATCCTTTTATTTCTCGTAAAATTTATTAGTTAAGTTGTTGTCCAATTGCAAAACTCGTTCGGCGCCGTGCAGATTTTTTACAAGGAAAAAAAAAAAAAGCTTCTGTAGAAGTCCCCCCTTGCTGATTTGTTTGAAAATCGGCATTTTGGTGCAAAAGTTCTTTCCGAATGCAATTTCACGAGTTTGTTTCCCGAATTTGCTGTACTTTCGTGCTTTTTAAGAAATTCATATGGATTTACAAAGTTTTACGCAGTATGTAGAATTTATCAAGTTTTGAAACAGTACGAATTCATCGTTAAGGGGACAAATCATTTATTCTACCCTCTAGTCATCACAAACCAGAAGAGCAGTTGAAATTTGGATTATCCAATTTTCTATGAGCAGTCATACAGAGCTGATGCCTGCTCAGTTGATGCATAGTTTATGTGCATATATAACAAAGTGTTTTCTTTGGTAGTTGGATATCGGAATGTCCAACACAGACTGTAAAATTGTAGATATAAGTTTGCCATGAATAAGTTGCCTGATCCGGCTCCATATGGGAGAGGCAAGTTTTTACGGTAGTCGAATGATAAAATGAATAAAAAGTAAAATTATGATTAAAAAGACGTAATCACAGTAAAATACACAAAAAGAACAAAATACGGGGAAAATATTGATACAATGCTGGTAATAATGAAAAGAACAAGAGAAAGAAAGCTTGAGTTTTGCAGCCTACAAATATGTACAGAGTACGAGCAACGGAGTATATAGCGAGTTTTGATGCGGGTTGAATCAAATGGGATATAACGAATTATGTGGCAGTAAACTAGATAGATTTACAGAATTTCGCAGTGTAGGATTTTCGGAGCTCTATTGCAATAGTTTTTACGGCGTTTTTTTTTTAACGGGAATGCACAAAGGTTGGTGTAAAGAACAATATGCTGTTATAATCTCAATTTTGAATTTTTTGGAATTAACGAGTTTTGCATTCGGGCTACTCAGTTATTAGTAAAATTGTAGTCACATTTTAAAATCAGTATTGGCATCCTCCGAGAACTGGTGAATATGATGATGGCATCAATATTGAAAAACTGGATAGACTGCCCAATGCTGAAAACGTGTAGCCGTTGTCCACGCACAGCTAGGTGTATCGGAAACAGCTCTGTGGCACGTAGTGGGCGATTTGGTTGGCCGCCATTTTTCTGATTTTTAAATGTTTTAAAGGGGAGGGAGGAAGTAAGGAGAGGTATCACTTACTGCCTTTTACGGCGCGAATCCTTTGGTTCTTCCTCGTTGTCTAGAAAAGGCTAATTTATTTTTAATATTGGTTATCATAATTACAGACATTTGTTGCAGAGTAGAAAGGATGTTTCATTCTATAATAATCTTTTTAAACTATAACATTTTTGCAAGATTAAATGTTTAACCGCCGTGGATATCAACCGCTTGGCAGCGACATAGAGAATGAGAAAAATTACAGCATGTGTTATTGCTTCTACAGCATACTTTACACGTGATAAGTGAGTGTGTTTGGCTCGCGTGTATAAGGCAAAACGCAGTGCTTCTTTCATTGCGTCATGGAAAGAGTTTGAAGAATTTTACTTACAGTAACCAACTAAATGGGGCAATGGCAACGACTGTGCTTTTTTTCTGTTTTGGAAAATGGTTGCACTTTTTAAAGGGTTAAAATGTCTCAATTCTCCTAATAACCCATGGTAAACTCATGAGACCGGCCAGAAAATATGTTGATTGCAAAATATGTCGATTTCGGTTTCGAAAGATCTAATAGGTGGAAGTTCTCCTGAAAGAAGGTAATCCAACATTCCTGTGAGCGGAAATATCTTACATGTGGGAAAATGTTGAGATACAGCATTTCCATGTCGTGGAGCAGTGGTAGGCAAACTCTTTAGTGAAGAGAGCCATGTATAAAAAAATACAGGGCGTTAGATTTGTAATAGAGCCTATAGTTACGTATTCAATTTAGTAATTTAATAAAATTTTAGTTGAAGTTTTGATTCTTGCTTAATGAAGATCTTGTTTATTCACACAAATTAAATTGAATAAGGACAACGAAAGGCTAATATTTAGTAGGAACTTTGGTCTTACTTCTCCTTCGAAGGTTTCTTTCTTTTAAATTCGTATGCTATTTTTACTGGTATATACCTTTTCAAAGCAGCGGCTCCCAACCTTTTTCGTATTTTGCCCCCCCCCCTCCCCCAAACAATGCAGGGTTGGTACAGGGTTCCTTTGCTAAAATTGCGAACTTTTGAGAAATTGCCCCAAATGCCCTACTTTTCGAAATACTCGAGAAAACTTATCGTATTTTATAAAAAAAACGGGGCCACTTTTAAAATATCGGACCATTTTAGTACATTATTTCAAAAGTTCGAAATTTTAGCAAATCTAGGATGCGTACGAACCCCCTGCAGTGCTTAATTTCCGATGGCAATCTCCCTGCCACATTCCTCAGTATAAATATTCTTAGAAATGGACATTTTGTTGCGTCTTCTACGAAATAATCGGTAAAGTTTGAATAATTTTAAGCGAAATTAGGTGTGTTTTAGAGTAAAACTAAGAATAATGAGACATGGTTTTTTAAGACATGCATTATTATTTGCTTTCTGTTTTTCTCTCTTCCCCCCAAGCAGGGCTTGCCACACCAATTGGAAACTGTTGCTTTATAGATTCGTCTAATATAAAAACTATCGCCAATACGTTTGTGTGACAAGCAAATCTCTCTTTAATTAGGGATGGTTGCGAGACGAGAAATAGGACTTTATCATCTCGTACGGCAACTGCAAAGCTTCTGTGTGGTAATAAGAAAAAAGCGTGTATAGTGTCACAAATATGTCTATTTTTATGCTCTTCCCAAGGAGGAAACTGATTTTGAACATCAAGGAAAAGTATTAAAGCTGTGCGACGTACCAATAACAAGAAATTATATAACACGTCCAGTAAAACGACATAGTTTTTTCGTGTCTTTAGTTCAATTTATGAATCTTTCTTTTATATGGAGCATATCAAACTGCAATAAGTATATGTATCGAAACAGTTTCTATGAGGAGTATACCGCTAAGCACAATGTGTTAAAAAAAAAAAATCATAATTTTGTCTGCAATACAACAGACTATATATTGTACACTTGGAAAAATTATTGGCATTATAACACAGAAACCAACTTCCTCCACCTTCCGGGGGGGGGGGGGGGGAAGTGTTCTCTCGTAGAATTTTTGCAATTATTGTATTGGAATTTTTTTTAAAGCCCCTACCTCTCGCTCCGACAAATCAATTCCCTCTGCTTCTTTTGAAGTGCAACATAGTGTGATATCATTCTGTTTTTCTTTTTCGGCATTTTCTTTCGGCGGAGAGAAATTTTTCCGAATTATTGATTTTAATATTAAGGTGAAGTGCGTGCGTGCATATCAATAAAATGGCCGCTCCTGCGATAACGTTAAGAATGCCACTTTTTCTTTTGATGTAAAAGATACCTTTTTTATTTTCTTTTATTTTTTGTTTTGAGGTATTCGACTTTTTACAATGGTTTGTGGCTTTTAAGAGTTACGATAACGTTTAATGAACTTGTAAATGATATGCTGTAGGGATGGACGCGAGACCTCGAGACGAGATGAGACGAGACTTCTCGCGGTCTCGCACTTCGACGAGACGATACCAGTCTCGTGGTCTCGCGTAAAAATAAGCAAAGATGGTTATGGTCCGTACTTCAAAATCTTTCTAAAAGCGGCAAGACAGTATTTTGCAAAAAACTTCGCCCCACAGCAATTAGCACAGATTAATAATTAGCTTACAGCATGAGGTGTACAGAAAATTACTTTTGTATTGTTTTCATATTTTGAAATATTCGTGAAATTATATGTTTACATGATTAGTCAGAAGCAAAATAGTGTAGCTGTGGGTGTGGGCTTTTGGCGTAAAGCAAAGGTTTGAAGGTCCGCAGAATATTTTTTGGGGTTCCCCCTCCAATCTTTTATGAAATGGTCAAGTTTTTAGTTTCTATACATTCCCCCACGAATCTAGAATACACGATAATTCAATAATGATTACCGTAAAGATTAAAAATAAAAATTTTAAATTAATGTTACTTTTAAGCTAAAATGTACTTAAAATATGCAAATGTAAAATGTATTTTTACACAAATCAAGTGTTCGTTTAGTTTTTGAATGCTCTTTTATTTGGGATTCTACTACTTTTCATGAACACTAATAGCTCTATTGAATTTTGCATTTTGAATGATTGAAAGAAGGAACACTAGAGAAAGGGAAGTTCTTTGAGATTAGTTTATTAGAGCAATTATTTGAGATAGGGAATTCCATGGTAAAAGGAAGGAAGAGGGGGGGGGGGAAGATAACCCTGTATACTTTCAGAAGTTTTCAACCCATTGACCCAGATATAACAGATCTATTCTTTCTACAGTGTTAAAATATAAAGTTTTTCAACTGTCATATTTTACTATTTCAAATGCATCTGTGTATTTTGTACTACAGTGTGACATACGATACGTACATATAAACAAATAGTGAAGGTGCCCCCCTCAAAAATTTTTCAGGGGAGGCGGGTTTTTGTGGGGCGCCATGGAGCATGCGATATTAAATTTATTCGGGGAAACACTAAACCATTAAAAAAATATTATAAATAATGATTATATATCTCGCAACCATTCCTCCTAGCAGGCATGTAGCCAGAAAACAATATCTGGGGGGGGGGGGGAAGCTGGAACAGGCAGAATTTCGGGACCCTTGGCTACGTCCAAGCCCTCCTAGTCTGTGTTAACGGCGTTTCTTTCGAAGAAGTAAGTCGTAAAAATTTTCTGAATAGCTTTAGAAACAAACCAAAGACACTCGAAAAAATTAATGCATAAACTGTATCTTCTTCATAAACTGTAGTATGAAGTGATATTAACAGTAAACTTATGCCTTACTTAATGTAATCAGAAAAAATTCTTTAGCTGGAAAATTGCCTCCCAAAATGAGACTATTCGCTTCCGTGTAGAGAAATATTGCAAAATATCATGTGTTTATGATTTTTTTTTTTTTTTTTTTTTTTTTTAAGAATGTTTCAAAACTTTTATTGAGTGAACATTTATATGAATTCACACTACCACCTGTGAAGAGTCTTTCTCAAATTTTTCGGAGTCTCTACTATGAGCAATTTTTTAAAAAGCTGTTCAAAAGTTGAATGGTTTCTTAAAAGAACCACCTAAAGTAATTCGCAAGGAGATTCTATCGCATGCAATTGAATCGGTGAGTGGAGAAACCACATCAGTCACAAAAATGCGAAAAATCGTTTTCGATGAAAATAAGCTTAGAAAGGCAAGATGCGTGTTGAGGGCAAGAACGACGTTAGTCTGTTGAGTAGTTTCGTAGATACGGGGCTTCTTTTTCGAACGATGGGCGACAATGATCAATGGTCGACACACGACAATGAATCAATGGTCGAGAATGATCTATTTTAACACTATTATTGGCCACCTGACCTGCCCTAGGGTGGTTTTCTAAAAAAATAGTTATTCCAGCTTCAATGTTAGATTTTCATCTCCATAATTTTCTGCAAGCAAAGCACTTTTCTCCTAAATTCATGTTCTTGACTTTTGTATACCATAAATATGGTTAGACAATAAATGGTGATTTGCTTTGCTTTGATTTGATTTGAATGATTACCTTTTTCCAAGTTTTCAGCTGACTAAAAACCAGCTGAGTGCAGAAACAGCATAAGTCCGAATCCAATTTTAAATTTTCCTGAGCCTAATTGATGTCGAAATTAGGTAATATTTGCATGACAGAAACACAAATGCATGCTATGTCAGAGGGAAAAAAAAGTTTAAATATTTGAAAATTTAGGAGTTATGAAATTTTTTCTCTCTCCTGAAAAATTTCCTTTTTGTGACTGAGGTGGTATCTGCACTCACAGATTCAATTACTTTTGGATGTTTCATACCCGGAAGTAAATATGAAGAAATTGGATAATATGCGACTATGCCAGACGACGGTTAGTGTGAAACGACTGTACATTTTTTACTCTGAACGAAAAAGTAAAAAGACATTTTGGCTGAAACAATATGCGAGACCGGTCTTGCACGAGACGACACCATAGGGTGCGTGACGAGACCACGAGACGGTACTTCGATATGAAAGGACGAGACTAGACTTGATCCATTTCTCTTCTGGCATGGTCTCGCGTCCATCCCTAATATGCTGGAGATTACAGAGAAGTTTTAATACTTTTTAAAAACTTATACGCCAAAATATTTTTTACGTACATTCCGCTTTATATTATTGCTAATTCCTTAGCAGGAATTAGCAGGCCTCGGTCCTGTTCACGCGCCGTTTGCCGCATTCCAGGACATTATTTGCATTAGTTTTACGCCTTTTTGATGTCTATCGGAGCCCACCGACAAAAAATTATATGTGCACACTTAAACCCAAAGAGCGAAAAAAAACGATACACTGCGGAGCGATCCGTTTCCTTGAAAACCCACTGGTTTTTCCGCGAAAGTGCATTTTTTACTCTTTACGTAGTGCATTTTCTGAGAATCCTCTCCTCGCTTCGTATCTTTTCCGAGAATTTCTCCTCCCCGCTCATTGTTATATTCCACTCCGCTGTTGTGATCGAAAAACGCTCCTAAAGAAGCTGACTTTTGAAAACTGGCTCACTTTCCGCTCCGACTGATCGAATTTCCCTCGTTTGGTTTCAGCGTGTGCTAAACAGCACCCCGCTCCCCTCACACGAACAAACAAGACAAGAGAGTGAGCGACTAGCCGTTTTCTTTTCAAGTTCGAATACATTGATTCCGTGTGAGCTGTGAATGAGCCTTAATTTTCTTAAAATTCATAATTTGCTGGATCGTTTCACGCTGGTTCAGGCTATTTTAGTGTGTTATCTGAAAATATGGATATAAATGGCACTTGTAAAATTAATTGCTCCCTGTATAACGAATTAAAAGATCCAATAAACATGATTTATTTAGTAAATACTTTGCTTTTCTTTCTCCCCCTATTCTTATTTCAGATATTTTGCTAAGGATGTTTTATGTTGGTCTTAAACATTGCTAAATTTACTAATTTAATATTCAATAATTGTTGTACTCTGTAATTTCAAATTATTTTTTGTAAAGTAAAACTTTCTTTTTTCTCTCTTACGTTTTTAAAATAATCTTTTCTCGTTTAATAAACCTTTCTTTTTGAACTGTATCATTAATTTGTAATGATCCTTTATTTATTAATTCATTCAACCGTTTGGTCACCTGATGTGTTTTCATCATCTTCTTCGAGTTGTGACACTAATATTCTCATTTTCCACCCCCCCCCCCCCGTATAAGAAATTTGTCCTGAAATGAGTGCTTAGAATTGCAATTCGATATGAATCATTTGATATCTCCTTAATGACCTCTAATAATTTCCTGCTTTTTAAGAAATAGTATTTCCAATGTCGGATACGTATATCTAAAGCTACAATTACTTACTTTATTAGTTTTATAATTTAGATCTGTGTTAGTGATATGCACACTTTTTGATAGTGTAACCCTGCTTGGGAACATCCAGGTTATATGTCGTTGACTGGTGAAAGTCGTGCGAAATGTAACGAATAACCGAAATTTTAAACAAAATGTAAGCAACAGAAAATGTATATCTTTGTGGTTTTATTGTGTAATAAATTTCGAAATTTCATTAAAACAATTTTTCTCAAATTATTTTAAATGAAGTGTTAAACAGTAATTGCCAGTTTTTGAATGCGTTATGATTCAACATTTGTTGAGAAAGTTTTGTGCATATGTAGCAAATTTATTCTGGCGCTCGGGCAGAAATTATTGAGCCTCTGAATTTTCTCATTAAAGGAATCTCTAAATTCCTTCAACATATACCTTTGAAGGCGATAAGCGGAAATAAACCAGCTTCCTTCGTATTGTTATCCGAAGACTCATTTCTTCGCTAGTGTCCATTGAGAGAAATAAGTTCTCCCCAAATTTCTTTCCAAGTTCTAGCGAACTAGTATAGAAGCGGTTGGGAAATCAGTTTTAGAATGCAATATAGCAGGGGATTCTGTCCCATCAGCTGAGCCAGAAAATTCTCTTCTAAATCCTGCAACGCCCTAGATAAACCGTGTTGAGGAATGGAGTGCTTTTAGAATTCTGGGAGTGAGAGAGAGAGATTTACTCCTGGAATTAACGAAAATTACAAGTTTGTTGGGGAAAAGCAATTAGGAAAGCATTGGCGTGGAAGACCCTCGGAGATTGTTTCTGTGGAAGTAACTCGAGTTTATGTGGACGTAAAAGACTAGTATAAATCCTTGCTGTCAGATGACATGCCACCGAGAGTGCTCCATAAGCCAATTTACGTTGCGTAAGCCGCTTTTCTCTTGATCGTATTAGGTGCGTAAATTTTGCATGATTGCGATCTATCATGGAAGATGCTGACAAATTGGTTCTGATTCTTTAAAGATCCTGTTTATTTTCTCTTCTAAATTGCTAGTCCCGGTCAAATTAGCTGTTGTGTGTGCGTGTGTGTTTATTAGATGATCGCAGTGTGATAAATGAGCAATTGATATCAGATCACCTCTGTGCTTTTCTCCTGAGTAGGTTGTCTCTATTTTCAGTAGGTAAAATATTGCTCATGGCAGACTACCAGGGGCGTAGCCAAAAATTTTTCATGGGGGGGGGGTTAGGACTACTACAACTCATATGTATAAGTGCGTCTGTGATAATGTAGTGAAGAATATACATTTTGTATGACGAAAAATTCCTGATGGGGGGGGGGGGTGTTATGACCCCCCCCCCTTGGCTACGGCCCTGCAGACTACAAATCTGCTCTATTTCTCTTAGAATGACTGTATAGCCACTTCGTTTGTATGGTCATTTTAAAAATTTCTTTGCAAATTTTGGCTGAAATCCTGAAAAATCTTTAAAAGTGATTTCGAAAATTATCATGTGTGCATTTATAAATTAATTTTACGCTTACAGTATTTGTGGAATGGTCCAGCTATAACTAGCGGCTGATATTTAACTCTTAGCGAAGCTAACTCGTTGAAGGGAGCCTGTGCGCTTTGCGCGGCTTCTGTTCTTTTGCAGGCTGTCCCTTTTTAGTGAACAGGATTCGTTTCTCGAGAAGGGATTAGCTGATTAACCCTTTAACGCGCAATGCTCCCGTTCTGGGAACACGAAACTCTGAGGTTTTGATTGTGGACAGTCACGAAGAATAGATTGGAATTCTATAAAAAATAGTTGCGGGTGACATAGTTCCAGGAGAATCCTTTACTTTTAGAGCGTCATTTCCCATAAAAAAATGGTCACGATAATTTTTAACAACACTGACATCTGCTGAAAAATGGAAGAATGTGAGAACCAGCTGGACACATTGCCCAATGCTGAAAAAAGGGCAGCCGTTGCCATCGCTCGACTTAACTACCATCAAGATGCAGACGTTGAAGACGCGATGAACGTTTCGATCGTCCGCCATCTTGCTGGTAGTTAAGTCGACCGATGGCAACGGCTGCCTTTTTTTTAAAGCATTGGACAATCTATCTAGCTGTCCTCGCATTCTTCCATTTTTCATCATTTGATAAAGGGTGGTTTTCGCTATCAATTTGTTCGTGTGAGATAAAAATTACTTTATATTCAAAGAAAAACAATGGGGTTACGATTGCTATTTCTTTTCATTTTTATCTTTTCGTTAAAATATAAAAAAATCCATACCTAATTTACTTAAGCAAATCATAATAAACCACACACAAAAAATTAAGTTCCTCAATAAACATATCAGCAGATTTCAGACTTTAGATTAATATTCTGAGTGGTCTTTAACAATGTTTAGAAACAATGAAAACCTTCATAAATTTAACTAGGGGGCATAAAAGTGGATTCTTAAATATACCACTATGTTAAAAAGCGTATTTTGGAGACCCCGTCACAAAGTAAACGAGTCCTTTTTAGAAAAATTTGGTAAAATAAGCGCCACAGAGCGATCCCTCATTACATTAATATTCCACTTGTAATAACGCATAAAAAGTTGATTCTCAGTGTCCGCAAGCTCATCTAATAATAAGAATAAATGTAAACATCGAGCAGAAACTAAACAACATATCCAGTATAAAACAAATCCAAAACAAATTGATATTCCCCACAGAAATTCAATCTAGGTAAGTACACACAGCTTCCCACAGATAAATACAAATTCCTGAATCAATAAAAAAAATTCAACAAAGTTACAGATAATCTATTACTGAGAAATGAAATATAAAATTAGAAAATAGAATTGAAAATTGAAATATAAAAATAGTCATTCGGAAAAATGAAAGGAAATTGAGAGATTCATATTCCAGAAGAAATAAATAAAATGTATATATACAGTGGTGTGCCCTATTATGAGACTCGTAGGACTCAAGGTCGGAAAGGGTTAAAAATTAGGGAGCAACGGATATCCGGCAAACATACTGCATCAAATATCTGGCGTAAAATTGAGAAATAACATAAATAAACATAATAAATGAATAAATTCTAAAAACTGCAATAATAAAAAATTAACAGAGAAGTCGCATTTTTAAAGGGTAGCATTTAAAAGGCTGTCGGTGAAGTTAAAATCCTTAAAAGCCTTTTTACTACATTTACAATTAAATCGTTTCAAAATTTTACTGAATTATATTAAATTTTTCAAACTACATTGTTGGTTGGTTGGTATTTAATGGCACAAGATCGAAAAAGGATATGCTGCTTACTACGTTTTAAGCAAAAACTGAAAAATTGATGTTTCTAATGATTTTTGCATTTGAAAGGTGCCGACTGGTTTAAATTGATAACTAAAGCTGATATTTATCATAATAGTCATCTGAAGACTGTCTATTCAAATAAAAATTTTAAGCGTGTCAATAAGTTCTTCGCATTCAACCAACTACCAAAGAATTGCTATTTCTCGGTTAGGCATTTTAAATCCCAATTATAAAATGTTAAAAAATTCTAAAACAAAATATTACAAGGAATTAGAAAAGATTTAATTCCAGAATTAATATATCGTACCAATTCCCCTCCGTGACGAATAAAGCCTCTAAATCTCTTACGGGAGACAAGGCCGTAATCATTGCATAAGAAATGCATTATTTACAGAATAAAAAAATAAAAAGAAATTCGCCATTCCCCGTTGGCCGATAGCACATTGTTTCGTATTCCAAAAAGTAGTTTCTTCGTGGCTTCAAATTGTGCGATAATTCCACAGTCTATACTTTGATGTACTATCTAAAAAGGCATTCTTTCAGTACTTTCTCCAGTTAGCTTTTCTGCATTGGATCACGCAGTGAAGAGAGTGGAATACAAAATTTAGAATCTGCGCATGTTTACCTTTTTAACTGCTCGAGATAAATGAAAGGAAACAAATTAAAGTTTAAAAACAAACTTGCAAGCTGTTAACTGAATCAATTTCGAAATAACACATATCATCTTGCATCTTGCTTTAAACCTTTAACGCGCAGTGTTCCCGCTCTGGGAACACCAAACTCTGACGATTTAACTGTTGCCAATCACGAAGAATAGATTTGATTTCTATAAAAATAGTTGCGGGTGACATAGCTCCACGAGACTCTTTTACTTTTTAGCACGTCATTTCCCGTAAAGAAATTGTCACGATTATTTTTAACAGCACTGACATCTGCTGAAAAATGGAAGAATGCGAGGACAGTTAGATAGATTGCCCTATGCTTTAAAAAAGGCAGCCGTTGCCATCGGTCGTCTTAACTACCAGTAAGATGGCAGAATATCGAAACGTTCATCGCGTGCCACAGATCTAGAGACCCTTTTTTTTTTTTTTTTAACGACAGCTGGTTGTGCCGGGCACAGCCAGCTGTCGCAACAATGAAGTTTGACAAATTTAGTATAATTCAGTTAAATTTTGAAAGGATTTAATTGTAAATGTAGTAAAAAGGCTTTTAAGGATTTTTAACTTAACCGACAGCCTTTTAAATGCTACGCTTTAAAAATGCGACTTCTCTGTTAATTTTTTATTATTGCAGTTTTTAGAATTTATTCATTTATTATGTTTATTTATGTTATTTTTTCAATTTTAGCCCGGATATTTGTAATATCCGGCTACTGTCAATTATCCGGCATAGGCCGGATGCAGTATGTTTGCCGGATATCCGTTGCTCCCTAATTTTTAACCCTTTCCGACCGAGTCCTACGAGTCTCATACATAGGGCACACCACTGTATATATACATTTTATTTATTTCTTCTGGAATATGAATCTCTCAATTTCATTTTTTTCATTTTTCCGTATGACTATAATTTCTTCATCTACACTTCTCGTTTTTCGCATTTCCAATCACTTTTATCAAAAAATATCTTTGCAGGCAAGTATGCATATTTAATGACGGTGTGCGAACGCCGTTATCTTTTACGGAAGCTCATGTTTAATGCATGTTGCGTTCTATTATATGCCATCAAGAGAGAGAGATGAGGGGAGGGGATGATTTCTTTAATTTTATTTTATGGGGTGTTTGCGTACGGTAAAATATTTCGCCATTCCCATATATTTCATTTCTCAGTAATAGATTATCGGTAACTTTGTTGAATTTTTTTTTTTATTGATTCAGGAATTAGTATTTATCTGTGGGAAGCTGCGTGTATTTACCAAGATTGAATTTCTGTGGGGAATATCAATTTGTTTTGGATTTGTTTTATACTGGATATGTTGTTTAGTTTCTGCCTGATGTTTACATTTATTCTTATTATAGATGAGCTTGGGGACACTATGAATTAACTTATTATGCGTTATTACAAGTGGAATATTAATGTAATGAGGGTTCGCTCTGTGGCGCTTATTTTACCAAATTTTTCTAAAAAGGACTGGTTTACTTTTTTGTGACGGGGTCTCCAGCATCCGCTTTTTAGTGGTATATTTAAGAATCCACTTTTATGCCCCCTAGTTAAATTTATGAAGGTTTTCATTGTTTCTAAACATTGTTAAGACCACTCGGAATATTAATCTAAAGTCTGAAATCTGCTGATATGTTTATTGAGGAACTTAATTTTTTTGTGTGGTTCTTTATCATTTGCTTAAGTAAATTAGGTATGGATTTTTTTATATTTTAATGAAAAGATTAAAAAAAAAATAGCAATCATGCACCCCCTTTATTTTTCTTTGAATATAAAGTAATTTTTATTTCACACGAACAAATTGATAGCAAAAACCATCCTTTATCAAATGATACTACTATAAATAAAACAAAACCAACATTTAGTTACAAAAAAATCATAACGTAAAATGAGGAGTAATTTTAAAATGCTTCATTTCTTTAAAATCAATTCGACTTTTGAATTTTTTTTAAATTAATGTTTCGTTTTTATCTGAAATTTCATTTTGTTTCATAATAATGCTTATTGATATGCTCATAAGATAGGTAAAATTCCTTAAATAAGTTTTAAGAAATTCAAAAAAGTTCAAAAGGTGCCGAGTTCCAGTATGTTCAGAACTCAGTGCAACTCTTAATAATTTTAAGTGTACTTACTCACGATCAGGTAATTTTGTTATCTGATTACAGTGTGAATATATCTACGTTTATGAATGACCTTACACTTGAATTGCTCTGTGTATATAAAACTTAATTCTAAATTAACATTTTGGGGCTGAATTTGTTTGGTTTGCGTTTTATGGTATGAAAATTTCGTATTCACTCTTTAACCCCATTTGGCTTGATATATCTATCTCTTTAATGTTTCAGCCATTTTAATGTATTTTTGTAATGGAAGACGCTACCGAATAATAAAGTTAGAAAATAAATTGCCTGCCGCAATGTATTTTCTTCCCGCGACTGTTGCAGCTGCATACGTATTTTTCGAATTGTTCTCATTTCCTAAACGATTTATGAAAAATATTCGTTCTTTATTTAATGGCAATGTATGATAACAGTTACCTTTTTCTCGCAAGCTCATGCAGCTGCACTGGACGTAAAAGCGTTATTCGATTTTACGGTTTGTTTCATTGGAAATTTGCATAACATTTGGCTTGCATTTTATCTGCTGGTATAAGCAATCTTATTTTAAGTTAATAAAATATCATTAAGTGTATATGGTTGGTTTGTTTCAACTCGCAAATATGCTGGAAATTACTTATTCAAATTCGATGTACGCAGTTAAAAATAGTTATAAGCTTTTGTAAGCAATTGCTATCTTCCCCCCTAACTTTTAATAAAGTGACTTTTTTTGTTCAAATATTAAAGTCACTTTACGTTTTATTTTATCAAAAGTTACACATATTTAAACCAGGTTGCGGTTCCTCATTGAGGCAGGATATAGGGAACCAGGAAAATAGTTAAACAAAACTTTGTTTTTCTTAATTTTTTTTCTGTTTCCGGAATGGCAACATTGTATCGTTTTGCTAGTTTCTTATTAAGTTTGGCTTCTGATGAAACAGCCCATATCTCGAAACGTGGGAGTGTAATACACGTCACGGACAGAACTACAGACAAGCCATAGTTTTATTTGACGGTTGTACTGAGTTCTCACTTGCTTGAAATGGATAGATATAGCAAATTTTTTTAATTCCAAGAAATGCAAGTCGAATTTTATTTATGTAGATTATATTTTGCGACCCCTCACCGGGGAGGTGATGACCTGCTGGAGAAGGAAGTCTAGCCCCATTGTGATTGTGTTTCTTCTTTGATTACGACTCGCGCTACATTAGCAATATCTCTTTTAAGATAAAAAAAATTTAAAGATGCTCTTACATGAACAAATAAACAAACCATCCCTTCGAAAAAAATTTTCATTGCATATTTGCGTGCTTCGTTTCAATTTAGTAAAAGAGGAGCTTCGTTGCATTATAGAGTACACTTCTTGGAGAAACCCCCGGAAAGAGTTGCGGCAATTTGGATAGATTCAGAGCCACGCGATATGTCTTGTCTGTCGAATACAGGAAGTGGGATTGGACATATTTTGTGCCGTTTCGGAACAAAAGGTCGCACGCAAATCTTCTCACTATTTCTTGTATTATTTGAATACCATATCCATGTGTTATTTTATTGCAGGTAGGGTATTGATGTTAGTATTTTTGCCGTCACTGGGATATTTGAATATTGGACATGGTGGAATACTAAGAAAAATCCACATTGCAACAATACATTAAAGCGTGAGGTTCATTTTAAATGACTCTTCGAATGCGAGTTTTCATTATAGCTGCAGAATTTGTTAAATGTTTTCTTTGTAGCGGAAGAAAAATCAAATTCATATTTTTGTGCTAACTTTATAGAGAAAGTGCGCTGCGTTCGAGATCAATTTCCCGTCCCCTAGTTTTCATAAAATATAACCATTTTTGAAACTTACTTTGAAAAGAAAACCTAGTTTTATATTAATTGACTCTTCATTTCGTCTTAAACAACAGTTGCGAGCAGTGGCGTAGCCAGAAATTCTTCATTTGGGGTGGGGTGGGGTTGGTTACGACTTCTGCAACTCACATATTTGTATACGTGTGTGATAAAGGTATGAAGAATATACATTTGTATGGCAAAAAAATTCCGCATGGGGGGAGGGGGTTGTGACCCCCGCCTTGGCTACGCTAATGGTTGCTAGAAATAAAAAGATCTTAAATGCGCAAAACACCCGTCAAATGTATCAACGTTTCGGTAATATATATCTTTTTTAATTTACAAATGTAGATCACCTATTAAATAAATTTGGTCCCAAATTAGTCTAAGTAGACCCTTTAGTCACTTGAAAAAATTATTTATATATATATATATATATATATATATATATATATATATATATATATATATATATAATATTTTAACGGCCACGTACATCTGCACTGATGATAGTTCCTAATTTTTAAATACAAAGAAGAGGGGGTAGGGGGTAGGAAGTATACATAAATGAATGGATCAATATTCCTTCTTTGTTTAAAAAGCGGAAAACTATTTTTGTCTGCACATACATGAATATTTACAAAAATAACCTGCGTACAAACAATTTACACTCATTCCCAATAGATTAGCAATAAAATAATGTCGGGCAGCTGCAGTACAATTTACTTTTTCGAGGGATGTCTCCATGGCAACTAAAGGTATACAATCTGAGCTGAATTCATAGTTGAATAAGCGATCGAGTGCGAAATCCGGCTTAAAACTCGTCTCTCAACGGGATCAGATGAAATGCGCAATTAGGTCTCTCGGTTGTAAATGCTCAATAGCCCTTAACGAAGGCCCGCTGAATACAAAAGAGAGCTTGCTACTCAGCCAGCAGCAGTGGGCGTTAATTTGTACCTAAGCTCTCTCTCTCTCAGGTGAAATCAGTTTACCGAAAGTTGCGAAGAAAGTTTGTTTTGAAAAGAGAATAAATTACTCTTCAAATTGTTTATGTATAAAGTAATAGCCCCCCCCTCTCCCCAATGACGATGAGTTATTGCTCTTACGTAAAGGTTGGGTGCGGCACTATATTATTTTACTGTTTGTAGTTAATGTTGGTAAATTTTTAACACACACACAAAAGAAACTAGTGACAATAAAAATCGTTAAGGGTGGTAGAAATCCCTCCCTCGTGTAACTTTATGTCGAAAGTAAAACTTTAGAACTCATTTTTTAGTTAAGCTGAATTTATTGTAAGCTCTTTCCCATTATATTGATAAGAATTTTACTCCATGGTGTTTTGTTTAGGTGTTATAAGAATATTTGTTCAGTAAAAAAATTCCATTGTACAGAAATGTATATAGATACAATGCAACATCCTTTAACGGCCACCCCGAGCAACGGGAACCTCCGAAGACCGGCCGCATATCAGTGGCACCGAACGCGCTCCATAGTTATTAACATTAGGAAGAATACGTTCAGAGCTGTTCAGAGATACAGCGAATTCCAAACAACGGCTATACGTCGGCATCGCAAAAATATCTTAACAGCCTTCCATGCTTTTCAATTTTTTTTTCTTAATTAACCCTAAGTGTGAGCAATATAAAGTTTATTTGCTACACCACAAAGTAAACTTACTACGAATATCCAGTGCCGCATCTAGATTTCACGTCAGCTGGAGCAAACCTTAAACTTTAACAGATCGAATTCAGATCCAGGCATATTTTAAATTAGTTTTTTGCATGTTTTGTCTTCTAATGCGTTAGTTAAAGGTTAATAATCATTTAAATAGGGGAAAAAATTGTTTGATACAATTTCGCTGTGTTTCCAGTTGTGAACATGGATCATTTCTGACTATACTTTCACATTGATTTCAAAATGAAATATAGTGATGGGTAGTTTAAGTAACAAGTGAAATATTAAGATTTATTTTTAAATTTTAGTGAAGATATGAAATTAAGTTTGAAAGGGGAGGTGGTATCAATATAGCCATTTTTATAAATTTTTACAGAGCTATTTTTTATCACTTTTTGAACTGTTTCCCCACTCATGATAGAAATGCAATTTCTGTTTCAAAACGTCAAGTCATCTTTTAACCATATCTGCTAATTTTTTCAATAGTGATAAAATTTTTCCATAAATTCTTAATTTGATCTTCCAATCTAGAACACTGGCCTGTAAAAGGTTAATTTTAGCGCTCCCAGTGAACATGGCGCCAGCGGCCCATGCCCCACTTGTCTCCTGCTGGTTGCGGCCCTGCTGATAACGAAACATGTACCGATGTACTTATAAATTTTTGGGCTATGCAAAATTTTGCTTCAATCAAAAATGAATGAGTTGAACGGAAAAACAACAAACATTATGTCTTTCGAAAAGATTTCTCACCCCCCCCCCCAAAAAAAAAAAAAAAAAGCAGCAACGAATAACCGATTTTTTAAATATAAAATACTATAAACGACATTGAGTGAAGCTAAAATTACGCGCCGCTATATTCACTTTCTTTATTTTGATTTTTTTTTTTTTAATTATTAAACAACAAACATCTTCGAAGAATGTTCACTTTTGGATAGTCCCGCAGACGGCCGTTATTCAGAGGCACCGTATTTGAAATATTAACCTTGGATTTATATAAAAATGTGCGGAATACATAAGTTTATAAATAACAGAAGTTTGTGGTCGAAAATAATGTTTTGTTCAGGCAACCAAGTTCGTTGCACTCTCCTAGACTTTACGCGACTCCATTTTAATGAAGCACAGTAAAATATGAACTGTACTGTCATAAACGAAGTAACACGAACACACTTTGGGATGAGATTCAAGCGATGTGCACCGTAATCCCATTGAACACTTTGAGGCCTCAAAGTATTAAAACTTCTTATTCACCTTCCCCGATTAACAAAAGCGTTGTGCTTTAAATTCCGTTTCAGTACTTTTCAGGCGCACTATTTTTCACGGAAAAATTTTGCACACCCACTGGCTTACACACTATCAAATTTTTTTCAGTATTACTTTAGGAAAATACCCAAGATTTGTGTAAAGAGTCGGAAGAAAACTACAAATGGAACTCATGCAAACCAGCTGAATTCATTTATCTGAATTCACTGGTATTCCTACGCGGCTTGCACACTTGTTTCCGGAAAATAATTTTATCACAATCGCTATTATATCTAGAGACAGAGTAATGTAGCCGTTTTATGAGAAAAGTGTCGGAGTAACCCATCCTCTTATCGCAAAGAGCCGACCAACGGTAGAGTGAAAGGGACATTGAACATTGGTAAAAGGTTTAAATGTGACGGTTTTGGCATACCGCGCGGCTGCCGATCTGATGATCTGGAGTTTCGGGGTAACACGATTGCCAGTTAGAAACCCCCCCCCCCCCCCCAAAAAAAAAAAAAAAAAAAAAAGCTTTTCCTCCCATCGACATATTGCCCTAGTCTGCTTTGCCATAACAAATAGACAACATATTGCGGTAAAACAAGGGAAGAAATGGAAATATAATTAAAAATTAGATGGCGTGTTCAAAAATTGAAATGAACAGTAACTTGATCAGTCATTTCACTGCCGGCGAAAAATAATTAAACGAATATGACCGCTAAAATATTTTACAAACTTAAAAGAAAATCAGCCGTTCTAATCTATTTCGCTCTTTGGACCTGAAGTAATTAGGAAATTTAGCAGGTAGTTCCAGAAAGCGTGACTCTTAATACCTCAAATTTTTAAATCATAAGCCAGAAACTATTTCACCGGAAATTAATTTATTCAATTTACGTTGAGCATCATTATAATTACTTTTCTTTAAGCTTAAACTTTTGGTTTCACTTGCTTCCAAGGAAAGGAGGGGGGGGGGGAGAAAGAGATTGGGAGGCAAGGGAAAGCAATTTCTTTAATTTTTCATGCTGCTGAGTTTATTTTTTAAACTAATGTTCTCTCTCCACGTGTGATTGTTCTAAGATTTTGTTATATTCATTAAGCTCCTTCGGGTATAGCCCTAATTTAAAAAACAAGAATTCTGTTCTGAAAAGAAATTTAATTATCGAAAACAGTTATTAATAGGAAAAAAAATCTTGAAAAATTAAATTGGCCAATTATCTGCTTTCCTAATACCCTCAAATTTCATTGCCATTTTGTAATTTTATTTTGGTTTAGATGTGTGTTGCTGTAGCGCCTTGCTTAAATGTATATTTTCAAGGGCTTCGGGGTGGGGATTTCTTTCGTAAAAATAACATTAAATAACTCTTCCTTTGCTCTCTCAAAAAGGGAATATTTTCAGAAACAATTTTTTTCTCTTCTTGAAACAGACGCTATAAATATATTATTGAACATGTGTCCTGGAGAAAATGGTCTTCGTTTTATTTTAGTGATTTACAGGGTAATACAAAATAATTCAGTTTCATAAAGTTCTGTGAATATTATAGTTGTTGAATGGATACCTTCGACGGTTAATGTTCCGTTTAAAATGGTGTCTGTGTATAATGCTTTATTATTTTGGCATTTTTAAAGAATACCCATAAATTACGCTTACAGTTGTAACAACTGAATGAAATACTTCAATGACAGTATTATAATTTGAAGCAAAATTTATATATATTTGATTTCATTTGTTATACAGTAAGTAGTATAGATTCGTCCAATAGTTCTTGGCGCAAGCTTCTTATTTCTGGGAATCTTCCGAATTTTTAAAGTTTGACTTGCTTGCCGGAAGAATCCGGAGATCTTATCCTCGGCATAATTAATCACCGAAAAGTGGCTGATATTTAAGGGTATTTTTGCAACCTTCAAAAAGTGCAAACGACCGCTTAGAGAGAGGACATCGAGGATATTCGGAATAAAGGATTGAACATGCACGTATATGCATGCAAATTAAGGAGTTTCTGTTTATTAACTTTACACCTTGAGGGACCACTATGTAGTCACGGTTGTGTCGGCTTAATTCCATGCACGTCCAGCCATTCTAAGGCAGCAAAAGATGCTTGTTGACCAACCGTGACTTAAGAAGTAGTGGTTTTGGATATCGCAGGACTTCTTGCGCAAAATGTGTCCTATTCAGTCACTAATTGATGCAAAGGCAAACGAGGCATGCGCCTAGAGTTCCTGTTTAATAAAAATGGAATCCGCTTCAAAATCTTGAAAATTCTTTAATCCAGGATTAACCCTGACGCTCCTGTCCTTGGAAAGCTAAGAGAAAGGAGAATTTGAAAGGTGAATTCTGGAACGCTGTTCCTGATCGAGAAGAGGAATCTTCGTCGCTTTGCAAGAATGGAGCAAGCAGATTAAACCTTCGTTTCAAGAGAGTTGAAACCCTAAACCCTTTTGCATACGCCGATCAAGGGGACAGCCAATCTAACTTCTGTTGCGGTTTATCTTAAACTTAATCAGCGTCTAATCCTCATAGAAAACGTGGATTTAAAAAAAAGTAACGGCTGGAGTTGAGAAATTTTTTTTTTCCCCGATTGCCGCCCGGGTTTCGTAATGTCTAGAAAACCATTCTGCGCCACATTACTGGTCTGGGTTCAAATCCTGACTTGGGCTTGGGTGTTGTTTCATCTGTCCCTTCATAGGAAGCAACGCTGGTCCATCTATTAGGTGCCTTCATAATAAAGTGATCTGTACTTCCGGCCTAATTGTGCTCTTGCCTACAAACGTCTAAAACCTGTCATAAAAAAATCGATTACTTAAGATATTTATTTTTTATTTAACCCTTAAACGCCCAATGTTCTATTATTTTCATTTCTTAAACGGGCAACACAGAGCTTTAAAATTCTTCCTGATAAAATTCTGTCAAATTAAATACACGTGAATTTTAAAGACTTTGCAACTAAAGCTTCAGTTTTATTTGCTTTATGTTTATGAAATAAATTGGTTAATAACTAAATTGCGTTTGTTGCCAAAAGGCAACACCAAGGCATTTAAGGGTTAAGTGGGATTCTAATTTTTTCTCGTCATCCCCGCCCGTTTTAGCAAAAATGACATGCATTTGAGTTGGAAAGTTTTTCTTTGTCCTTCTTTTTATTCTGTTCAAATGCTGTTTTTTTACTGTCCCCCTCCCCCCTCTCCTCCCATGCAAACTCATGGCACCTTGTTTTTATACTAAATGTTTTCTTTTTATTTAGTTGAACACGGAGTGGGCCCAGGTGGAATCGATCGACCTGCTGAATGATGGCTCTGGTCTCGGTTTCGGAATCATCGGGGGCAGGAGTACCGGCGTGGTAGTGAAGACCATACTGCCCGGAGGGGTAGCCGACAGGGTAAGTACGACTTTGTGCTAATTTTACTTCATTCATTCAAAGCTTAAAGCCTGGCCTTTACGCTTAAGCCATATGAACCAATAATTTTGATAGTGAAGTAAATGAATATTTTTTTCTGTTATCTTAGAATACGGATATTACCATAAATTACAGACTTAAGATAAAAAAGAGATGATATCTACCCTCTTTGTAGTTTGCTCTTTCATTCAATTCTTCATCCAAACATAGTACAAAACGATAAAGGCTGGAACAATTCTGGTCATCTGGGAAAAAAGGGGTCATACGTAATTAAAAAAAAAAAATCATAAATTCAAAACATTTTCACGCTTCAAAATTATTGCTACCAAGTCGGAACTCTTCTGATCTCGATATCTATTTCCTCGCCGGAAGCATATTTCTGCAGAAGAGAAAATTATCCTGCTCTTGAAAAGCTTAATGAAAACTACTCTTTTCCATTGTGTTTTTTCTTGAGGTACGAGAAAACTTAGTGGGACATCTCTGATTTTTGGAGAAGGTAACAGGGTTCAGCCTTTAACCACAAGTCGGTTATACAACCTTTATCCTTTGTTAGTCTATTCTATTCTTCGTCCTAAGGATAGACCATAAGGGATGGGAAATCTCTTTTTTACCCAATTCGTTAATTTATGCCAATCTGTTCTCGGGTACCCCCCCCAAAAAAAAAAAAAAAAAAAAAAAAATTATTCCCCTTTTAATGTCATTATACATTTAGCCTGTTCTACTGGTATCAGCATAAAGGCACGTTTTAAAGTGTTAAGTGTTTTTAAGATGATAAAAAAATTGCATTTTTTAACTGCTTTGCTTGAAAAAAACTGCGTTAATTGAGCTTTTCCCGAAGCACTGCTAGATTTTTCGAGCATTGCATTTTTACTTTTCGAACCCGTACCATGTAAGGAAAGTATTGTAATCTTGACTTCCTTATAGGCAGGGCCGGCTCGACCATATAGGCAAACTAGGCGACTGCCTAGGGCGCTGACTCGAGAGGGGCGGCAATAGCCAGCCCCTAATGGCATCAGGTACTCTCTGGAAAAGGCTGTCTCTCCAAGCAGGGTGAATCTAAACCGCGAGTTCCAAAATTTTAGCACCCAGTATCTTGAAAATGAAAAATAATTAAAATGCAGATTATAGTAAAGCCGGTTAGGTTCAGCTTGGGTATTTGTTCAGTAGAAATATTTGGGGTCGTTAACTATGCCACTATAGTCGTTACAGTACAGCTTGGATATTTGCGAGCACGGCGAGATATATTTCCTGGTGCTAAATACGCCAATCAGCAAAGGATTATGTATATGATATGTATATGAATATATGCATAGCGGTTTTCTTGGTAACCTTATATGAGCAGTAATTATCGGTTATGAGCATGTGTAATTAACCAAATAATGAAAAGTCCTCATTGGTGGCAAACTATTCTAGCCATAGTTTCCGTAGTTTTTATCAAAGAAAACATATGAAGTACTGTTTTCTTAGAACTAATTATTAAGTATACATATACGTAAGTCACCAAATTACAAAAAATCGCCATGGGTGGCAAGTACACAAGGTGTCCCATAGGTTTTACATAATTAAAAATACAGTAAACCCCCCCCCCTATAACACGGGTCCATAGGACAAGGATTCTTAGAACACGGCGAAGAAATTGCAATGGTTTTCGTATAACACACTAAAAGAGATTCCGACGGCACAGTTAAATGAGACAGATGTTCCAATTTTATTACGCTTTAGCAACTAATTAATATAACTTTTGAATGGCAACATTAAATATCATTGTGTTTCTAAGGAGTACAAAAAATTTTTCCAGCCATTATATGCAGAGTCCGCACTCCAGGAGGAGTACAACTTAGGACCCGTACAACACTGAACGTATCTACCGTGTTATAAGGGAAGGTCTACTTTAGTGTGAAGTTTAAATTTTTATGTTCCAATGAACATGCAAGAACCAAGCTATAAGTAGCTCGGTAACATTCTATCTGATTCAAACTTTGAGTTTTGTCTGTTGAAATTATGCCTTTTTTACGAATAAGATTTATTAGGGGCCGAATGCCTCATACGAAAAGCGAGCGTAGCTCTAGGGGGCCTTGGCCCCCAGTGCTCTACAAAAAACAAAACTTTCCACGAAAGCTGTAGAAGTTATTTTGGAATTGAAACAATGCGAGTAGAAGCAATAGAGATTGCGGAACGAATCGACATTCCAGCATCATTCCTATCAGAGACAAAGCGGCTAGATTACGGAAAACGAAAAAACAGTTTAATTATGAGTCAGAAGATGAGATTATTTGTGATGCAAAACATAATTTTAAAATTAATTTTTATTTTGCCATTCTCGATAGAGCAATAGTGATCTGATGACGTGACATTTCAACAAATTAAAAAAATAAACCATGTTTTCGGATGCTTCCACAATATTCATGAGTTAAAAAATAAAACTTCATAAGACATTTTGGAGCTTTGAAAAGGAGCTAGAAAAATTTCTGACTCACGGAGACTCTAAGGATAGGATATTGATGGTATTGAATTATGCAATGCATTGTAAGTCATTGCAAGAAGATTGCCAAATGGTACTACAACACAGGAAGTGTGTTAAATTACACTTGTGAAAATGAGCTGGTACATAGTGTGCCGAATTCAGCAACAGCTATAAAGCAGTTGCTAAGGCTTCCTGTGTTTGTGGCTAGCGACGAAAGCAGTTTCTCAAAACTGAAATTAATTAAAACTTATCTGCGTTCTACAATGACTCAAGAAAGACTCGTAAGGCTATCAACCATATCAATAGAACAAGATTTAGCACAAACGATTGATTTAAAGGATATTGTGGTTACTTTTGCTAAAACAAAGGCCAGGAAATGTGGTAATGTAAAAATGTCTAATTGAAGTAAATAATTTTTTTTATCTCTCTGATTTGATTATCTGTGTGTTTGACTTTGTTAATCTTTTATTTAATTTAAAATTTTTAATTAAAAAAATTAATTTTTTTAATTTACAGTTGTTAAATTAAAAAATATATATATACAAGATTTTTTTAAGGGGGGCGCCGTTAAAATCTGTCCCATAGGGCGCCAAATTTGCTGGGGCCGGCGCTGCTTATAGGACTTGGGCAACTGAAAGTCTGCAAAAATTCGGATACTATTTCTCTGAAAGCCTAACTTTTGTGAAAAGATACTTATTTCGCTATGGTGTACTCCATAAGAAATACAAAGGATTTTTTTGCTTAATTAATATTAAATATATAATTGTCGCATGTAAAAGTTTGTAGCTGTCGTTTCCTGCTCTTTATTCTGCATTCCGTCAATGATTTAGGGGTAATTTCTTCTGAGCTCGATAGATGACAGCACGAGGCTGCAATTGACTCTTTACTTCAGAAATAGTATGCATCTTGGCATCTTCTGTTTTTTAAATAAAACATTTCTTGTTATGCGATCTGACGTTCGATACTTATTTCTCAGTCTGACTTTCGTGACTCTATTTATTAAAAGTAGTAGCTCTATTTATTGGAATGCAGTTTTTGAACTTAACATTGATATTCTGAACTGCTGTAGCAAGATCACAATGTACATATCTTTCAGAAAAACGACCCCACAATCCAATAAAATTTCACTTGCCGTTTTCTCAGTTTTAATAATTTCGTAGCGTATTCTATTACTTTTCTTTGTATAGTTACAATTGTATTACTCCTAATTCTGTTTTCTTTCCACTTCTCTTTAGCTAATTTTTGTAATTTCAGGTATTCGTAAACCAGAAATTTCATCTGAATCCTAGTCTTATCCGTGAAATGCAGAATTCTCTAAATCTATTTCAAAACTATCATGTGAGAATATCCTTTAACTTTTTTACTCTGTAAGAGTCGAATTTATCCTTTAAGAAAAGAAAGTTAAAGCATAAGTCAACTAAAATATGTTTACTGCAGTAATACTAAGAATAGCTTCTATAGAAAATGATTCTCTAAGCATATCTTTACAAACTGGTTCGATTACATAGGTACAGTAAGGCCATCATTTTCCATAGGCCTAGTAGGCCCCGGCCCAGAGGCGCCGACTTTACAAAATTTTCGTGGTTGCTCTTGGCAGACTTTTTTTTTTTGACTAGGGGGTGGGGGACGATTGGACATTTAAAAAAAAAAAAAAAAAGGAAAGCTATAAAAATTTTCATGGTTGATATTTACTCAAGCCCTTAGATCAATTTCATATTATTAGTTTAGAATTTTAAAGCAACTCGGTCTCAGTCTTTTTTTTTTTCCCGATTATACTCAAGCTCTAGATTCACAAGTTGTAGAATTTTATTTTAAAATTCATGCAAACTCCGAGCACACATTAAATTTTTCTTTCAGAATTTAGGCTCCAAGCACCAATAAGGATAAAACTAAGATGGAACTAATTTGTAGTCTGAGCAAAGCGAGGTTATTTCTTTTTAACATTCGCGATATCTTCTTCCATCCGTGATGAAGTGCATGTTCTGACAAGCAGTTATGGAATATAATCAAATAATTTAATAAACATGGGCGCCGGCAGCATAGGGCAAGGGGGAGGATGCCCCCTGGATTTTTGTATGCAGTGTTTTCCCTTGCTATTTTGCTCTTTCCAACATGGTAACCATATGTTGAAGTAGTCCCCCCCCCCCCTTCCGAGTAGTCTTTCTGCCGGCGCCCATGTTAATAAATGGCCCCTTTTCAGAAGAAAACTGTTCGATTTTTTTTTTCTACGGAAGCAGCTAAAATCGTTTCTTGAACATTTCTGGTGGACTACACCCAGGTAATTTTCTCTATGTGTGCTTGAGTCCCGGAGCACCCACAAAGTTGGTGCCACTGCCCCGGCCTAGGGCCTCCCAAAACAAATACCCAATTCAGTTTTTCTTAATTTTATCTTTTTTTAAATAGCAGATTTTTATATACCCTTTCAAATCATTTCAAACAGTATTTTAAACAAGTTGCTAGCTGCTAATGTACTCGATGACTGGATGGAATTTATAACCAGGGTTGAGAAAGTTGTAGATTACAATTTTATGTAAAGCTTTAATTTGTTTGTTAAATTCATCATGAAAGATAATTGACGACTGCCATTTTGGGGAAAAAAGTGCAGACTTTCGACAGCAAGGCACAGTCAGATAAGACATTTTTGGCTGCCGGCTTGCTTAGGAAATTTCTAGCTTCTGTGTTTTGGGCCCCTATCCCAAGTTGTTCCTACTGTGAAGAATTTTCTAAATCTGCCTCTGCATACAGTAAAATGTACAATTTTAACAGGGTAGGCAGGGAAGGAATGTACCAGACGGGTTCATTTTCGTAAAATGAACCCGTATGGTAGATTCATAATGTAAAGATCTTTTTGGAGGACCATGTTAACGGGCAGTTTAATAAATTTGAGATAATCGGCTGTGCCGTTACTAGAATGCCTTTATTTATATTGTGTAAATTTCTATTCTACTGAAAGCAGATACAATTGGAATTGGCAGAGATAATGAATGTCCAATATTGTTCTTCCCTCCAAAAATCACCCTTAAAAAAAAATGCTCCCGGTGCATTTGTGATCTAATGTAAATAATCGTAAATAAATGTATTGGGGAAATCATCGTAAGAGTTGTAGCTATTGAACTGCACTAAATTTTAAACTGATATTGCGTTCTGTGAATTTCTTCGTTTCAAATGTTTTTGAACAAAATTTGTTGTATTGTTTCTATTATGTATTTATTAGCTTTGTCTTTCTGAATGTTATTTTTACATGGATTAATTAACTTTCCTGATATTCTTTAAATTTTCATGCTTCATCTGAGACTGACTGATTAAATTCGAATAAGAGTATTAAAATATATGGTAATATATTGTTTTGTCTCTAGATGGCAGCACTACATGATTGTCATAAGTCGTCATTACATCATTTTGGGACTAATATATTCTGTTTTTCCTCAATGTACTTTCCAAATACTTTTAAATGGTTACAGTTGTTTCGTTTCTGTTTAGTTAAGACACTGGAGAAGAGGAAAAACTTATCAGGAAAAGTTATAATAATGATTAAAATGGAAAGTAACTTCAATGATAGGAATATTTGAATACCCCAGTTTAGATCCCCCTTAAAAACGGGCAGCCCGATACTGTAAGCAAGGTAAGCATCGCGCCGTCTTCGAAGGAGCGCAATTTCAAAGATTGAGAAAATCTTATTCTAGAGCATAAAAGTTTAGACTTTTTTACGTTTGCTGGGGGTCACCGCGTTCCGTAGGGCCGTCCCTGCTTAAAAAGTCCTCAACCCAATCATCCGCCTTCTACGGAAAACGGTATAACAAATAGATTAACTGAAAAGTAGAACTGAAATTTGAGTTCAAGTTTTATTAATTTTTAAACATAACTTTAGGTAGTTGCTTAAAGAGAGAAAAACTGTATTATATTTATTCTAAAGTAATTATTACATAAGAAAGTCTTGTTGAACGATGGACTTTAAATTTTTAGGATGTCTTTTCGTAAGATGTATGTATATTCTTACATTGCTAGGTATGGAGCTTTCTGGGGAGAAGCGGGATTTTTACTATGGCATTGCAAAAATTTGAGGCGAGACATGAATATTGTGAGTGTTAAAAGAGAGGGGAAAAAAATCAGATTTGCGCTGAACAAGCAAACAATAAACCTATTCGCAAAGTACATATTCGGAAAATTTATCGTGCAATTATGTGTATGACGTAATTACTTTTAAAATATAAAATTTTACCGTCAGGTGTCAGCACCACGTTGTACACTGCTGGATGCACTTTAAACAAAAATTAGCTGATAAGACAAAGTAAATTTTAAATAAAAGTCGGATTAAGCGATTTTTTTTTAATTTATTGAAGTAAGAAGTTTTTCCTAAAAGTTTGTGTCCTGAATTTACTAGGTTTATTGCCGTTAGTGTAACTTTTACTGTTTGTGTTTGTTTAGAGCCGCCATCTATGTATTGCAGTTACAACTTTCGTATTTAAATAATTAAAATTGTATTGAAAATATTTTTTTTTCCCGGACATTGAAATTATTTTGTTTTATTGCCTAGACCAGCAACCTAGTTCTATCAAACTGTTTCTGCTTTAAAGCTTTAAAACTATCACCGTCAGCCTCGGGAGTCTTCCATTGAAATGAAAAAACGTATTGTATTGTATTCAGTTTCGTAGTCAGGAACGATATTCCTAAGAGAAAAGTGGAGGTGTGTATGAATCTGTTTTTTTGAATTTCTTACTTTTCAGACACCTTAATAAATATTAATCTAGCAACTTGCCATTCGAAGATTTGGGCGAAAAAAAATGGAAAATGTGTTTTATCATCGATGCGTTTGATCTTTATCTGTCTTGTTTCGATGAAAATTGCATTTTAAAAAATATGGATGATGTTTGATGGTAATGAGTGTAAAATAAAAAGATAATAAATAAATGGAAAAGATTATTAAAAGGAGAGAAATAATTAAAATTCGTTAAACAGAGCACATAAAACTAGTCTTCTGCTCTAGATTTTTGCAGCTGATGAAGGATGAACCTTCCTGTATCACGCAAAATCGTTTTGCAAGGATAAATACCTTTTTTAGAAGGGGTTATTTTACAGAAGTTTAATTACCTTATCTTTTAAACACCAGTGTCAAGTGGTTTTTATACATTATTTGAGAGAGAAGTACATTTCTCTGGATCATGAACATTTTTACAGATGAAATTGGTGTACGATTATTAATTATTAAACTATTTCTGTTATGACTACAAGGAAACATTTATAAACATTTAGATTTAAGCATAAAGAAAAAAAAAATACGAGTAGCAAAATTAATGTCGATGACAAGAAACTTGGTTCAAACAGCAAAATTCGTGAATTATCTTCAAATGATGCGACTATTATTACTTCAAGCCCAATCACTGTTTCGAAACCATTTTATTGACAGTATTTAATAATACCCAGAGCTGACCAAATTTCAAAGGCTAAATAATGAAATCCCATTTTGTTACAGTTGATATTAAAAGTATCATTTCATGTCTTCCGTAAGAGAAAGCCACTTTCGCTTTTCACTGCATTCTGACTCTGCATGCGGAAAAAAGAGTTTTACAGGTGAAGAAAGTTCAGCATTTTCAGAGTTTAGTGCAATAGTTCATTAAGCCGGTGCATTTTTTCCTGCATAGGTGTATCAAATCCCTATATTTTTGTGAATCTAACAGACCAAATGAAAGTTTTATGGTGCATATAAGGAAATGCTGCTGAAATTTTCTCCCATGATTTTTTGTTTGTTTGTTTTGAACTATAAAATATTGATATTTTAAAACTAATCTTAGAATAGTTAAATGCAGTGCTTCCCTCCCACCTGTGTTTATATGTAATTATATTTATTTAATACATCTCGTTGAATGCCCAACCTCTTGAATTTCGGTTCTTTCTTCGTATTTTTCGCACATACTCGAAAGTATTTGAGTGTAAAATAAATTTTCTTATTTTAGTTTTGTGAATAACTCATTTATGTGTTTCGAATAACACACAACTCAAAAGAAATACGAGAAATTATTATTTTATACCGGATTCACTTCTCATGAAGAATAAGATTTTATGTATGAAATTGACTTAGGAATTACGACTTGCACTTTTTGCGAGGATGTAGATCACTTAAACAGTTGTGTAGGTGAGGACTTAAAGGAATAGGCAATGTCTTCTGATATTATTTCTACTGCATTTCTTAACAAAATGGAACTATTCCTGGTTCATTTTAACTCTTTTAAAGGGTGGTGTTTGCTGAGGATTAGGCTAGCAAAGATTAAATTCGCGAGTTAACGCCATGAAAGATGCTTTTTCTACCTAGATACGGGTTAGTGAATGCCTTGCAATGAAAAGGGTATCTTTTGTACTTTTTGAAACGTACACACAAGTATTAATTGATCTTAAGGGCGATTTTTGTAAATTTATCAATTTTATTGAACGCCATTTATATCGTCGAAGAAGTTTGAAGAATCATAAATAAAGCTGAATTTCATTTAATTTTTTAACAATAATAGCAGTGGTCGGTAATCAAGTAGTATTTCATATTTACTTAGCTAGTGTGCCGTACTTAAATACCGTTACCCTTTATCCTCTACGTGCTTTTTTACAGGCTGTTGTATTTAATGAAAGATAGATTAAAAATCCATTTTAAAGTGTAGAAAAAGTCCTTTTATTTATAAACATTCCTCTGTTTTATTCATTGATCATCTTATATAATAAAATCCGAGAGTAAACATTGTATGTAGCTATGTATGTATGTAGGTAGGTAGGTAGGTAAGTTTGTGACCACCGATCTTCTTGCGCGCATCTCTCGATCGCATTGCGCCGAGACGGTTGATCGCAGACCCACCGAATTTGGCATACGGCTTCACTAGGACGCCTCGGAGCGATTTTTTCGAAATTCGAATTAGAAAATGTTTTATTTTATGTTTTGTCCGATTTTTAGCGATTTTTCTCGCTTAATACGTAATAACGTCGGTAATTGCACTCGCAGTAAAACGAAATTTACATCATCGGATAGAGGAGAAAATTTTCTTTTAAAAATTGTTTGTTCGGATTGTGTAACATAATTTGCAGATTTTTGGGAATTTTTCAAATAAAATTAAATTTGACGCTGACTTTCGTAAAATATTTTTAAAACTGCTGCATCTTGAATTCTATCTGTCATAGCTTTTTTATATTTCGGCAAAAGACGGAGCATACAATTCGCCCGCTTTTAAAAGAAGAACGCAGCTGGCTGTGCGGCACAGCCAGCTGCGTCAAAAAAAGGATCTCTAGATCTGTGGCAGGCGATCAACGTTCCGATCGTCCGCCATCTTGCTGTAGTTAAGTCGAGCGATGGCAACGGCTGCCCCAGCAGATATCAGTGCTGTTAAAAATAATCGTGACCATTCTTTTACGGGAAACGGTAAAGGATTCTCGTCGAGCTATGCCACCCGCAACTATAAACCTGCAACCACCTGCAACACGTTCCCAGAGCGGGAATACTGAGCGTTAAAGGGTTAATATTTCGATGCCTACCCCCCCCCCTCAGAATTCGTTACGTGGAGTGAGGACTGCGACACATCCTTTGCGGCGAAGGAGAAAGCACCGCCATGTTGAGGTCGTTTTGCTGCGTTACTTAATGCCCGTTTAGTATAAATTTTCACTTGGAGAAGCTAGAACGTTCGTTTGGGTTTCAATCTTCTGCTCTAGACAAGATCTATCGGTTGCCTATATAGTGTGTCCCTAAAAAGTGGTAACGGGTTTTAATTCTTTGTCTAATAGAGATAAGTGGGCAGTGTAAATTGAAAAAAGTGCTCGAAATAAAGTCGGAAATAAGACTGCGTTAAGAAAAATTTCCTCTCGTTCATTTACAAAAATTTACACTTTTTAAATTTGTATACGACTCCCGTACAAAAGAATTCCCAGTTAGTAAAATGTGCCCCCATACACTCATGAGGTGACGTACCAAATTTGAGAACTATACTTTAAAAAGTGTCAGATATGAAGATAAATATAACGCTGACTTAAATCACTTTTGCATGGCTCTCGAAGGGAAAAAAATCACGTCGGATGATGGAATTTCGGAGGTCGTTCAGAAATTACGAAAGAAAATCTTTTTTTTTTCACCCTAGCAATAAATGTTCACATTCAAAATTTTGTGTAGTCTCCGATCCTCTTTCTTTGAAGATATCTCTGCGACGGTGTAGGATGAAAGGCTCACATTTGGTATATCTCTGGAAAAAATCATTATTTCCAAATTTTTCTTCGCTCAGATCTCTCATTATAGATATTTTTAAAGAAACAAATTAGCTAAACAATGAGCTAGCCTTCATTGCATCAGCAACACTCAACTTAATTCTTTAAATTGCAGAACAAGTCCTACAATTTGTGACATCAAAACTATACTTATAAACTTTGAATGCCCCAAGCAGGCTCTGTGCAACAGCTTTTCCTATGAATAAAAACAAAAATCTCATTTTTTACACAATTTTTATTCAAAAATTTAGTCGTAAACAAAAGGTTCTTTCAGATCATATTACTTTTGTGGCACTCTTAGTTCCAAAGCCTATCCACCACGACAAGGTGGTGCCACATCGGATAGGATCGGTTTTTAATTGTCCCGAGGCCAAAAACCGTATAAAAAGCAGATATTAGATCGGTTTTTAACTGTCCACAGCCAAAAACCGCATAAAAAGCCGAAATAGTTTCGGTTTTTAATTGTGAGCCAAAAACCGCATAAAAAGCATTATACTTTTATAATTTAGATCTTAAAGCAAAAAAGAAGGCAAGCTAAACGCTTCCTAATTTTTTTGCTTTTCGCCTGTTGTGCATTGCTGAATTGCATCAACGGCGCAACACTAAAAAAGCAGTCGTCCAAAAAACTTTCCATCAGATCTTTTGGATACTGAGGAGAGTATTTGGGTCCTGCAACACTTAACAAGCAGTCGCCCAAAAAACTTTCCAACAGATCTTTTGGATACTGAGGAGAGTATTCGGGGACTGCCAGGAAACGGGAAGACGCCGTAGCGTAGGAAGCAAGCGAGGACTTTGCATCCACAAATTCGTCGACATCAGAGTCCGACTCACTTTGGGAGACAGCGAGACTCGGAACTGGTGCAACGAAAAGCATTTTGGGAGAAAAAAAATCGAACTACTTAATTCAAAATGCTTAAAAAGTGTAAAAAATACAGTTTCAAGCACAAGAATATAGCAGTTATAAAAGATCCAAGCATCAATCTCAAGAGCTCAGATAGAAATGACTTACGTTGTTTATTGTTGCAAATTTTTCTCATCGACAACAATACGTCCCCATTGTAACTTTGAAAGAGTAACTTGGTATTGTTTAAAACAATGTAGTAAGGTATCAAATAGAGTTTTGTTGTGTTCATTTGTTTATAGAAATTTTTGCGTTATGTTGCGATGTGTTGGTTTAAAAGAAAACCATGCCTTTGGGGATGCTTTCCTATGGACTGGCCAACTGTCTGACCCAGATACACAGCGATCTCTCAAACTACAATGTCACTGAGCCACATTAGTCTACATTTTTGAAGTGAAAACTTCTTTAGGCGGGTTGGGCACTTTTTGGGATGGAGAAAAAAGCATAGAATTGGCGTGACCGTCAGGCTGAGATACATGTTGCGAGAAAGTGAATTGTTGAAGTGGAAACTTCAACAATTCACTTTAAGGGCGAGATTCAAGTGAAACGCGCGCGATAGAGTTCGAATCTAACGGTTTTCAGTCCCCAGTTCCCAGTTCAGTCCCCAACAATTCACTTTAAACTGCGATTATTCGACTTTAACGGCATAATAACAGAGATAGCTCATAAAAAGCTTAGTAAATTAATTCAAATTAAGTCAATACAAAAATGGTTTGCAGAATACCTTTGCTGTCCTAAACTGACTGAAGGCACGACCACAATATTACATTCGAGCAATCTACAGACAGCTTCGAACATTTTTGTGCTGTAACGAAGTGCAAATTTTTTTTACTAAGGTTGCTTATGCAAACCATGCAACATATATTAGGAAACTGTCGTCTTCACACTTCATTACTTTGTTAGCAGGATGGGGAGGAAATTAAGTGTTGCCGCTATGTTAAATACGGTTTTATTCTATTTTTTTTTAATAGCTTATGCAAGTTCAATTCATTAGGGTTGCTGAAAAGTTTAATCTGATTTAGTGATGATAACTATTTGACGAAATGGCGTGAAAGTGAACTTTTTCTTTAGCAATCAAAATTTCATTGCATATACACACGAATGATGGCTCATTTTATGCCAATTGTATTCATGCTTTCGGATTTTTAATATTTCTGCTCAATACTAAGAGATTAAGAAGTTTCTAGTTGTTACTTTATATACGCTGTGTTATGGTTTTCCGTTAGCTAACGTTTCGTGTCGTTTAAAATTGATTAGCATTTTGTTCACCACTGGCACATAGATTGAGTTGAATTTTTATATTTCAGTTAAAGAAAAGCATTGATTTAGATAAAAATTATCTCCCCCCACCGCAATTAACCCTTTAAAGCGCAGTGATCCCACTCTGGGAACACCCAACTCTGACGTTTTGACTGTTGCCAGTCACGAAGAATAGATTGGATTTCTATAAAAATAGTTGCGGGTGACATAGCTACACGAGAATCCTTTACTTTTTAGAACATCATTTCCCGTAAAAAAAAAAAATGGTCACGATTATTCTTAACAGCGCTGGCATCTGCTGAAAAATGAAAGAACGCGAAAACAGCTGGATAGATTGCCCAATGCTGAAAAAAGGGCAGCCGTTGCCATCGCTCGACTTAACTACGAGCAAGATGGCGGACTATCGGAACGTTCATCGCGTGCCGCACATCTAGAGACTTGACGAGACGTTTTTTTGACGACAGCTGGCTGTGCTGCCCTTTTTTCAGCATTGGGAAAGGGTTGCCCCTCAAAGGGTTAAATCACTACAAAAATTACTGATTTCTTCGCGTATTCTTATATCAAGCAGTGCCCCATTTCGCAGCTTACGGATGTGCCCCAAAAGACAGCGCTCTATCAAGCAGAACGATTGTTAAATATCAGATTGCAGAGTTCAAATTTGTCTTTCGAGATTTACATTTTGTGCTAGTGTCAAATATTCAAAAGATACTTTCTTCCATAATGAAAATTGAAATATGCAAATATGAGGGATACACTGATGTCTAATTTTCCTTCTCCTGGCATCCATCCACTCCTGACCTCCAGACGTTTTCTACTGAACAAATAAGCGATCTGAACTCCTAATCTCATTGAAAACATTTGTATTAAATCTCGGCTCCTCCTCGCATTACGGATTACAGATCTGTTTTCCGAAACGTAATGATGTTTATTCAACGGCAGAAGATCTTCAAGGACCCGGGCCCTTGAGCGTGTTGTTCGCTTCTTATTTTTGCAGATGCTTTTGAAAGCGAATTTCTGTAATCCCTCCCGAGTCTCGTTTCTGTTCGCCCCGCGAGATGTAATTGGGCCTAGTTCAGTTCATCTTTATTTATTTATTTATTTTATTTTGAGGGACTGTGTTTGCTTAGGATTTAGTTGCCCAGGGAATCTTGAATTAATGATATATAGAAGTCGTCGTCGTTGAACGTTTTGCATTGAAGTTAGCTGCTTTCGAGTGGTTGCTATTATACCCCATCCCCTCGTTTAGAAAACTAAAATGAATGCAAAGGTGGAGTAAGGCTGTTTTGAATTGAAGTTCCGGCAGTGGGTAGGCAGTACCTTAGGTGAAGTAGCGCCCTTGGCACTCACAACAAAACTGTACTCATTCTTGGTCTTAAATCCTCTGTTTCACTGCTAGTCAAAAAAAAAAAAAAGTGCATCTGTTACCATTGATCCATTTGCACAGCCAGCTGATTCAGAAAACTTATTTAGATCTGTGGCCCGAGATGAGTTATCGACCGCCTTATTGTTGGTAGTTAAAATAGATCAGTCGCAACGACTGCACTTTTTCAGCACTGGGCAGTCTATTCAGTGGGTTCTCTACTGATGTGAAAATGCTTGCACTTCGGAGGGTTAAAATAGCTGAGAATGGCTTTTTATAATGGTTTTTACCGTGAAAGGTCATGGTATATGCAAAGGAAGACATTCTCATAGAATTTGTGTTCTCAAAGGAGAGTAATTCAAAATACATATTTTAGTACCTTACCGACTTTAACCTGTTTGCTCCCTTCGTTAGCACCGATCTGGAGCAGGGTCATTCAAAGAACTATGCCGGGAAGCAACATTGGGTGCAGAAGGGAGAATCGCTGCTGCCATGCTCTTGGAAGCTAGGCTAAATGCTTTTTTTTTTTTTTTTTTGCTGCGCTCCCTGGTAGCCTGGTACTTTCCTTATCTGCCATACTCTAGGTGCGTCACTCAGTTCGGGGAGAAGAAACATTGTTTTCGGATATACCGAATCGGATATTTAGTAATTAAGAAAGTGTTAGTATTCTCTATCGTTTATAGTCTTCAAATAATCGCTGCAATAAAAATAAAAGCAACCCCCCTTCCTCCGTAATAAGGCTTTTGTTAAGGTATAACAATAAAATTGAAACATAAACTAGTTAAGCTAGTCTTTAATGAGGGAGTTGTTTTAAAAATTGTCTTTTCTTTAATGTTTTGCATGACTTACGTTCCCGTTGTTGCCTCCCGGCATGAGCAAGCGTTTACCTGACAGCTCAGTAACAGTTATATTTAAATACATATTTTGTCTCAATTTTATTGTATTTGCCGTACTTTTATACTCTTATGTCTTTAAGAAAACTTTTTTTCCTTCTGTCTTCCCCTAAGGGATGAGCAGTTGGTTTCACTTTTACTGCAGGAGTTACTTAATGTCTATTATCTCTCGAGATTCGTAAAGTTTTGTTAATTAGTTTTGCATGAAAAAGTTCCTTGTGCGTATCCCATTCTTTTTCGCGAATTAACATTATTTGCGTGGACTGCAATTTTCAAACCAAATTAAGCAGTTTCTGCCTCAGCTGTTAAATATTTGACAACTAACTGCGACTAAAGTAGCTCGTACAGTTTTGTTTCAAGAGAAAAACAAGTTATCTCTCTATTTTCATTTTAAATGAGTTTTTCATTTGAAGGGTTTTTTTTACGTCAGTTATTTTCCTGAATCTGTCGAAAGGGGAAAACTTTTCGAAACAAACTTTGACATCCATTATGGATTTTCAAAAGGTAATTAGCGTGTTTTTCTTCTTATTTTTTCTCTTCCTCAAACTAATGAAAACCATTATTTCTTCGTTTTTGAAGTTATTTTAGTTTTTGAATTATTCTCTATTTGTCTGAACGAGGGGAGACTGCGGAGTAGAAAAGCAAATTAAAAAAAAAAAAAAGTCATTGGCACTTTTATTCTTTTATCTACTTGTACTTGCGGGCCTTTTTCTTCGAATTCATATCAATTCGTTGTTGTATAATAAAATCTTAACCCTTTGAGGCGCAACCCTTTCCCAATGTTGAAAAAACTGCAGCCATTGCCATCGCTCGCCTTAACTACCAGCAAGATGGCGGACGATCGGAACGTTCATCGCGTGCCACAGATCTAGATATCCTTTTTTGACGTAGCTCGCTGTGCGCGAGCACAGCCAGTTGCGTCAAAAAAGGATCTCTAGATCTGTGGCACGCGATGAACGTTTCGACTGTCCGCCATCTTGCTGGTAGTTAATTCGATTGATGACAACGGCTGCCCTTTTTTCAGCATTGGACAATGTGTCCAGCTGTTCTCGCATTTTTCCATTTTTCAGCAGATGCCAGTAATGTTAAAAATAATCGTGACAATTTTTTTACGGGCAATGACGTGCTAAAAAGTAAAGGATTCTCGCGGAGCTAGGTCACTCGCAACTATTTTTATAGAAATCCAATGTATTCTTCGTGACTGGCAACAGTCAAAACTTCAGTTTGGTTTTCCTAGAGCGGGCACACTGCGCGTTAAAGGGTTAAGGTGCTTTATAAAAAGAAGATATGATTTTTGTGTGACAAAAACAGCCTGTTCGTAACATAAATAGCTTTGTTCGAAAGTCTGAAAATGCATTTTATATTCCGGAGAGGAGGAATCTTTCGTAAAGAGTGTTACGCTTGAGCTTCTTGCTCCTTCCTTATAGTCCGGGAGCCAGCGACAGATTTTTGCGACCAAAATCCTCTCAGCCCATAATTTCTCAGATGATTAAGACGGTTGTGTGTTGAAGCATGGTGATCGTCAGCTGCCGCACCATGGGTGGGTTGGGCGGCGGCCGCCTTCCAGACACGTAAAAAAAAATAAAAAAATTCAGTCATTTCCTCCCGGTTGAAAATTTCTGAAATAATAGTTGGCATAGTACTTGTTTGAAAAAAAAACCGTCAGCTGGCCAAGCGGCGGTGGATTATACGTCAGCTGCTCATACGAACATGTAAAAAAAAAAAATTTTTTTTTCAATGATTTCCTCCAGGTTGAAAATTTGACAGATGTTAGTTTACATTCTACTTTAAATAAAAAAAACAAGACAGCTGGCTGTATGCCGGTGGAAAACCCGTCAGCTGGCACAGTGAAAGTGTGTCGCCGGCATACAGCCAGCTGAATTTTTTTATTATGGCAAGAATTATGTCAACTATTATTTGACAAATTTTCAACCGGGAGGAAATAACACACTTTATTTTATTGGACACAACGCGCTGATATCCTCAATAATCCTACTATTTTTCATAATTATGTATAGAAATATAAAAAAAACAATCTGTGCTACTTTAAAAACCTGAAAACCACCGGTATCCTCATTTTTAAGCGATTTTTTGGCATTTTCAGCTCCATTTTATTTCTCCGAGTCAAAAAAGTTTATCATTTGTGTGACAAAATTCGGCTCTGCAAGCGGAAAAGGACGTTATATTGACGTTATATCCGGCTTCGAAGGAAAATTTGTGATTCCTTCCTTTTAAATTGCTTTTCTAGATTACACAGTTTAATTTTTCTTCTCAAAAATAAATCGAGGATTTATAAGCGGACTTCGAGCCAAGCAAAGAAATCGTCTGCCTGTATATAAGAATGGCTATGTATACAAAATGAAATCTTTCGAATGCGAAAATTTTTCATGTTTTCAGAATAGCATAATTTGATCGTTTTGGGAATATAAAAATTAATATTTTGGAATTGGAGATATTTTGAAATAGTCAGTGGAAACAGATCGTCCAAACGTTTCGGAAGGATGGATCTTAAAAAGACTGTCGAACTGCTTTAAATTACTTAATAAAATGTCGATTGTAAATCCGTTTTGCGTTTTTTGCAAAAAGGCTACTTCAAAATTGAAGTCGGAGGACTATGAGAGTGCCACAAGTGAAGATGAAACATTATAGTATTTAAGAATTATAATAATTATTTACTGTAAATAAAAAATATATTGATATATTTATATTCAAACTTAATTTTTGTTATTCGGTCGCTTGATTATTTCCTGATTATGTTTGCAACTCACCTGCAGGGCGCGTTGTGTCCAATAAAATAAAGTGCGTTATTTCCTCCCGGTTGAAAATTTGTCAAATAATAGTGGACATAATTCTTGCCATAATAAAAAAATTCAGCTGGCCGTATGCCGGGGGAAAACCCGTCAGCTGGTGCATTGAAATAAGCTAGCGGCGGCCACACTACCTTTCCGCGCCACACTTTCACTGTGCCAGCTGACGGGTTTTCCACCGGCATATAGCCAGCTGACTTGTTTTTTTTATTTAACGTAGAATGTAAACAAACATCTGTCAAATTTTCAACCGGGAGGAAATCATTGAAAAAAAAATTTTTTTTTACATGTTCGTATGAGCAGCTGACGTATAATCCATCGCCGCTTGGCCAGCTGACAGTTTTTTTTTCAAACAAGTACTATGCCAACTATTATTTCAGAAATTTTCAGCCGGGAGGAAATGACTGAATTTTTTTATTTTTTTTACGTGTCTGGAGGGCGGCCGCCGCTCAACCCATGGTGCGGCAGCTGACGATCACCAGGCTTCAACACACAACTATCTTAATCTTCTCACGAATTATCGGCCGGGAAGAAATAACTGACCAAAATCTGTCGCTGGCTCCCGGACTATTAGTGGTATCCTATAATGTAAAAGCCGAAGCATGGTCACCATTTTTTGTCCCGCCCTCTGTCAAATCGAGCAGGTTCGCGAGCCTTATGCACTTTTGTAGTTAAACGTCAGCTACCTTACATCGATGATCTGTACCCCAGTTCAATACCAACTTTTTTCTTCTGGTGATTTCTGTAGGAACATTCTATGACCTGTATTTTAAGAATTCGTCCAATTGAAGTCTAAAAAAATATCGATGGCCAACATTCTTTTGATACAAAAGTTAATACAGTGTTTTATTACTTAAAATTTTAATAAGCAAATAAATACAAGTATGTGTTAAACTCAGCCGCCGATCTGCCGCATATGGCAGACTGTTTATAACTATTACTGTGTTATAAGTGTTCAGAGATAGTTTCCTTCGTATATTAAAAGCTTTCTTCTAAAACTTTGAAAACACACCTATAGCAATAATTAGGCCTATTCTGATTTTCTCAGTGACGAGAAACATCGTATATGGGAAAATACTACTGGCCAAAACCTTTTCAACTCGAAACAGTTTTCCTGATAAATGATTTCAACCTTTTGCAGGCCAATGTTCCCAATTGAGAACATAATGAAAAATTTATTCAAAATTAAAATTTTATCAGATAATCAAAAGATGACTTGATTTTTTTGAAATAGAATTTGCATTTGTATCATTATTGGGAAAATGAGAAAAAAAAAAAAAAAAATCATGAAAACAGCCCTTTTCATAAATATTTACAGCTATCTTGATATTCCTCCCCCAAACTCAGTTCATATCTTTAGTGTAATTTTTAAAAAAATCTTTTATTAAGTCTTAATATTTCACTTATAGTTTTAACTATCCATAAGTGTATTCAGTTTTTGAAATCAATATAAATTATAGTCAGAAATGTCCCATGCTTCCAATTGAGAATACAGTGAAAATTGTATACAAAACTTTTTTTTCCCCCCCGTATTTAAATGACTAATATCCTTTAACTAACGCATTAGAAGACAAAATATGCAAAAAAACTAATTTAAAATATGCCTCTAATGCTAAGTCAGTTCAGTGCATAGCGAAAAAAGTATGAACAAAAATGTGTTGAACAACAACCAGGAAGCTGAGTACGAGAATGAGGATATTACTTGGGCAGAAGAGACCGAGAAAATTCTATTGTGTATATTTGGGAGACAAACATCACGTCATCTTCGGGGGAGGGGGCCGACGATGTATTATAGTATGTTTTATTACGTATTATTTTATATATTCTTGAGCAAGAAAAGGACATTGTTTGTGCAAGATGCTTTCAAAAATACATTTTCAACTTCGTGGAGATCCTTTATTTTTATTCATTTATTTTTAAGATTGAGAGAAAACGGCAGGTCAATAAATAAAACAAAGCATTAGTGGAACAAATGCATTAATCCGTTCTAGAATTTCCTTTCTTGTGAAACCCAAGAACATGAAGAGAGGGATAAAGTAGGAGGCTTATTTCGGACCCACTTGTAAACTATTGCTTTGTTTCCGAAAGGGATGTTTAAAGAAAATCCGACACTTCAGTTTATAATCGGGTCGAAATGTATTTGTTGTATTATTACTATTTATCGCTTGTTATCGCCGGTGATTTACTTAGTTTTTTGATCTGTAGAATTGATAATGAATGTCGAATACTTTTCGAATAGTTGGTCCTTTCTGGTTTACCTAAACCTTAATTTGTTCGTTGCGGGGATAAGGTGCAGCGAGAGGTAGACACTTTTGGCCTCCTAGCCAGACATAACAGGAAACAATACAGTGTTAGGAGTTTTTGGAGGAATTTTCCCGTCTAAGTTTAATTTAGTCTAAAAGTACTGCTCTTCACGTTATAAATAATCTGAGTTCGCGTTTTGTTTGCATGTAATTTAGTTTATTAAAGTGCAAGTTACGAATCTTTAAAATTCCCATTGAAATAGCGTTAGGGTTTTGCGATTTGCCGCCAGCTGGTCAAGCCTGGTTCAGTTTTGGTATCATGTATGGTTGGTAGCATGTAAAATGTCTAAATTCGCCAAGGTGTGTAATTTTTGATGATTTATTGTAAGGTTTAGCGCCAAAAAATAAACCTCCAAAACTGAACGTAGCTTGGCGATTCTTCCATATTTGCCGAGAAACTAACAAACCCAAATAAAAGAAGTATAGTTAGAATATGCCTGACGAAGATTGTAAAACACTTTTTGTAAGCGCTTTGAATGGATTACTATTCCAAAAAATATTTTTATGAAACAACGAAGAAAAATACAGCACACTCCTGAGTAATGATACGCTTTCTAACTTAATGGAATAAGGAAGAAAAATAGGGACGGAGTGTGGATTATGGCAATGACACGTTTTTAATATGTAGCACACTATTGCGTATTTAAAATATGAAAGCGTTTCAGATTTTATTATTATTGTGCGTGTGTATATGTATGTGTTATTTTGCTCCTTGAGCTTTTAAAACTATGGATTTATTTGCATTATTTCCTAACATAGAAATTATGTTGCTGCTCGTATTTCGTTAGAATTAAAAAAAAAAAAAAAAAGCCTTCTTTCTAAAACACAATTTTGAATATTAGATGTATTTATTTATGTTTCAATTTTTCAAAATTACTTTCAAAGTTTATCATGCTCAAGCCTATTGTTTACTTTTAGATATTTATTTACTTTTTTTGAACTTTCAAAATTGTAAAAAAAGAAAGAAAGAAAAAAGGAACCTGCTAAATATATGTATATATGGTCAAATGTTACTAAGAACAATATTGTGAGCAATTGTAAACCATTGTAAACTAACATATTTTATACTGTATGCCACTGATGTATTTTACCAATTGTAATCCAAAAATTGTGCTGTAAAAAATAATAAAAATGAGGGAAACCGCTGCTTGCTGGACCTGAGCCTGGGGCTAGGGTTCAGTAGGACACTTGAGGAATTAAAACAGGCTTTAACCCAAATAGATAGGCCGTTCCTGAAGGTAGTATCCTATAGTATCCTTGAGCTTCTATACCTATCTGTCATCTAAAAAAAATTTTTTTTCAATTCCTATTATTAGGTCACACTCTCCCTATATATCTTGTACAAATTTTTCAATCGTTAATCAAATAATTTTTTATTCATCCACTCAAGTTCAAATGCATTTTTTAAATCTTGCAGTCGATGACACTTGATGTTAATGCAGTTTTGGTCCCAATCGATTGGATAATATATCTGCAGGACCGCCCAAAAGATTCGAAATACATTACGCTCTATGGGCCGAAATTCATCAAACTCGCATACCTCAAAAACTGTTAGACGTAGAATGTTGAAACTTAATATTCAGGATTGTTGTAACATCTAGTTGTACACCCGCCATAACGGTCCCATTCGACTGGATAGTTTATCTACAGAGCCGCCCAAAATATTTTCAATACATTCCGCTCTATGGGCAGAAATTCATTAAAGCGTATTTTAGAGGTATTAGGCTAGTTCAAACGACTCAGAAGTGATATATGCTGTTAAGGGTTACAAAATGAATTTTTCCGTCGAAGAAAGTGTCTTTATCATGTATAGTGCTGCTATAGGAACACTCCAGAGATTTCAAACACTTTACGGTCAATGGCAGTTCCATTCAAGTACAAAGTCAATATCGATCTACCATATAGTTAAGTAATTGTCCGCCGCGATCACGTGCCTTCCTCAGGAATTACGCCAAAAGTCGCCAAGCTTGGCGACTTTTGTACGTGTGTATGTATTTTACTCTCAAATCCCAAACTATTAGTCGTAGAATGTTGAAATTTTATATATAAGATTGCTGTAGCATGTAGTTGCTCATCTCGATTTTTGGTTCCAATCTACTGGAGAGATTTGCAGGACCACCCAAAAGAATTTGAATACGTTAATTTCTATGGACATCTTCAATATAGTACATCTGTAGTCAGTCATTGTTTGGTCCATGCCCAAAATATCGCCATTTGTCTGTGGCGAGTTATGGCCATTGTTTGATTTCGCATTTCACATAACTCTAAAACTTTTAACCGCAGAATGTTGAAATTTTGTATTTAGAACTATTGTAACATCTGTGTATCTCTTTTTTTTTTTTTTTTTTCCCAATTCCTGCTATTAGTCCACACTCTCCCTATATATATTTATATATCTCATTCAAATTTTCAGTCGTTAATGAAATACATTTTATTCATCCACTCAAATTCAAATAGTTTTTCAAATGTTAATTCATTAATTAAGTGTAATTAATTAAATTTAATAAAAAGTAACTAAAGTAAAACTTTTTTTTTGTTGACCTAAGTAGGAATTGACTTTAAAAATATTTTTTATATATTACTTGTTTTCTCTTTTGTAAATATATTTACTATATCTATGTCCTGCCTTACTCTCATAAAAATTTTTTTAGATTAAAAAGTACCCCTCCATATTCTTTATTTATATTCGAATTTTTCTGTTTAATCTTTTGAAAACATAGCTCCTTTTTTCTGTTGTTGCTGCCGTATAACGATATAAATAGCACCGCCAACGACTGTGAACTGATTCGGAAGTACTTCCCCCCTTTTTTATTCCTATCTCCAAATGTATGTGATGCTGCTAGTAGATTTGGTTCTTAAGCTTTGAATGAATCGTTGCTCATAAAACGCACACCAGAATCCTCGCTGCCATTAAATGTTGATAAGAGTGGGGTTCTTCATCTTGTCTTTATGCAGCTTTTTCCTCTGCTCCCGTTTGGATCCGTTTTCCCTTCTTGCAATGTGTTATAAAGAGGTGATAAATAAAGTTGTTTGGTTCCGTGTTATTTCCCGATGAGCATTATTTCTTGTTTATGTATTTTTGTGCATGTTTTTCTTATGTTCACAGTTTATTGCTCTGGTGCAGTTCCAAAGACTTATCTGCAAGGTTATGGTTAGTTGTGAATATTGTATATCGATAAGATTGGAAGAAAAAAATGAATGTAGTTTCCGAATGAGATGTTGAACCAGTTTTCAAAATACAGGGTGGTTATAATTATACTTCGACTGTCAACAGGGTTCTTTAACCCTTTGATGCGCAACCCTTTCCCAATTTTGAAAAAAGGGCGGCCGTTGCCATCGCTCGACTTAACTACCAGCAAGATCGCGGACGATCGAAACGTAGATCGCGTGCCACAGATCTAGAGACTTTTTTCAGACGACAGCTGGCTGTGCCGCACAGCCAGCTGTCGTCAAAAAGGGGTCTCTAGATCTGTGGCACGCGATGAACGTTTCGATCTTCCGCCATCTTGCTGGTAGTTAAGTCGAGCGATGGCAACGGCCGCCCTTTTTTCAGCATTGGGCAATCGATCCAGCTGTTCTCGCCTTCTTCCATTTTCCAGCAGATGTCAGTGCTGTTAAAAATAATTGTGACAATATTTTACGGGAAATAACGTGCTAAGAAGTAAAGGATTCTCCTGGACCTATGTCATCCCCAGCTACTTTTATAGAAATCAAATCTATTCTTCGTGACTGACAACAGTCGAAACGTCAGAGTTTGGTGTTCCCAGAGCGGGAACAGTGCGCCTCAAAGGATTAACTAAAGCGGGTGAACGGATTGTAACCAAATTTGGTATATAGACTATACATGAGATGTGCTCAAGAATTTCCAAAAATAAAAATAGTTCAAAAAATGTCCACTAGATGGCGCTTTGCGTGAAAAAAACACCAAATTTATAGATGGAAATGCTCCAATTCGAAATATATAAACTATTTTAATATTTATTCAATAGGTTTTGAACATTTAATAATTAATTCGTGCCATTTATTGAGCTGAATTCCCATGCAAAGTCCCACAATGTGGACAATTATGGAACTAAGCCTTTTAAAATACCTGCTTGAGCACATCTCATATATAGTCTACATACCAAATTTGGTTACAATCCGTTCACCCGCTTTAGCTAAAGGACCCTGTTTATAGGGGAAGTTTAATTATAACCACCCTGTTTTTTTATACACACGTAAGTGTCGGTTGATGTTCAACACACATCTCCACCGCAAAATTTGTTAAAGGATGCCACATAACTTCTTTGCATTTGATCCATAAGTTACATTAGAAAAATTGTATAGGATGGGAGATTCCAATCTATTGTCTTTCTGCATTCAGCACTCGAACACAGTGCGCACGTATTCATAAGCAATAAAGAACGTGCGAACTAACTGTAGGAGGATACCATTATTCCCCATATAGCCGTTAAAGCTGTTCTAGTAGGAGGAAAAATAAGAAAAAAGTTGTTTTACAATTTGTGTGTGTGTGTGCTTTTGCCTTTTTTAAGGTTTGTAGAATACATATACTGTAAAATTTTTCTCAGGCGAGAGTGTGTTGCTTTCCCTACCCCAAAGTCGGGGGGACAGAGCCCTCCCTCACGTCTTGATGTTGCTTTTTTTTTTTTTTTTTTTTTTTTTTTTTACACATTTCTCTTCTGACCAAAGGCTGGCCCTATTGCTCAATGGGCTTGCGTTGCGCTTCTATGCCACTGGTCCAAACTTCGATCCTTAGCCTTGGCAAGGTTTACTCAACCTTTCATCGCTTAAGTGGGTTGATTAAATGAGGACCTAATTGCTTGGAGAACTGCACACTAAAGACCCCGCGTCCGGCTGACCCTGATCATGTGGTCGGAGCATGTGCCTCTGCACCTTAGGGCTCATGGGCGAGAAATCGTGGTTGGCCATCGCAGACTTAGGCTCTTACATGGGCTGCTGTGCTACTGAGTTCAGTTTATAATGGGCTCATACTATAAGACGATAATTGTTTTATTTATTTATTTATTTTTTGTAAATCTCAACATATTATAACCCATAAGTTTTACAAAATGTCTTTTAAAGTAAGAAGAAAAAAAAAAAACTATATGATCTGTAATACTCGGTCCGTGAACAAAAAATAGCAAATTGTTTAAACATCATCGTATGGTACCCAGAAGTTTTATTAGCAAAAAAAAAAAATATTTTTTTTTTTTCTAACTCTTTCACATAATGTCACATTTTAGCAGATTCTATTTTTTTCTTTCTTTCTATGGCCTTTCGGAAGTTCCGAATATCAAAGTGTATATGTATTAGGAAGTGTATTGAAAGCCATTATTTACTTGTCCAACACCTTAATCCCGTAAACTGACACTCTTCATTCAACGCTGGATTACTATCTGGCTGCTTCCCATTCGGGAGTGAACGAATTGCTTCTGAAACTCTCCTGGCCCGCGAACATGGTTAATTCATTCAGCAGATCCCGTACTGTTTTCCTACTAAGCTTCTGTTATGTAACAAGATAAGTACTTTCAGCCGGACTCCATTTTATGCTGTGGGATCTGAGAAGAAAAAGTTAAACGCTTGTTGAACGTAAGCTGCTTCATTCTTTCTCTGCTGCTTTTACGTTGGGGTGTTGCTTTTAATTAATTCTGGCAACAGGTGTGCGAGTGCAGTTAGATCCTTTTTTTTCTGTCAAATATAGAATGTATTTTTTAACGCGTTTTTGGACAGCAGTAAATGAATTTCTGGTCATCTAATATTCCAGAATTGAATTTCATCGAAAGTCTTTAGTAGAAACACAATAATTAATCATTTTGTATTGGTTTTCAGCTAGCCTGTCATTTGTAATTGTGTTTAATGAGTGCTGTTAGAAATGCATGACTGTAGTTATTAGAAATTATAAGCTGAAGATTTGTTTTGCTGGATTTTCAGACACTGCTGGCTTTTGCTGCGGCACAACCAGCTGGGTCAAAACAATTCTCTAGCTCTTTGGCATGCGATGGTAGATTAGTTCGACCGCCATGTTGCTATAATGAAATGGATCGATGGCAGCGGCTGCATGTTTTCAGCATTGGGCAGTATATTCAGATGTTCTCGTATAGCATTTCGACGAGCCTAGCCTCTCTGCGGCGGGTCCCCACTCTGCTTGTTCCGAAGGTTTGGGCTCTAGAATTTTGAACACTCTGAAAGTATATTTAATTCAAGTTGCTGAATGATTGTAATGGATTGAACTGGTTAAGCAAATCTTTGATTTCGATTTCCCACTGGCCTTTTTATGTTTTGAAGGGATTGAGGATACTTTAAACTGATATTTCCAATAGGATAATCTGCGCAGAAAAGATGTGCAGTCAGCTGTCACTCAGGTAATGTCACTGAAACGCAACTTCGAAATGCCTATGAGAATGGTTGCTCTTCAAAGAATTAAAAGAAGTCTGTACCCGTGTTATAATTATCTGCTCTGTTCTGCATGCTTGCGACATGTTAAGCTAGCATTTAAGCATAGCCCCAATATATTAAAACTTAGGTTAACTCCCTCCCCTCTCTTGCTTATTACCTACATCCAGGACGCCGGTTCCAGACATTTTAATATCCGTCTTAAAACTTCTAATTAACTTTCTTGGAATGGCAAAATGAACCACTTCCACACGCGTATCCCGGTTTCCTCGAAATTATGCAACATGACTCAAAATATTTTGCCTCCGCAAAACTACTTTCTAACTTGGAAGATTTGCATTGTTATTGCCTGCGGCCGGCCTCCCGCCGATGTCGAAGATCATTTCAATGACGTTTACGCCGCAGTAATTAAGTTCTGAAAGGAATTCTTCGATCGCAAACTTTTGTTTCGAGTATTGGATCGTATGTGAAATTGCTCGAAAAATTTACTTGACCATGTGGAAATGAACAGGCGTTACTCCGTACTATGAGAAGATTTCCAATGTCTTTAATATCTCTAATGTATGTACCGTTATGTTTTATCACGTGCCATTTGAAGACTGGGTCATAAGCTATTTAATTTGACATTATCATATATATATATATACTAGCTGAAGTACCCGTTCTTCGCACGGGAATGAATGGACTTTTTGATATTACGATTTGTGGTGATTACTATTCATTGTAATAAACAGATATAGCAAAGTGGATATCGCGTTATATTGTGTCCAATAATCATGCATACCGAATTGCAAGGCAATCGTTTGTACGGTGCAGAAGGCCATGCGGCGTAGCGCAATCTAGTGGCGAGTTTTAGCGAAACGGATACGTCGAAAATATTTTTCGCATTCAGATATCGATGTATACGAATTTTCATGACTATCGGCTGGACAGTCCTGAAGTTCATGTGTTGACGCGACATCTAGTGGCAAGTTATAGGAAAATGGATAGCGCCAAACTCTTCCCCGTGTTCAAAAATTATGTATACCTATTTTCATAGCGATTATTTGCACAGTCAAGAAGTGATACACTGCAGGGCCATCTAGTAGTTCAATAAAGTAATGATTTGCTACAGCGCCGTCAAGTGGTGAGTTATAGCAAAATGGATAACGCCAAAATATTCTCATTGTTCAAATAGCTATGTATACTGAGTTTCATAGCGATCGTGTTCAACTATCTATGCAAACCAATTTTCATAACGATCATTTGCGCAGTCAAGAAGTGATACTCTGCAGGGCCATCTAGTAGTTAATTAAAGTAATGATTTGCTACAGCGCCGTCAAGTGGCGAGTTATAGCAAAATGGATAACGCCAAAATATTCTCATTGTTCAAATAGCTATGTATACTGATTTTCATTGCGACCGTTTGAATGGTCAAGAATTTGGCCTGCTTCAGCGTCATCTAGTGTCGAGTTAAAATAATAATGCACTGCAGTGTCATCTAGTGGTGAGTAACATGAAAAGGAACGCAGTTAGAATATATTCTTCGTGCTCAAATGTGTAAGTATAAAAAATTTTATGCCGATCGGTCGAACGGTATAGAAGTTGATGCTTTGCAGCGCCATTTAGCGGCAAGTTACAGCAAAATGGATAGTGAAAAATAATCTCCGTGTTCTAATATTCGCGTGTACCAAATTTCATCGAAATCGGTTGGACGATATTCGCATAGCAAACGGCTAAACGGAATAGAATTCAACGTTGTGCTGCGGCACCAAGTGGCAAGTTAAGGAAAACGGATAGCATAAAAACCTTCTCCATCATAAAAGACTTAGGTGAACCAAATTTCATCGTGCAACGGTGCTCAACGGTGCTGGAGTTTTCAACCTCATAAACACATACCAACATTCATTTTTATCTATAACCAGTGTTATTATATATACCAGTCTCAAATAAAATCCAGTTTCAAATCTAAGCCTCGCCAAAGTGTCAACATACGCCATTTTGCAAGAGTTTTTTCAGGGAATCATTCGAAGCATTGACTTAGCAGCAATCAATATGGGAAATGGTACGACCGCCAAAGAGTAGCACGCATTTATTTGAAAATTAGAATCCCTTAATACAGCCGATTTTTTTTAAAATTATTAACTATAATGTGTTTTATTCATCGTTTCTCCGATGTACTAAATGAGAAGATTTCAATTTTCTGAAATTTGGCGGAATTCCCCCAATTTAAATCAATGTACTCAATTGGCGAGAATTCTGAAGTTAGATCGCTTGAAATCCCTTAATAACTGCATTATTTCTTCACGGATCATTAAAATTTAACGCTGTATTCTAATAAAACCTTTGCACTTGTTTTCAAAAATCTATTTCCTTAAGCTCTCAATAAATTGCGCAAATCCGAAAACTGTGCAAACCGCTAGAACTCACTTACTCAAAATCCATATTTCAGCCATTTTATTTTTTCGCCAAACTAAAAAAATTTACACATTAGCCTCGGAAATCTTCAATTCTTATTGTTTTGCGTGTAAAGCATTACATTCCTGCTCTGATTTCCCATTCACACGATATTATAATTTAAAAAAAAATAACCTTACGAATATAAACTAACAAAAAAAAAAAAAATCATTATTATTCTTTTATTTTTACTTTGAGAATTTAAAACATTTTATTCGGCAAAATCGCCACACATGGCAACCACGATCCTTATTTCACTACATGGGTTACAATTACGGAAAGCTTTTTGCGTGAAGAGCATAAAAAATCTCTTAAATTCCGGGAACGGGTGGACTTTCAAAGTTTTAAAGTGGACTACGATTTATTCTATATTATTTACATATCTGTGCTAAATTTCAGGCCGATAGGTTCATTTTTGTGGAATTGTATACGAACGACATTTTATTCGGCAAAATCGCCACACATGGCAACCACAATCATTATTTCACATTTTTTTCACTACAGGGGTTACAATTACGGAAAGATTTTTGCGTGAAGAGCATAAAAAAATCTCTTAAATTCCGGGAACGGGTGGACTTTCAAAGTTTTAAAGTGGACTGTGATTTATTCTATATTATTTTACATATCTGTGCTAAATTTCAGGCCGATAGGTCCATTTTTGTGGATTTGTATACGAATCAAATCCACAAACAAACAAACAAACAAACAAATAAACAAACAAACAAACAAACAAACAGAATTTCATATTTATTTATAAGATATATAGAGTTAGTTTTAAATTCACTTTTGGTTGTTTCATTTGGTTAAGTTGCGTATTATGTATATGCGTTCAAAATGATGTTTTTAGAATATATCAATAGTCTAATGCGTAAAGATAATCTCCCCCTGCCATATAATAGCAATCTAAAGAAAATATTTATCTACAGTATGACTTAGCAATCTGTAGTACACTTTGAGTAAATATCAATAAGAAACAGTAAATAATGTAATTATCTTCAGAAATTTGCCAGTATTAAAAAAATCTATGCCAAACATCATGAATAAATTAAAATATTAATTATATCAAGAAAAGTAATGTCTTAAAAACAAATTCAAAGAAATTTTTAACACGCTTTTAATGACAAAGCTGTTGTGCATAACGAGTGAATTTATAATTTCATTTTTAACGTGAGAATTTCGTAGATAACTTTTATTTATTATTTTATTTTTTGAAGAAAGATGTGTAAAAAGGGTAGGTGTCCGTCCAGCCCTCTTGCAGCACTAGTTTCTAAGTCTGTAATTGATTTCTTAGGGTTAAATTTTTCAGCAAGTATTTTTGTGGATATTTTTTTTTCTCCTCATTGAACAGTTTGGTGTCCCCCCCCCCCCTCCGTCCTCATAGTTTACAAATTTCGAAACATTCTCTTATCGAGCATCTATACGTTCAAACCTCACATGCATGCCAAAAGTCGCATGATTGGCTTCAATAGTTTCATTTAGGCGAAATATTGACTTACCAAAAAACATTAATTTCGAGTCCACCTAACATCCCCCCCCTCTAATGATACCAGGTGTCTTTATCCTGGTAAATGATTTTAATTAACTGTCTAGATTTTCATTACTGTTTAAATCGATTCCCCCCACCCTCTTAGGCGGATACCCCTAAGAAGGGGGGGGGGGTGGAATCGATTTAAACAGTAATGAAAATCTAGACAGTTAATTAAAATTTTAAATTAATTTTAATTTGACTGTTAATTAGGCGGATACCCCAAAGAGGGGGGGGGTATCTGCCTAAGTGCTCAGTTACCCCACGTGCAGGTTTGCCTTAATACACAATACACACTTCATTGAGTTTCTAATAATTTAGTATATAATTTTTAAAATATTGACATAATCTACAGTGACTCCTGGGATTGAGTATTAATACTGAAGCCTGTAATTTTACAAATGTAGTGACAAAATTAGTGTAGCTGGAGCTATTAAATTTGTGGTAAAAAGGGTAGAAATAATAGTTATACAGATTTTCATCTCCTATTTTTGCTAAGAATTTTTTATTTTATTATTATTCCTGGGAAGGAATTAACTTCTTTAACGGCAGAGACTACCACCAACAAAACTCATTAACATTATTAAAGCTTAAAGGCTAAAATTTTATGCATACCAAGTTAGAAATAAATTGGAAATCCGAATAGAAAAACGTGTCAATGTTTTTTTAAAAACGGAGAACTTTTTATTCGTGAAATAGGCATTTCTGGGCGAGAATCTTTATTATTCACTTTGTGTATCACATAAGTGTTTGGAACAATGTTTTAAAAACAAAGTATTTTATTTTATTTTATTTATTTATTTATTTTTTGCCGTGAAAAGGTTCACGTAAATTTCATGTAAAAAATAAATAAAAAAATATACAAACCATTTAGCTAAAAAACGCGAGCTATATTTTAATCGCCGTATTTTATTGTGCTCTGTAAAACAAATTATGTTTAAGAACAAGAAATTTTTTATTGGTAAAATAAGAATAATTTCTTTGTCAGCACTTTTATTCATTTTGTGTATCACGTAAAAAAATAAAAATATGTATATATCTAAACCAATGAGCTAAAAAAAAAAAGGCGCGCTATATTTTAATCGCCATATTTTATTGTGCTCTGTGAAACAAACTATAACTAAATGAATCTAGCTCAAAAGTTCCGCGAAACTTTTAAAAATCTTTTCTGTGAAATAAAAAATGAAAATGAAAAATCTGGTGCCAACATCAGGCCAGAGCAGGAAGTAGTAACCATATTTCATCCCCTCCTTTTTCTTTGTAAATATAATGGGCGACATTACCGTATGTTTCGGAATGTTTTTAGTTTCCATCAGCCTCAGTTACCGTTAACTCTAATTTTCTTTAAAGTCTGTCTCAGGAATTGTTTGCCAGTCCATTATATTATTGTAGTTTTAGAATTGAAGTTAGCAGTAAGTTTTGAAGAAGAATAGTTTTAACATACATGACCTGATGATTTAAAATTTTATATACATAAATGATATTTTCTTATAAAATTTAGTGTCTTTTTTGCAAAGTTTATACGGGAGTAAAACTGTACAGTTGTGATATTTGCGCACGATCAAGTTGTTGTGCCACAGATTTTTAATTTAAAATTTCTTACTACAGTACATCAATCATCACAAATGATAACTTTCTATCTGTATAGTTTGGATATAACGCAATCTGGCAACGCAAGACATTTAGGATAGAAAAGAGATTAATTCACCTAAAATGGAAGAGGGGGGGGGGGGTAGCCCACGTAACCCAAAAAAAAAAAAAAAATATTTAGAGCTTTTTACACACTTTCTTCAGTCCATCAAAAATTAATGAACGTGGAATCGGATGAGTACTGCCGATACAATAAGATCAGTCCACACAGATTTAACGTGCATGTTCGCATCAGGTTTTAGATGGTCTTTGATTACCTGAGATCTTAAAAATGTCTTTCAAATAGCCTTGCTAACTGTGTTACCATGTAACTTGTTATCCTCTGTGAGTTCTGCAAAATTATCGATATATTTCTTTTTTATTTTATATTGGTAATGTTCGGCTGTTATATACGCTGACTTATAATCTACTGTTGTGGAATTTCCCAATTTTATTTTTTTGGATTGTATTTTAAAAAGCAGTGGTTCGTATTAAATAAATGTTCTTAAATTAGTATTGAAAATATTATTAAGCTTTCGAATGTATTTAAAACATACTTTAAATATATAATTTTATTTCTTTTTAATAAATCCATTAGTACCTTAAAAGGTTCTTGCATGTATTATGATATCAAGCTTGTGCAAGAAATTACAATTTGCTTTTAACCGTATTCAGCATGTTTTTATAATGTTAAGAGAAGCTACTTTGAACGCTGAAGCTGGATTTATTAGAAATTTTCTGATGTATAAAATAAGTGAAGGAATGATACCATCCGCTGTTTTTACAAACCATTTGGGCTTTTATTGCAGTGCCCTCTTCTGCTTTTATGCATCTCGAAATTTAATTAAGTCATTCCTTTATTAGATATTTTACGACGAGTAAGCACTCAAGACAGCAAGAGAACAGATTTGTTTTCGTTTCCATTACATTTAAAGCTTGAATTCCTTTTATTAAATATATATATATATATATAAAATTGATTAAATTTCAGACGTATGGTTCTTCAAAAATTTAATAACAAAGCACTTTTCGGGATAGGTTTTCATTTTTATTGAAAATAAATTGCAGTTTGAATTGCTTCACATGCTTATAATAATAATAATAATAATAATAATGCGTTGTTGGAATGAGTTGGGTGAACTTCATATTGTCAGGTGTCGTTCTTGTTTTTAAAAATTGCCATAGTTTCAAATTTTAAACTCTTTAATACTTCACCAATGAATTTGAGAAAATTCATGACTTTGTTCTATGCCCGCCTGTTTTCGATTAAAATATGATTGCAAAATACGAGATATTCCAAGAGTTGTGATGAGGAAATTCTCATTGGGGGAACTAGAAAACTTTCGCAATTTGAAGTCTTAGGTACAACTTAGCAACAATGTTCTAAAAAAGAGAAGTAATTGTTCAAGATAAAAATTGAGGGATTAGAGTTTCTAACTCTTAAATCATTTATTTGCATCCAGAATAAATAATATTAAAGTACTGATAGCGATTTATTAAATTATACTAAAGTGTGTAATAGAAGGAAGTTTCCGAGATCTTTCTAGTCCTTGGTTTTTAAATCATTAAGATTTATCTTAAAAATAGTTCGTGAATTTCATGATGTTAATACAAAGGTACACATCTTTACGGAATTCGCATATTTTTGTATGCCAATCGTGTGTCTAATAAACGGTCGGTCATAGATGTACCAAGGCCCAGCCTTGCCCGTGTGGATAAGACACTGGACATGAGACAGCCGAAGTGATAAGGTCCTGCTTTCGGGTCTCCTCGCGGCTGTCGATCTAACGGTCCCGCCTTTGAACACCTTAAAAATCCTCCGTCCAAGGCAGCTCCCCCTGTAAGCAGATGCCCTCGTGTAAGCTTGCCATAACACAAAACATGCACATAGATGTACCATATTTGATATACATGACGATTTGGAATTATGCATTCCAATGTAAAAATAAATAAATTTTTAAAAATTTTTAAAAATACCTTTTTCCTCTGCACCAGTTGTTTTCATCGAAATGGCGAATCACAAAAGTATAAATAAATTGGAAGGAAAGGCTTTTAGCCTAAAAGGTTGCCAGATAGCGGTGGAGTAGTGATAGGCCAAAAGTCGCCAAGGCTGGACATTCTTTCCGATTTATTGCGAAGTTTCACTTATAAAGAAAAGAAGGGAAAAAAAAAAAAACTCGCCGATATTTTCTAAGCGGCTAGAATTTGCCAATCCCTCCTGTGTTGTTATTCAATGGGAAATATACATCGTGTCCCAAAAAGGTAGTAACAGACTTTAATTCTTTATCTATTAGAGATTGGTGGGCAGTGTAAATTGAAAAAAAATATTCAAAATAAGGTCGGAAATAAGTCTATGTTAAGAGAAAATTCCTCTGGTTGATTTACAAAAAGTTGCATTTTTAAAATTTGAATACCACCCCCGTACAAAAAAAAAATTCCCTATTAGTAAAGTGTGCCCCATTCACTAATGAGGTGATGTACCAAATTTGAGCCCTTCATATACGAAGTCGCAAAGATATCTTGATAAAGAAAGTTGATCGGGGACTGTGCATAATATTATATGTAAACGTTTATTCCTGGAGGGAAAAAAAGGATCTTCTTCCGTAATTTCTGTACAATCCCTAAAATACGATCATTCGATGTGATTTTTTCCCTTCGAGAGCCATTGAAAAGTGGTTTAAGTCAGCGTTATATTTATCTTCATTTCATATCTCCGACAGTTTTTAAGGTATAGTTCTCAAAATTTGTATTGCACCTCTTTAGTGTACGGGGCACATTAGATAAAGAATTAAAGCCAGTCACCTCCTTTTTGGGACACTATGTATTATTTGTGTGCGAAATTATATTCCAACTTACGCGGTTATCGTTCGGTCCCACGTATCGCGTAAGTTTGGGGTATTACTGTATAGCACTTAAATGCGTGTTTAAATTACGAAACTGAAGTAGTAAATAATAAAAGATCTATAGCAATCTGGGGGGGGGGGGGGAAAGTGACTTTGCCTGGGAAGGAGAGAGAGACAGAGAAATCGCTCCCCTCCTTGTTTTAGGGGTTGGGCTCTAGAAGTGCAATTTCGCAATTGAAAAGATTTAAATTATTATTTGCTTTCAAATGAAATCAAAATTTCTAGATTTTTTTGATACTGTGACATGAAAATACAGATTTTCCTCTCACTTTGATTGGCATTTTAAAAGTTCAGTACATTCTATTAATTTCAAGAATGAATCCCCCCTGAAAAGGTTCACTCTGCAGGTTTTATTTAGTAATGCATTTTCGCTGGGCCGAGTTTTTATTTTAATTTTATTCTGGATTAAATAATTGAATTTTTGAAGATACCTTTCTTGAAAATTAAATGACGGATCTCTTAAAAAAAGATTGATCCTTATTGAAAATAAATAGAAGTTTAAATTACATTTCGAACTGATTCTGTTTTGGTTCGATGCGAATCGTGTAAGCATTTTTATTTTTTCCCTCTCTGGAATTAATCATTTCAGTAATGTATCGCCATTGTTAGGAGCTGTGGAATCGAATCGAATTGTAATTAAATTCATTCTCTTCCCCTGTCAAATAAAATTGAGCGCGCAGTGATTATGTATGTCAGATTCGTAAATTCGTTTAGAATGTGTTTTGAAGGAGCTAGTGATTAGTTTTATAGATTGTCAATTAAATACTCTCTTTTTTTTTGTGCGTACCACAGCTATGCTGTACAATTTCTCATGCTGGAGAAAAAGGGTGCTAGTGTTTGAAACAAGTGTGCATGATACATCTTGTGAATCAATAACGCTGAAGATAAATGGTGTTAATAAACTATTTGTCAGGAAGTAATATCGAATGAACATGGATTACGTTGTATTATGTTAATAAGGTTTCCTGATGCTATATTATTGGGGAAAATAAGAGAAAAAAATAATGGTGCAGCGTTCGTGAGAAAGAAATGCAAAATGAACAAGATGAAAATGCGTCGTCATGTTGCTCCAGAAAAGTTAATTGACTTAATTATGATTTAAAAATATATTGACTAAGTTTTCATTGTTGCATCCTTTATCAGAAAGTTGGTAAAAAATGAACATTGTATGGTATCATGTACTATGCAAGTGTGTCTTTATTCAGCAGTGCGCTGATAAAAGTGCAACAATAAAGTGATTTAGGCATTGTTGTAGCGGCTTTCATGCATGTTTTTTTAACAAGAAATGAGAATAAGACTAGAGTACATCCGAAATAGCTAAATTGAGGTATAAAAAACCATCGATTTTTGGGCCAGCAGAAAAAGAAAAAAAATACTGGACGAAAATGAACTTGAAGCATGTATTTTCTTGTGCCTAATTGTTATACAAATGTAGTAAAATTCTGTCTTACACAGACCCTTTAGTGACACACACCCATGTACTGTTAAGTAAATATTCTATGGAATTTTGTTTTCAGCGGGAAAATCTTTAGTTTCGTTTAAGACAAGGGCCTTATTATATTATATGTTCCTAGTAACGAGAAGGGGAAAAGTATTGGTGTGTGTTTTATGAAATGTAGTATGAGAGGTGGAAAGTAGGCTGTAACATAAGCTGTACCAAGAAGGTTGCAACATTGCTACGTAAGATTTCAAGGTTTATAAATTAGAAACAAAAGTTAACATAAATTATGAAACAATGCATGTTATTGCCATGTTTCTATGCATGTTGAGCCTGAAAGTAAGGGAAAAGACCGGGAAGTCAAAACCTTGAAATCTGTACCAACCTTGATACACCGAAATGGTATGAATGAAATAAATGAACGTACAGAGATCACCTTGTCTCAAATTGTTGCAAACTTCATCTATTTTACAGAAGGATATTGTAATATTTTGTATCCGACAAACACTTTAGGAGATGTTTACCAAAAACTTAATGTAGTTTTACAGCGGCAGCACAGGTCTTTCGAAGCTGCAAACTTCATTTGTTTTTGATGATTCTAACATCCTAAAAAATTAGAACTACATGACCTTTTGCATGCACCGATATTAACCTTGACTGTACTGTAATGGAAATTTCACAAATGAATATCCTACCGTCTAGTTAACAAATTTACATTTGCAACAAAGCACACATTTTAACTATTCGACTCGTAAAACCTGGCATTTAAATTAAGTTGAATCTCATAGAGCATATCAACCCCATAGTCCGTGACAATCTATGCTGCATTTTTGTAGACTTGCGACCAATAATCCAAAAGCATGTACAGAAGTTTATAAAAGTAGTACCAGATTACATCTTGCATTTATATCAGCAAATTGAAAACACTGTCATAATATAATGAATATTGTATTGGCAATTGCTGAAAAGAATATCTCAAGACGCAGTTTGATTACGATCTCCACCCTTATTAATGGTCCTGTGGCCACACCCAAAGGTATAGTCATCTGTCATATCGTGATCATCAGGTAAATATTGGATAAAATGAAAACTTTAATGAACAATATTGCTATGGCATTTAATTTATATGTACGAATAACTTCGTTGCATTGGGTTAAACACTTATCTAGTACTTATAATTCATACGCATGCACCACTTTTTTTAAAACCTAATTTATACTCTACCCCTTCTTTTGGTATCGGGTAAATTTGATCCATTGCATTTTGAACTCCAAATTTATGAATTACACATAGTGATGCTTCATTTGCTTTATTCTATTATTAAGAGGGGAAATATATATATATATATATATATATATATATATATTATATATATATATTTACACATACATGACGTTCAAACAAGTTGAAAAATTTTGGTTTATTTGTACGTTCTTCCTGCTGTAAATGAGGCATCAATTGTTACGAAATTCGTTACTCCCACCTTCTACCCCAGTGGCTTAGCAAGAAATTTTTAATTGGGGGGGGGGGGTTACGAATGTCGCTGCTCCTATATATATGTATACGTGTGTGTGATAAGGGAGTGAAGAATATACATTTTGTTGTTTAAAAAAAAAAAAAAAAAAAAAATCATGAGGGGAGATGTGACCCCCCCCAGGCTATCCCACTGCTATTGCCTGTTTCCTATTGTTAAATGGTGTGTACAATATGAATTATTCTATTTATCTCTTGGGAGAGACGCGAAAATCTCGTTAAATATAGGTCTTCAGGTGGTTGTTGTTCAAAGTGCATTTCAAAGACGTGTCTCACTTTTCAAACGGAACAAAATTAATCCATAAATAATGAAATTTATAATTCTTGGTGGAGAGCATTCTTTTTATTACGTAACATTTAGAGATCTTTGTCATAGGCAAATAAAAGGACTGCCATGTGTCGTATTTGTTTTAATGTCCTTTGCCATCGTTGCATAATTATTCCAGTGTCGTACCCAGAAACGTTTTAACCCTTTAACGCGCAGTGATCCCGCTCCGGGAACACCAGACTGTCGTTTTGACTGTTGCCAGTCACGAAGAATAGATTGGATTTCTATAAAAATAGTTGCGGTCGACATAGCTCCACGAGAATTTGCTTTTTAGCACGTCATTTCCCGTAAAAAAATGGTCTCGATTATTTTTAACAGTACTGACATCTGCGGAAAAATGGAAGAACGCGAGAACAGCTGGATAGTGGCACAGCCAGCTGTCGTCAAAAAAAGGGTCTAGATCGGTAGCACGCGATGAACGTTTCGATCGTCCGCCATCTTGCTCGTAGTTAAGTCGAGCGATGGCAACGGCTGCCCTTTTTTCAGCATTGGGTAAGGGTTGCGCCTCAAAGGGTTAAGGTAGGGCCGATAAGTAGGACGACATATAACACTGACATGTGTCCCCCTACCCCCTCCCCCCCCATCATGCTTTCGGCTGCCCTAACATTCTTGCCCGCGGGCTGGCACTGGAGTCCTTTATATTTAAACTCGATACAGTTTCTTTCATTTATTAAAAAAGTATCTTGCAAAGATTAACTCGAAAAACAATGATTTAACACTCTGGAGCAGTAAAACTAAATTGCTTATTTTGTGAACGATTTTTTTAATAGCTACATTTCTGACCATATAATGTTTATTTCCTTCTAATGACCCATTATACTCATGAAGCTATTCTAAATAAGATATGCTTATGTTAAAAGCGAAATTATTTTTTTTTAACTCAGTTTAAATGCTCACAATATTTCATCGTCGCAGAAATGTATCCTGAAATATCCGCAATCTTAATTTATTTCAGAAAACTCTACGCTCATTAAGAATTCAAAAGGCGAGCGTTACATTAGCTTATAATTAGTTATTTTTTTGCCATATTTTATTTTATTATTATTTTTTTAAAGACCTCCCCTTAAAGAAATAGCAAGCCAGAGCCATCGTTACTGACAAAATTTAACGACATGGCGTATATTGTGAAATTCCTTGTTATAAATGTTTCGCAAAGTTTTATTTAGTCCCGTCCCATTTTAGGCACTTTTCGAAAGAATGTTGTTTTCCCAGATAAGCATGTTTCTCCGCTAAAGTGTCAGCACTTTTAATAACAAGGGAATTGATGTCTTTCATATCACTTTAAGGAGAGACAGGTTGTTTTTTTCTTTTTTCAAAGAAAAATCCCCTCGCCTATTAAAAGGAAAATTACTGTTGTTGGCCACATTTTCTTGTTTTATGCAGTTCCTTGTCTGTGGTATAAGTATTGCGATTTACTAACACTAGAATCCTATAAATTTCAGACATGGAAAATGCGTTGACAATTTTGTGAAATCGTATTTTCCCGTTTTCAAAATTATTTTTTAAAGTGTTAAAATTACAGAATTATAAAAATTATCTTTTGAATTATGCGGAGTTTCCTAAATTTATGTAAAGCATTCTTTCCGCTAAGTTTCTTTTTTTTTTTTTTCCCTTTCCGTTTTTTGATAAAGGCCGATATATCCAGAAGCTCTTCAGAATTAATATTGGAAGAAAATAATTTATACTTTTTCGTAGGTTTTTATCATTGAACCCCATCTTACTTTTGTAACCAGGGGCGGCCCTACACGGTAAGCATCGCATCGTGGTGCCGGCTTCGAAGGTACGTCATTTCGAACTTAAAAACGAAGTACAGTCTAAAAGGAGGCGTATTTTTTATGTTAGCAGGGGTCTCTACACTTACCCTTGAGCCGCTCCTGTTTGTAACCATCTTAATTTTAAATTCCATACAGAATCTTAAGAGATTTCAGTGCCAAGGAAACCAGTGAGGAACAGGATTCTCTCCGAACAAGATTTATTCAGATGGCGAACCAACTGGTTGCCGGAAGCGGCTAGTAATAAAATAAAACTATGCATAACTATTAGCGTATGAACTTTTTGAAAGCATTCTTTATTTTGAAAAATAATTTATTATTTAATAAAATTAATTAGAATTTTTTATTTAATAAAAATTTGTGAATCGAAAGTTTTACTGAGTTGAAATGAAGGAATTTTGTCAGCAATGCAAAATATTGCGATTTCTTCGTTCATTGAAGAAATTAAAATCTAATTCTGCTATTTTTGATATTTTATTATTGCCTTGGTACCAGGACGTATTTAATACGTTGGCGTTAAATACATAAGTAATCTAAATATTGAAAAATGTGCTTTGTTATTTACATAAAAGGTTTGTCTTTCTGTAGCCCAAAGTATAATAAAGAAAATGAAATAAATTTCAGGAAAGGTAACCAACAAAACTTGGTTTGAAGAGAGCTTAATTTGCAAAAAATTACGTCGTTGCACTTTCATAACGATATTTTCCGGAACATTTGTTCTTATTCTGTCGGTCACGGCTTACGTCCTGCTCTAAAAAAGGCTAAAAAAAAACTGATTTTTAGGTCTTCAGTTCATATTTCTCGAGCATGAATATGTACTTATTCTTTTCGAGCGGATTTATAAAGTATATGGATGGTCATTTTTTCTTCCAGCCTGTCCTTCGTAAGATTTGAATGTCTGACTTTTTGAAAGTTATTTCCCCTTTGGTTATGCTCCGTTGGGTGAATGTTTTTTTGAGATAAATTCTTTCTCCGTACAGAAATTTTTTCCTAAAAAATGATGGGCTTGTTTTTGTCTCCAGTTTCAAAAAAAAAAAAAAAAAAAAAAAAACAGAAGGATCTCAATTGATAGCTTTTAGTGGAAGGTAAATTTTTGTGTGCCAAAAATGTACACGACATTATATATAAGAATTTCGGATTTCCACAATCAGGAAAACGAAAGACAGACAAGCTCGTAAAGTTGAAATGACGCCAAAATTTTACTAACGAACTCTTTTACCATATGCATGTATTGAGAGAAGTTAATTAAAACGTAAATTGAATTTTTCACGTATGCTACTTTTCCCCAGTTTCCTACGGAAGCAACATTGTGCTGTAAAACTGTGCGCCGCGTAAATTGTTTTCCAGTATAAAAACTTCTTAAAATTGGCAACTGATTTTTTTTTGTAGGTTTCATTTTTTTTTAGAATTTCCGAGAATTTATTAACTTGGAAACGGTTAATAAACAGGATCAAAACATTGGTTATTGATTAAAAAAACAATTGATCTAATCAAAATATTTGATACTGTACCTAAGTATGTTGGCTCTGCCAACATACTTAGGTTTGAATTTTTATTTTTTACAACATGTGAATATATTTAATTTGAATCAGTACAATATGTTGTTTATAATGCGTTTATTATTATATAAGAATTAGAATAGGTTATATTAGCCTGGTACAGATTAATGACGTTTCAATTTATCAGGCGCGTAGCCAGGAAAAATTTTCGGGGGAGGGGGGGGTATATGCGCCTGGAAAAATTTTCGGGGGGGGGATATGAACTTATATGTGTATAAATAGACGGAATTTCATCGCTAATCCAAAAATTTCGGGGGGGGAATTATCCCGATATCTCCCCCCCCTGGCTACGCGCCTGCAATTAATCACAAATTTGAAAATTCATTAGAGATACGATTATTATGACTGATGAACTCAAAGAACGAATTCAACTTGTATTTCAAGGTGCCACTTTCTAGACAAAACTAATACTTGTCTTCACGCGGGTTTGATTTTTATTCTGAAAAAAATCTTTTTTCTTAAACATTTCTCTAAAAATCGAAGTAAAATAAATTTCGATGTTTTGAAGAAAATAATTTATGTTTCTTTTCCTTTTAAACACTAGTTTTGTGAATGCTTGTAAGAGTGCTAAGAACACTTTGTGTGGATGAGACAGTGAATTTTATCGTGCCTGATTTTTTAGATATATGTATCCTCTATCCTCTTCATATCGAGGCCAGTTAAATAATATTTTATTGAGAATCTTACAGTTGAATAATCTGTTACTGAATTGGAAGGGTTTGCTGCTAAAAGGTGGGATTGTTTTATCTTGGAGTTTTTTTTTTTTTTCCCGTTTAGTGCCAAAGGGATGTAGCTCCAGCCCTTAGTTCTTGTTTTAAGAGGTGAAGCTGCATGCCTCGTTAGTTTGTGTTGAATCTGCAAATGTTTTTTTTTTACAGTTTGCGTAAAACTGGAATAGTTGGAGCTACCTCAATTTTTCGTCAAACCCTTCATTTTTCTTATGAAATCCTGCAAGATCTTATTTGACGTGATCGTAGACAGTTTACTAGATTCTCCAAAATTGTACACGAACACTGTACACTTGTACACGAACACCCAGTCCTTCTTAAAAACTGATAAGTTAGAATTACTAGATTTACAGCTTTCGCTTAGTCTATTTCCGTTTCATGGGCATGTTACAGTGAATTAACCAAAATAGAATGTCAACATTCCCCGGTGAATGAGAACACATACCCAAAACATCGGTTAAAGGCTGAATATTTATTTATGCTTTCACACATTCAAGCAATTGTCTGTGCATGTGGACGATCACAGATCAGTTGGGGTATATTAGTCCTAATAGAGATTATATATTGATATTATTTTTTTCCATTTCGACATATATCGACTATCCAAAAGAGTTCATACCAACTCCCGAATATTATTAAAAAAAAAAAAAAAATATTAGTACCATTAACGTTAATATTCGAAAAAATCTTGCGATTTTGGTATACAAATACGAAACTAATAAACTGATTATTCAGTGCACTTCAACATTTTCTGAAAGTCTATTTACAATATGTACTATACACTGTTATAAACCCGGATCAGTTGCGAAACTTTCAGAAAAAATTCTTGAAAATGGAAAATTTAGGAGTATGTGTCACTCTTCGAAAATTTTTCCTGTACAATTCAATGTTGAAGAATTTTTTAAGAAAGTGTTATAAAAGACACCGTTGTTTCATTTATTACGGTGGATAATTACTTATAAAGAATCATCCTGAAATTTTTTGAGTTGGATAACAAGACCGCGGGAAAGATTGTTTCTTCGAATTACACCTTTACTTTCAAGAGGAACAGATATTTACATTTGGAACTGTAAGGCATTCTATGTGTTTGAAATTAGTTGCACGTCTATAAAAAAAGGAAAGTTGTGCCTCTGGTCACAAACTTGAGTGCGCAATATTAAAAAGTCGCATTTTTTATTATTGGCATAATAAAAATATTTCATTCGACATTCACCATCAGTGCATCATAAATTTCGACATCTGTCCGTCTTAATGAGAAATTGTGATATTCAAGTTATTTCTAACTGTATGTTCGAAGACATTCACCGGAGAATGTCGACATTCGCCAGGTCTTGTCTTCCAGTGTAAGAGACACGTACTCCCTCTCCCTCCTCCTGATAAGGCAGTGATATATTTTTTGTTCAGATGCTTTTCTTTTTCATTTGATTCGAGATGGATATAAAAGTTCTTGGTATAGGCTCAGGGGCTAACATTTACTTCGAACAGAAATTTACTTCCCTCCGCCTCTTTCATCTTCCCCCCCAGTCCTTCTCTTGAAAGCATTTTCGGTATCATTGAAGGATGTTCTTCCTTCAGCCTTTGCCTCCCCGCCCTTCTAAATCCAGGAAAGCTCTCTCTTATAAGAGGAGTTTACTTCATGCTCAAAGCTTTCAGCAGATGTATATATATATTTTCTCCGGCAAATTCTTTTTGATAAAGGTAAAAATACGTGTTTCACGGAGCAAGATCTTGTAAAAAAAGATACCATTCCAATTCCTTCTGTCCTCTTTTCTTTTTATCTGCTTCTGCTTCTTATACCTGGACAAAAGAGGACATTTGTTCTTATTCTTCAGAGGTCTTTATTCTAGCTGAATGAATGGGAAAATAAAGGAAGAAATACATAAGATAGAATCCTGAGGGGGTAAAAAATGTTTGAGGTTGTTTCAGGGAGTCCACTGGCGACTAAAAAGGCGACTTTTGTACTAATTTAAAGATTACGCGACTTGGGCGACTTTCTTTTATCAAAAAACGTCATTTTCATACTATTTTCAAGTTTTTGACTACTTGTAGCTTACTCCAGGCGACTCATTTGAAAATCGGATTTCAGTTTTTGTCAACTCCTTTTTATTTTCAAAGTTGCTGTTGGTCGTTCATCAAACATTCTGATCTATTTTTTTTTTTAATTGTGCTATAAAATAAGTGTACTATATGCTCTGTTATACAACGTATGATGGTTTTTTAATTTATTTTATTAATTCCTTTTTAAATGAAGCTGAATGGTGAATGTTTATTTCTTAATTACAAAATCGTAAAAATGCTACTATTTTGCAACTAAAATTTAGAATATGGCTACTAAACTGGAGACTTTTGTGTTGGCGAGGGTTACTAATGATACTATTTTTTGCCTCCTGACATTGGTGGGCACCCTGTTAAGTAAGATAATTCCTTGCATGCATTCAAAAACAAAAAAGCTGTAGTCCGCTTTAAAGGCAGTTAAATTATTGCACCTGTTTCTTCTGTTAACCCTTGTCATATTAAAGGAGGTCATCGGAGGACCCCAGATATGCAAGCAATGCTTAGTATGCAGTATTGGCGATATAGGCTTGGTATGTTAAGGGTTAAAGAAACTAAAAGTGTGGTGGGCTCAAGCAGTTTAAAAAAATAACCAATGATATTTAACACTTGCCACAAATAGCAGTGGCTCTTAAAATTCTGCCATAGACGTAACGTCGAGGGTGGGGAAGCACGTGCCCCTCGATTTTGTCTGAAAATCTTCAGCTTTGACACTTGTTTGGAAATTTAAGAAGCTTCCTTATCTACTTGTTAAATGTGATGTGTGCTCCACCGAATTTTCGGTCACGTTTTGTGGACTGTTCTTATGCATTTTTATAAACAGCATTCTTTATGTTTATTGCAGCTTTCGAGGGAGAGGAGTGGACTTTGAAGCACAAAAATCTCCCTCAAAATTGCAGGTCCGTGGTTAGGGGGCGGCAAACTGGGCAACCTCCCAGGGCCGCTTAAAAACTGCGGGCAGCAGCGGGCTTTTTATTGGGGAAGGGGGGGGGTCCAAGATCTACAATTTAGTAAGTAGTCAAATTTGAAAGACTTCCGATTTTTTTTTTTTTTTTTTTTTGTCCAGGGCCGCTAAAACCCTAAGCACGATCCTGCAAAATTGACCCAGACATCACTCGTGTGAAGAAATTTTGCAAAATGCTATGTGCTTAAAAAATTTTCTTGATTGTATTTCATAATAGGGTTGACCCTTCATAAAAGTGCATTAAAGGGCGTGAGAAGTGACATTCCAAATGAGTTTCCCTAACATTTTGAATTCATATCCCCTTGAAAATTAAAACATCTCACTGTCAATAATTATACACCTTAGAGTTTGAATAGAATATTTTACGCTGTAAAATTTATCGTTGATTTTAAATGAAGTTCGGGAAAGCTTCAACATGTAGGCTATTAGAACCACAACAGATTTCTCATGCATCAGATCTCTAGCGTACATGGTCTGAATTATTGTTATGCTGTTCTGTTAGTTGAAAAGACTATTGTGTTGGAAAGAGTTTATAATCGATGTATTTGGAATGATTTATCTTTCCTGATATGTCCACAAAATATGAAGGGTCCACCGGAAGAACGATGAGAGTCCAATACAGCTGATTCTCCAAAAATCGAAAGGCGCACGGGACTTCCATCGTTCTTCCCCAGTAAAATGTATCTTTAGGCTATCTTTTCAGTGGATTCTCAACGTTCTTTCCCTTATGGATTAAGGATATTAATAGTAGTGCCACTAATGAACAACAGAATGCAGTAGAAACCTCAACATTGACGAAAAGTGGACTCTCATCGTTCTTCCCGTGGACCCGTCATATATTTTTTTAGAACTTCAAACTGCTATAGGAATTGTATATTAAAATCTTCTTCATTTGTAAAACACTAAAATTGCGATACTTTCCATGATGTTTTGGAAAGATTGGGCATCGCTAACACATCGTGTTTTCATTTGATGGGCACTATGGTCAAGGTATTGGTTTTGTTTATAATTGCGATGAGATCAAAGAAATAATTTACTATGGGCATTTAACCCCTTCGCTACCAGCTTCCCGTATGTGAGACGCAACAATTCCTCTCTTATCAGCCCAGCGTCGCGTATACATAATTTTAAGACAGACCGATCTTTTTGTATTTTTTCAATACTTACTAGACGGTGCTAAAGGTAGCGGTTTTCATAACTTGAAAATGTTGAGTGATAATATTGAAATGCTGATTTTACATGATCTTTTTTTGTAAAATTAGGCTTTGCTGCTAAAAATCCGCGGGCCGATATCGACGCTCCGTTTCTGAGCGTTCGGTCCCGTGATTGCCCTCCATTTTCCTCGAGTTGGTCCTCAACGGCTTAAGAATTGAATGCAGCTTTACCTACCACTGCATAAGGAAGGGTTAACCGCGATTTTTACTTAGTGATAACCCTTTAACGCGCAGTGTTCTCGTTCTGGGAACACCAAACTCTGACATTTTGACTGTTGCCAGTCACGAAGAATAGATTTGATTTCTATAAAAATAGTTGCGGGTGACATAGCTCAACGAAAATCCTTTACTTTTTAGCACGTCATTTCCCGTAAAAATCTGCTTAAAAAGTGGAAGGATGCGAGAACAGCTGGATAGATTGCGCAATGCTGGAAAAAGGGCAGCCGTTGCCATCGCTCGACTTAACTACCAGCAAGATGGCGGACGATCGAAACGTTCATCGCGTGCCACAGATCTAGAGACCCCTTTTTTGGCGCAGCTGGCTGTGCGCGAGCACAGCCAGCTGCGCCAAAAAAGGGTCTCTAGATCTGTGGCACGCGATGAACGTTTCGATCGTCCGCCATCTTGCTGGTAGTTAAGTCGAGCGATGGCAACAGCTACCCTTTTTCCAGCATTGGGAAAGGGTTGCGCCTCAAAAGTTAAGTTTTCCCCCAGCTCAACTTCAGTCGAAATGGACATCCTTCGACTAACTATTTGTGTTCATCCCCCTTTTATCTGGTCTCTCCCATTCATCCATTTTCGTTCAACGGCAAATGCATTATCGCGTTTGATAAATATGCTCTCATGGCCAGTGGTCCATTTGATCCTCTAAGCCGCAATTTGGGTTATCCGCACTTGTCCAGAGAGCTTGTGCGTGTTTCCCCACCCTCGCTCCCCGTCCATTCCAGAGAATATGGATGTTTCGCCCGTAATATAAATTGAGTGGATTGAGAATTATAGAGCGGCCATGTGACTGGTGTATTAGCTTACCGAGGACGCTGGAAGGGATAATTTATGATTGAACGTTGTATCGCGGAAAGTGCAAGATTTCGACATCGACGTAATTTACATGTAACTGTGGAACGTGGCGTGATTTGGGCATAGTGTTAGAAATAAGACGGATCGAATGACAATTGTTTCCTTTGTAGGGAGTCCTGGTTTCTATATCGCAGGTTTTAAGGTAGTTTGTGGAGTGTGTAATAATTTTAAAATGTGAAATTTCGTATCTGACGAGTTATTAAAGTTGAATTTTCCGGTGTACGCACGCCAGTAAGGTCATCTTGAAAACTTATTAATCCATTAATCTTTCATTAAAACTGAAAGTTTGCAATTACCTATGCAGTTCGAGATTATTGAAATTTCATTGAAACATTACAGTGTTTAAGAGAAGTCCTATAATAAGTGAAAGTGTGATCACGCTTTGATTATTATTACTATTTAAATCTTCATTATATATAAAAAAAGTTAAGTGTTAAATTTGAAACTATTTCTGTAGTTAGCCATTTATTTATTGCCACGAGCATATGTTTGTGTCATTAGCTAATTTGACATTCTTCAAATTTAGAAAATGGTTATGTTCTTTCTTTTTTTCTTTCTGAAAAAATATTTTTCTTAGGCCCTACACCCAGTCTAACTATTAATTTGATTCGCGATTTTAAAGACCTCTTAATTCATAGGGTTATTTCCATTAAAAAAAAATCTGTCGCATAAATACGCGGACTTAAGAGGACTTATTTGCGTGTATTAAAGTGATTAGGTTGCAAAGAATGAAATAGTTTTTATTTTTTAACATTAAAAACAAAAATATATTGGAAACTGTATTTTACTGTAATTGGAAAAATGAGGAGTTGCATGGCTTTTTGGCATGCAATGTCTCTCATATGTTCATCTTTAGAAACTGACATTATTTTGGTAATTATTTGGTAAAAATTTTGGTATAGGTAAAGAATTATGAGACAGCCGATTCTTCTATCTTTTAAGCGGATAACAGTTCTGTTATCCGCTATTATGCCATCTTTTAAAATGATGGCATATCTGTCCAAAAATGACATGTCCCTGATCCTAAACTGATTGTTGCGTTCTTAGTTCTGTGTTTCTGCACAGATTGTTGGAGCTCGTTGGACCTTAGGGGCACAGTGGACTAGGCTCAATTATTTTTGAAATACTATGCTATTTTATTCATTTTATTATCAACAAATGCCCCCAGTAGTTGCACAAATCCTGTAAAGAAATCGCATGTTAAGTGATAAGGAGCCATTTTAATTTCAGCGAGTTGTATTTTAGCACTGCTGAGTAATTTTCAGAAGTCTGCTGCTTTGTTTTCCAAAATTGGTTTAATTAAGATTGGAGCAGTAAACTGGATCTCTGTTATAAGGTAAATTTATTTATATAATAATTATTTACAGTTAGTTTAGTTTTTATGATAAAGGAAAAAAATTACCATCATTTTGAAATTCAAGAATATATGAGGTACCTTGGTCCATTCGAGTTGGGGTACATTGATACCCCAAGTAATGAAAAATAACTTTTTAGCCTTTTTAATTACATCATTACACATTATTTTATTTTTGTTTCACAGTTATGCTAAAACTTAATACAGTTATTCGTTTGAAGTCGCTGTATACAAACCTGAAGTACATAACAATTAAAAAATAAATAAATAAATAATTGGAGAATAAAAGTTAAGCAAAAGGGGGGATGCTCTCGAATTATTACTGATACACCTGTTAAGGCAATTTTGGAAGATGAAGCAAATAAAAGGATTGTAAAGAAAAATAGACAAGAGTCTGCAGCTTTGTTATGGAAAAAATGAGAATGGAATGAATTTTAAAAAAATTAGAAGAAATTAATTCTTGTAGCAGAGAGAAGTGAATTTGATAAAGACTCAAAATTTACCTAGTCTATTGACAGTGAAATTGTTGATGGTTGTGATATAAATTACGAAGTAAAAGTTGGTCAAGATTAGTTATAAGATTTGCTATCAAGAAAACAATATTTCATTATGTAGGATTAGCGTTTGCAAAACTAGATGAATCAGGTTATTTAAATTCTGTAATGAAAACAAGAATAATTTATTCTAATAAATGTTGATGAAGCAACAATCCACAAAAATGACATTTTCCTTATTCTTCCAGAGCCTCGTGTCTGCGCAGAAAGTAGCAGGCTTTCCATTCACAAATATCGTTCGGCATATCCTTTCCTAACCTCGACTTAGATTAAACTTTATTTTAAATAATTAATGATAAATGCCAAAGATTTTTTTTTAATGTTTGCTAAATAACTTTGTTCTAAGAGTGATCGCTTTTTCTTTTTCCAAATCAGGATTTCTTTTCCTGATGAAAATTAATCCCTCCCCGTTTTACTGGATCGGCAAATCTAAAAATTAATATTTCATTATAAAAAGTAATAATTCAGTTACAATATTAGATAATATTTATTCTCAAATATTTCTATAACTAAAAATTTTGGCATAGCATGGTCCAATGTGCCCCACAAGGAAACATCAATATGTTCCATAAGGTTGACCAAGCTTCTTTTCAAAAATAAATATAAAAAAAGATTATGCACAGAATATTTTGAAAAAATTTTTGGATGGTGAGAAATGTGCAATGAGTCTTATGAAAAAAAAAAGCGAGCTGTATAATTAATTTTTTGATGAGATAAAAAATGAAAAGCAAAAAGCCGACCACTGTGGCGCTCGTTTTTACGAACGCTTACGAGTTTACGTAGCCAGTAGTCCGGAATACACTCCCGAAGACTATTTTACGACTCGATTTTACGAATTATTTGAGTGGTCCGTACGAGTTCGTAAAAATGAACGTCGACTGTATTTATTAGATTGGTGTTTTATTATGTTTCTGTAAGGACCTATACATTCACTTTCCGATTTATCTGTCAGACTGGGTCGGTTTCGTTAAGGGGATGGTGGACTCCCAAATCAACAAAATTGGCCACCAAAAATGTGTTTTTATCTGTTTTACATACTAATATTCTACAGTTAAAGCTAAACCATGGAGAAAAAACCGCGTATGTCTACGGCAATTTTTTAAAAAGATATTAGGGTTTGAAAAAATTAAAAGGGACAGTTAAATGTCCACAAAAAATGATAACAAACGCGTAAATAAACATGTCACAATTTTTATTGAACGTTTTACAAAATAAGCTAATATTCAAATGAAATTATTTTTAAAATATGTTTTGTTAAGGTAAAATCATAAATAAAATTATTCAGAAGAGACGGTATTAAAGGTAGTTTTTTGTGATTTTCTTGCCTTCAAAATGCTCCATGCCACTTAATTTCGGTAGGAATTGTACAAAATTTACTATAAACATTCTTCTCATATATTACAATAAATCTGTGTATCCTTTTAAATAGGGTCAAAATTTCGATTATGAAATTTTCCTTTTTTTTTTTACGAAAACTGAAAAATTTCGGGAATGTTTGGTATATATCCATGAAAATATTTCTAAAAAATTAACTACTCGGTCGAATCAAAAACCGATACAGACTTTTTTTAAATATATTTTTATGCTATTATAAAACAAAATTACAAAAAAAAAGTTAAAATTAAAACGCATGGAGCATTTTTTCGAAACTAAAAAAATTAATTTATTTTTAATTAATTACTAATATTTTTCTAAAAATTTTAAATTTTTTTTCAGTTGTTTATAATGCTTTTAGTTTAATACAGGGTTGTCCAAATTGAACTTCCCCAACTTAGAGGCCTGTGTAGGATGTTGCATGGGTCATAATGCGATGAAATTTTGAAAACGAAAACAGACACTTCAGATCACGCGCTCGTGATTTATTAAAAAAAAATTAGTAGTACAAGAAGTTGCAGATAGGTGGTGCTGTAACACTTGTAATTTGCATATTGCAACAAGAAGAATTAAAGCTTCGTTAAAGGGAATAAAGCAGAAATAAAGCTTCTGCGCATCGTATCCAAAAGACGAGCCCTACAAAAGTGGAAGACGGGCGCTGCACAGGTAGTTGTTTCCAGCTCTCTGGTGCACAATGGCGACTTTGAAAGACAGAGCTCTGTTAGTGAAACTTTTCTACCAGAATGACGAGAACTCCTGTGCTGTGATAAGAGCATTCCGTCGGCTGAAGAACTTACGCCGAGGACCAATGATACCACGCGCTTTACGAGACATGATGAAGAAGTTCGAAAGAACCGGACAGCTGGGAATTTTACCAGGTAGAGGACGACATGTTGTGGATTCTGCACGCGTACAAGACGTTGCTTTGGCGGTCGTGGACGCCACTAGCCAATCGCCACAGGGTGTTGTCAGTGTGCCAACTGTTTCTCGTGCTGTTGATATGCCCTATTCGACCCCGGCACACATATAGAACATGTGTAGAACGTCTTGTTGATCTGCAGCGCCACCTATTGGAAACGTCTTGTACTAATATATATATATATATATATATATATATATATATATATAATATTATTTAATAAATCACGAGCGCGTGATCTGAAGTGTCTGTTTTCAAAATTTCATCACATTATGACCCATACAACATCCTGCACAGGCCTCTGAGTTGGGGGAGTGTAATTTGGACAGCCCTGTACATTAAAATACAAAATTTCATAATCCTATCTTTATTAAATAAAAAAAAAAAAAAAAAAAAAAAAACTTCTTAATGTCCACCATCCCCTTAAGCAGGGAATGAAGATAGGGTCACAAACCCGATGTCAGGAATGGGCGGAATTTTCCGTTTTGCTGTTTATCGTTTAGCATTATGATTTTTAATTTCATTGTTCGTTAACTGGAGAAAGGAGTACGTCCCTTTCGAACGACAGGTCACTGATATTGCGCTATCTCCATTCCCCAACTAATAAAATTGGTTCCAGTCTGGCAGATAAATCGGGAAGTGAATGGTCGGCCTAACTGTTACTGGGAGGTAGGGTTGCCAGGTCGCCAAACGAAATAGCCGGACAGACCACCAGTTTGGCCGGACATTTTTGGTAAAAAGGCCGGACAGCCTACAATATTGAGGATTTTGTCTCAGTATTAATAGGTACGACAAAAAAAAATTGTATGTAAAATCAAGCTTTTTTGATCATTACCATGAATCTTGCTAAATTCTAATGAAATATAAATAACGTCGAATGCCAAATCAGTTCAAGTACTTTATTACTCATCAGCTAAAGTCACCAGTAAAAAGCCGGACACCGTTACGTCTGGCCGGACACGCAATCAAAAAGCCTAACTATGTCCGGCTTTATCCGGACGCCTGGCAACGCTAACTGGGGGGATTCACTTTAGTGAATTTCCCCAGTGTGTGTGTGGGGGGGGGGGGTTAAGAAGAATGTGATAGGATCCTAATTCGAGAAACGCAACCTAGGAATGTTATTTTCGTAATCTTGCATTGCGTATGTAGATAATATATAGGGATGGACGCGAGGCGGAAAATTGGCGTCTCGCGAAACAGCTTAAAAGCTTTGTCTCGTCTCTCAAAATCCCTATATCGTAATGTTAAAAATGTCTGTCTCGTCTCGCAAAAAAGCTATAAATCTCTGTATCGTCTCGCAAAAAATAGTCTCGCGTCCATCCCTAGATATATTAAGAACACATCTTTTTTTGGATTGCATTGCCTCTGGGAAAAACAACACAAACCGCAATAAATCCAAATTACCCGGCAGCAAAAATGAGCAGTGACTAACACGCGCGCGCACACACGCACTAAAAGCATCTTCTACAAATAAAGACGGATATCTTACGGATCGAATGTGGAGAAATAGAGCCATTAATTATTTGTTGTATCTTTTCTTTATTAGCAGCAGTAAAGGTAGGCTTTATGGAGGAGGAAATTGTAGCGAAAGCCAATTTTTTTTCTTGGTTGCAAGTTTGGGTTTGGGAATAGGATTATTTTTCGTTTTGGGGCTATATATATATATATATATATATATCGTACTTCGTAAGAGGATTTCGTTGCGGAAATAATTGTTTATTGATTCTGGCTATGACTTGGTGTTACCCTTTTTAACAATTTCTAACAAAGTTAAAAAGTGTTCAAGGAAAGTGTTTGGACTTGGTAAAATTATAAACTCGGTTTCCGATTTTTCTCCCGACGTTGCTAACGTGTTTGTCTCTGCCGGGCTCTTACTGCGGTAAATACGCTAAGATTACTACGGAATTTATAAATAGTATTCCTTTTGTACTGTATCATGTGCGTGTTCAAAACCCTTGTAACATTTTATAGTTATTGTACCGGCGCTTCCAAAAGTGTTCCAATACATTTACACTCTGTGTGGTATTCAGAGACATTAATCCATTCCCTCAGTCCAAGCCCTTCGTCACAAGGAACACAGGGAACTGAAAAGTGTGTTCCTTGTGACCAAGGGCATGGACTGAGGAAGGCCAAAACAATTTTTGGCCGAAACGTACATATCTTCTTACCTATAACATCTTATGTGTGTTTTTTACAAAGTTTTTTATTTACTTTAGCCTTAAGCGCACTCTGCTAAGCTTATTAATAGCTTGTATTTGCTACTGAAAACGCAAGATAACTGAGTAAAATTTCTCTTGTACTTAGAGGATATCTTATTCATTTTAGGACGGACGTCTGCAGAGCGGAGACCACATCTTGCAGATAGGTGACGTGAACCTCCGTGGAATGGGCTCTGAGCAAGTCGCTATGGTGTTGCGTCAGTCTGGCTCTCACGTTCGTCTGATTGTTGCTAGACCCGTTGACCCTGCTGCGTGTGGAGCCCTGAGAAGCCATGCGCCCTTAGTTCCTACCCGAATTCTTGCTGATCCCGAGGAGGTGGAGAAGCATCTTGCCATGTTCGCGCAAAACGGGTTCGCCGAACCCTCACCTTACAAGGGTCCGGCCAGTGTGGATGCCACTTTCGCCTACCAGAGGGAACTTGCATCAGACTACGGGGTACAAGGGTCAGACTACGGGGTACCATCAGACCTGGGTACAGAGGTAAGTGCTGCGCATCACTCCTCTGTTTTTGAAAAGAATATATGAGCACTAAAGAAATGGAATTATAGGAGTGCGTATTCATGAATGTATAACCATATTGCTTTTGCTGTGACTATGCTGTCCCAAAGAATTAGCAGTTCTTATTAACATTGTTAAGCATTATCTACCGGCTGATTATATAAAAGAAAACACATTGTGGAAAAGGAGGACGCCTTCGCGAATCCGTATTGTTTTCAAATTCTTTCTGGGTATTACGATTCTTCCTAATCTTACTATAATCGAAATCTTACTGTGGAGGAAGATCATCACATATAAATAGGAATCACGGAAGTTTTGTTTAAGCGTGAAAACTGGTAAATCTTTCTTTTTAGGGCAATAATTTTAAAACCTCGATTGTGCAAAACGAATATTGTTATCAATTCAAAATTTTGAGCATTTTCAGTTTCGAAATCCGGAAATAGTATTGATGGTCGCGGAAATTGTCAATCTATAAAAGGTTACCAACTTCGCTGTTCTTAAAATAGAATTATTCATGTTGTACTGTGCCAGGTCTGGACTGGCTCCTTTGGGGGCCCTCGGCTACAGATTGAAAAGGGGCCCATTACTGGGAAATTTAGAGGGAATAGAATATTAGTAAATGCAATATTTTAAAATTAGGCTTACGTGCCTAGAAACCGCATTTAACTATTTTAAAGCTGTCGGGACCCCGATTCTTCCCGGAGGCCCTCGCGCCACGGGGTCTGTGGGGGTCCTCCGTGGCACCACTGTGTAAAGGCGTAAGATTACTGGGAAATAAATAATCAAATTACTGATTCTGATGTATATCAAATTACTCTGATTATAATGTAGTATATCCATTATTGGGGGCCGCGCTGGTTCCCCTTAGGTCGGGAGCCTCCGGTGATGCCGACCTGGCCTGTCCTGTGCACAAACATATAAGCATAAGCTGCATTGCGTTTTCCAAATGAAGAATTCGATAGTCTGTCGCATTTTGTGATTTCAAAAAACAGAGATTAAATACTATTCGTCATTCTGAAAATCGCTATGTTATATTTTCACTTGAACTGACTAGGCTTACTTACAGCTGGGCGAGGGGAATGAAGAAAGCTGTTAAAAGATGTAATTTAATGCAAAAATATTTTATCGAAAGGTTTATTGGAGTTTACAAAGAACGTCGTTTTTGTCGTAATTCGAAATAAGCTTCCTGTTGTAGATCCAGATCGCTGTGTGTTTGAGTTCCTCTTGCCGCCAGATAGCGCGACGGTATAACTTGCTAAAAACAAGTTCATATTTGCAGAAACTTAGATTTGGTTAAGTGTGTTGAGGTAGATTTAGAAAACCATAACTAGTTTGTGCATGAATTATCTGGATTGTTTAAGTAAACCTACCACTCCGAGATCGATAAAATAAAAGATCTTTTATTACTTCTCTTAAATCAAACTCTTACTAAATGATTCCCCCTCGAGGGTGGAGCAATTTGCTGGCGATTCGAGGGCTCTCGTCCTATTCTATTGATTCTCCTGTGCCCTGTGCTACCCTCATACCGCCACGTGTGTTAGAACAACTTCACCCGTCCTGACATTCCTCTCTCTCTTTTGAATGGCGCGATCGATAAGGGTTTGGGATGAGTACCACCGGTATGAGTTGATGTCTGCCCAAACTCTCGGGATCCGGCCCCACGCCGTCTCCCGGATCACGCATCGCCGGGAATCAGATTTCCTCCACTTTCCCGGTCTCTCCTTGAAAAGTTTCCAAAAAAAGAAAAGTTTTTCCCCCCTTTTGTTTGCGAGAGGAGCAGTTTCTTGGCCGTGAGGTGCGAGGGTGCCATTCCGAGTTTGTAGATGTGGGAACCTTGCGAATGTTTCGTGATCACGCGGAGTAGTTCTGCTAAGTTTTGGTCGCACTTGGAGGAATCTGGCAGAGAATATTGTTGGGTTTGGAATTGTTTTCTCTGGCAATGAGTAGTTCTTGTTTAATGTTAAAGGCAATAAAGTCTTTAAATATCATACAGTGAAACATTTTTTTATTCTTTTTTTTATGTTCCACATGTCTACTCTCATGTATCAATAATTTCACCTTCCTACCATTATTCGGACTTGCTTACCAGAAGTCTGTGACTACGTTTCACAAAGTGGTATTTTTCTTACCTTCAGACGAGAACCGAATCTTAAGATTAACAGCACCGTGCCCTTCCCATGTGAAGGGGGCAGGGAGTGGGAAATACTGGAATAAGTTCCAAATTAGGAGACCCCGTCACAAGGATCTAGCTGGAAAAAATTTTCGAAGAGGTCCCAAAAGGTGAAAAACGTACAATTGCTTATAAAAAAAAGCCTGATTCTTGACATCCAGTTAACAAATAAAGCGAATCATCGGGGGTGCCTAGGCCGCGTATTTCCCACCACAAACCTCAAAATACACATAGACCGGACACCTCTATCCTATCTCTGTGACTAAAATCATCAGGAGCAGTAGGAAAAGCGGTGAGCTGCGAGGGGGTCCCGAAGATGGTGATTGGCGAATAAGACCCTCTTCCTTCAGGGGGGTCGGCGCGCTTTCCCCTTTCTCCGAAGCGAAAGAGTACCGATCTTTTGTTCATGAACTTCTAAACCATCTGGCAGCTCTCAGCCCTTCCCACTGCTCCCGATCATTTTAGTCACAGAGATAGGATGGGGGTGTCCGGTCTATGTGTATTTTGAGGTCTGTGGTGGGAAATACGCGGCCTAGGCACCCCCGATGATTCGCTTTATTTGTTAATTGGATGTCAAGAATCAGGCTTTTTTATGAGCAATTGTACGTTTTTCGCCTTTTGGGACCTGCTCTAAAAGTTTTTCCAGCTACATCCTTGTGACGGGGTCACCTAATTAGGAACCTATTCCAGATGTGAGATCTGCATCTTTGGCACACCCAGAAGTATCATGTAAACATGGAGGAATTGAAGCCATCGTAGATTTTATCAGTACCAGTTCCCTTTAGTGGACACGGTCCCACAGCAGTTCAGTCGAGAAAGGTTGTCATCCTCCCAAGCGCAGATTGTAGAGAGCGTTGCTTCTCTTTGTTCTGTGATGGGAACCGAGCTTCCAACTAGTCCACATCGAGACTCGCGTGTGATGTGGTGTGTATTGTGATGATGCAATTTTAAGATTGCAAATGCGAGCTTCCTGTCGATATCTGGCGATTACAGAGTAATTCAGTTTTTGTTTGTGTTGGGATTTAAGATTTGCTGATCTGTGGCGCAAATAAAATCTTCTTTTCAAGGAAGACTGCAATAGTTAAATGCTTTTTAAGGCAGCAAAATGTCTCCTTGTAAATGACATCGGTCATTGAATCGTTGGTTTATTTATATGTTCTAAATCATAGTATGAGCAATTGTTGGGACATACTGCAAACTATTTCGAATGAAGTAATCGTTTATATGGAATTGAAGATAATTTTGGAAGTTCTTTGAAGCTGTGTTAATTTTCAAAATATATATTCGACCACCGCGCACCCCCATCCCCTTGAAAAAAAAAAAATATAGAGAGATATATGTGCATACAAGGCTTTTATACAGATTTGTCAGTATCCGAGTGGTCCGAAAATTTTCTTATTACTACACAACCTGTAAGTCAAAATATGCAAGTTTTTCTATATTGTTATCTAGAACACCTTTTTCAAAAGATACGTATTCTTTTCTTCAGTAGAAAATATTTCAGTAATAAATTTCTTCAGCAGAGGTGTAAAGGGAACACGCTTCGAATTCGTTAAATACTTATGTTTACATTGATTTGTTTTATGAAAAAAATTGCTCCTTTGTTTGGGAGGTTAGGGGGCTGGGTGTGTCTCTCGAAACAGTGAGAATGTCGGGCACTTTAAGAAAGTGGATTAAACACAGATTTTTAACGATTAACCAGAATTTAATGTTTTGAAAAATATCCTCTAATGGATGTGAAGTTTTTAAGATTAAAGTAACATGCAAATTTTTTTCAATCTGAATCTTTATTCCCCCTCCCATTAAGTATAAAAGGACTTATTTGCGGGTTGGTATGTCTTGGCATCTAACCAAAAACAGACTGATTTTGTTTTTTCAAGTAAAAGAAGAAAAAAAATCTGACCGCTGTCTGTACCTGCCCTTTACTTGACATAAATTCAATCATCTCTCGATTTGTTTCCATTATACTGGCACGAAAGCTAACGTGATGTCCCGTGCAACGTCGGCCGGTTGGCTAGTGTTTCCGTCTCCATTTTGAGGACACATTCCGTGACGCATTAGTCCTTCTCGCTGATTATTTATTCTCGCATGTATAGGGTCGACGCCATTATCATCGATATTTAATTTAGATCGGAATTCGTATCTACGCCGTGTAGCAAAAGTTTTTTGTTGTGTTAACTAATGGGAAGCATTGGTCGAAGAAGTAGTTAGCACTTTGTCTGAAGATTATGCTGCTAATTTTCCGTTTTGCAAATGACTGTTTTCTTATAGAATAACCGTGATGAGGGGAATTTGACTCATTGGAACAATGTAAGAATCACGAAAATTGCAGTTTTTATCCATATTACTACAAGGATCTTTTTGTAGTAATACAAGTACAATTACTTCATACTCTAACGTACTCTTAGTAGGTACATAGCGTTCACCTTATGACTTCCTTCATTCTTTTATTCTTAGAACTCTGTTACTACTCTGAGGGATACTGCCCCATTTACCTTTTAAATTAATTGTCTCCTTAATGAAAGATTTATTTGCGACATGGCAACATAATATTATTGGCATGCGTGCAGTGTTGCAGTATACAAGCCATATTCCATGTGCGCATACTCCTACTGTCTCGAAAACTGCTCTGGCTGTCATATTGCACGCAATCCCATCTATGAAAAACAAATCTATTGAAATTAACGCACGACGTGTCTTCGAAAAACGTAACATTAGTGAGAATTTGCTGTGATGTTGTGAAACCTTACTGCAAAAGATTTCTAACGTTTTATTTTTAGCGTGCAAATATCCGTCTTACACTAGAAGTTTCTATTGACTAGCTCGCATATGGGCAACCGCCGGCCCGCTAGCCGGATGTGGTCCGCCACGGCTTTGAGTAGGGCCCGCAGAACCCTGTATAAAACCCATATAAACTATTCAAAATCCCATATAAATCCCCTTAGCTTAAATACGGGTTGACCCCTTAGAAAGACCCTCCACGGGAGGCATCCCACCAAACCGGCCTAGATCCCACGTGTCGATAATTAGCCCTAATCTCACAACAACAACAACAACAACCCATATAAATCCCAATTATACGGCTCGGGATTTCGATAACTTCCTAACGTTTGCTCCGCAACTTTTCAAAGGTTGTCCATGCCTGGACTAGCTCATCAGTTCCCAAACTGGGGGAATTACTCGCAAAGGGTTAAAATAAAACAAAAATAGAATCCCCGTTCAATCACAAAACAAAATTATAAACAAAATCACGTGTATATAATGTAAATATCTAATCACTAATGATTGGTGATTAGTAAAAAAATAGATTGTGCAACAGGAATGGAGAAAGTTACACGCCAAAAGAATACAAAACTTATTTATTTCCAAACTGCCATACACTGCAGATTTTTTCGAGGGACTACAACGTATATTTTAACAGCTCAAGATAAGATTTCCGGTTTTCTTCATCAATTGCAGTTTTATCAACGCAGAGCTATAGTTCAGGACGTTTCAATGTTCCCGAACTAACATCACCGCTGAATGCAAGAAATGAATGCTCTTTCAGAGATCAAATAACTCTCCGCTTATCATCAGTAAGTTGGTACATTCTATCAGCAAATACTTTCTAAATTAAAAAACCTCCAAGTGATTTCGGTGGATGATGGAATATTACCCGATACACCGAAACTGAAACCAAAGCACAATTCCTTGGACTCCGCGAAAGCAACACACTGTGAAAGATTTCAAAAACACGCAACTAGCAACATTTTCGCAGAAGATTAGTGGCGAGCGGAAAAAGCCTTGGAATACTAAATCCATTCGCCACAGCTTACAGGTGTGAAAGTGAATTTTCGGCAGACGTGACACAGAAAACAAAGCAAAGAACCGACTGAGCTTGAAGCACAACTTGCGATGTCATTATCCTGAAGTCCATCAAATTCTAACAAAATACCAAATATAAGTTGTTAGAACTTATCAATATCAACCGTCTTACTGAATACTTCATCAATATCAACCGTCCTACTGAATACTTTGATTTAATAACAAATTGTTAAAAATTACGAGTTCCCATTGTTTAAATGATTAAAATATATTTAAAATATTATTTATTTTTTCGTAATTTATATAAAAAAAATGCAATAGATAATTTTCTTTTCAGGCTCAACTTTTTTGGGGCTTATTTGCTAATATCGTATCCGCTTTATGGGTAATAGTTTCGAAAAGGTTGGGAGCCGCTAGATTAGCTTGCTGGACTAGCTACCGACTCTGTAATGGCCTCTTTTCCTCTTGTACACAAGTAGACTTGTGGAATCACCTTGAAGGTGTAACTGGATTTGTCTGAAACGCCATCAAATTAATCTTACTGATTATATTGAATATCTCCATTGAATCTGCAGAAGCTCCTGGATTTTGAGTTTTAGTTGCGGATATAGGGATATATAAGAATTTTTTTTCATAAAAGCTGTCTCCCAATACTTTTTAGCTTTTTTTTTAATTGGCTTCAAATTTTTTGTCCTTTGGAGTTATGGAATTAGGTCCACCTTTGAATCAGTTACGGATCCATTAGTTATTGCGAAATCTTAATAACATAAATCTGCTTATAGAAGACTGAATCTGAATTATATAATTGCCAATAAATGGTTTTGGTTGTTATGTGTTGTTATGCTCAATGTTGGTAACATTAACAAGGTCTGTAAATATGCATACAGGATTCACATTCCATTTCTACTTATGTACTTTTATAGAAATGTGATATGCACATTGACTATTTTGTGAGAGGCGACATAACTCTCTTCGACACGCCTATGCCGCCGTAAAAACTTGTATGACAATTTCCTATCTTCGAACTGTTCGATTAGTTCTCGTGTACACAGAGACTCTCATTTGAGATCTTAGTTCGATTCCAATTTTAGCATTTATATTAATCTCTAATTTTAAATAAAAGATAACCTTGCAAATTTTGTAGTCCTTATGTTTTCATTATTATTGTTGTTGTTATTAACGTTTAAAATCGATGAGGAGAGATGTTGATCTTCGCCGATATCTCAACTCTCTGAACGAAAAGTTTCGAACCAGTTCTGTTGTTTTTAAACTAGATGCATCTTCATTTGCTCTTAGGAAACTTTTCGTTTTTTAAAATATTTGGCATGATTTCAAATTCCATTACCTTCTAAAGTTCTTATCGTATCGGAAAAGTTCTTTTTCAAACACGTGAAAAGATAAAAGGGAAATACCTTTATGGCTCCCTCCTCCTGTTCGTAATTAGCTATTAATATTCGGTAGAAAAGGTAATAAACGACCTGGTGATGCATAATACAGAGATTGGCGTTAGCGCGCACGAATGCTGCATTAGTGTTATGTTAAATGGGGAGGAAGTTTTATGCATTCCGAACTCTGAAAGATTTCTCTTCAATGTATTTCTGCACGATTACGCAAATAGGGGAATTTGCTTGAATGGAAAGCGCGACATTTCTGTAGAATGTGTTGAGTTATTATTCTAGCTGAATTGGTAAAATGAAACAAATTTCCAAGAGTTCGCGAGTCAGTTTTCTGCGCAGAAATGCTGGTTACAATTCATGGTTAAAAATTTTGAAAAGAATCTGTGTCCTTGTATGGATTTTGTAAACTTTTCCAGCTTTTTGCAAGGTAAGTCTAGTTAGGTAAATTAACGTACGTGTGTGTGTGTTTGTTAAAATGAACTTTTGAAATCATTTTGTTATTGTTTAATGTTTAATTTGATACTTTATTACTTTCAATTCATAAAAAACATAATTTAGGAAAGAATTTTGCAACTCCGAAATGTTTCATAATTATTTCTATGTCTTTTTATTTGAAAACAATTTTCATATTTTCTGCATTGAATATCTCAGTCTTTAAGTATAATAATAATCCGTGGTTATTATATTATAATATGGCAATTATATAGATCATTTTGTAATTATCTTACTTTATGTCCCACTGTAGTCCCATCCCTGTCCCATTGTGCTCCTCAAAATTACAATGGGATAACTTGAATACCTTTTGCAATTTTTTTTTCAAAGAATAAATTAAGGATAAATTCTGAAACAAACTACAATGAAAGCTAAAAGTTGTCAAAAAATTGTTTAGTATTTAACTTTTAGCTTTAATTAAAGAGAGGAAATTAATATAAAGCAAGTGAAAATTGTCCCACACTGTCCCGTTCGCCTCTATACATGTTTAGGCTGACGGAGCTCTTGTAAAGAAAATTTTTCTGCATTTAACCCTTTTGAAGTTTTCTAAATTTGTTTATAAAGCCCAGTATAATTCAAAGCTCCCCTATCTGTACACAGATATCGTTACCATATTTGCACCTTTGTTGTTATTTATTCGAAATTTTTGGAGATTCAAATTGTATCCACAAATCATGGCTTTTCCCTGAAATAGAGTGCTGAATTCTGGGCCTCTCCCAATCGATACATACGACATTCATATCCACAGTGTAGCGCCTGTTTTCTAATAATGTGTTTTGGGTGGGGAAAGAAGTCAAAGACCTTGCATGATTCGATGTCAAAATCTATTGGAAGGCTTACAGATCGATACCTTGATATTTTGTAGTGTCTGCTATAAACTCGATAATGACAGGCATGGAACACCGTTCCAGTGGAAAAAAAAGAAGCTCGCTCTATTGTAAAATGTTTTAAAGGCTGTAGCAGTTTCTTTTTAATCAGTCAGTTTTTATTGGTTAACTTAACAGGCATTTATGATGACAATTTTTTTTTAATTTTTAAAAATATATTTGTCGGTAACTGTTGGGATTAAATATTAAATGTTGACAAATTTAGTATCTTAATATTTGACTTCATTTTAAGTAAATTAGCTTTTAAAATTCTTTGACCGTTTCTAAAGAGGTGCCGTAAAATAAACCATTTCTTTAAATTTCTAAAACACAAGTAATTTCGATAGAGCAACTAAAGTAATCATCTTCAGGCTTAGTGATCGTATAGATTTAAAAAAGCTGTACATAATCGTTGATGTTATATCTAAATTTCTGCAAAAACCCTATGAAGTTCGAGTGAAAAAGAAAATGCACACAAACAAACAAAAATAACTCTATATAAGATGAAACAATTCATTTATTAACATTAAACAACTATATTAGATTTAAACACCTGAAGCATCAGCTACAACTTAACAATGTATTTACAAGCGATCTTAAAAATTTACGATCTTTTTCCAATCTGCCCAAATTTTACACATTTTGGATAATTCTCGATTATAATGTACTAACATAACATTTAGCTTAACAAATTTTACCAAATTACAATTATCTTCCAACATAAAACCTATTGCTGAACATACTAAAACAATTCACCTGAGGCACTCTAGAACCTAATTTTTAATCTTTAAACATCTACTTCATTTAGTCCAAAGACTACAAAAATTTATTTTAATTGATCTTACGAACCCCCATATTAATCAAATTAAACAATATTACCAGAAAATATCACATATTAATGCCTCTTATTACACTTTAAAAATTAGCTTACATTTCAGGCTTAACCCCACATGTCACACAAAAAAAATTAAAGTGGCTGACAAGGATTAGTTAGTAAAAGGAAGCATGCATAAAAAGACTTATCCATGGGTTAATGATTGGAGGGCCCTCCTTTAAAGCATCACTCAGGTCTCATTCCCGTGGCTCCTTCCAAAGTCACCGTCCATTGGCGCCATTCTCTCTGCCGACATCTATCAGGTAGCTTAGTCGAAGTTGAAGAAGAAAAAGACCAAGAAGACCGACGCCACCTCTGACTCTGATATTTATAGCAATCATCATACTCTCGTACTCAGACTTCGATTGCTGCAGCGAAATGTTGGCCATGGGGTATTGACTTCGTAATTACGGTCTCAAAAAATTACTTTGTAAATAACGATGTGTATATTTTAGTAAACGAATATTCTTTGCACGTCCACTTGAATTTAATAACTCCTTATTAATTATTTGCAAGATGTAAAACACATCGTGAACGGCCGTAAAAATTCTTGTTCCTTGAATCTGGCAACGTCAAAGACGCGGGAACGCATGTATCTGCCGGGATCGTACTGACTCCAAAAGAAAATGGCTACCCAGTAGCGATTGTTGTAAATCAAAAGAAAATTAGTAAAAGACTAAAAATGTTAAAATTTATTAATGTTAATATATTAATTAAGGGAACTAGAAGATCGTTATATAAAAAAAAAAAATTGTCAGCCACCAAAAACACAAATTATTAAATGTAAAATTCATTATCAAAATCATTAAGGTAGTTTTCAACATATGTGCAACCCATTATGAAAGAAACTATATCAGGGATTTCACTTAGAAAAATATGTATCTGTCATTTAGCGCGCAATTAATGACAAGCACATGGATCTCTAAATTACAAATCCAACTGACACAAAACCCCCATAATGTCCTCACATACCCAAAAACTTAATTTCTCTGGGCAAAATTATCTTAAAACTTTCTTTAATTATTTTCATTTTTCAAAAAAGAACTTTTAAATACAATAAAAACCCGTTAATTTACCACTTAGTCTGAACGTTATTTATTCTTTACGACATAACATAACTGCTCTTTGATACATTGAACAGATGAGCTTCGAAAATATTTTAGAAACTGGCGCACTTTTCAAAAATCATTTCTATTTCAAATCATAAATCATCTGGAATAAACATCAGCCTACCTCTAAAAAGCTTTTAAAATTGTGTTTTCTACAAATAACTCGGGAGTTTAAAGCAGGTGAACTGCGGATTAATTATTATAAGTTGAGGGGTTACAGCTAATTATTTATTTATTTATTTATTTATTTTTAATCTTCATAGCCGTAAATTGATATAGATATTACAATTTCAGAGTGAACAACATCGTGGATTGGAAATGCCAACTCCGGCTATTTCGAAGTTTACCTGGGTTCATAATTTGGCACTGCATAATTTATTTATTTTTTTGGGGGGTGGGGGTATATTTCTACTGTTTTCGTGAAATTGAAATCTCAAGCTCGGTCAGCAAGATTGCTTCCTTAGTGTTTCAGTTTGCGAGCTCTAACTTTCTCAGAACTGCTCATTTGAGTAGAAGGCGGACTAAAATAGCGCATACCGTTTGTTGTCATTCTAAACTGCCTTTATTAATATCTGTTGTTGTGTTCAATGCCCTAATACTGGTTCAAAATCAGCTTAGAATTTTCTGCTAAAATAGATTGGTTGCTTTAATTCTGATAGAACTGCTAGTTTATCCAGTATTAATATTTTTCATTTAACATGCGCACATAACTGTGTAATTTGCATTTTTTTTTTCTTTTGCACAGTTGTCGAAAAAGCAGCACAGTTTGAGAAAGTGATTAAAAACTGCTAATAGAATTAGAAATACTAATGCGTTTTTTAGCATTTTTAATTATTTTACTCAACAAATTTTTACTGCACTCATTTATTTTACTGCATGTTTTCTAATCATGTTTGGTAATTTCTATAGTTTCGTAACTACTTGCAAGAAAATAACGTTACATTTTTCAGAGTTATTTGCCACACGTATCTGATTACCTTTAATTTATTCATTCGTTTTAACGTGTAGTTGTGTAAGTGTTGCATCGATGAAAACAAATTTGCATTGTGACAATACTTTGACTGCCAATTTAATTTTCTCTGTGTTAGAAGTTCAGGCGAATTCAACGCAAAATGCATTCATGCTTGCTAATTTGTTCTTTAAAATGATTAATGCTAGAATTTTGTCGTCTAGAAATATTACTCGGAATTATACTTTTCTAAATGACATCCTTTGCTTTTTTTTTTTTTTTTTTTTTTAAATTAGCTGCACAATTTCCCCCCCCCCCCCAAACATAATCTTTCTGGCGAATAGTTCACCTTATTACACTTCTGGCTGCAGAAAGTTATTAAAACTAATTCCCCTACGACACATGCTAATTTAACTGTACAAACCTCTTGCAATTTTCCCCCTTCTCTCGATAAAACAAAAGGAATTTAGCTTTGTGTAACGTTTTTCCTTTGTCGTGCGTCTTAATTTATTGTGTGACACGTTTAATTTCTGCTAACTCTGTTCTCATTTATTTAGGCTTTTTTTCAGCAAATGTTAGTTCCCCGACAGTTTAGTGTTTGCCTTCATAAGTTCAAATGAGTTTTTATCTAGTGCTCATCTTGCATGAAGCTAAAAATTTTAAAAGTTTAAAACGGAAAATTTATGTACTGTTTTCACAAGTTTCATTGTGTTCACATGTTATTTCTTTATAATTAATTTTTGAGGTTGCTTGCTCTACGCGATACAAAAAGATTTTTGAATAATAAAATTCGATTTTGTATTTAAAACTGCAAGTAACAAATTGCAGTAGGCTAAAATTTCTATAGGAAAACGAATTACTAATAAATTACTTTCCTATAAGATCATAAATCACTTTTAAAATGTATAAGGATTTATAATTTTTTAAATCTAAAAAAATGTTTTTTTTTCCCTCATTTGGATATTGTTGAAAATTTTCTTTTCAGTTTTATTTATTGTTTAAATTAATATTTATTTATAGGATCAAGAATAATTCACACCTTAAATCGGACTTAAACATCGCGCATTTCAGCCAGATAGTTCTTTCATTAGGGCTGTTTTTATCTTAGGGGTGTGCTTGTATGTGCTTCTATAAAAGAAGTGGAGCTTAATTTGTCATAGTAAAAAGGTGGTATATACAATATGTGTCATTTGAAAATTAATTTGAAATCGCGTGAGTTTTAAATAGTTTTAAATTTGGATAATATTGTTCATCAGTTTTTTTTAAAAAGTAGGAAAAGTTGGAATATTAAATAGAAAAAACCGTGTAATTAGAATCTAGAGCACTTCCTGAAAAAGTCGTACTTTTATCAAATGCTGATTATTTTTGTTTTTAGATGACTCTTAAATTAAAAAAAAAAATGTTTTGATATTTTGATTTGTTAATAATACATTTATTCTTATTCTATATTTTGTTTTCTCTCTGAAAGACAGTTTTATAGAATTCAAATATGCAGTTCATTTTGCTTTATAAAGAGAACCACAATTGCAGCCGTAATGGTTTTTATAGCTTTTTTAAATATGGCAAGGTTGAATAGAATGGAGGGGGGAAGTTTTTTCTTTTGTAGGCTTTTTTCTTTAAAGTACCGAACATAAAGATATTTCTTAATTACATACAGGCATTTTAACTTTTACTAAATTACATCACGGTAGTCATTAATGGCTGGAGGACATTTTCTTTTAAACAGTGAAGTTCTAAGTGCGTATTTCGCCTTAAGCATTTTACTAGCTTGAACTTGTGTTATTTAAAAAAAAGCCAGAAAAGCATAACAATAAAAAGTACAATACTTTGTTTTTGGAAAATATGGTGGACTGGGGAAAGAAATAAATGTATTCTCATTCAGTTACAGAATTTAGTATACTCCTGAAAGAGAAAGTACTAAGTAAATAAATATATCCCTGGGTTTGAATGATTGCGGTAGTTTATTTCTACGTTTTCAACATAGCCTTAAGACAGAATAAAAAAAAAACGACTCCCTTGGGCATTTTTTTTTGGGGGGGGGGGGAGGAGGGGCTTAACGCCTTGGGTGTCTTTAAGCTTATACTTGCATTTTTCGCTTTTTTCTTCACTGTGCTATAAAGAAAGAAGCGTTACATAACGTTCCTATTTATTTAAATGACACGCACTTAAAATAAATAAATACAGGGCAATCAAGAAACGGTAGCCTAGTGTCCCATTTTATGGAAAGGTAAAATTGAAAACGCCCGTTACAGGATACATCTGAAACTAAAGGCATTTCATCCTTTGCTAAAACTCACCTGGTATTTAATAAAAGATGTAATTTTCTCAGAAGAAAAGTGTGATCTCATTGCACCCGTTGATTTTCATTATGACTTGCATGATTTTCAGAGGAAGATCTTAAAAAGCAGCAGAGGAAATATTTAGATATAAAGTTAATTTATTTGCACATGATTCATACGCTGTATTTGTTTTGTTTTGGTGAACAATTAAATGTTTTTTGAGCCTCATCTTGGTTTGAATGAATCATTTTGGTTCTGTAATCTAATTTTCTGGTAAGTTTTCTTGCATATTATTCCTCTTAGTGTATGAAAGAGAATGAATCAAAATACAAGGATATGTATCGTACTAGTATCAAAGTGTTTCAAATAAATTGACATCAGAGGGCGCTTTCTCTGTTAGACCTTACGCATATGCTCAAATGTGGATCCCTGTGTTCTGTCTGTCAGTGTTAGTATTACGATCTGCGCATGTAAAAAGCAATATTCTGGCATTAAAATAATTCTTACATTCATTGGTGTATACTCTAATGCACTGCATCTTCGTTCATTATAAAAAAAATAATCATATTTTTAGCATGAAGTCACCGTAGTAACTGAATCCATTGTTATCACTTAAGCTATTAAAACTACCACTCTATCGAAAACAAGTCATTTGTACAGTTTTTAGACTCCGAAAAAGAAAATCCACGAAAATGAAACAAATAGAACATTAATGATACTCGGGTTTTTAATGCTCATCTAGCTATTTTGCATTTCATTTCTGTCGCATATGCGGCAGCGTTACCACGAATCTCATTGCTTGCAATAACACTGACGTATCTTCCAGAGCCGTACCCATATTGCCTTTAGTCCCCCTAGGACAGGCATCGGCCTCAAATATCGAAAAAGTCGTAACCGTTTAGAGAGCTTTAGCTCCGCAGATGATGCCTACCCTTAAAATTAATCCACTGTGAAGAGCACTGCACATATCTGCCGCAGTCAGGATCTTCGTCCACATATCTGTATCGTAATCTAATCAATCATCTTCGGTCACCCGTTCTCTGTGACCAAATGCGATAACTTCTCGATTTCGGTGAGGAATCGAAATTTAGATTAGGTAGGAAATTTTCGTCAATCTTACTCTATTGTCAAACAGATATAGTTGTTTTTATTGATTTTTGAACTTCACGAGTTCCTTGCTAGCAGCTGATCAAAATTTTTGGATTTTTTGGATGCTGAAGACTTCGTGTTTTTATGAGACAGTGTTGGTAATACCACTAACCGCGCATTTCAGGCAGTTCATCAGGCAGATTAGGTGACTGATTTCATAAACAGCATAAAATTTCGTGCAGCAAACACTATAATTCTTTAGTGCAGTTAGTTATCCAGCAAGATAAATTAAGATGTCCATCGATCCGTATCAGCTTTTACGGTGAATTTTTGAGAACCATCACCGGGTCACAAATATTGCATTTTGTTTTAGTATAACTCACCTTTTTCCATTCACTGCACCATTAATCCAGAGTGTATAAAACTTCCAATTTTTGCATCATAAAATTTATTTGTTCATAGAATAATTTCCGAAAATCTTCGTTTACATTTAAAAATGACATTCATTACTTGCTTATTCATTTTCTAGAAAACTTAACTTAAAAAATGTAAGCAATTTTCGACTGTTCGAGCTTGCGGCGTTTTAATAATTGTCGTTACAGAATGTACAAAAAGAGCAACGTTCGCATTTTAAAAATCGAAGAAGCTTTTATGCCCCTGCTAAGAAGTTACATATTAAAAAAAGAATTTGTGGATAGCGTTCTTCGCGCGAACACACCTTATAATTTAAAGTAGCAAGTACTAGAAGACTTTCCATTGCCTAAGGTGTCTTTCTTATACACACATACACATTTTTATAGGCATTTAAGATTCTTACAAATATAGATGTATTCTCTTATATGCATAATTTATTATTACTATCATTACCTTTTCGACTATAGTTTATTATTATTTTTTTTTTAATGTAAACGCAGCTACTAGAAAGCTTTAAATTAAATATAGCTTCTGGGTACTGGCATCTCTCATGCAATTAGATTAAGATTACATTTAGTCATCTTATAATCTAAAATTGTTATACTATTCAAAAGGTCCGTTATGGGATTTGTACAGGGCACGTGCGAACATAAAAAATAAAAATAAAATGTTATGATCCAAGGATGATAAAATGCATTCACAATTACAGCGCCCCCCCCCCCCCCAAAAAAAAAAAAAATTCAATGAGTCTGAAATAATGTACAATTAACTATGCTCCAAAAAAAGCAATAACATGTTTTCATGGAAATGCGGATGAGGATAGTGATCATGCTATTAGTTCGGAATGCTGGGAGTTTTTTTTGGGGGGGGAGGGGGGCGTATTCAGAGTTAACACAGATTTTTTAAATATATATAGGGCTTAGTTATGAAAAGAAAAAATAGCGTTATATACTACATTTTGCTGTATCACAGATTCTGCGTAGGTTAAATAGGCTTTTTCTTTAACAATTAGGCCTTCCAAAAAACTATCTGCCACATACGCACCTATGTCAAGTCATTTTTTTCCAGACGTACAGCAAATGTAAAATCAATTTATAAATACAGACTACAGATAATTTTCCAGATTTCACCTTCTAGATTTTCCAAATTGAATACGTTAAAATTCATTAAGAACTTCGTAAATAATGCAGACATTAAAAAAAATATCTATATGTGTGCTATTTACACTTTTGTGTTATTTCAATCTTTAACCGTCTGATTGTTTAAGTGTTCTTATTAAATTAGACCTTTTTTTTCTTTCTTTTAGGACATCTTAATATTTTTGTATTGGAATTAACTTTTATAGTTGAGTATAGAAAATCTTATGTAATGAAATTTCTTGGAAATATTAGAGAAACTGATTGTGTTTTGCATTTTAATTTTGCACGATACTTATAGAAATAAGTCGGTTGAAATGAATGGTTATTTCCCTTCAGTTTGTGTTATCTTTATGTTGATGTTTGTTTACTCCGTAATAATTAATTACTGCATTACATAATCTTAAGTTTGGGCATCTCATTATATTTGGATGATTAAAAGTCACTATCTCTAAAGTAATTTGGTTACAGGTATAGTTCGTTAATGTTACATATTTTCGTTTCCGACATAAATTTTCTCATTATCACAGGTATTCTGGGGACATACTGTTAGATATAATAGAATTACCTTGAAAAGCATCGAATAAGTGCCATTAATTTACGCGAGCTGTCTGTTTTCACTTCATTAAATGCTTATCCCTTTTGAGCACTCTCGACAAGAAAGATAAATCACGCTGAACCCATTCTATTATAAAGTATTTGCCAGCACTGCTCATATTCTTGCCTTTAGTGCATAATTTTATTCTTCGATTCTTCTCAAGTTGACCATGCCAAGGCATCAGTAGCGTACCTGGGTAGAGTAAAGCTAAAGACAGAGAACGAAACAGCGCTTTGTAAGAACGACAGCAATCACGTCATTTGTATGGTCAGCATGCTTAAAATTTCTTCAAGAAAACTATTTGTATTGGTTTCTGCCGTATGGTTCTAAAAACAGTGATTCAAAATTAATATTTTAGCGTGTTATTGGCAATAACTTGTTCGCGTTCCCATCCCTGCAAGGGCGGCATAGGTCTGCAGTCGTTATAGTAATGTGTCCACCCCAGTCGCAGAATTTTCTGCATCAGTCTGCAACGCAGATTTAAAAATACAAAAATAGTCTGCAAGGTAATCTTTGTTAAAAAAAAAAAAAAACTAAAACTCATAAAAATAGTTTGGAGAAATAATCTACTTATTGGAAATATATAGTAATTTTAATTGCTGATATAAAAGCTAATACAGTAGCATGCACCGAATGAATATACGGTCATTCAAAAAACAGATGAAAAAAAAAAAAGCATATGAAATCACTGACGCAATCTTGATGAGCGATATCCATGCATGTAAAATGAGTAAATTCCACGCAAAAGACGAGAAATTGGGCTTAGCGAGAATCTGAATTACGGATTTGCAATTCCGGCGCAGCTCGCATGCACGAACATGCTTCAGCAGCAGCGTACTGGAAGAACTTTACCTGCGAGTATAGTCTGTGAACATGGCGTACGGTACAACCCCCATGACATCATCGCGGAATAATAGGCATCGGACATCGGACTAGCTGATATGAACTCGGAAATAGTCTGCTGACCTTCTCAAGAATCTGCGACGGGCGTCGCCGCGTCGCACGGTTTCTGTGACCGGGGTGTCCACTAGAGATGAGTTCGGGCTCATTTTTTGAAGCCCGAGCCCGCCCGAGCCCGAGGACTTTTAATCCGAGTCCGAGCAATATTATTTAACTCGGAGCCCGAGCCCGAAATTTCACAGTTAAGGATAAAAAAAAAAAAAAAAAAATCCAATTACTTCATTGATAGAATACAATGAATTTTGCCGTTTGTGCAAATTAAAGACAAATAGAGTTGCAAACTCTCAATGCACTTTCTAATTCTTTATTTATCCATATGTTTATCAAATAATGTCGGATCTCGTGACTAACTAATGAATATAAGCCGCCGTTCTGAAATATCCAAAGAGCTTAACGCACCTTCTAGGCGCCAGTGCCGCTATTTTTGTTTTATAAGTACAGCCAACACCGGATATAGTGAACCATCGGATATAGTGAACGCAAACCATTAGTCCCGACTCGCACACAGTATCTCTATCCATCATGAAGACACTTGGGTTTTAGTGAACTTCGGATAGAGTGGACGAAATTGGATGGTCCCCAGAGGCTCACTATAACCGGAGTTGACTGTACTTTTATTTTCCTCATGAATCACTTTTTAAAATCTTTTTCAAGGAGTATGTTCAATAAAGGAGAAATTTTTCACGAGCTCGAGCCCGAACACAATTGTTAATTACAGAGCCCGAGCCCGGTTCGGGCCCGGGCTCGGGCTTTCGGGCTCGGGCTGAGCCCGTCTCATCTCTTGCTACCAAAGCTACTACAGTTTGGGAAACTTAGGATAATTTTTTTGTTTGTTAAAAAAAATATGCGATTTTCATACTATTTTAAAAATTTTGGCGACTTTTCCTTTACTCTAGGCAGTTAATTTGGTGATCGGGGAAAATGACAAGTAATGTTCTTTATTATTTATCTTCCCTATCCAAGCTTTATCCGCTGTTAGACTGATTTCTAGAAGCCTTTCTCTATTAGCGCGTCCAGCTGTCTCGGGGTTATTAAGCAGCGATTTAGTCATTGTTGTATTGATACATTGTTGTGTTCATCAAAAATTTTATGTATGCAACAGAACTAGAAAATAACAATGTTAATATTTTTCTTTTAATTTACTTTTTTCATTTTCTGCATTTTCTTAATGTCACTGAACAATTTATAATCACTACTTATATTCATTCAGTGTACGAGGTATGAGAAGTGTGAGTGTACATGTGAGAGAGAGAGCAAGAAAGTATACTGAGCAAGTACAAAGGGGAATCAATGTAATTTCATCTTGTGTTTCTTTTTAATGCTATAATGGCAATAATACATTTTTGAACTAAATTTAAGAGGTTGTGTGTGATTGAAAGCTACTATTTTGGCTACTAAACTTAAGAAAAAAAGTATGCTGTTTTAGCTACTTTTTCGTGTGTGGGGCTACTAATGCTACTTCTTTTTGCCTCTTTACTGAGTGGACACCATATCATAATACCATATTTACCCGCGTATAAGTCGAGAAATTTTGGACAAATAAAAGGCTTCAAAGTGGGGGGGGGGGTCGACTTATACGAGGGTCCTTAATTTTTTATTTATTTTTTTTAAATCAGAAGTCAAAAATGCCCTTTTAAAAGGCAGTTGTTCTCTTCCCGCATTCCATAATACAATGACGTTGTTTAAGGTTGATTCCTTTACCAGGAAGAATGTAGCGATACAAAGATTGAAAACATGTATCACGTTGTCATTGTTGTGAAATTAATACCCATTAGCTATATGTGGGCTCTAGGCCGAAGGGTAAGGTGCCCCCGTGGAGGTCTTTCTAAGGGATCCTAACTCAATACGTCTAACATGATGAGCCGATGATGACGAAGGAATTTTGTGAATTATTCGATGTCCGATACTGAATCACATCTTGAACCAGTTTAACTTAGTATGATATGGTATCTACTAAGTACTAATGCACAACCAGTAGAGTCATATTATTATTATTCATTATTATCAGTTTAATTTTGTATACTACTTTTGTATATTATTATCTTTGTTGTTATATATTTAGTACTTTCTTTTTTCAGATGATTTTGAATAAATGTATTTAAAAAAAAAAAAATAGTTTCTGGATTGAGAAAGTGGTGGATCGACTTATACGCGGAATTTTAAAAAATTCAAATTCTTAATCAGGGAAGTGGGGGGGGGGGAGTCGACATACGCGGGATCGACGTATACGCGGGTAAATACGGTATTTAAATAAAAGAATGATCTTCCAGCCATATATATTGGATGCTAATAAATAGTTAATGCAATGTACTATAGTGTACATTGAGCTTGCTGCCCTTAATGCCATAAAACACTGTGTTACTATTACATTTGCACTTCAGTCATGCAGTACTACCTCGAAATAATATGAGTATCTGCCACTGCTTGTTCGTAATGCACGCTTTATGTCCTTCACCCTGCATTCCGGTTCCTAGTTCATGCCCACCGTGAAAGCTCTTTAGTCATTACCTTGTATATGTACGTTTGAGATTAATACTCTGGTATCACGCGCAATGCGAGGCCGCTAGCATGCTCGTCTGCTCTTAAGATATAAGTGGATTGCATAACCTGGTCGCTCTCATGTTTACGTAATTCAAGAAATCGAACCCTGTGCTCCTGGAACATGTTTGGCTTGATTAAAGGCATTACGTGCGTGTCCCGGTGGTGCATGATAGTCTTCTCCGAGAAAATATGGATACCTAGAAATGGAATATTATTGTATCTGTTTGTTTCACTATGAGACTTATTTAATAATGTGCGTTTTTCACACCACCCTAATGCAAATCGGTGGTTATTAGAGTTCCTGAAATAATGTTAATGCTCTTTGGAAAATTTACTGATTGCAATACTGATTTTTGAAGGGAGTAAAAGCTGTCGTCAAAAAAGGGATCTCGCGCATTTTGCTTTTGGAAAGTTGGCACGTCTGTATGTAATTTTTCCGGAACTTAGCGTAAATACGGTTTAGGACCCCTTAGAAAGACCCCCACGTAGGGCACCCCCGTCCCTCGTCCTAGATCCTTAGTGCAGATAATTGGCTGTAATCTCGCAAACAAATATATGTGTTAGTACGTTAATAAAATGTGACGTCTAAATAGTCCGAGTATTTAGTTGTTCAACTACATTACTGTATTCCTCTCTCTGTATATTCGATTAAATGTCAGTGAAATTTGTTTCCTCATAAATCTTTCAGTCCCTTCCTTCCCTTAATATTTTAGAGGGCGTCAGGACTCTTGTAATTAAGCTAGCGGGGTAAGTGCCCAACTCTGCCGCCGGTTTAAATGACACTTAATCTGCTTCCGATGGAGTTGATCTTCCCTGAAATTCTCTGAAGTAGCTGCATCGAGCATTTACATTAGGATTTTCTGTGATCAGAGAGTAATAGTAGCTGGCCATTCGCCGAACTGTCGTTCCTCGTTTAAAGGGATCGTATTGGAATTCCGAAGGGGTTAAAACTAGTTTGAATTTTCTATTCATTTATTAAATCTCTCTGTGTTTTCCGAATGGTGGTTCAGCAGTCATCAAATATAAAATCCAAAATTAAACAGCTACCTTTAAGCTTTAAAGTGTAATGTTCAAAAATTTATTTATCGTATCCCCTTGAAGAATTCATAACCAAACCATTTCGCCCCCTCTGTGATGCAGATCATCACATATCTATTTTTAATTATCAATTACTTAATTGTTAATTATTTCTAAATTTAATCTGTGTTCAAAATTTATTCTTTACACTTTCGATTCGGATTTTCTTCGCTTCGCCTGTAAAGTTTTATTTTTTCACCTGCCTTACTCAAAAGCGATCTTCCGTTTTCATTTTTTTATTTGTTTTTTTCTTTTTGCATGGGAAAGGCCTACAGTTCCTTTCGTAGTATATTGCGATGTTATGTTTTAGGTTAATACTCCTTCTCAGATCACGCCACTTCTGCTGTTTTGTCAGGATAGCTATTTATTTCTCTTTTGCCGGTTGGCGCGTCGCGGATTCAAATTTAATTATATAGAAATGTATTTAACGTCTACTGGCGTCTCTTTGTATCGCACTTTGTGCCCTTGGGCGTGATTTGCTTCTGTTACTACTCTCTTGGCTTGAGTTTCTCGTCATCTTTCTCCCCGTTACTTGCCTTGATAAGCTGCGTTTTTTTGGGGATCTGCCCAGCCACCGCAGGACTTAATATTTTTGAAGATTTATATGCATTGATATGTTAAAATAAGATCTAAAAGATTCCCACTGTATGATGTCTTGCTCCTTTATCACGGCTTTGTTATGAACCTGGGGAAATCCGCCTTCATACCCTCTAAGCTTATTCCTTGTAATGGCAGTTTAATCAGTTAATGATAGGTATGAGTGTGGGGAGTGGGTGACAGAAAATGAATATTACAGTGATCGTTATGTTACTGCAAACTGAACTTAAACAGTAAGATTTGCATTTTAGTGTAAAGAATGATTTATTTACCTAGTTGTTTTCCTACGAAACATTTTAAAAGTGTATTGGCGTGGAAACGAGGCTGCAATTCCAAACATGTTGTCATAAGCAAGTTGCAATAGCATTGAAGCCTGAACGACTGAACGAGGTAAAGTATTTTGACGTTATAAGTAAGATGAAAACTAAAAATTAACTAAATGTTCATGAGATTGGATTTTACAAACAGTGAGCGAAGGATTATGAAATTTGTTAAGCACATGCAATCAGAGTAACATTGAACACTTACTGCTGAATAATATTAAACATTATTACAATCAATAAAAAATACAGTCCTAAAATATAATTTTTCACTGTCGTTTGTTTTTATTTTTCTTTTTATTTTCTTGATCAAATATGGTAAAGGGGGCGGGAGTCGTCATCGCAAACATTTAAAAAAATTTCAGGAAGGTTGGGAATCATTGCTCTATGCCAAAAATGTTTCTGCAGCAACCATCAAAATTTTTAGAATTGAATTGTCCGTTGTTTCAGTAATGATGGTTGGGAATATGTTAAATGTTCACAACTACAAATTTGTATTTTTTCTTTTTAATTTGCATTGCAGATTTTATCACTTAGACGTATATTTTACTACCACTTTAAATTGCACACGTCTTTCGAATACCCTCTCCCATCAGTGACCGACGTCAGAGTTTGGTGTTGCCAGAGCGGGAATACTGAGCGTTAAAGGGTTCCGCGCGAGATCGCGCGGAACATCCCATTAATCTTTTATAATTTATTTTTTTTCTGTTTTGCATGTTTATGAACACAGTTCCTAACTCATTCGATTATCTCTTTTTGTCCAAACTTTGATTCCTTTTCTTCCCCATTTCCTAATTTAGCGCCCATTTTTAGCATCATCCCCCCACCCACTAATCCTTTGCCTCCAAAGTGCGCCTATTGGATGGCATTTTCCCAATCATATTATCACTAATGTGTGTGTCGCACCTCTCTAATTAAACCAGTCTGGGTAGTCTACCTTTTCTGTCCCGTCACGCTAAAAGCTACTTAATTTAATCTTAATGAACGCTTCCCCGGATTATCGACTGAAATCGCGGGATTCTTCCGGTATAACCGTTTTCTGAATCGGTGATTTTGGAATTTAGCATTCGTTTCGTTTTATTTATTTATTTATTTTTTTTTTCTTATCCGTGGATGCATGTTAGTAACCGGTTTTAACCCTTTGAGGCGCTACCCTTTCCCAATGCTGAAAAAAGGGCGGCCGTTGCCATCGCTCGACTTAACTACCAGCAAGATGGCGGACGATCGAAACGTTCATCGCGTGCCTGTTTTTTGTCGCGACCTTTTTTTGCTGTTCTCGTGTTCTTCCATTTTTCAGCAGATGTCAGTGCTGTTAAAAATAATCGTAACTTTTTTTTTTCTTTTTACGGGGAAATGACGTGCTAAAAAGCAAAGGATTCCCGTGGAGCTATGTCACCCGCAACTATTTTTATAGAAATCAAATCTATTCTTCGTGACTGGCAACAGTCAAAACGTCAGAGTTTGGTGTTGCCAGATCGGTAACACTGCGCGTTAAAGGGTTAACTTATTTACTTGCTGTAATAAGCCGCTAGGTGGCAGAGTATCTCATTAAAATTACACACGTTTCTGTGTTATTTCATTCATAGAAATGTTAATTAATTTTGGAATCCAATTACGCGGTTTTTAATTAAAATGATTTCTACCGATTGATCTATGCAACTGAAAATATTCAGAAGACTTCAGCTATTTTTTTAGCTCAATGAGGCGATTTTGAATGTATCTAAGATAAGAGAGTTTCAAAAGGCGTCGCTGGAACTTTTTTCTGGCTAAAGTTTGAGCTCACGTTAAGTTTCGAGTTTGGTTTATCTATACATTTTTATTTATTTAAAAAAAATATTTTATACATCTTAAAAAAAAAAAATTAACACTACTTAGAAAATAATAGAAGTCGTATCAGAAGCACATTTAGAATTTTGGAAAAAAATTCTATGTAGTCCCGCTTTATATTTTTAAATCTCTTACAGGATGTTATTATTTAGATTTTTAAATTTTTATTTATTTATTTTTGAATATCTATAAACTTAAAACATCATTTTACTACATTATCACACCAGCTGCAGAGTCTTTTTATTCTTTTGAAATAATACAATGGTGTCTCGTTAAAATTCATTCCTATTAATCACTTGTCTTAGAAATTCGTTTTAAACAACAGAAATGAAATCCTTATAAATTATTTTGAACGTCAATAAGAAAAGTATTGGGAGCTCAAAGGAGTAAGATTACATAAAAATGTAATGGAAATATATTGAAAATATATTCCTTAAATTTCTACGATCTCTCCCGTTTTTACAACTTTTTTTTTTTTTTTTTTTTTTTTTTTTTAACGTACGCTTGCATTATCGTGGACTAGCGAGGGATGCCGAGTATAGTCCCATAGACGATTTTACGACTCGAGTTTATAAACTTTCAATTTTACGAACTATTTGAGTGGTTCCTTCAGAGTTCGTAAAAAGGAGCGTTGACTGTAGATACTACTTCTAAACGTGGAACATAGAAAATTGTTTAGTTTTGTCCAGATTTTTTTTTTAAACTGGAAATAGTATGCTTGCTTTATAGTGTCATACATTCTGTCAAAAAAGTTCCGGGAATTGGTCATTTAAAATGCTCGCCTTAAGAAATTGTCAAAATTCTTTTTGTCGCCAAGTTGGCACAACTGTCCTCTATACTGACGCTGAGTTTGAGCGTTATCTGTCATTTAGTTTGTTTACAGTGCTCGATTTTGTCAGTTCATTTCAAGGGTGTTTTGCGATTTTTGCATTCATAAAACGCATTGTAACTGGTGATGAGACATCGGTTTACGAGTTTGACATACAAACCAGTCAACAAGCTTCGGGATGGCGCCTTCCAACTGAGCCGAAACCGAAAAACACCTCATCAAAGTCGATCAAAAGTCAAGGCAATGTTGACCGTTTTCTTTGATTATCACGGTGTTGTGCACTCGGAATTCTTGCCATTAAGTTAGACGGTAAATAAAGAATATTATCTGAACGTCATATGGCGGTTGTGTCTTTGAGAGAAAATTCGTCGAAAACTCTTGGATTTTGCACCACGACAACGCATCATCTCGCAAGGCTATGATTGTGAACGAATTTCCGACCAAAAACTTAAAAAATACCACCGAACAAAAAACCGTATTCACCCGATATCGCTCCAGCCGACTTTTTTCTCTTTCCACAAGTTAAATTACCACTTCGAGGCACCCGTTTTCAGTCGATAGAAGAAATAAGAGAATTCGCTGCGAGAACTGAAGTCGATTCTGAAAAATGCGTTTAAAAAATGTTTTGATGGTTGGAGTATTCGTTGGCATAAGTGTATTATATCGAAAGGGGCTTACTGTGAAGGCGATAAAATAAATTTGGATGAATAATAAACATTTCGTGTTATTTTGACCAATTCCCGGTACTTTTTTGACAGAGTGTATAATGAATACTGGGAAAATGAGTGCTATTTTCCGTTGGAATCTTTTGCCCTTAAAAAAAAAAAAAAAAAAAAAAAACTTCTGGTCGTTTTACTGGTTGTTTACCGGCGACTTTTGCTACTAATTTAAAGATAAGGCAACTTGGGCGACTCTTTGAATAGAAAACATCATTTTTATACTTTTTTCAAGTTTTTGGCTACTTGTACCTTACTCCAGGAAAGTAAGCCTAAAAAATCGATTTTATATTCTTTCTCGGGATAAATTAACGGAAGAGACAAATTATTTAAAACCACGATTTAAATGACTGCTATTAATTCCTACAATTATGTACCTAACCGTTTGAGGGGGTATGGCGGGGGTCATTATTAAAAATAACTGCCTAGCCCTATAATGCTGTCGCTATTTGGGTACAGTTTTATCATAGTGATTTAAGACTAAAAAAAATAATATACATTTTAAAAGCCCTTCGTATTATTATTTATTTTAAAGTTCAATTTGACTAGACATATTTCCAAAATACTTGTTTTCAGAAACCGGATAGATCTTGTATATTTCTCTCGAATCCTTCGCATCTGGTTACCCAAACCTATGAATTATGTGCGGCTATCTCTCTTTTATTGATCATGATATATCTAGGCTTTTATCTTCTCAAACACTTTTAGTGTTATATTTGTACTTTAAAAACCATTCTGTACTTCTAAGGATATATGTCCCTCTGGGTGAAGTTTTAGATTGTCATCTCGAAAAAGAAATATTGGCTTATGCTGTTGTATTTCGCTAGCATTTCAACTATCCTTATGTCAGTTTTGTCAATATTTTATTTTGCTCTTAAAGTTCTTTTTTGTTTAAGTGGCAATGCCTGTTTGGATCCCAAATACCACTTCGCTTTTACTTTTTTCGTGAGGTTTAAGTTCTATAAGATGTATTTTGTTATTTTGGAATTTTCTTGTATGTCATATTCATGGCCTCTTTCCTTAAAAATAGTAAAACGCTTTAAGTTTCAAATTTTAAAACAGTGCTCTTTCGTCCATATTTATTAAATTGTCTTGAGTTCTTTTGCAGTCTAATCAATTTGGCATCATTGTGTAAACGTATTTTGTCAAGGGTATTTAGGCAGCTTGGTGTATCACGAAACAAGAAAGATTCACTATCCTAAACGCACGGATTATAAAACACTTTCGAGCAGCGTTATTCAGTCTTGGCACTTATATTACTGTTTGCTTCCATAGTTGCTAAGACGCGACGGCAGTGATTCATTTTCTGTAACTGTCACTTGCCAGCAAAACGCTGTGCAGTAGTGAGGCAATCAAGGACCTGTGTTATGAAGGCACGTTAGGGAAATCTCTGCAGCTCTGTCTTTTCAAAAAGTGGAACAAACAGGCTAAACCTAGTTACTAAAGTATTTATTTTAATAACTGATTTAAAAATTTGAATGTATGCCAGTTGTTTTCTTGCTCCTTTATACTTGTACATAACACGATTTTCGACAGAAAGCAATCGAAATTCCTTCTTTGTTTTACATCTGAATCTTGTAACTACGTGAATGTAAAAAAACAAATTTATTATGCTTTAATTAATCGCCAGTTTCCAATCGATTGCAGTGAGCGTGTGGGAAATTAGAATTTTATTTTAAATCAAACTACCTTTTTCTAGTCTCTACAAAGCAGATCAAACTCGGTTTTTAGAGATGTGCAGAAGTCATCCTGATGTCCAGTTAACTTGCAGCCCTTGTACATTGCAAATTACAGTTCAATCAAGTACTCTTCTTGAAAGGGATATGTCCCTTTTTGTCCTTGATTATCCCCCGAAGAAATATACATCTAACTTAAGTTTTTGGCTACGAGCAAAAACCTTTTCATCAAAGGGTGGGGGGGGGACGAATTTATTATTTATTGGTAGTTTTTGACCTTTTGAAGCGCAAGCCTTTCCCAACCCTGAATAAAGGGCAGCCGTTGCCATCGCTCGACTTAACTACCAGCAAGATGGCGGACGATCGAAACGTTCATCGCGTGCCACAGATCTAGAGACCCCTTTTTTGATGACAGCTGGCTGTGCTCCTTTTTTCAGCATTGGGCAATGTATCCAGCTGTTCTCGCATTCTTCCATTTTTCAGCAGATGTCAGTGCTGTTAAAGATGATCGGGACCTTTTTTTTGCGGGAAATGACGTGCTATAAAAAGTAAAGGATTCTCGTGGAGGTATGTCACCCGCAACTCTTTTTATAGAAATCAAATCTATTCTTCGTGACTGGCAACAGTCAAGACGTCAGAGTTTGGTGTTCCCAGAGCGGGAGCACTACGCGTTAAAGGGTTAAAGCACTTTAATATTTTGTACCAGACATTTTTCCTGCGCTGTTTACTTCTCTTTTGTTTCCCATATAGCCAGTAGCGTTTCTGGTATTTAATATCTATCGTGTTTCCTGGATCGCATCCCGCGTCACTTGTGTGGTGACATTAATGAGAAAGCTAATGTTTCCCGTTTGTCACTTAGATGGGCGGGTTAATTTGTCTGGTGTCACATTTGCAGAGGACTGAAGCTAAAGTGTCATTCCCTGGTACTCGTGAGCTCAGAAGAGAAAAGAGCTTATTCCATCCTGTTCGTAGGAATATGAAGGAATTGTGCATTTGCTACATAATCGTGTGCTTTATCGTGACAGATCCAGAGAAGTTTCATGGTAGAGGCGATAAGTATAAGACGAGGCATATTATCAAAAATAGGTCACTCTTATTTGTTTCCCTGTTTATGTTTAATCTTGTAACCTATGTTTAACTGTTTGCTCTTATCATTAAAAAGATGCAACGGAAAAACTATTCTGCCTGTTTCCAATTAAATGACAGTCTTATCCATTGCAAATTCTAGTTTAAATGAAGTACTTTTCTTGAAAGGCATTTGTTCTTTTTTGTCCTTGATTATCCTCCAAAGATGTTGCATCCCAGAATACATCTCTGAATGCTCATATTTGAATTGGTAGTACATTTTGGAGACGTTCCTTTATTTCAAATAATACAAATTCAACGCATAAAGCTTGTAACATGATGCTCTGCTCTCCAAGGGAAGTGGCATACGTTTAACCTCTTCTCTCTCATCGTTGCAAAGATACACCCCCTTCTCAGTATTTAGATGTCTGGCTTTAGCCTAGTTTTTAGCTCAACACGGCGATTCATTTTTCTTTGAATGCTCAGCGAACGTAAAATGACCAATGCGACGTCGCATTGGTGACAACAAAACACTGGTGTCGCATTCGTGACTGGGAACAAAAGGGAAATCTTCACCCTTACTGTCCTAAAGAATTCTTTTTGAAAATTGTTGTTCTCAAAAATATAAACAGAATACATATACTCACGGTATTTAAATAGTGGCTAGTACACAGCAAAAACAAAGTGTTCGCAATATCCCAAATGGGAATGCCAGGTCCGAACTTTAATCAAGATGCATGTTGGTATAATTAATATATATTAAAATTGAAAACGACAATTGTCTTACCGCCACACCACCTGCTCCTGGGAGGAGAGCATGAAGTACATCACGGCAAAAATATAAATCCAGTGTGAGACATTTAACCCTTTATTTTCCATATCAGGCACAAGAAATTAAATCACACCAATTTTTAAGTAGAGACCCTCGAGAATACTTATTCTCAGTTGACTACAGTATTTCTATATGTATATCACAATTTATAATCAAAAACATCAGGAAGCTAAAAATTCCTTCTCAAAACCGAAGTTCACACCTCTCTCATATATTGAAAATCCCGCCGAAAGGCAACCAGAAAGGATGCAGACATCGCCCTTTTGGCGACGAAACCACACGTGCAAACTATTTTTGTTTTTATCACACGGTTTTAAGAAAAATTCCGGATAAATTATTTAAAAAAATATATACTGAGGAGATTTCCTCAGGATATACCCCCCTTCGCTACACACAAAAAAAAAAAAAAAAAAAAAAAAAACTGAGATCAAGTTCCCAATTTCTCTAGAACAATTTTCACTGAAATGTTAAACACATTATGTAAACTTCACACAAAACAAAAGGAGCACTTTACCCTTACAAGTTTGCACATCATAACTCCCTCATTCTTACAGAAGACATGATTTTCTAAAGTACCCATCACACAAAGATACAAAAAGTTTTTGGTTATGTAAAAAAATATGATAAGTACACAATGCTAGTTGGCCAACTACACAAAAGGAAAAAAAAGTATATTTGCATAAAGTTTCATTCACAACCGAAAAATATTCCCTTTTTTTTTTAATTTGACTGCAACCAAAAATCCAAAATCTCATGATAAAATATATACCTTGTGAATGCACTCAAAATGTAAAACACCAAGAAAAATTATACATAGAAGGGAAAAAAAATGTTCACACATAAGCATAGCACTCATTGTTGATAAACCATAATACTATTATATTGTAGTAAACAAATCAATGTAATTCTTTGAGCTTGTAAACAGATGTTTAAAAAGAACAGAGTAACTGAGCTTGTGGTTGATCAGGCCACAAGAGGATAGAGAAGGAAAGAAGTGAAGAGAAATATTAATCAGACACACATGAAAGAAATTTTCTGCCAGCAGAAAAATTTTCACACCTGTCTTAATAATACAACATACTCTAAAGACCTGTAAGTAAAACCACCTTAATACCTTTCTTCCATACAGCAAAATTTGCATATTAATATGAATATTAGTATTATCAACATCTGAGAAAAATCAATATACCGAATACAAAATGTCATAATCAAAATAGAAACATAATACTCAAGAATCTGCACTCAATTGCGCCCATGGCACTTGCCCTGCCTACTAGAATTGAGTTCGGTCTCATTTTTTGAAGCCCGAGCCCGAGGACTTTTATTCCGAGCCCGCCCGATCCCGAGCAATATTATTTAAGTCGGAGCCCGAGCCCGAAATTTCAGCTAAAGATAAATAAAATTCTATTACTTCATTGATAGAATACAATAAATTTTGCCGTTTGTGCAAATTAAAGACAAATATAGTTTCAAGTTCTCAATGCACTTTCTAATTCTTTATATCCATGTTTATCAAATAATGTCAGATCTCATGACTAACTAAGCAAAATAAGCCGCCGTTCTGAAATACCCAAAGAGCTTCATACACCTTCTAGGCGGCCGTGCCGCTATTTTTTGTAATAAGTATGTCTATTTATCCCTTGAATCACTTTTTAAAATCTTTTTCAAGGAGTATGTTCAACAAAGTAGAAATTTTGTAGCCCGAGCCCGAACGCAATCGTGAATTACAGAGCCCGATTCGAGCTCGGGCTGAGCCCGTCTCATCTCTACTGCCGACTAGGGATGAGACAGACTCAGCCCGGGCCCGAACCAGGCTAGGGCTCTGTAACTCACAATTGCATTCGGGCTCGGGCTCGTGAAATTTTTTTATTTTATTGAACATACTCCTTGAAACAGATTTTTAAAAAGTGATTCATATGGAAAATAAAAATACTTGTAAAAAAAAATAGCGGCATGGGTGCCTAGAAGGCGCGTGAAGCTCATTGGTCAATTCAGAACGGCGGTTTATTTTGCTTAGTTAGTCATGAGATCGGACATTATTTCATAAACATAGATATAAAGAATTAGAAAGTGCATTAAAAATTTGCAACTATATTTGCCTTTAATTTGCACAAACGGCAAAATTTATTGTATTCTAACAAAGAATTACTTCTTTGAATTTTATTTATCTTTAGCTGAAATTTCGGGCTCGGGCTCCGACTTAAATAATATTGCGCGGGCTCGGATTAAGTCTTCGGGCTCGGGCTTCAAAAAATGAGCCCGAACTCATCTCTACTGCCTACCACACCCGGGATACGCCACTGCTCCACGCATCTTTTGGCTGATCTTGTTTTGTTGACGCTAATAAGGAAAAGGCGAGAGAAAAAAATAGCCCATCTCCTGTCTGTCAGGGACCCGGGAAAGTTAATTTGACCGGTGTCAGTTTTGCAGAACGTTGGAGGCAGAAATAGTATGTTTCTCTCGTTTCAGAAATATTACGAGAAGTGTTTCTTTCCTTCTGGGCATTTGGGAAATAGAAAAAGAGAACACAAATGGATATCTTGTGTAATGTGTGTGTGTGTGTGTGTGTGTACGGGGGGGGGGATGTCTGTCTTGCAGAGGTATATTTTGCGTGCAGCATTTCTGTTATTCTGTTTAAGCTTCGTATGTACGGAGCTCAAGGTGCAGGAGGATGTTTATGGAGCTATATTTTGTCTTACTGGAGGGCGATTCCACTGTTACGCTTGTTAAGGAACCCCAAACTTTGAATTATGCCAGCTTGCTTTTAAAAAAACAGTACAATTTTTAATCTTTCTAAATGAAATAAACAGTCGTTTTCTTTCTTTACCATCTAATTCTTTTAATAGTTCACCAGTATGGCAGACGATTTAAGTGTATTATTGCGGGTATACTCAGAAGGTCAAGTGCCTTAACCCTTTCAGGCGCAACCCTTTCCAAATGCTGAAAAAAGGGCAGCCGTTGCGGTAGCTCGACTTAACTACCAGCAAGATGGTGGACGATCGAAACGTTCATCGCGTGCCACAGATCTAGAGACCCCTTTTTGACATATATTTGTGTGGAGATGTCCACATGTCTTGGTCTGTGGCACGCGATGAACGTTTCGATCGTCCGCCATCTTGCTGGTAGTTATGTCGAGTGATGGTAACGGCTGCCCCTTTTTCAACATTGGGCAATCTATTCAGCTGTTCTCTCATTCTTCCATTTTTCAGCAGATATCAGTGCTGTTAAAAATAATCGTGAGAATTTTTTTGCGGGAAATGACGTGCTCAAAAGTAATGGATTCTCGTGGAGCTATGTCCCACGCAACTATTTTTATAGAAATCAAATCTATTTTTCGTGGCTGGCAACAACCAAAACGTCAGAGTTTGGGGTTCCCAGAGCGGGAACATTGCGCGTTAAAGGGTTAACTTTAGCAATATGCTGCGAAAATAATTATTTTTAATACGTTCAAATTAATTCGAAAGTAGCTTGAAAATAATTGAGTACGCCTCATGAAATTATTATGTTGGACCGTTATGTAACTTGTACTGTATGTCTCTATCGAATGTTGTTTTATCACGAACTCCCCAATCTTCAGTTTAACTGACATTTTTGCACAATTTACGTATCCTAGCTGGAAGTACAAGATTATGCAGGAAATTGGATTCTATGGGTAATTCTCAAACAACAGGACTAAACGGAGTCCCTACTAGTTTTCTCGATTTTTGTAGGTAGGTTGCTGATATATCATTCCAAAGACTAATCTAACATACAAAATTATGAATTTAACACCCAACTTTAATGGAAAATCATTACATATTATCATTAGAAATCATTATATGCTTCGATCTCAAAAAACATGGTACAAGTCTGATGAAAAAGTAGCATTGTATTAGTACGAGTATTTTAAAGTTATAATTTAAATGAATTTGTTCCGGTTATATATCGATCCTTAGATGACTTTGTATAGCATGCGTGAATGTCATTTATCTGATAAATTGACGAATTTTAATTAAATTTTACAAAATTTGAAATAAAAAATTTTCTTAAATTTTTATAGGTATGACTTGTTTTGAAATATATGTGGGGAGATCATTTGAATTCAAAACAGTTTATCCCGTTCTTACTGAAAATGCGAAAACTTGAACAATTAATACATATGTATTTGTGCTCTTAAACACCTAATTTTACATTTCTAATCGCATTTGCATATTGACAGACTGAATGAGAAATAAATTATTCAGGTGTCTGCGTTAATTAGTGTTAAATATATATTTTATTTATCAGTTTCCGTTTCGTTCCCCCTCCTGCTACATCGATATCAGTTTAATGAATCATTCCTTCGATATATTTCATCGCCTGCTGTCAAATATTTTCCCGCCCTTCTGAAGTATGGAGCAGCTAAATTGTAATTGATTACCGCTTGAAGTGTTTGTGTTTTTGTAACCGATTGACAGTGTTATTCAGTGTTATTCAGAAAGCGTCCCTCCACTTTCCAAGTGAGAAATGAATTGTTCGGATGACTATAATGAAGAGCAGGATATTATTACTTCTGTTTTGATAAGAAGTGCTATGGTTATGGAAGACAAATACGTCTGTTCTCAGGTTTGATAATTAGAGTAGTGTTTGTCGTTTGTTTAGTGCGATCTCTAGTGAAAGGTTAACCCTTTGACTGGCAATCATTTCACAATGGTTAAAAAGTACAGCCGTTGCCATGGCACGATTTAACTACCAGCAAGATGGCGGTCGATCGAATCGTCCAGTAGGTGCCACAGACCCGAGTTTTGACACAGCCGGCTGTGCGACGACGCGCGTTAATGGGTTAAATGAGCAGTAATATCGTGTAAGTAGTAAGATAGATGGACTATTATGGATCTCTGCTGTTAATTTAGAACACGAAATTGAAACATAATTTATTCTTCCCAAGGTGCGGATCCAGAATGACACCCATTTCGGCGTTGCTCCAAATTGTAGGCAACAGAAAACCTCTCCACTCTTTGGAGGATACTCGAGGCTGAGGTTTACAGCTTTTGAAGCAGTCCAGTACAGCTAAGATGTCAGTCTTATGCTATAAATGATTAAACCTGTGTATTTGTTTCATATATAGTGGCTTAAATGTGGTCCAAATTTTCTATTTATTTATATATATATATATAAAATGAAAGAAAAAAAAAACAATTCCAGTGTATATCAGCTTTGAAACTCACTTCTGAGCTCAGTTGAAGGTCACTCAAGAACTTAGATACCTTAAAAAGCTCTATGCTCTCTCATTGTGTACTAAAGTTAACATTGATTGTGTCTCAGATTAGTACAAATGAAGATTTATCATTTAAATACTTTAAGTATACTCTAGATCAAATTAATATATTTTACATGCTATGCGTGAACGCATATGCTGGGATACCCTTTGTTTGGAAAGAGTTGCACAATAGAATGCATTATTTAACTTTATTTTGTTGTATCATACGTAATTCTTGACATGTATTTAACAAGCTTATTATTAATTTTTAAAAATATGTAAATTTTTCAAGCTTGTTCGCTACAAAATGTTTTTTTTTTGTACTAAATCCTGAATTTAATATATATGTGAAGAAATCGCCGCTCTCCAAAATAAGTGCATTTGAACCTCTTTTGATGTTAATTCAGCTCTTTATTTTTTCATACTTTGTTGGAGAAGGACCGGCGACCTACCGACGCACGGGCTGCGTGTTTTCAGAGGCAGTTACTATAGCGAAAGTCCTCGCAATTTTCTTGCTCTTGATATACACACCCTCTAGTTCCTCAACCTGTCGCTAAGGCGCAAGAGGAGGGTCAATACAGATAATTGATTCTTCACCACGATGTCACTTATTTGCGGATTTAGTAATACAGCCCGCATCTCGATCTCTGCTTTACGGATGCCGATGCTGACCGCAAAAAAAAAAAAAAAAAAAAAAAAAAAAAAAAACAGCGAGATGCGCTTACTCAGCTTTCTTAATTCTTAAGTGAGCTCCAAAATCGTCTTTGAAAGTAAGGCGACCATACGTCCTCGAAATTCGAGGACAGTCCCCAATTATAGATATTTTTTTCATTTCCTCCTCAAAAATACTTCTTGGGGACGCGAAAAGGCCCCAATTTGAAAGATTTGTACTTTTCCCCTGAAAGTTTCCATTTAGTTTATTTCTTTCAGAAAAAACTGAAGGGAAAAAAAAAAAAAAAAAAAAAAAACTACTAAAAGCGCCTTCTACTCACAGAAACAATGAACTTCGATTTCTGAAAACGTTTGTTGTCATTGTGTGTGTAGCGTGTACAGACATTTAATAAAGTATTCGACTATGAGCCAAATTTCCTATTTCAGTTTTGTTAATGATTAATCACTTTTCATGAAGAATCATCTTTTAAATATGAAATTACAATAATAATATTGTGTCTGCAGTACGAAATTTTTCTTGCACTGGAATACTTTTTTTAGAGAGTGTACAAAGTTTCATGAAAAATTATCACAAAAATAGCCAATATATAAAGCAATGTCTTCTGAAAAATACAAATTCTATGCCAAGAGTTAAATTTTGAATAAATTGCAATATTTCAACAAGATGTTCCTTTCATATTTCTGGTTTGAATAAATATTTATAAATGAATGAAATACTTCCATTAATTTATTAGAAATAAGAATACACAATTGATATAAAAAGCTATTAGAGTTCATTTTTAAGTATCAAAGTCAGTCAAGATTTAACGTATAGGTATACTGGTGTACATGGTAATATATTGTGTCCTCGAATAAGTCCTCAAAAATATTTTCTAGCGTCCCCAAGTTTTCCTTGGATTCGAGGACAATGCTTGATTTGTCCCCAAAATACTGTTTAGAAATAGGGTCGCCTTACTCTGAAAGTAATAAATGTCCGACAAAGAAACAAACTTTGCAGAGAAAGTACTCCTTTTCATGGAGATTAGACAATTTTCAAGACAAATTTAAATTAAATGGGAAAATACTTTTTTATTATATATAATATATATATATATATCATAAGGCAGCTAGGAAAAAATACGCCCACAGTTAGTAATAATAGTCTGCAAAGACGACGGCGTAGTAAAAAAAAAAAAGAAATATATTTTATACTGCGGCACCCCACTCCCTCCTTTGTCTGTAGATGGCTTTATAAAGTGAAAAAAGTACGCTGATTTTGACGCCTACGCGTGTCGTGTCGTACTTAAGACCTTTTATCGATTTTTATTTCCTTCTTCTGTTGCTTACATGGCCAAGAAAAGTACTTCGATCCGTCAGCTGCTAGTGAGTTGAAATTCAAAATTCACTGCAGACCTCGAATTTTATTGATTAGCGTGTTATGAGTGTTATGGGGACCCTGTTGTATACCATTGCTTACTTCTTGCTTCTGGAGTTCAAATTGTCTTCTTGAGTTCCTTGACATGTTTCGGTGCTCTCACAGAAATCTGATTCTTCTTTGCAGAAGTTCGCAACAAATGAATTATAAATTACTCAATCCTGTAGGGATTAGTGAATTTGTTGTAGGGATCGTGAATTTGTTCTAGGCTTTGCAATTCAACTGATCTAAGTTTTAAAAATTTATTTAAAATGTGTCTTTCGACGAGACATAACCAAATAAAAATGCATACTATAAATAGTGATAATGTATCATGAATTTTTAGAATTTATTTCGTTTTAAAGAATAAATTGTAGAATAGTTTTTTTTTAAACATGTGAGTCTTCTCCAGTTTTAAACATTTTTTACGTGATATACTAGCTTATGAATTTTCGTTTAACTGACCACCAAATTGTCCAGGCAAGAAGAAAGACTTACTGCGTTTTCTTGGCGATTTCTACCTACTAACTATGAAGAAAACGTTCAGTGTTCTGGCAGTAGCAAATGAGTGTGGTGGCTGCTATGTTTACATCTGGTCATTGGAGACGTTGCCATTCGCAGTACTGAAATATCGTCCATTTACGTTTCTAAGTGAATCAATTCTTAAGAGAGAAATTCGATATATTTATGGTAAGCGCTGTAGTTTTCCGGTGAAGTATGAAAAGGAACTCGCTTAAGAGTGGAGAAGCTACATTTTTCTGAGGTTTTGGGCACTGAAGTATCGAACTAAGTTTTTTTTAAACGTAGGAGGGGTTGACAGACATTTCAACTTTCTTCATTTTCTGTATTTCTGCTGTCATGGAATAGCTGCGCGTTGTCAGATTTTTGCCTTATTTACCCGCTTAATAGTCGCCCTCGCACCCCTGTTTTGAAGAAGGAAAAAAAAAAATAGCTTTTGAGTTACAATATTATGTAGTAAATTTTCCCCGCATAATAGTCGCACCTAGACTTTCACTATGAAAAATTGGCCAAAAAAAAAAAAGTGCAACTATGTAAACGCGGTAATGAGAACAATTTGTTGATGTACTAATCACTGAAAAGGGGAAAGGAGTGGGATACTTAAAATTATGATTTTCATAACTGTCTACGTAAAACGATAAAAAATAAAAGAACATGAACATCTTTAATCAGTTCTATTTCGTTATTTTCAAAGTAGCCATTTTACACTTAGCAATAAAGCTTGCAAATCATCTTTGAAGCATATCGAGAAGTACTTTTTCCGTTTTATTCAAATTAAAAAACGTTTTTAGATTTTAAATAAATGTGATGGACTTTGGAAAATGAGAAAAGCTCCGAATGAATGCAAAAGGAAAGACCTTAAATAAACAAACTTTTAAAGATTAATTTCAGCGTTAAATCTGGTATTAGTGCTTTAAAACAGTGTACTGTACAGCATAAAACTTATATTGATTTTCTTATTGAAAACTTTTTTTTAAGCCTGGGGGAAATGGAAAATACTCTTATCCGTCAGCTGTGTGTGAGTTTAAATTGAAAATTTTCTTCCTATCGCAAATGATTTATTTATTTATTTATTTTTTGGTGGGGGCGGGGAGAAAAACATTTCTTTTTCTTTAATTCAGTTTACTACTATTTCCTGTAAGTTTAATTTTAATATATTTAAAGTTTCACGTACTTTTCAATATGTTTACCATGTTTGTATCTAGAGTACAGCACAGATAGTGTGTATCCGACACGCAATAGAACATGTCCATCTCCCTCTACCAAAAACAATAGAAAACATCTATTTTTAATAATGATAAGAATGCTAAAAAGAATACAAAAGATGAAAATAAGTTTTTTTAAAAAACTCTTTTTTAACAACCCTTTTTTACGTAAAAAAGTTCTATAATCTTGTGGTACATGTACACTTCTCCTCATCCTATAGCGCCTCCATCTTTCTTCTTTTATCGACTTTTGGTAGGGTCCTGGACAATGCTGTAATAGAAATTCTTACATTTTTCTACCGTTTCGCTAAAATGATGAAAAAATGTCTTTAAAAAAAACATAATTCGCGAAATGTTTAGTCTTTATAATTATCAAATGTTATTAAAACAGTCCTTTCACAAATACTTTCGCATTAGACTTTCAAAATAAAAAATTCGCGGGAATTCTTTTTTTGTTGTTGTTGTGACGATTTAAAAATTCTTTAAAGATAATCTAATTTAAGTACTATAATCAAACAAAGCTCATTTGTAAAAGTATTCTCTGGAGTTTCTGATGGCATGAGTAGTAGTTTTCAGATGAAAATTCAGCTTTCCAGGGTATAAGATACTCGAAATTACGTAGATAAACGGACAAAGCATAAAACAACTAAAAAAATAATTATTATTTTTATTTATTTATTTTAACAATCGCTGTCTCTCTTGTCCTATTTAGTTTGTGTCCAATTTAATCGAGCTACGAAGAACGATGTATAAGTGCCTGTAGCGGATAGGCAGACAGTGCGTTATCTTCCTCAGACTCGGTGATAGTAACAACTTAAATACACTTTCTTGGGCCTTTCATATTTACGTCAGCGATCTCGGGGGGCGGGGGGGGATTAATGTTTCAATGAGCTAGTAATTTTATGTAATCTTGAAAATTACACAAAACAATATGAGATTTCATAAACAGATTCAGTACTGCCATTTATTGATTATCTTAAGCAAAATCATTCATTTTTCTAAAGTCAAATAAATAAATAAATAAAATAAGAATATATAAATAATAAAATAAACTGTTTAATTTTTATGAGACATATGAGAGAGAGGTCCACTTATGTCGATGTTGAATGTAAAGATTGTCTCTCGAAGCTATTTATTCACTCTCAGTTTGTTGAATTCAGGAATTGCTCTATGTGCATGTATAGGTATCAAAAGCATTATTTATACCGTAAATCAGATCTTAAATTGTAACCCTAATATGTGGAATGCAAAGAAATGCCGAACAATCAATATCCGACACGTTATCTTCCGCCGGGGTAATTTTTATTTGCTTCCGTTTGCCTGACAGACTCATAAATTAGAACATTAAAGCATGATTTATAAGCCGCAGTTTTCATTCTCATTATTGATACCCTAATGACTGAATAATGCTGCTTAATTATGACAAATGAGCCATTGGGGGTTGAAAGTGGCCGATAGTTAAAAATCATTTCTTCCAGTGGTGTTAAACTATTATGCAGTATTTTATATAGACACGATCTCAGCGAACTGGTTTTTGGAGGGGACAAGTGAAATGACAATTCATTTAGAGGCATAATTTGTTAACCCTTTGTAGCGCAACAACTACCAGCAACATGCGGTCGACCGAATCGTTCATCGCGTTCCACAGATCTAGAGATCATTTCTGACACAGTTGGCTGTGCGCGCTTAAATTGTTTTCATTGATACAGCCAGCTGTGTCACAAATAGTCTGTAGATCTGTGTCACAGGATGAACGATTCGATCGACCGCCATCTTGCTGGTAGTTAAATCGAGCGATGGCAACGGTTGCCCTTTTTTCAGCATTGGGCAGTCTATCCAGTTGTTCTTCTATATTAATGTATTTCCATCGTGTTCTCCATTTTTCAGCAGATGCCAGTGCTATTAAAAATAATCCTGACAATTTTCAGGGCAAAGGATATGCTAGAAAGTAAAGGATTCTCTTGTAACTATGTCATCCTCAAGTATTTTTGTAGAAATCAAATTTGTTCTTCGTGACTGACAACAGTCAAAACGTCTGAGTTTTGTGTCCTCACGGCGAGGACACCACGTATTAAAGGGTTAACGTAGCATATGGCGTGGATTAACTTTCACTAGAAATTGCCAAACATTCATTACAGGAAAATTCTAACTAAAATGGGATTTCCAGGAGTCAAATATGGCTGTCGAATGACCATTATCATAAAATTACATCAGTTGAAAATTAATTTTATTTTTCTCACACTTAAGACTACATTAAGGCTCATATTTAAGGTTAGTATTGGGCAACAAATTCTATAATTTTTAATTTGTGATATCTCAGTAACTGTTCTAATCGGAGATATGGAATTTTTTGTATTTACCTTCTTAGAAGTATAGCAATATTTTCCCTAGTAAATGTGATGGGAAATGAGGGATCTTATAAAAATTAAATTTTGAATTTTAACGTGTATTAACAGCCCTTTGTTGAAAAAAAGGAAGACAGAAGGGAAAAATTGTCATATTCGAAAGCGACTCTAAGCTTACCAAACTTTTCTAATTGCAAGTACATTTCGCTCACTTACGGTTTAATATCTAGCTCAGATTCAAAAAATTAGAATAACGTAAAAAAGAATGAGTTTACTGTTGCTAGAGTGTCAATTTGCGTACTTTGTTCCGAAAAAAATATTTAAAATATCTAAAACTCTTCAGTACAGTTCTAGATATAACGTAAATGTTTATTTTTATTTGCCACACTAATAGCTTTTTAAAAAATATTAAAACTTAGTTAGAATATCTGGATACCATGATTCAAAAAATTAGAATATGCATCTATTTTCCTATTGGTTTAGAGAACAGCTGCGGAACTATAAAATGTGTTACGCGGAAAATGAAATATTGTTTGGCATTTGATTTTAGTTCAGTATTTGCTTAATATGGGACGAAATAGCGACTTATCTGAAGCTGTAAAATTTTCAATTGTATACTTGCACGAAGAAGTAAAAAGGCAACTGCTTATAGCAAAGGAAGTGAAATGTTCTCTAGCAAGAGTGAGTAGTTTTCAGAATAAGTTTTTAGGAATAGGAATAGTTTTAGGAATAAGTTTTTTTTTTCAAAACAAACATTTTAAGTGGTCTAAAGCCTGTCACTGCAGCAAAAGATGAAAGGAAAAAAAGATTGTGAAAAAACACCGCTTTCGAAGTGTGAGATATTTGCAAAGAATATAGAAAGAAGTGGGTATAAATGCCTCTAAATCTACAACATTACGACGACTTCACAAATTTAGATCACTTGTGCCTAAGACAAAGGTTGCTAGAGTTGAATGGTGTAACAAAGGCTATTTTGGTTTCAAGATGACTGGAAAAAGGTATTCTTCAGCGATGAAAGTATGTTTTATGTATCTCATGAGAAATAAGGCATACGTGTTTGAAGACTTAAACAGGAAGACTTTAATAAAAGTGTTTAAAGCGTTCATTTAAATTTGTGACCTCTCTCTCATGGTATGGGGCTGCATGACTGCGCGAGGCCCTGGCAGTTTATGTTTTGTTGGCACAAAAATCTGTTCAGAAGTGTATCAAGACATTCTTGAACACTTTATGATACCTTCATCTGAGGATTTATATGGCGACAATTTCGTGTTTCAGCAAGATTCCGCCTATTCCCACATTTCCAAATCGACAACTAAATGGCTCCAAGGGTAGGAAATGAATGCACTCCCTTGGCCTTCAAACTCACCCAATCTAAACCCTATCGAGAATTTGTGGGGAATTGTGAACAACTTCATAAAGTTGCACCAAGAGACAAAAAATAACATATGGGAAAATATTGATAAAAATATCTGTGAACCTTTAGTCAGTAATTTGCCAGACCGTTTAAGAGCTGTCATTAAATCTAAGGGTGATGCAACGAAGTACTGATTAGCATGTAAAAGCCCTTAGAGTTTAAATTTGAGTTATACTATTTACATTATTCTAATTTTTTGAACCATATTTTGAAGATTCTAATATTGAATTTTTCGTTACTTCCTGTTTTAAATAATTTCCCATTTCATTGTGGTATGTTTACATTTATATAATCTGCAAATTATGCAGATTTATTTTAATATTATTGATTATTTATTTGATAAATAAGCTTTGCATTTCCTTGAACATATTTTCTGAATCGGAGTTGTATAACTGATGTAATATATATTTTGAATAATCTGCTATATTTTGGTAACTAAAAAACACACATGTAATACAAATAATTTCAAGTTTAATTTTGAAAGTTGTAATAATAGCTTGTAATCATAGTTGTTTTTTATTTAATTTATATGGCTTGAATTCAAAAACATTCGAGCACATTCATAGGTGTTATTAAAAAAGAGGGAAATAAATCATAATTTGGATGGCAACGTTACGGAGACGGAAACTATCTACCCACTCGACTCTGCTAGCAGATAATAAGAATAATAAAAAACATTTTCTTTATTCACTTTGCCATTGTGCCCACATGCTTTCGAACTGCCTGCCCATCCATAAATTTTCCCTGCGGTTATTCCCATAGCTCTCGTTTTTCTATGAATGTTCATTTAGCTGACACGTACAAATAAAAACCACAGTGGTATTGTTAAACTGACCGAAACATATGGCTGGTTTAAGAAAGCGAATTAGTTAAGTCCACTTAAATAAATCCTTTTCTGTTCTCTCTGTGAGCGTTTCACGTAAGAAAGAAAATTTTACGCAATTGAAAGGAATTTGTGTTAACTTGCTAAAAGTATAATTATATGTACACGTTAATCCTAACTACCCTTTTAAAGTTATCAGTGTAGTAAAACGGCAGTAAAATGTGTAAATTTGTCTATTTCAGCATTCGCAAAAATCTATTCCAATTTTTGTATATCAGCAGTCGAAAAATTTAAATAAGTGTATATCAGCAGTCGAAAAATCTATTTAAATTTGTGTATATCAACACTCGAAAAATCTATTGCCCGACATGCCCTGGACAAAAGTTTTGATTAGAATGTATCTTGGTTTACAGCATGCCCGATTGGGCGTGTATGAAAGTTATTCCACATTCCAGAAATTAAAATTATGTCGATTTTTACAGTGGTCCATTTCCCTATCCTTAATTCATGATTAACAAAGCTCAATTCCACGAAATACTTTAAGATGACCCAGTAAAATCTAAATTTTTACTTTTTTTGCATATTTTTTTAGAAAAATTTTCCCTTGTTTATGTAATTGATGTCAGAAATTTGTTACTACTGCCATCAGTAAAAATTGGAGAATATCATGCAAATATATCTCGGACCAAATAGGCTAAAATAAAAATAAGATTCAGATTTATTCTCCTAATACAACATTTAGACTATTTTATCACGCAAAAGGAATTGGCTGAACATTTTTGTTATTATTGGAATCGTCGTATGCACGTATGCTTAATATTACTCATTAAAACACAGGTGATCAAATTTATATAAACATCTGAACCTATATCCGGTTCTCGAAAAGGCTATAGCTGCCTGTTGGCTACGCTGCTTCTTCAGCAGTTGTCCATATGCAGCTTGGTCTGAGTCCGTAAATGGACATTTGCTGAAGAAGGGCGAAAAATTTTTCTTCCGAACCACTTGTCCAATGCGATAAGCAGCATTTATGTGTATTTTTTTTTTAACATAAATGCTATACTTATCTGCACATGAATGCTAATTAAAATTAGACCATCAAAATCAAAGAATAATTTATTAACTTTGCTTTCATTCTATTTACAATATCCCTATTTTACATGCTTTCTTTTTCATATTATATAGATACTAGCTGAAGTACCCGTCGTTGACGGGTTAGTACTGAATGCAAATTTCTAAAAGCAAGAACTTCCTTCAGCATTGTAGGAGTACACAGAATGAATGTAGTATGTTGCCAAAGTAAAGAAAGCGCAGTTATAATTTTTATGTATTGTTAAAATATTACAGGTTAGAGAGTCACTTAAGTAATATCATTTCATTCGCTTTAGTCGTAATTATAGGATGCGCGAACGAATATTTACACATATTCAAATAATTTTCGCAAAATCTCAAAATCGAATCAACATTTTTGAAAAATTTGAAGCCTAGAATTTAAGTCGATTGACAACCTATCATGTCACCCAATTTCGTTTCATTCCCTGCTGTCTTTATTTCGTGATGCTGGAACAAACATTTTAGCATATTTAAACGATTTTCACAAAATCTCTAAATGTAATCAAAATATTTTAAAAATTCAACACCTATAAATTAAGATTAGCAACTACCTATCACACCACCAAATTTCTTATTAGTCGTTATTACACGATGCTTGAAAAAATATAACCGCATTTTGGGAGAATTTTCACAAAATCTCAAAATCTAATAAAAAGTTTAAAAAATTGGACACCTATACTTTATGTTGAACAACAACCTATCATGTGACCAAATTTCATATCATTCGCTTTAGTTGTCATTACGTAATGTGTGAACAAAAATTCACTCAGTTTGAAACAATTTTCGCAAAATCCCAAAATCTGATCGGTTTTTTTTAGATGCTTATAGTTTAAGGTGACCACCTATCATTTCACCAAATACCATTTATTCACCTTTGCAGATATTACGTGATGTGCGAACACAATACGCAGTGTGAAACAATTTTCGCAAAATCTCAATCTAATCAAGATTTTTTTTTAATTCGACGCCTATGTTTTAAGTTGAGTGACCACCTATCATGTCACTCAATTTCATATCATTCGCTTCAGTCGTTTTTGCGTGATGCTTAAACAAAAAAAGCGTCACGGACAAAATGACAGACAGACAAACTTTTTTTTTAGGGTCGCATCGGATTCCCGAGTGCTTGAAACGGATAGAAATCGCAAAATTTTTGAATTCCAAGAAATGTACAGACAAAAGTCTAATTTTATTTATATAGATAGATTTAAATAATATGAATGATTACTAAATTCATCTTATCAACAAATTTGGAGAACTTTAAACAGTAGTTTGCCTTTGCATATTTCTTAATGTAATTTCTGGCATTCCGTAGCTCTAAATATAAATAGGTTTTGTTTTAAGTAACCGTTATTGTAGATTCTTTTAGAGCAGCATGTATATTTGGCAGTTTCCCTATTCCAATACTGCATCAAGTGAAACTAAATTAAACAGCTGCACTTTCCCAGATATTTACGGGAATTAGTTATTCCACTACCTGTATTTATACTTTTGAAAAAATTGTATTAAAAAAAAAACTTTTTGTATATTTTACCTTAAAAACCATTATCGGCTAATTCTGTTCTCTAAGATGAACGTTTATACAGCGTCTTAAAAAGAAGTGGGAGGGACTGAAGGAAAAATAAAGCTGTTTCAATTAACTAAGTCCGTACTCCCAATTACGGTTTTTCCAAATTGATTCGAGATGGTGCCTTGCTGAAAGTTCATTAGTATTACTTCTTGTTAACATAAAAATTGGAAAATCTTCCGATCCTAATGATGAGATTAATTTTTACTTTCTGCGGGGAGGATTAGTTTTCTAGGTAGCATAATTATTAGTGGAAATTCTGGCACATACTCTTTTCGTTTCGTTGCAGAAAAATTCGCCTTTCTTTTTTGCTGGCTTTTGACAGATGTCATGTGTTCGCATGGATGCATGATGTAACGTTTATTTTAATGGTGTCTCAAGAGAATAAACCACCCTACAGCGTTAATCTTAGTTGTACCTGCAGTTATTTACAGATTAAGAAACGTTTTTGGCTTTTCCAAATTGTGGATTAAATTCTAATACTATTAATACTTAACGTTTGTAAATGGAAAAATATTCCGTTATCTTTTATTATTTGAAATGAATTTTTATATGTAAAGTGCAATCTTGATAATCCGGCGGTTGATTAGTCCGGCACGTTTGGTAACCCGGCGCCCTCTGGAAACGCGTGTTGCTCTTTCATTCTCCGCTCACGATGGCATCGCGAATGATAATGTGCTAGTGATTAAACGTTCACAAGAGTGTGCTTTTGTGAAATTTATAATTTAAAGAAAAATTAATGATTTTTTTCCGGGGGGGGGGGTGAATTACATCCGTAAATTTTCTATACTCCGACGGTTAGATTTTTGCTGTGTATAGGACTAGTTTTTTGACAGGGCAACAAATGAGTATTCTTTTATATTATGGCCTATTGGACGGAAAATCCGGAAAGTGAGCTAGTGCCTGTAAAGTGTATTCAGTTGAGCTCAAATTGAGTATTATATTAAATTATAGATCACGGTCTCATGATCTGCATAGATTTCGATGTGGAGTTGGTAGTTTATTCAGTGTTTCAAAAAGTAATTCTTTTACATTTCGACCTAAGGACGCAAATCATTTAAAGTGAGCTTAGTGCCTAAATAGTGCATTCCATTTAACTCTAATTAGGTACGCATATTATAGGTCACTGTCTTACATACTGCATAAATTTTAGCAAGTGTGCGCCATACAATTTTTTACAGGGCTACAAAAAAGTATTCTTATACAATGCGGCCTGTACATTTAAATCATTTTAAGGGCACTGGTGCCTGATCAATAGATCCGATTCATTTGAATGACAAATAATTTATTTATACGCTTGGTAAAATCTTGTGTTCGGAAAGTAGGATTGAGTCACTCGTGATTTTTTATATAAACACCCAGGAACTCATAAATTTTATTTGTTGTGTTTTAAAATTAATGGTAAGAGGAAAAGTCGTTACGTAAGTCCCAGATTGATACAGATTTTGTTGTATAGCTTTAAAATATTCAATACAATTACATATTTTTTTATTAACTTTTTTCACTTTTGGAACATGGTGTTCTTGTACTTTTGTGGCTTATTCCAAGAATTACTGTTGTATGGAAATATGGTGTGGAATGAAAAGGTACTATTCAGGATTTGCGCCATCTTTGTAACAAGTAGTGTAAAAGCGAACATCATTTTGAAACGTATCAAAATTACATTACTACTTTTATGTGGACAGAAAAAGTAGCTTCATAACACTAAAAATGTATTTTTTCTTCTCTCTAAATGTATTATATAAAAACAGCTTCTTCCTTCTTTATTTTCCTCTCCGCGATTCTCATTTCGTCGTGTATTTCAACTTTATGGTCACGACTTCTGCAAGAACGTGATTTCCAACGAAATTATTCGAATGTCTTTCTGTCGCCTTATACTGTCCTATGTCATCACTTCTGGTTTATATTTTCTTCTGTCTGCTGTCTTCTATATTAGGAATGTCGTTTTATTTCAATCTCTCTCACGAGCGCAGTTTTAAATGAACTTGTCAAAGAACTTCTTTATTTTTATTTATTTATTTATTTTTATTTTTTTTTTGTTTGTCTTTTGGAATTTGGCATTGGGGTGGTTTCTCTGCCAGTACTTATCACTGTACTGTTCAAAATATTAGGAGTATGACAATGTGTCTGATTTTACGCTTAGAGAATTTTTATCGAAATTCTAATAGCTTTAACCCTCTAACGCGCAGTCTTTCCGCTCTGGGAACACCAAACTCTGACGTTTTGATTGTTGCCAGTCACGAAGAATAGATTTGATTTTATTTCTATAAAAAATAGTTGCGGGTGACATAGCTCCTCGAGAATCCTTTACTTTTTAAGCACGTCATTTCCCGTAAAAAAAATTGTCTCTATTATTTTTAACAGCACCGACATCTGCTGAAAAATGGAAGAATGCTAGAACAGCTGGACAGATTGACCGCGCACAGCCAGCTGCGTAAAAAAAAAAGGGTCCCAAGATCTGTGGCACGCGATGAACGTTTCGATCATCCGCAATCTTGCTTGTATTTAAGTCGAGCGATGGCAATGGCTGCCCATTTTTCAGCATTGGGAAAGGGTTGCGCCTCAAAGGGTTAATAAATTAATATGAATTATTTCCTTCTCCCCTAATTTCCCCCCCCCCCCTTAGAATAAGAAATAGTAGATTATTCCATTTTAAATGCATTCTGTTGGATATTAACATAATTGTACGTAAATAAATTTTTGGGAATAAGGGTTGTAGGAACTCGAAAAATGTTGTCACCTCGGCCTTCCCATTTCTTTAAGATGAGAACTATCTGATCATTAAGAACTTCTGTATGTCTATCCACACTAATACAACTTCCGTTGAATTTCTTAAATTTTCAACTTTCTTATAGAACTAAGTTCTCTTTTGTAAAATAAAATGTGGTCTTTTATTAGACATCTTCGAACTATTTTAAAAGAACTGGGCAAATAATATACTAAAAAGATCTACTACTACTGAAAAGAAAATGAGCTCCTTTCGAACCCCATCAAATGTACTTTTTAATGCTGTACACAGTAACAATATTATTCTGTAAATCGTGTCCTAAAATAGCACACACGTCAGGGATTGCTCTCGGCTCGTATATCATTAGCGGTTCCCAATTAGTATCTGTCTTGCCGCCTGGGGTTAGCGGTTCCTAATTAGTAACTGTTCTGTCAACTAGGTGAAATTTGATTGCTGCTATATTCTTGGAGCTGTCACATGATCGTCCCAATTAGTCGCGTAGTAACGTATAGAAAATGATGCAAGTTGTCAAGAACTGGTGAAAATATTACATCCTCCCTATATTTTGGCATATTCATTTTCTTTATGCTCATATACTATTGCATGGCATGTTTTTTGGTTGTTGTACTGTTTATGCATGAGCATATTTAATAATCCTAGCCGAGGGCAAGGAAATATTTGTTAGGCCAACTAACATCCATAAATATTAAAGAATATGTCGGATTTATCTCCTTACTTTCTTCCCATTTCATTGTGATGTGTTCAGTTTACGTACGCCGTTGCACTGTGTAAATTTTATATAGCGGTTACCTATACCAACCACTTCCGATTAAATTCAAACACTTGTACAAATGCTGAATTAGGGAAGATACCGTAAAATCGCTTATTTTCGCGACCCCGTCGTAATCACGAAAATTAAAGCCTCGCGAAAATACTTTTTTTTCCCCACTTCAAATGATAATAAAAAATCAGAATTTTTTTACTTATTAAAATTTAATAATTTACTGCACAGTTACAAACTCTTTCGTGACAACTTTCATTCTTACAACTGTTTCTCCATTACTATGCAATAATTATTTCTTGAATATAAGGCAATAATACGATTAATAGAATGAGCTCATTCGCTTACAATGTTTATACCAGTTTCTTTGAAGCCATTCAATATGGGGAAGTGGAGGGGGACCAACTTTTCGGACAAACGGAAGTTTCTTAAAATGCCATATGCAAAAGGGGGGCTCTGTATTTTGGTGGTTTAGGGATTTTTCAACTTTCGGTTCTATTCATATAACATTCGCGAAATCACCGATATCCTCATTTTTGAGAAAATTTTGGCTCGCGTAAATGACTGATTTTACAGTAGTCAAGGATGGCTCCTTGTCTAGGTCTGCCCACTGTTTTTTCAGGAAGTAAGGCGAACTGGATTTATTTCCCCCCCACGTAGCATTATAAGTTTGGAGCTTAAAAGCAAACTTTTAAACCATACGAAAAAAAAATCGAGCATCAATGAATAAGTAATATCGGCAATGGAAGCAAAGTGGTAATATGAGACGGGATGCACAATTACGTCCTTTTTTGATTAATCGATCTGGCCATTGAGACAACGCAGAGTAGTTTGTTTTCGAAACTACTAAATGCCGATTACGTAGAATCTAATTAAATGAAGAGAAATTAATATGGAAAACACCATGACTTGCGTGGCTCTGACTTCTAGAAAACTTCTTCGCATTGCACGAAAATTACAAATGCTGTACTCTCCGAATAAATACCCAGCATCAGCCCCAATGAAGTCCGCCACTAAAACACAAGACGATAGAGATCGTCGGATCAAAAAATTCCTAGAAAAGATTGTCTGTAGATGAAGTGTCTCATCTGTTAACCCTTTAACGCGCAGTGTGTCCGCTCCGGGGACGCCAAACTCTGATGTTTTGACTGTTGCCAATCACGAAGAATAGATTTGATTTCTATAAAAATAGTTGCGGGTGACATAGCTGCACGAGAATTCTTTACTTTTTAGCACCTCATTTCCCGTCAAAAAATGGTCACGATTATTTTTAATAGCACTGACATCTGCTGAAAAATGGAAGAATGAGAGAACAGCTGAATAGATTGCCCAATGCTGAAAAAAGAGCAGCCATTGACATCGCTCGACTTAACTACCAGCAAGATGGCGGACGATCGAAACGTTCATCGCGTGCCACAGATCTAGAGACCCTTTTTTGACGCAGCTGGCTGTGCCGCACACCCAGCTGTCGTCTCTAGATCTGTGGCCGATCGTCTCTAGATCAAGGGTCTCTAGATCAAGGGTCTCTAGATCTGTGGCCGGCGATGAACGTTTCGATCGTCCGCCATCTTGCTGGTAGTTAAGTCGAGCGATGTCAACGCCTGCCCTTTTTTCAGCATTGGGAAAGGGTTGCGCCTCAAGGAGTTAAGAAACAGCTTCGCTAGGGAAACAACTGTCGCTGTGACCCACAACAATTGCAATCAATGCATGTATTGTACTTCATACAGCTGTTTTCTAAGAAACACTGTATATTATAAAAATATCTCTCACAAATTGCCAATTTCATTATTTACTCGAGATTGTTATATTAACGAGTATAAAATATATTTAAAATAGAATTTTTGGATCCTTCTCGCTTTTCCTTGAACAAGAGTGTCCTAAAACTTGCCTTATTAAAGACATTTGTATATTTATTTAGCTAAGCATCTTTAATTCTATTTGCGTTCAAAATATATCTCAATTTGGAGCCCCCTTCTCTGATTGCACGATAAATTCATTTCACTATGAAGAATAAAATAACGCGAAACAATAAAAACTAAAGAATGGATGAAATGTTAAACTAACGATAAAATTTATTTTTAAAAAATCACTGATTGTAAGTGTGTTAAGTTCGAGTACGGGAACTTTTATTACACGCTGTATATATAGATTCTCCATGGTGTATCAGTATCAATGGAACGGCAAAACAATAACAGCAAAAAAATGCTTTCTAAATGATAAATTCAACTCTACTTCGACTAAATTAGGTTAAATCTAAGTTAATATACTTTCAGAATTTTTAAAGTATTAATTATTATTTTTCTTATAATGTATGATTTCCATTCAGCGTAGTTCCTCAAATTTATAGCATGACCTCTAAACTGATTTGGCTCTAAACCTCTAAATAAATTCTGTTGTATCATCTATCATCCATAATTTCATATGCATTTTATTCGTTGAATTAAATCATCCATCTCGTAGATTTTCGAAAAGAACTATACATAGAGACATCTCATTGTAAATGCAATTTTTCCAAGTTTGATATTACATAATACTCTTATAACCTCTGGGCATTGTATTTTCCCAAAATATTTTCTTTTACTGTTCGAATACTTGTTATGTATGCCTCTTCTCGTTTAATCCGATTCCATGCAATTCTGTCTGTTAACGAGAGAATTCCTACAACCATCCACTTTTGTAGCAAAGTTTTCTGAAAATTCCACAGGATCTCCGGAACAGTTTTTTTCTTGTGCGAGTTCTTATCGAAACTTTGAAATTGATTGCGAGGGTGTCGGTGTGTCACAGGGATTGATTATTAGACGGGGAAAAGACTTGAAATTGCGAAGGAAGTAAAAAACCATGAAAAGATTCAGGAAATAGTTTTCCTGGAGGGTGTTTGTTGATCCTAGTTGAAAACTATTAGATTGATTTCCTCTTTTTATTTATATAGATGTACTGAGCATGGCTGTGGGGGTAGTTAGGGGAACTCTTATCATATGACTTTATGAGATTGTATATTATGAATGCATATTTAAGAGGGATGTTAAAGATTAGTTTTTAAAAGTTAATAAAAATTAATAAAAGTTAATAAAAACTTCAATTTTTTTTTAACGTAGGACCGTTATGGAAAAATGTAATCTACGTAAAGGTGGGGTGGGTGGGTGCTTTTTTCGACGTCGTCATGAGTTTCGATATTAATCCGTTTGAAAACTGACTGAGCTAACTACCCAGGTTTCTTTTGCGCAGTCAAAAATGTGACATCGTTAATTAAAAATTGCATCTGATTCATAAAATCGCCACAAACTATCATACTCGCAGTTTATGCGATTCTAACGTTGAATGCATTGCAAATGATTTATTTTCTTAGCAATATGCTTGATTTTAACTAGGGCATACTTAATATAGGGTTTTGACGCAGCTGGCTGTGCGCGAGCACAGCCGGCTGTCGTCAAAAAAGGGGTCTCTCGATCTGTGGCACTCGATGAACGTTTCGATCGTCCGCCATCTTGCTGGTAGTTAAGTCGAGCGATGGCAACGGCTGCCCTTTTTTCAGCATTGGGAAAAGGTTGCGCCTCAAAGGGTTAACTTGCTTCAAATAAATTATTTTTCATTGAATGCAAGGTCTTTTAAGTATCTTATCCAAGCGTAATGAAATAGATTTTCCATTAGTGCCCGCGAAAATTTCAAGAGAGCAAAATGTGAAACCCAATTCGTTGGATAAGTTCGTCGCTCTCAATATGTTTATTTTGATTAATGCGAACGCCCTTGCCGTTTGAATATTGAGAAGCCCCGCGGATTAATTAAACCCGCATATATTTTAGCAATTAATACGGGAGGGAAACTTTCTAGAAATATTTAGGATTTCCATCAATCTGCGTTGACGTTTATTATTGGTTTAAAATCGAGAATTTTAGAAAACATTACCTGCTATTTTCGCTGTGATAAACATTAATCATTTTTATTTGTGTGCATTTGTGCTCGTGTTTATTTTAGTATAAAACTGGAGAAATAGGCATTGTCAAATATGTCTCTTATTAAAAGTGTTTTAACTCAAATATTTTGTTCGTGATGAAATGACCAAATAAAAATTTTTCCATTTCAATTAATTTTCTTACAAAACAAATTTACGGAAGGAGTTTACTCTATTAGCACATAATTATTGACATATACAGGGTGGCCATAATTAAACTGCAAGTGTTCAAGGGGTGCTGGAGAGAAAACTACCGAGAATATCCCATTAAAATTTGGTATCTACACGTTTCAGAACATGCGCAAGTGAAATATGCAAAAATAAAAAATCGTCATTTTCACCCGGTATATGGCGCTGTGCCGTATTTGAAAGGTCACCGGTGGCATATACAACTTCCAAAACCGATAGACAGAGCATGGTGGCATTCTAAGAGGCATATAAACAATATAAAACATCATTTACAGTTTATCAAAATTCCATACAATTCGCTTCAGTAATTAAATTTTTACAGTAACATGTAATCAAAAATTAACGTAAATCAAGATCGCAAATTAAACAATTCATAAAGACGCTTTGGAAAACAATTAAACCATTATTTATTCTCATTGACACTCATTGGACCTCTTCTTAATCGTTTCGTACGCCGGTATTCTTTGAGAGTAGCCGAATAATTGCTACCATTCTGATAGAATATATCATCACTAACAATGCACGTTCCTTCTTATTCAGAGTCATAATTGACCATTACTCAATGTGGTCTTGTTTTTACACTGTTCGATAGGCTTAAAATTTGCATATATGACTTCCATAAGCATTGAAACACGATATAGCGCCATCTATCGGGTGAAAATGGCGAATTTTTTTATTGCATATTTGAGTTGCGCATGTTCTGAAACGTGTAGATACCAAGTTTTACTGGAATATTCCTGGTAGTTTTCTCTCCAGCACCCCTTGAACACTTGCAGCATAATTATGGCCACCCTGTATATATATATATTATATACTGACATTCTTTTGAATGGTTGACTTTTTGGTGGCGTACTTTCTCGTGTTCCGTGAAATCATAAAATAATTTCAATAGATTAAAATCTTATTAACTGGTATTGTGAAGTATATTTTCAGTGCGAGTGATGTGTAGAACTCCACGGCCTCGCCGGCGCATCCGCACTCTTTTGTCGAAGTTTTTCGGGACCACTTGGAATGAATGTGGCTGAATTTTGTCGAAGCAGCTTGGAGTCTTCTGCACATCATCCTTCAATGCACGGATGGATGCGAGTTTGTTGACATAGACCTTTGACTTCAATGAAAGAAATCCAGTGGTGTTAAATCGCATGATCTTTCTCATCAGAAATATCATGAATCAAAATTTCACTATTTTTTGAAATGTTGTTCAACAATGAAAACCCATTGTTCTTTCGTCTTACTAACCCTTAATTAATTAATCTTCTATTTAATTCCAATCGTGCATAAATTTTGGGACAACTTTATATATAATTCCGCACTCTTTACACCAAGTATTTATTCAGACCTCACCAATATCTTTAAAAGCTTTCAAGAATTCTTACTTTTAGTTTCCATTTTTAAAGACCCTTGAACGTACTTATTTGCTTGCTTTTAAAACCTCTTTGTTTGTTGCACATTATATCAGCGTGTGATAGACTTAGTCGAACAACTCATTTTACTTATATTGCCACACACCACGATTTACTTTCTTTTTTTGTTGTTTAGTGCTGTAAAATGTGTTATTGCATAGGCTTGATGTACTTTACTTTCCCCTATGTCTCCTTGTTTGCGCCATAATGAATGCACTTATATTTTACTGCTCTTAGATGTAGATAATCATTTAACCCTTTGAAGCGCACCCCTTTCCCAATGCTGAAAAAAGGGGCAGCCGTTGCCATCGCTCGACTTAACTACCAGCAAGATGGCGGATGATCGAAACGTTCATCGCGTGCCACAGATCTAGAGACCCCTTTTTTGACGCAGCTGGCTGTGCCGCACAGCCTCTTTTTTCAGCATTGGACAATCTATCCAGTTGTTCTCGCATTCTTAAATTTTTCAGCAGATGTCAGTGCTGTTAAAAATAATCGTGACATTACTTTTTAGCACGTCATTTCCCGTAAAAAAAAAGGATTCTCGTGGAGTTATGTCACCCGCAACTATTTTTTATAGAAATCAAATCTATTCTTCGTGACTGGCAACAGGCAAAACGTCAGAGTTTTGTGTTCCCAGTGCGGGAACACTGCGTTTTAAAGGGTTAAAGAGTTATATTGGTCCCTAGATATGACCTTTTAACTTTGGATCTGCTCTTCAAACGTGAAAACACTAGGAAATTATCAAAAGTAATGAGATATATATGATGGTAAATTTAATGCCTGTTGATGATTTTATTTGCAATACAGTCATATATATAATATGTGTGTGTGTGTAAACCAGTTATTGTTGGAAAGCGTATCGTAATCAGTGTGTATGGCACGTTCGTCTTTCATTTATTTTGATTTTACTGAAAATATTATCTTTTCTCGTATAAGAAGAAATGTTATTCATTCTTGATGTATCTTGAACATTATATTGCGTCTACCACTGCTAAGGGTATTTGATCTTGCTGGTAGGAATGGAAGAATGGGGGAGGGATAGCCAATAATCAAGCGCATAATATAAAAACCTTTCCATTGAATTTTCTCCGACACTGGATACATAGTAATTTCATCTTTCATGCATTGAACACAAAATGCTGAAAAATATTGCTGCTCCGTGGGCTCTCCGCCTTCTCCCGTTGTATACCTTTTAAAATTGAGTTGAGACTTACGATTTTTTTCCTCTCCCAGCTTATAATATTAAAAAAATAAAATATCAGTAGAATAGCATTCTTGTTTGGCAACCATTTATTAGAGGTATAGCTGGTGGTAGCTGTGTCAGAAAATGATAAATTTTGGAGCCTTAATTCAAAACATCCTTTTTTTTTTCTTTCTTGCTTTTTTCGTACTCTGGAAAAAAGGCATCATATTCAGAAAAAAAAAAAAAAGCATTTCTAAATTGCGGTAGTGCCCAAGATGATTACGTGCTACTCTCTTGTTATTCAATACTTTTTATAGAAAGATAGAAAAAAGATGGAATAAAGAAAATGGTTTTTATGTTGTACGATCACGTAGTGCGTGCGTAATTGCTTTTGTGTAACAATAAAAACATGAGCTTAATACCCCGAATCTTAAATGATAATAGAGATAATCATAATAGAGATAATCATAAATGGATACTAGCTTAAGAAGGGGTACTTGGAACTTAGTCAAGTGGCGGGTAAAGACTGGTTTACGCATTTTGTTTGGAGTACATCCTTAGACTCCACGGAATAAAGTATTTTGACGTGATGTTTCACATACATAACTTAAGTGTAAACCGACTGCACTGCACATCCCTCTGCGCAGATTCTAACACTCTGTTTATGTTGCGTAAATCCTGGAAAAATGGTATTAAAAATTAAGTTTCAGAACCACCATCATTACCAAATTTTTGCTTTGAGGGTGAGAAAGTGACCCTTCCCCTTCAAGGGCGGTAGTTAAGGGACACTACAAGGAAATGCTTCTGTCAAAGGAAATGCCTTGGGAAATAAAATGGGTTGGTATATATCGAGCCAGCTCGTCACAGTAACTTTCTAAAATGAAAAGGTTCTTTAAAAAAAAAAATTAATTAGCACGAAAAAAAATGTTTCTCAGATATAACCCATACGGGTAAGAGTGAAACAAAAATTAAAGCTGTCTGGTATCGCATAGCATCTGCAGAGCTTTGTTTAGTCTCTTACAAACCGTAGGTAGTTACCAGAAGCAGTCTGGCCCCATTCCACATAAAAAATTGTGCAAGTCTGTATCATCTCAGATCCATGAATTGCAACCGTCTTGTAAACTTCAAGACATCTCACTTAAAAATCGCAGTCAGTGTTTTGCGTTTAACAAATTTAAATCCATTACATTTACTAAACCACTTGAATTGAAAACTTGTTTCTATATTTTTCTGAAGGTATGGAAGCAGATTGGGGAATGAGCCACGCGCACAGAGATCTCTGCCCTTCCCTGAAATTAATTTGGATTTTTGCGACTTTGATGTGAATAATGGTCTTTTTGTGAGAGATTTACCTTTTCCCACATTTTGAGCCCTCCTAGTTTTTTTTTTTTTTTTTTTTTTTTTTTTGGAGGGGGGGGGGCTACATGCCTGTCTGCTGGTAATCACCAATGGGCCAATGGTGTTGTTTCGTAGAATTTTGTGTTTCTGAATAAGCTCAAAATTTAAAATTTATTAACTTTAGATCATAAGTATGAAAAAATTGCTGTATATGCAGTTATTCAATCTAAAAAAAAAAAAATTCCTCCGAAACGTAGCATAAGTACGGGTTAGGGCCCCTTAGAAAGACCTCCACGGCGGGCACCCCACCTCTCGCCTAGATCCCTCGTGTAGAGAATTAGCCATAATCCCACAACAACAACATTAAAAAAAATTAAATCTGCATGAATATTTAAAAATTTAAATATAATCTTTTCCCGTTATAAATAGGAGTGCTTGTAGCTTTTTATCTTTGTTACTGCCCTTCTGCGTAATTAATATTTATCCGGGATATTATTCTTCAATCGTTTATTCTATTTTAGGTATTTGCACAAGCACGCACTCATGCTTAGAAAAAGGAGAACTTTCTTATTTGTTCACGTCCATACTGAACCCAGAAAATATATATATGAACGTCTCCTATTTTTCATAAAAAGAAAACGTTTATGTTCTAATGCTCAGGTGGGGGAAAAAAAAAAAAAAAAACTAAACTAAAGCTCGCCAATGTATTCAGAATGTATTTTCATTTCATTGTTTTCTGTTCCAAACGCACTGTTATTCATTCCACATGCATTTCCTGTACTTGGAAAGAGAGAGAAAAATATTTGCATTTTCTACCCTTTCACTTCTCTTATCGCCCCGAGACACATATTTTCTATTACGACTCGCACACACATACACATATGAATCCACAATTCCGCATATTCTCCAGGAAGCTAAAACAAATATGTATATAGAGAAATGCGCATTTTCTTTGCTAATAAAATAAAAACTATGAAATCAGTGATGACATCCAGAAAAGCTTCAAGGGAAGGGCGATAACTGGGACGCAACGTGTGGTTAGAGATGGTTATTATTAATGTTATTATTATTTTTTTAAATATTGAAACCATGTTCAACCTGTTCTCTCTTATCATTAAAATGACGGGACGTCATAGCTGTATGCAAATTTTAACTACACGTTTAACCCTTTGAGGCGCAATTTTGGCAGGCTGGCTGGCACAGCCAGCTGTCGTCAAAAAAGGGTCTCTAGATCTGTGGCACGCGATGAACGTTTCGATCGTCCGCCATCTTGCTGGTAGTTAAGTCGAGCGATGGCAACGGCTGCCCTTTTTTCAGCATTGGGCAATCTGTCCAGCTGTTCTCGCATTCTTCCATTTTTCAGCAGATGTCAGTGGTGTTAAAAATAATCGTGACCATTTTTTGACGGGAAATGACGTGCTAAAAAGTAAAGGATTCTTGTAGATCTATGTCACCCGCAACTATTTTTATAGAAATCAAATCTATTCTTCGTGACTGGCAACAGTCAAAACGTCAGAATTTGGTGTTCCCAGAGTGGGAACACTGCGGGTTAAAGAGTTAAAAAGAGGACTCGAAAGAGATATGATGAACTTCACTTAGTATTATTATTATTATTTCGTTTAACTATGACATAAAAATTATCAGCTATTTTAATGGAGCTATTCCTCAAGGCTTCAAAACATCTTTTTTTCCCCATTCCCTTAGTAATGAATTGTGACAAGTTAATCCTGACCGATTTTTCTTTCCAGTCATGCTTGATTTTGCTTGAAAACTCCCCTCCGAATTAAAATATATTACTTTTGAATCTGTCAGACAATACCTGTCAAGTGCTATTTCGTTTTTCGCATGGATTCTGCTAGGACGAAAAATCCCAGCTTTAAATAATCGTTTTAGATTACTGTCACGCTTGTGGCACTGACATTTTAGTTTTTTTAATGAAATTTAAACATAACACATTAAATGTTTTTTTCATTTCTTATGTATGGCCGCTCCATTTATTTTAACTTTACTTTTTGAATTTTTACTGTACTTCTACAATCATCTATTAAAATTATTTTTTTTCTTTTATGGAGTGATTATTTTTTGTGTTCATTTAATCAACCATTATCTGTTTAAAAATAAGGGTTTTGTTTGTACGTTGCTGAGAATTTAAAACTTGTTCATCATCGATTCTTACATTAGATGAGATAAAATTTAGTTCCATGATAGTCGGTTGCTTAATTTAAAAAATAGGTTCTTAATTTTCTCAGAACTTTGAACTGTTTTTGAAATTTTGCAAATTTTTGATCCCAGTCATGCTGATCACCTGACCACGGCATATGCTTTAGTGACGAGACGGGCTCGGGCTGTAAAATTCACGATTAGATTCGGTCTTAAGCTCTTGAGAAATTCCTTCCTTATTGAACATACTTCTTGTAAACAGATTTTAAAAAACGATTCATGGAAGAAATAAGCTAATTGTAATTATTTCATAAACCTGAATGCAAAGAATTAAAAATTGCATTAAGAGTTTGCTATTATATTTATCTTTAATTTACACAAACAGCAAAATTTATGATATTCTAGCAATGAAGTAATTAAATTTTATTTATCTATTAGCTGAAATCTCGGGCTCCGACTTAAATAATATCGCTCGGGCTTCTGTGGGCTCGAATTAAGTCCTCGGGCTTTAAAAAAATGAACCCGTACTCATCTCTAATATGCAGTTGCGTAGCCAAGGGGGGGGGATAGGGGGTCATAACCTCCCCATGAGGAACTTTTTGGCCATACAAAAAATGTATATTCTTCACTTCCTTATCACCCCAGTGAGTTGCAGTAGTCGTGTAGTCGTAACCCCCCCCCCCTGAAAAATTTCTGGCTACGCCACTGCTAATATGCTTCCATACCCCATGTTCGCGAATTGGGAAATGTGCAATTTGGATTGAAAACCACTTGCGCCATACTAGTACCGCATCGAAGGTAATGCTTTATTTACTCCTACTAGTTCCTTGTATTTGTTCTCAAAACAGCTAATAGCACTGTTATGTACTAAAAAGTGGTTTTTTTTTAAATCTCTATATTTTGATAGCCTTGCCCTTATCAAAAAATTGAAAGAAGGTAACCAAATTTACTTTATCACTCGCCGTTCGTATTACCGCTTATTGTGTCGCACATACCATTTATCACGAAGGAGCAGGATATCCCATTACACTGACATTTTTCACCATGCAGTCGGCCTTAAAACTGATTAATATCTTTCCTCCGGCTTTTTTGGCAGTTTGTTTAAAAATTGCTTTCTTATCATAAATGCTTACTTAAAATGCCGTCAAAGCAATCTGGTCCCGGAGAGCTAAAATGGATGTCTCTGTTAGCTTTGGATATTGCCGGCGGAATATTTATATGCGCGGAAAAACAAAACAAAACAAAAAATGCTGTCTTTCAAACGAATCGTTGAGCTGTTTATTCGAATATTTTTATTGCGATTATTTTCTCGGAATCGTTGGAATGTTTTCAAGTGTTATTTTCCATTAACCCTTTGAGGCGCAGCCCTTTCTCAAAGCTGAAAAAAGGGCAATCGTTGCCATCGCTCGACTTAACTTCCAGCAAGATGGCGGACGATCGACAGCTGGCTGTGCCCGCGCACAGCCAGCTTTCATAAAAAAAAGGTCTCTAGATCTGTGGCACGCGATGAACGTTTCGATCGTCCGCCATCTTGCTGGTAGTTAAGTCGAGCGATGGCAACGGCTGCCCTTTTCAGCATTGTGCAATCTATCCAGCTGTTATCGCATGCTTCCATTATTCAGCAGATGTCAGTGCTGTTAAAAATAATCGTGGCAATTTTTTTACGGGAAATGACGTGCTAAAAAGTAAAGGATTCTCGTGGAGCTATGTCACCCGCAACTATTTCTATAGAAATCAAATCTTTTCTTCGCGACTGGCAACAGTCAAAACGTCAGAGTTTGGTGTTCCCAGAGTGGGAGCACTGCGCGTTAAAGCGTTAACGAGAATGGTGAATTCGTTCTGAAAGCATAGATTGTGAAATACTCTGCAATGTGCAGTTGTTTTACCCATGTACATGCTGCTGTGCTGCGGAGTGATAACCCTTTGAAGCGCAAGCATTTTCACACCAATATAGAAGACCGACTGGATAGACTGCCCAACACTGATAACGTGCAGCCATTGCCATCGATCCATTTAACTACCAATAACATGGCGGTCGACCGAATCGCCCATCTGGTGACACAGAGCTAAAGACGTTTTCTGACACAGCTGACTGCGTGGCCGCACAAATGGACGATTTGTTCGACCGCCTTGTTGGTAGTTAAATGGATTGTTGGCAGTGGCTGCAATTTTTCAGTTCAGCTGTGGGACCATTTAACCATATTTTTTTGCGACCAGCAGTAAAATATGGCATAAAAAAATTTGTTAAATCGAATATCAATTTTTGTAAAGAGTATGGTATAAAAATATCATTGCAAAACACCCTTACATACAGATAAGAAAAGAATGATTATTGATTACTAGAGCTTAAAAATTGTTAGTTATACGTTAGGCGATCAACTTTATATTTATCTAAATTCTTTTATGTTACTTGCTCTTAAAATTTAATACATAATACATACAAATTTATTGGCACTTTGGAAAGAAATCCTTGAATAGTGATTTGTTTTGACTTTCCAAAGTTCTTTGTGGATATTTTCTAACTTCGTAAGAACAACATCATCATCAATCTCGTGAGACCAAAAAAAAATAAATAAATAAATAAAAAAAAATAAATAAATAAAGCGTTCAAGTTGCAAACTGCTCCTTGGAATGTCACCTTTTTAAATTCAATTTCCGTTTCTTCGTCGTCTCTTTTAGAATCTTCATCCACTTTCACTATCTATCGCAGGTACTTTGCTGTACATCGCAAGACACATATCGTGTAAAATTTCCATTATTAGGAAAATCTTCCCATCCAGGCATTGGATCATCGTTATCCACGGCGTAATTATAAATGATTTTTTCTGTATCGCTGTCTTCGTAGGCACTTGCTTCGTTTAGAGAATTGAGAGAAAAATTCTTGTTACACACTTGAATTAGGGTGTGAAAGATTAAAATTTTGCTTGCGAAAAATTCAAAGTTTTAGTTTAATCTGCGAATTTTATTTCAGCGATTGTTCGTTAAATCAAAGCTAAAAATTTCTTAAATTGGAGCATTTTAGCACCCTTTTGGTCGGTACAAAAAATATATATGTTCGTTAAATCGGAGAATTCGTTAAATCAAAGTACGTTAAATCGAGGTTCGACTGTAGTTTCACGGCGTAACCACCGCGCATCAAAGTGTTAACTTGCCCGCTCCTTTTGTTGGAATGACATGGCGGTAGAAATTCCTGTTTTGCGTTTATTGTTGCTTCCTGACATATGGGCGTTTGGATGCCTTATTGACCTTCCTTGCTTTTCTAGCTTTATTTTCCTTGTGCAAGCACATCCCTGGACCAGAGCGATACATTCAAAAACCCATGCCGGGAAGCAAAAGCGGACACAGACGGCAAAGCAAAAGGAAATTTTTTTAAAGCGCGCAAATATGTTTGAAAAAAAAAATCTCTTAAGTCTTGTTTGCTCTTCTACTACAGCTGTAAGTGCTAATGTGGCAATCTTTGATGGAGATCATTCTTTTACGATCTTTCATTCTCATTTCACTTTTTGAAACACATTATAAAACAAGCTTTATGCACTCTATAGACAGTCATTTTTCAGTATGAAATAATTAAAATAACACACATAATAATGTTGAGTACGATCATTTTGGATGATGCTTAAAGGTTCTTCTTCTTCAGTTTAAAAAAAAAAAAAAATACATCTGCATGACCAGAAGAGTGAGTTCTTATTATTCCAATCATTACTAATTTACCTATGTGTTATGGTACATGGTATCGAAGCATTGACGTGCATGGATTTTGTGACAGTCTGATTAAGTTACAACAATGAAAGAACAAACGAGCAGCCAGTTAAACCAAAAATATGAGCACTTACGAACTTGGGTTAAAAATTGGTCGCTAGCCAGAGCAGAACAATGAAGTTTTGGAAAATGTCCGCCCATGTTCTAAGTGCTATAAAATTCAACGATTACTACGAAACTTAGATATGTTATTACTATGTATTGTACCCTGCACCCTATTCTTAATACTTTTGAAAGCGTTTATAGTTATTTTACAGGAGCGTCCAAAAGAGTTCCAATATATTACGCCGCATGGGCAGTCACACTTTAAAGTGCATTATAGATAGGTATTGGCTATTTCAATCAATACCAAATTGATATACGTTATTAGGGATTGCTCAAAAATGCTAGTTATCGAAAAAAGTGTGTGTAGTATTTATAGTTCTTCTATTGGAGTGCTCAAGAATTTCAACACAAACGGCCATTGATTTAGTGTGTTCTTTCGTATTTTTGGATTATGTCTTAGAGAGACGAAATCTGATAAGTTAATTTGTTTCAAGAGGTGCTCATAATGATCATTAGGGGAATAAAATACGCAAATCTATATTCGTTGAGTTTCAGTTACATGTATTTCGAAAGTTACAGTTTCGTCTTTTAGGTAAATTACATCTGGTATCTTCGTTCTGGAATATCTTAAGTGTTATTTTAATTAGAGTAAAATCTCCCCGAATGTGTGTAACTTTATCGCGTTATTACTCCTCTTGGCGATCTAATATTGTTCACTAATGAGAAAAGCTTGTTGTTGAGTATTTCTTATTTGGTGAAGTAACGCAGCCGGGGAATGAAAATACTACCGATTACAGTGCCGCAATTAGAGTTTACATATTAGCAGGGGCAAATGTTTATTCGGTCAATCCATTGTTATGTTATAAAACCATACCTAATTATGGCGTCTGGGGCACATGCCCCGTTTTCGACCTCCGACACCCTAGTTGCTGCCCTTGCAATATAACCCAAAACAATTATTCAACGATACTACTAGCAAGAGCCAGTGCGAAATAATTCCTCCCGGGGAGAACCCACTAGTGATGGACGCGAGACCAAAAACTCGGCTTGTCTCGTCTCGCTTAAAAAAAAATGTGAATCTCTATCTCGTCTCGCCTCACATCCATCCCTAAGCCAACCAGCGGAAGTTTTAAATAATAAACCAGGAAGATCCTTCGTGCCGATCCATCTACCATAAAAACTCTCTCCAACGTAGTATTAACAGAAGCTAGCACTTATAACCTGTTCGCTTCCATGGTTGAAGACACCGAGGTTGCAATGTCTCTTAATGATAATCTCTTCCATGCATGTGTTTGTCACTCGTCGTGAGTCTTTGAAATGCTCTTGCTATATTCCAGAATGTTCTAGATTCTATTTCTACTATAGAATATCGTTTTCTAAAAGGTTGCCAAGTTGCTAGGCGTGTGGTGAAAACAATATTTTCAACGTCGAGGTACCTCAGTTTCTTGCCTTACGTCAATTCACTTCATGGGCTCCCATATGATCTTTTGTATTTGGGCTGGGGTCAGTCAGGGTTCCTGCCCAGAAATAAACTATATTTTAGTGTTGAATTACTTGTACGTTATATTAGTACGTAAGTTCTTACGGTAATGTATAATTTTTGCTGGGAACTTTAGAGCGTCCTTGATTCAGCTGAATTATAAGTTCAGTTATCAGTTGAAAAGTGTAATTTCAGGGCCATTTCTCGCGGAGCAATAAAACTTAACCCTTTGAGGCGCAACCCTTTCCCAATGCTGAAAAAAGGGCAGCCGTTGCCATCGCTCGACTTAACTACCAGCAAGATGGCAGACGATAGAAACGTTCATCGCGTGCCACAGATCTAGAGACCCCTTTTTTGACGACAGCTGGCTATGCATTGGGCAATCTATCCAGCCGTTCTCGCATTCTTCCATTTTTCAGTAGATGTCAGTGCTGTTAAAAATAATCGTGACAATTTGTTTAAGGCGAAATGACTTACTAGTTAAGGATTCTCGTGGAGCAATGTCACCCGCAACTATTTTTATAGAAATCAAATCTATTCTTCGTGACTGGCAACAGTCAAAACGTCAGAGTTTGGTGTTGTCAGAGTTGGTGTTCCTCCTTGGAGTCCAACGTCAGAGTTGGTGTTCCTCCTTAGTGTTCCCAGAGCGGGGACACTGCGCGTTAAAGGGTTAAACCTATATCAATGCACAGTTTCCAGAAAGATTAATTACTATAGTACCATCTATCAAGGGGCCATATTGAAGCTTCTTCCTTTTTATCGCCCTCCCCACCGTACACTTTTCTTAAATAATAATTTTCTCTCAATCGATGAGTTCGTTCCACTGAAAATTTTCACTTAATTGCTTTCATGAATCCACCCATCCCGATGTTCATTAGCCTCGTTGCCAGCAATTTCGAGCAGAATTTTCTCTACGAGTAAGAGGATTAATGTATATTTCTCCGGGATATTTATTTTTGCAAGCTGTAGCAGCTATTTCGAACCCGCGGTTCCTTGTTGTTAACAGTTAAGAAGGAAGGGGAAAAAATGAGTCTGTTATATAATTAATTTTTTGTTTGACGTGAGTGTTTGCGAGTTAGATTTGCTATAGAGCGTCTTTTGAAAAGTGTTTCTGCTGACCCAGGGATGTGATGAGGGGGGGGGGGGGCTTTCATGTTATTTTCAGCTTTGTGGATTATATTTTTTAAAAAGATCGAAATCGCAACAGTTTTTTGTCTTTAAAAGATAATTTATTATTTCTCTTAATTATTATTTGGTTTAGTTGTTGATAACGAATGCAGTCGAACCTCTTCAGAAGTCGTTTGGTAAAACGTCTTCTGAATTATTCAGAAGATGTCCTCGGAATTAATTTAGTGCAAACCGCGCATCAGAAAATCGCTTTAAAATAACATGATTATAACGACCGAATATTAAATCTTGTTTTAAGGTTAAGTACACGCTATCTCTTTCATGGCATTCAACACTTTTACTTCAGTACGGGGGAAAAAAAAAAAAAATGTGAATTCAAGGAAATTATGTTGATTGAACAAAATTTGGTTGGCGCTATTTCAACCGAATGATTTTGTTGGTTTTTAACAAAATTTTTGTTAAATTAACAAAATATTTCTTTGAATTAACAAAAATTTTGTTCATTCGACATATATCTCTCTTTGAAATAGAGTAAACCAAAATTTTGTTGAATCAATAAAACAACTTTTTTTTTTTCAGCGCGGAAGCAGTGCAACATTCACATTGATAGTATAGATTGTAAGCTTCGCCATAGCACAGTGGTTATGCCACTGAAAATGGTAGACGGCCGAATTATGAAGGTCCCGGGTTCGGGTCTCATCGCGCGCCTGTCGATCTAACGGTCTGGAGTTTTGGTAGCCTTTCTCCAGTTGTAACGTGAATACGCGTTAGAACCCTTTAGAAAGTCCTCCTACCAAAGGCATCCCCTCCTTAGCGGATCGCCCTAGCATAGCGTTGCCATAATCACACAAACATAGATTCTAAATTTTGATTAATATTAATAAACGGATAGTTAATGAGCACAAAAATGTATCCGTATGTGAACTGACTGAATTCAAAAACATTCAAGAGAAATGTAGAAATCAGTATGTAAAAAATAACTAATAATATTTTAATTTGATTTCAGTTATTGCCGTTTTTTGAAAATATCCAAACCGCAAAAGATTTTGTCTTGTTGAACTATTAAATTAACATTTTATTAAAGGAAAATGGTGATTTCAGGGAAGAAAGTTGAAGGAATTGGGGGATTTTTTAAAAAAAATTCTGGGATAATCTTTTGAAGAAAATGATTTTTTCTTTCCTTATCAACATACTACGGCAACGATATTATGAAACATTTTGAATTTTGATAGAATTGGATCAGACACCCCTCTTCTTAAGTCTATGCTCCATTCACGGGAAACAAACCTACATTGTTGCCCATTTTCAAAGTTCTGAAGAAGAGACTTATATCAGGTTATATGTAATGAAATATGTATTTTTTAATGAAAAATATAAAAAAAAAATCTGACCTCTTTAAATATTTAATGTTCATATGTAAAGGTGACCGAACTGTTTATAAACCTAACAATTGTGTAACCGAATTCTGACAATAGTTACAGTTGTTACAATTATGTTATAGATGTGACTTTATTATTGTTATTATGATTATTATTATTATTATTAGTGACAGTAACAATTTATAAAACGTTCCCCTTTAATTAAAAAGTTTTAAAAGTACCATTCTAGAACGGTATGTGATATACTCGCACTATCTCCTAGCCTGTCTAGCGAATCCTGAACATTTTTCTCTTATACTTAAATAAAAAAAAATTTTTTTACTGCAATGTGCAGAAACAGATTATAAACGTACCGAAAGTTTTTATTTTCCTGTTTTGTGATAGGTAAAACTTATTCACCAAAATGTTTTTGTTGCAGAATTTTTAATAAAACGGATATTTTTACTTTTGCATTACTTGAAAATATATGTGTATTATACCAAAGTGTTAAAGTGTTTGTGAGCAATTTAAGCTGAGAATTAAAAAAAAAAATCGTTTTTGTAAGGTTGACCCACGAAAAAACACAAAATGCTGCAATAACCAATAGGGCGACAACTGAAGGGCAAAGATAGTTTCGTGTTACACTATTAATTAAATATCACAAACTTTTCAGAATTATTTTATGCTCACGTTATTTTAGAAGAAAAAAAAAAGCCATTGAAGTATGTTTTGATACAGTTTTAATCGGTATATTGCAGACGGTGATACAAAGGGTCAATGTACGTTTCTGAGGGCGACATTTTTTCCCCTTTTATCCCTCCTTCCGTCGTGGCCGCTCATTTTTGGAGTTATCTTTCCAACTTCGCATCAACAAGTGTCACTCCCTTTTTCCTCCCGATGAACAAAATCAGCAAGCCGTAGGAAATGAGATGAGATGCTGGAAGATTATTGGAAGTAATTGCAGGGACGAAACCTTTAATAATAGACATCTCGAGGACTCGCGACTTGTCGCTTTTGCTGCTTGTTTCTTATCCCGTTTGCTTTCCGGGGAGAAGGAGAGGGAACCTCCCCCCCTCCCTCCCTTCCTCCTCCTTATAATGTTCCAGATTGCATGGTGGAATCGATTGCTGTGTCGCATTCTTTAAGGAAATTTCGCTTTTCCAGCGTTGTCTGTGTGTGTTTGATAGGGTGTAAAATGAAAGAATGTAGAAGCTTTTTCGCCATTTTTATTTTATCTGGAAAATAGATTTTTTTCTATCAAACAATTTTTATTTATTTTAACGGTTATGTAGAAAGCAGTGATCAATTCTGTAGCTTTATGTGGGCCAATTTACAATTAAAAATGAGATAATATAGCTTTGGTTTTAACCCCTTGTTGGGTCAATTTTTTTCGAGTTGGAAGGTCAAAAAATGACAATTTATTTTTAATGCATATTTTGATATATATATATATATATCTTAAAAATTTAATAAAACTATTCTCATATAAGATTTCCTAAATCTTGTATATTGCTACCATCTAATGGGCAGAAAAGTAAATAAGTGTTTGAAAGCAAAACGAAATGATTCGGGAAAGATTACGTGAAAAATAAATTTCCTACTACATTCAGGATAATCCAAAATGGAACTTTTTATCTGCCAGAGCTGAGCTCGGGCAAATCCGGTAAGGGGTTAATAACCAAGTACAGTAAAACCCCTGTATCCGAGGTGGTCTGGACGGACCGAGCATACCTCAGTTAAGTAAAATCTCTGATAACAGGGGCCTTCATTAGTAACAATATTTTGTCATACTATATTATTAATAATAGTATTATTATTTACAAAGTAACACATAATGTGTTTAACAATACATAATTAAATGGAAGGCATGTTAGATGTTTAATTTGAATGTTTTCAAACATTAGTATTTAAAAATCAAATTAGTTTAAGTAATTGATAATTTTTGTTCATTTTAAACTGCTAAATCCTTTTCACCGCAGCTGCTTTCCTGGATCTATCTAAGGCCTTTGACAGAGTCTGGCGTAATAAACTTATTGTCAAGCTTTATGATTCCTTTAACATTAGGGGTAGAGCCCTAGCTTGGATTTCTGATTTTATGAAAAACAGACTCATCAAAGTAAAATATGACAACGTCTTCTCTAACAACTACAGACTTTCTCAAGGAGTCCCACAGGGCTTAGTTTTAAGCCCCACGCTTTTCTCATTTTATCTAGCTGGCTTGGAGGAGATGCTGGGGGGCAGCTGCAAGATTGGTATGTTTGCCGATAATATTGTCCTTTGGAATTCAAACTCAGATATTCATTTAAAAGAATCAAATCTTAATTTGGCATTATCAAGGGTCCAGGATTTCGCTACAGAGCATAAATCAACTTTCAATGTTTCCAAATCAGTCTCTAGCTTTTTCACCACTAGTAAGAACTTATACAACTATCATCCTCAATTATTCGTGAGAGGTGTCCCTCTGTCCTTTGAAAAGCACCCTAGATATCTAGGCTCTGTATTGGACCCAGAATTTCCTTGTAACAAGCATATTGATGCCTTGGTGGCCAAAAGTAGAAAGCAGCTCAACATCCTAAAATATATTTCTGGACGTGACTGGGGTGCTGATGCGAATACGCTTAGTACAACTACATCTCTAAAGTAATTAAAAAACTTTGTAAAAAAACACACATAAGAAGTAAAAGGAAAAAGGACAACTACATCTCTCTTGTGAGACCTATTTTAGATTATGGACTGCAGGTTTATTCGAGTGCGTCAGCCTCCAATTTTCGCAAACTACTATGTTGAACATGTCGCAGTATGTTCAACAGTGTGCAGGACGCATTATTACTGGTTTGCGTTCCTCCTGCCCTAGTGAAATAGTATTATTTGAAGTTGACCTTTTACCTCTAAATATGAGCAGAGAACTTTGTCTTGTGAAATATTTTAGTAAACTAATTGGTTATGGAGCTTAACATAGAACTGCTAATTATCTCTTGCATTGGACTAATAATCAGAGACTAAAAAGAGATGGCCCCTTTTCACGCGCAACCTCTCTAAATGCAATCTATAATAAAATCGAGCCACATTTTCTTAAGACTTATGTTGATTCCTCGCGCGGGATTCCGAGAGTACGCTTTCAACAGGATTTGTTATCGAGCACAAGTAAATCTTCGGACAGTTCTGAATTGCTGCGTAGCTGGCACTTGAGATAATAAACAACATCCCGGATGGTGACTTCCAAATATATATGGACGGTAGCAAGGATGATCAGGATCGAGCTGTAAGTGGAGTTTTCATCAAGAGCCCAAATAACAATACCCACTTAAAGTTTTGAAATCCTGATTCTTGTTCGATTTTCCGGTCGGAACTTCTAGCTATTGAGGCAGGACTGAAAGCAATTGAAGAGGACGCTTGGTTCCCGAGGTTTACTCTTATTTGGATATTAAAAGATAGCAGGAGCTCTATCCAGTATCTGAGTGCATGGCTCAGAGTTTACGATAGAGCTGGTACAGCAATCCTGCAGCATCTTTGTAGACTTTCTGAGGAGCGTGACATCTGCTTGCAATGGATTCCGTCCCATGTGGGCCTACAGTTGAATGAGATCGCTGACTCCCTTGCAAAACTTGGTACAACTGAGCCCCTGCCGGAAAATCCGAACCTTTCCTATTCGGAACTTTATTCCATCAGAAAAAGAAGTGTACTGCATGCCTGTAAATGCCCCCTAGTTCATAACTGGTACTCTGGCGATAGGCCTGGTCGTGTTCTGGCCTTTACGGGAGATAGAGTTGATCAGACTGCGTTTGCCAGATTTATCAGTGGCCACATAAAGTGCTTAAAATACGAGCAGCATAGAAAGCTCAGCAAACACGTACAGGTTCTCTGAACGTCTATTAACGTTCAGAAAACGTCTTCTGAACGTTAACAGACGTTCAGAGAACCTGTGTGTGTTTGCTGGGAGGTCTTCCCTACTTGCAGTAGATGTTTCTCCAGTACAGCTAGTCCTGGCAATCTACTCGTTTGCGTGAATTTTACAAAGGAGGACTTCCTGCGAGATCCCGTCTTATTTTTTGATTTTGTAAGGGTGAATGGACTCATGGACCTGGTCTAGCTCCCCTAGACCAGTGAGGATCAGAAACAATAACACAACAACAACAAATCCTTTTGATTTTTTAGATGTTATTTAGATGTATATATAATCTATTTAGAGTTACTGACTTTGAGTATAATGTAACAATTAAAACATACGTGATCTCGTTAACTAAAATTGTTAGCGTTTTAAATAAATAAATTTGAATATTATCTTTTTCCCTTATCCATTATACTGTACTTACCATTATTCTTATCTGCGGCCTACTCTCTTCTTTAGTAAATTTCTTATTAAAAGCCTTTGCGGCTATCTCCTTTACCTAGTTAAATTTTCGCTTGGTCAGTTTTCTCCTATCGCTGATCAACAAAATATCTTTTCTGTGGTCCTCAGCCAAGCGTATTTTTGTTTTGCGAGCATTCTATCCTTGATCACGTCTTATCGTAAAGTACTCGACCTTATGCTGTTGAGAATCTGAAGTAGTAGAGCTTACTTTTATTCCCTCATTTAAAAGATTTTTTTTCGGTCAAGATAAACGCCGCTCCTGGTTTTTGAAGAAACCTTTATCTTTGTATATCGCTTTTTTAGATTTTTAACGGAGGATACGTTCCTACAACGGTCCTTTTTATAAAGATTTGGGGGGGGGGATGATTCAACATCGTCGCAAGTTATAGGATTACTATAGAATTTGCATTCGTGGTCTGAGAAACTAGAAGGGGTTACTTTATCTGGAACCAGATCATATAAGAAAGAACACGTGATATGTATGAAGATTTAAGGGATTGTCAGTCAGCTAGCTGATTTCATTTTCAAAATTCGATTTATTTTAGAAAATATGAACTAAAAACTGTAGAGAAAGTATTATGGTTGCCATGCTACTTTCGGCCGCATAAAATGATTTAGGTTTTTGTATCTAGTCGATGGACAGTCATGTTATTCATAAACGATATTGAATAATCTTGAATCTTTCTTTTTAATCAAAATATTGTCTCCATACGAAAACACAGCGTTAATTTAGAGTTTTTTGTAAGAATAAAGTGCCTGGTTTGCCTAGTTAACGATATTGAGCAACTAGATTGGAGAGGTTGTTTAAAAGAAAATCTTCAACACTTTCACATTTTAAATACCCACAAAAGGGCCATACATTAAAACTGAATCATTATCCATGCGTCTGTAATATTTGTCTTCCTTTTTCCATTACGTTGTAAAGTGCATCTTAGACCATCAGTGTACCGTATTTGTCTTTCTTGTGTTCCATAAAACACTTCTTCGTGATTGAAACCTATATTAAAATTGCGTATTAAAACTATTGTGCAATCTTCGTCAGGCATACTCTAGCTATACTTCACCTTTACAACAATATTGAGACCTTTGCGTACACTAATTAGTTTTCCCATTAACAGCAACAGTTATAAATTATACGAATGCAACAGTTAACCATTAAACGAATGCAACAGTTTAAATTAAAAAAGTTTTTTCAAAGTGGAGTTTATTTTATATCAAAAATCGATAAATTGTGTTAGACACTTTAAGTGTAAGGTGTTTCCTCTATTGTGTGATGCGTACGGCGATTGTTTTTTGAGACATCTCTCGTAGATTATTTAGAGCAGATGGACAAGGCTATTGAACATATACCAGTTGGTTACAACTTTTTATTTATTTTTTATTTATTTATTTATTTATTTATTTATTTTGAGGAGTGGGCTTTGGTTTCACATTTTTAAAAGTAGTTACCTTTAAAATTAACAAAAAATGGTAAAATACTGCGCATAAATAAAAAGTATTTTGATAGCACTATTGTTTAGGGTAGTACAAGAAGTCATCCCTTCCGAAGCTGCAAAATGCCCCCCTCTATACAGGCAGTACCATCAGAACTGAAAGTACCTTGTAACTGTCGGGATTTTTGCAACCGAGGGAAGGTGGACCTGTATGTTACTACCCGAAATGATCTCCCCATGATATTGTTTTTATTTATGTGTGTATTTTTGCAAAGTTTTATTAATTTTAACCTTTTAAACTATAGGGGAGTTTTTTTTTGGGGGGGGGGGGATGATGGGAGTCTTATCACTCTGTTCTAAAAAAAAAAAAAAAAAAAAAAATTGCTCCTGCTGTCGAAAGCTTGTCACGCTATCTCCTCCGAAACCGTGGGAGTTGAATTCCGACAAAGGTGTCCTAGGATTCGAAAAATTCCGGGGAAGCCATTCCGCTGACGTAAATTCCGAAATTCGAATTATTTTAGAAGATATTATTAATAAAAACGAGCATCGTCGTTGCCAGGTTTGGCAATTTTCGCCAGCATAAAATCATTCATACCCTTGCTTCAAAGCAAAAAACTTAGTCAATTTCACGCCATTCTCCATACTTGGAATAACTTAAAGTAGAATTGCGCCAATTTTACGCTAAATTTAAAAGCATGAGAAATTTATTTTACACAAAGCTTAAAAAGGCGTTACATAAAGCTCACTATTTTCAAATAGTTAGCAAGTTCTCTTAGATATAGAAGTTTAAAATTACAGATTATTCGTTTTCCCAATACCAAAAAAAAAAAAAAAAAAAAAAAAAAAACCTCATTGAAATTCATCTGAAAAGCGCCATTTTGGCATCAGATATCTATGTGACAAAAGCCCATCTCTCCAAGGAGAGTGAATCTAAACGTGTGTTTCCGAAATGTTAGCACCCCATGTGTCTTGAAAGTGAAAAATAACTCAAATTCAGATTATTGTAATGCCATTTAGGTTTAGCTTGGGTATTTGTCACCCGTTACCGAATAGAATTATTTGGCTCCGTTAACTATGGCATTATAGCAGTTTTAGTACGGTGTAGATATTTGCCAGCACGGCAGGATGAAATATTCCAATCTGCAAAGGATTATGTATTACGAATACATGGAGAACTGTTTGAACGACAACCTTACAGGGGAAATGATTATCGATTAATCGCAGAATAAAAATCGCCATTGGTTGAAAGATATCCTAGCCGTTCCGTAGTTTTTTAGCAAAGAAAACAAATGAAGGACTGTTTATTTGAAAATTTAAATTAACTATACGCATGCGTAAGTTGTGAAATTATGAAAAAACGCATGGGTGGGTTATACGTAAGATGTTCCATAGGTTTTATAGCTGTAAAAATATCGTGAAGTTTAAATTTTTGTATTCTAAGGAACATGCAATGTGTAGCTCTCAAACATTCTATCTGATCCAATCTTCGGGTTTTGACTGAGAAGATAGTGCTTTTTTTTACGAGTAATCCTTATTAGGAGCCGAATGCCCCGAAGGAAAAGAGTGTAGCGAGTTTCAGGGCCTTGGCCCTAGTTTTGTCAAAAATTAAAATCCGGGAAATATGTGGAAAGTTTGATTGTGAAGGGTGTGAAATACTGTATTAAAACATATCTGAAAAGAAGTGTAAAATGAAGTCTCTGAAATGTAAAATACTGTTTTCTGTCTAGAAATACGCTCTTGTTAGCCTTAACGGCATGATTGCTAGTTTGCGTTTTCCTATATTTTTAATTCAAGAAGTTGATGGCATTTTAAAACCTGGTTTTTATTGACTTAAAGCTATTGTTTCATTGGGTTTGGAAAGAATACTGCCCAAATACTTTGTTTTATTTTAATTAACATTTTTTAAGAATTATTATTTTAGCTTGTTTATATCATTTGTTCTTTATAATTTTTCCTTTTGTCTTTTCAGGTAAGTGAATGTATTTACATGTATTCAGTGTGACGAGTCTTCAATGATAGTGTCTCGAGTTGTATTGTGCACAGCTTTCTCATCTTATCCCGTATTTTTCTTTCTTTTTTTGCGAGAATACTGCTTTTGAGGTAAATTATATGTGCTTTTCTTTTTCTTCGTAATCTGTTTAAATAGTATTGTGCGACATTTAATAACTTTTGCGTGAGTATTGCTCATTTGCTATAAGGTAAAGTCGTATCTAAAACTTCCGCACCATCAAATCAGCTTAAAGCCTGGATGGTTGCCATTTAGTATACGCAAACTCTTTGTGAACTTACGTGTAAGTGTGGCAGTGGCTTGGGAAAACTTACTTTACCTTTTTTTATAGTTACATTTTAAAAGAAAAATGCGTTGTATGGAAGGAGGTCACAACCGCGCGCACTCCCGCATCCATAAAAAATTTCTGGCTACGCCACTGTACAATATGGTTCATATTGTTTTACAAACGATATGACTTGTCATCCTGTTTCCTAATACTAAGGAGAATTTCTACCTTTCGAATTTTGGGTACATTTATAGGTATATATAAATATCCATATAACTTTAATATATATCTACCCCACTAAAAGAATGTTCCTAAAGAATAACTGTCGCTGTTTTATTTCACTGCATTTTAACTCTACCCAGAAAAGCACTCTTAGGGGCAGTGCGCGAATATTTGAGTACTTGGAAGGCGCTGACATTCCCGCAGGAAGAACGGATTCTTCTTCAGCTAGCATTTTATAAATTTCGTATTTGGAAGCGGACAAAGCTTACTTAGAACTCTCATTCCATGTGAAAGCTGTGCTCTAATCCCCTCCGATTTCATTTTTATTGGCCCACCTCTTGCATTATCTCGCTTTGATTTAATTTCCAAACCGCTCCCACCTTCTGTTTGCTGAAAGCCGATTGTGAAGTTTTGAAGCCTTTAGAACGGAATGAAAAGGATTTAGGCCCTTATTCTCCTAAATTTCTTTAAAACTTCGGAAAATTAGTAATTGATTTGGAAGGGAACGTGTTATTGGTTTGGAGACTTCATTATGAAGGATGATTCTGAAATAAAAATTTCGAACGCTCTTTCGAGGGATTACACCTTCTGTGATTGGAATCTGATTTTGAATGCTCCGAGGTTTAATCGTTATCTCTTGAAATTACACAGTTTAAATGTTAGTTAATTTTGAGTGCAAGGATTTTATTACTTTTATCCGTGAGATTTGATATAAAGTAACTAGCTGAGCTACCATTCTTCTTAGGAGATAATAGATTTACTAACGTAAAATAAAATTTTGCTAAAAAAAAATTGGGGACATTCAAAGGAACGAAGAGAGGTTACTAAGCGTTACATCGCTGTGTACTCGAATCATGATGCTTTTTTTTTTAAGTTGGCACGTGCAGGACCTAGTTGGATGGAAGAAAATGAGTAATGCAAATGCTGCATCTTCATGGAAATTACATCCTAGCTTGTATAGTTAAAAATTTAGAGATTTTTTTTTTTAATTTAGTGTAGTAAAATTCTTGTATATTTAAATATTGAATAAGCTGGTTCTTATTCAAAATATTTCAGTCTGGAGAGTATCTCAGTGCCTAGTCAGATAATTTTGACAGCGAAATTTTTGCAGTTTTTATGGCCCTTAACCAGGGGCGTAGCCAGAAATTTTTCATGGGGAGGGGGTTACGACTACTGCAACTCACATATATGCATACATGTGTGTGATGAGGGAGTGAAGACTACACATTTTGTACGGCAAAAAATTCCTCATGGGGGGGTTATGACCCCCTAAACCCCCCCCCTTGGCTACGCCCCTGCCCTTAACCCTTTGAGGCGCAACCCTTTCGCAATGCTGAAAAAAGGGCAGCCGTTGCCATCGCTCGTCGACATCGCGTGCCACAGATCTAGAGACGCTTTTTTGACGACAGCCGCGTCAAAAAAGCGTCTCTAGATCTGTGTCACGCGATGAACGTTTCGATCGTCCGCCATCTTGCTGGTAGTTAAGTCGAGGGATGGCAACGACTGCCCTTTTTTCAGCATTGGACAATCTATTGAACTGTTCTCGCATTCTTCCATTTTTCAGCAGATGTCAGTGCTGTTAAAAATAATCGTGAGGATTTTTTTACGGGAAATGACGTGCTAAAAAGTAAGATTCTCGTGGAGCTATGTCACCCGCAACTATTTTTATAGAAATAAAATCTATTCTGCGTGACTGGCAACAGTCAAAACGTCAGAGTTTGGTGTTCCCAGAGCGGGAACACTGCGAGTTAAAGGGTTAAATCTGTTGCTGAGATTCCTCTCCAAAACAGTGAGCTTTTTGTTCACTCTCTGGTTGCAGTACGATTAATTTTCTGAGTACAGTTTATTCCCATTTGAGGCTGAGTTTGAGTGTAAGCAGCTTGTAGACTCATTTGTTGGTACCTGTAGAGAAAAAATAAATAATAATGTGGATATTTGTTTGGTTTCTTCTCATAAAAGAGCGACTGCCATTTGCATGGCTCAGTAACGGTTATTACAGACATTCGCTTAACCAACTTCCCTTTTTATTCGCACCATAAATGTATTGATTTTCCATGATTGCAGAAGCCACTTAAATACCGCTGTGCAGTGTAATAATAAAAAAAGAGCGGTTAAATAAGTTGACTTATTAACAAGAATATATAAACAGTGCCTTGACCTTTATCGTAATTGCTTAGATCAGTAAGTGTATATTCAAAATTTTTTATCTGTTCTAGTCATATTAAATTCATATTTCATGTTGACTTTTTCTGAGCGGGGATATAACGTAGGAGGGATTTTACTATATAATGTTAATATGTATGTATGTATGTATGTAGTATTGCAGATGCATATATCGTATATACGAAATATTTCAGATTTAAAAGCAATGAAGTAAATAAAAGTTAGTGAAACATTGATCTCCTGACAGTAAATTGTTTGGAAATAGTTTTACCATATTCCCGATGTTCTGTAACTATATATACTATATTGGAAGCATTTCCAATGTTAAATTAATATTGCGTCGAATCCGATTTACAAATTTTGGAGTTGGAGGCACAACTCTGACTATAGGCTCTTTTTGATCAATGTTAATGCACGAAATTTTATACGCCCTGAATCCTAAACTTACAATTAGTTATCCAAATTTAAAACTTTGGCTAGTCAGAATTTTTGGATTACAGTCAATGTTACTTTTTTTTATTAATGTAAAATGCAGTTTTAAAAATCATGGGTTACAACAGCGTTTCTCAACCTGTGGGGGCGCGACCTCCAAGGGGGGCGCAGAGCGTTTGCGGGGGGGTCGCAAGAAAAAATAAAGAGGAAGTAGTGATGCATGTTTTTTTTTTTTTTTAAATCGTCTTATTTATTCTCATTTTTACTCAAAAATATATCCATTTTCGCTTAAAATGTTCATTCAAACTTTACTGATAACATTATTTTGTAGAAAATTCGACTAAATGTTCATTGTTAAAAATTAAACAGCTGAATGCACGCTGAAAAATGTGAAGGGGGGGCGCCACCGTAAGTTAGCCTTTGTTTGGAGGGGGGGGGGGGGGCGGCACGTGAAAAGGTTGAGAACTGCTGGGTTAGACGACACCAAAGAAAAATATATTAATTCAAAAATTAAATCGTAGCCAGTATTCGAACCGTCTGTTACATGAAAAATAGCGTTATTAATCTTGTCTATCGATGATGTCTTGGTTGAATTTATCTTCTCTCGATATTCCAAAATATATAATCAAGGCTTTTTTACGTTATTTAGAGACTATCCTTTCTCTTATACAAGGTGATCAAAAAGACCGTAAAAACTTTGAAAATTCATTAAAGAAATTATGATAGAAAATTGCGGTTTGAACAAATAGGTTTATAGGGTGATCAGATTTTATTTTAATGACAAGAATAAAAAAAAAACCGAACTCTCGCTAATTTTTTCCATGCAAACTGCAAATTTGTATCATGATTTGTTCTCTTTTAATGAATTTTTGAGATTTTCATAGCTTTTGACGCGCATCCTGGGTGCATCAAAATTTAAAAATTTATCAAAAAAGAACAGTAATGATAGAAAATTGCGGTTTTCATGGATAAGATTAAAGATATTTCGGATTTTTTTTTAAATTTGAAACTTGCTTCCCATTGTGCATGTCAACGCCACCTATCGGTAACATTTGGAACTACAACCTTCCTTGTCATTAAAAAAAATGCTTCACCCTGTAAACCTATTTGCGGAAACCGCAATTTTCTATCATTATTTGTTATTTTTAATGAATTTTTAAAGTTATTACGGACTTTGTTAATTTAAACATAAAACAGGGTGATCACAATCTTCCAAGTAAAAATAAACAATTTTTCCCAACCTTTAAATAAAAGTACATTTACAAAAGTCGCAATAAAACGGAATAAAAATATCCGTATGTTTTGATCTCGGATTTTTCTGCTTTCTAACTTTTTATCCTTGTTTGTTTTGTAGTTTGCTTACTTATATTTAGTGCCTTTTGAAATTATTAGATCCGAATCCTCGTGAGATTTTGTGCCATTGCATCTACAGTGTTATGGCTTTAAAAACAGAATTTAAAAAAAAAAATCTATTATGAGATGTATGGAAATAAATACTTTAATTTATATTTTTCAAAGGATTTAATCTAATTATTGATGAAATATCTTATGACATAAGAATATTAAATTGAGAAGTAGGCATCCAATATTCAAAAAAGTGTTGAAGTCAAACATGTCATTTGCATAAGCTTTTTGTATGGTCTTTCGTTAAGTAAACACACTATGTCTACAGGAAAAAGATGAAAAGTTCTTACCGTAGGGTTTTAAAGAATGTTTTTTTTTTTTTTTAAACTAATCTTTAACAATATTTGGATAGATTAAAAATGATCTGCAACGAAAACAGTAATACACGAGGGAAAAGTAATGCAGATTTGATCAATCGCACGAATATATCAATATTAGTTAGTTTTCTAATTTTTCTGATGTTTTATTGACCTTTTTGCAGTATGCCAATAGCTCTGTCGTATTTGACAAACTTTATTTCGCCGAATATGGTACACTGTAATGTATGAACCAACGTCACTTAAAGCTTATATCATGGTCACAGTTTGAGATGAACGCAAGAACGAAAAAGAGGTACGATTCCTCTCGCAAAATATCTGTCAAGCATTGTCTCGTATCACCAAATCCGTATTGTAATTATAAAAATGTCTGTCCCATGTCTCATAAAAGCTGTAAATCTGTTTCGTCTCGTCTCGCATTCATCTTAGTCACAGTAAGCCTTTTAAAAATTCAAATTCTACTGTCACTGTAAACACACTAACAGAAATCTGCATCTAGCTTGTTGGTGTTCCTTTTTTTTTTTTTTTTTTTTTTTTTTCCCCCAAATTGTGTGACACGTTCTGGAAGGAGAGGAATATTACCTCGTCTGTAAATGAGCTTTAATTGAACGCCATCTTACGTTGTAGAGGTGAATGTGTTAGATATTTAGAGCATTTGCCACTGCTAAAATATTGTGTTATATAGTCGTGTGGTGTTTTGAATTTATCCATATAGGCAGGGACGTAGCCAAGGGGGGGGTAGGGGGGTCATAACCCCCCATTAAGAATTTTTTGCCATACAAAATGTATATTCTTCATTCCCTTATCACACACATGCATGCATATATATAAGTTGCAGTAGTCGTAACCCCCCCCCCACCATGAAAAATGTCTGGCTACTCCCCTGCATATAGACCCTTTGTTTCACTTACTCGAGCTATAATCCGGCAAGTTTACTTGGAAATTGATTCTGATTTTAAAATTTCACATTCTCAGGTTATTCGAAATTCCACCATACTGAACGCTATTTTCAATTTTTGTAATGTTTTAAAACTCTAATTGGAATCACAATTTTAATCGTTTTCCTAAATCTTAATTTGCTTGAAATATATTTATCTTCCTTTAGAAATGTTTCTTTCTGTATTTTCAACGGTTCCGCTGTTCCGATTCGTTGTTCCCTGGATATCTTCTCCCATAAAAATAATACCTTTTTTTACTCATTGGCGTAAAACTTTAGCAGACAAACTGCTCAACCAGGATTAATTCCGTGCCGTAACATTTCGTGAGGGTGGAAATTCTTGCCAAAGGATGAATGATCCAACCTCTGGGAATTGCAGCTTCTCATAGTTTCGGGGTGTACGCCCAAAGCTCGTCGGTTATTGATTGGCAGGCACTTTTAAATATCGCAGTGGATTCTGATTACTCTCCGGAGACTGGAACAAAACAGACTCCGCCAGCGATGACCTATTTGGGGACATCGCATTCCATCGCTGATAGAGGTGGAAATAACAGTCTCGCTCGGAAGTTAAAAAAAAGAGACACTTTACCGAAGGGCAATCGACCGGTGTCCGATGGTTTTCGAAAAATCTGCTCGGATTTAATTTTTACCAGCACTTTCTTTCGAGGGATTTATTGTCGTTGTTTTAGCACTTTCCAACTTCGTTAAAACTTGCGTTATTTTGGTTTGTTTGTCCTTGTTCTACCTACTGTAGAAACACTATAAATTTGTATTATTTCTAATATACAATGTACTGTGTACCCTATTAAAATGGGAGGGGTGTAAAGCAGGGATGCAGAGTATATATCCAAACGTTTGAACAAGGTGAAATTCTGAAGCACTGCGGAAAACTTTGCCGCGAATCTTTGTAAAGCAAAAAAGGGGGGGGGGGTATATTTGTAGAGATTTAGTTGCAATCATAAGAAGTAGCCAGCCTGTTGATTCGCCCATTCCTCTCATTCCAAAGAAACGTGAGTGATGACTCAAATGTCATCGGTCTATATAAATTTATTTCTTCATTCAATAAATATTAAGATTTTTTTTTTCTATATAATTCCAGAAGTCTGATCAAACTATAGTAATAATAGTCGCTTAAACTAGAATGAAAACTCGTAAACCGTTGGAAGTAATTTGTTTAGCATTGAATAAATATTTTAGAAGCATGGCAATCATCAAGTGTTTCTTTTGGCTTGGTAATTGGACTAGCATTGCCCATGTGTATTAGTAATTGTGTGTGTGTTAACAATTGTTATAGCCTTTAATTAACTGCCGTAAACCAGGGCAGTGCTACTTCGGTCTTTGAGCGGTTACTGTGGTCCAACACGAAAAAAACCTTTAACTAATAATTTTTGAATTTGAAAAATACTCTGTACCCTTTGTGAGGGAAATTCAATATTTTGGGAGTAAATTTAATTCTTTCGTATTGGTAAAACAGAGTTTTGCTAGTTGAAAGAAACGGTGTAGGGTGAGGTGGGGGAATGTCGACAATTCATTAGCAGAATCTTAAGTTAGTTGTTACCATAGTCCAAAACTTGAAATCTTTTCAGTTTGTATAAAATGAAGTGAATAGACCAAAGAAGTCCCAGACAGGTCCAAAACTTTAAAAGTAGTAAATCAATAGAAAAAAGAGGAAAAGATTTTTAAACAGTGCAGTTTACTTCTTTATTCCATGTTAGTTGGTTAAAACTCTTTCCACCCAGGACTTTAAAAACCCAGATTTTATTGTGAGAATATGGGGGGGAAAATGGCCCAATGAAGCACCGTTTAACGGTAGATTGTTTTTATTTCCTTGTAAATAAGTACTTTTAGCATATTACTTAAATTATTGTGAGCGATTAAATATCTCAAACAAACCTTTCATGCTACAGATTTCGCTTGAAAAGATTCAAGACTAAATTATAACGATATTCATTTATCAAGAGAAATAAATTGTCTTTCAGGGCAAATAATTTTGCTGCAAAGAGGTAATAAAGCAATCTCTCTCCAAATAATAAAATGAGAATTAATGCTTAGCTTTGCCTTTTGTTTGAAATCTGAGGAAATTACAATGCAGTGAGTTATTTCTTCAATATTTTCTCAGACGCCGGCCTCAGTATGTATGTTCGTGTGTGTGTGTGTGAGCGGAGGGGGCCCTTTTCAATTACATTTGAATATTATTCCATTACTCATCATTTATCGCCGAGTCTTTGTTCTCTTATGCACCATTTCACCTGATAAGAAAAGAATTGCTGTTTTGCCGCTTTTGAATAATTCATAAAGCTCCAGAGGACAATGGAATGGAAAGAAACCTGGCAATTTTGGCAATAAAAATAGTTAAGTGAGTAGTATTTTTCTTCCCGTGAATTGTGGACTGGCGTTGTTTGGAATAGCTTTGTGTTCTTTGGAGCATTTCAAATCGTAAAACGTTTTGAAAAATTATTTCTGTTCAAATAAAAATCGTCCCCATCCCACCCGTAATCCCTTTGCTTATTTTAGAATTGAGATCCGTTTTCGTTTTGTTTTTTGACATTTTAAAATAAAAATATTGTTGTGTAACTGTTGCGTGTTACGTAAAGCTTCTGGGAGGAAGAAAAGGGGATGTTGGACGAACATTTCGTGAGTATTTGAAACGCCCTCTTTTCCAGCATGCACTTTTGTCTACTACATTAATAACCAACTAAGCCGTAACCAGCTACTGTTTCGAAAATTGTATCGATTGGCTAACTAAACTCAAAGCACCAAAAATTAGAACATTGGCAGCAGAATTTTCTGTATCAATCTGCAGCACCAAAACCACGAACCATTTATCTGAGACCTTAATGCACAGTTGGCTAGACTACCCTTCTATTTTTACTTTCCGAACATGTACCATGTAAGGAAAGTATTGTAATCATTAAAAAATTAGACTCCGAGATTTGGGTGTATTGACACGTTTTGGGGTCTTCTGAATTCATTTATGCCATTTTTACGAGATGCATGTGTGTGTGTATGTGAGTGAACACGATAGCTCCTAAACGGGGCGTTCGATTGAGCTCAAATTGGGTATATATGTTATAAAAACAACCGTCGCAAGACCGGTATTGATTTGGGTGTGTATAGGACTTATAGTTTTTCTACAGGGCTACGGCAAAGATTTCTTTTCCATTATGGCCTATGGGGGAAAATTCTTGAAAGTGCGCTAGCGTTTAAACGGTATATTCGATTGAGTTCAAATTGATATATATGTTTGAATTATTTATCGATTAAAATTTATTTAAATGCTTGGTAATGATCTTAATCGTTAGTGTTCGGAAACTCGAGTGAAGTCACTCCAGATTTTTAAAATCATCTGGCGCACCCACTGTCTTGCTATATGGTTACTGCAATCGCTAAGAGAACTAACTGTTCAATGAATCGGAAAAAACACTCAAAATACTGGTGTTAAACGATAAAGTAAATAAAAAACTTTGTAAAAAACAAACATAAGAAATTACAGGTAAGTAGACAGGTAAGCTCTACTTACTTTAAAGTTTTTTTATTTACTTTTTTGTGCACTAGATCATTTGGACCCTGACTTCAGAACCTTTTAAGAGTCTTAATGTCTGGCTCTGTAGTAAGTTTATTTCCATTATGAATTTGCATTTTCTACTCCAGTTTCAAACCTGATTGAATCAATATCTCTGAATGCGACAGCAACTCTTAATTTATGAGAGTAATTAATTACAAAACAATGCGTTCGGTGATGAATTTTAAGTTTAATTCCTATATGACATTAAAACCAAACTAATGGCCAGTGGAGGTAGAGAACTGATGTTAATTCCAAAAATGACCGAAAGATATGGATTGCGTTTATTGCCATCTCGAAAATATTGAAATTTTATTAAAGTTAAGTGAAAGTTTTAAATTGCCTTTTTTTACAAGCGAGTTCACTAATAAAGCGATATTTGTAGTAAGTAATAAAGAACAAAGATAAGTCTTCTCATTTCATTCTGTAAAAGTTGGCTTTCAACTTTTTTAAAATTTGAAATTACTACTTTTCTGTCTTCCAATTTCTGTATCTGAAATCTATTTGTTTGGATTGTGTTCTGTATCTGGCTAGCGCGTACATTATTTTTATCGATACCAACGCAGTTTTCTTTTTTTTTTTTTTTAACTTCCACCTCTGTATCAATTTTTGCTATTAGGAATCTCTTGAAAAATTCTTTGATCTATCTGATTTCTTTGTATCGCTCTCAGTTATCTGTTTAGCTTTTACTTTCCGAATCAAGGAGTTGGAAACTTAATAGATTAGTTTAGCCTTGGCAGATGGGCGTAAAAGCCTGATAAGAAATTTAAATGGCATTCCAAAAACAAGAAAATAAAAAGTAATCCCGCCCCCCCCCCATAAAATATTTTGTTAGCAAACAAAAGATCAATTTCCTGGAATGTGGTTTATGCTGAGCGAATTGATAGGTAGATAAACTTTTATTGTTCTAACCTCTTTTTCTTTTTATTCTTCCTCTTGTTTTCCACATTCAACGTTTTATGATCGTAGTCTTAAAGTGTATTTTGTTTTTGTTGAATTTTAGCACCTATACTCCTTCTGGAAATGGTTGTTTTGGTTGGAGTACAGGCAAGAAAATTTAGAAAAAGCTGTAGAATACTGAAGTTATTGCTTAAGTTATTTGTAGAATGTGTACCACTTTATTAATTTATTTCAACTTTAAATGAGACTGTTTAAAAGTGATTCAATTTTAAATGAAACCGAAAAAGAAATTCAACTACCTTAAATATTGCATTTATCATTTTGAGTTATTTACAACTTTGTATTAAATACACACTGGTTAAAAAATATTCTAAGATGTATGAGATTATTTTTAATTTAAATCCTTAAACACCAGAAGGGGAATATTTATTCGCTGCTGCATCTTAGCTGTGATGACAGTGAAAAAGGATTTGTTTCAAAAATACTAAGTAAAATGTGCTGTGTTTATAGGTTTGGAAGTTAATATAATGATTGCATGATGAAATTTTTGTGTTATTTATCCTGAGAAATAACCTCAAAATTATTGATACTGCCACAGCATAATAAGGTGTGTGCTAGTTTTCGGATAAAAAGAAGTGTTCTCTTGTGCAGAAATATGAAATAACTAGTCATCTAGAGGAATTCATTATCTAAATTAAAAGAGAGGGTAACTAAAACAGTATATCCAAATCTTTTATGAAATATGAATGACACGTATTTATACCAGAAGTGCAATTCTGTTTTACAAAGGCTAGAAAGGGCTAGAAATTGATATTTCGGTAACTTTTTACCCCATTTGAATTTGAGTTCAATCGAATTAAATCCATCCCTCCTTTCATATTTAATCTTTTTTTTTTCTTCGTATATTTAAGTTCGAATGTTGTCAAACGCTGGAATTTGAACGCTTCAAATTCCTCGAAAGCTGTTTACGTTCATATCTTCGCTTGTTATTCCAAGTGCGACATCTGACGACTTCTGGTCCTCTATCAGCGTCATAATAAATGACCACATTATGGGCCCACGAACTGACTTCTTCGGCGGGGGCCTAATATGTCACTGCTGAAATTACCTGTCTGAACGACACTGACAAAATTTACGGCCGGTCCGCGCGCCACTGAATTTCCCATTCATCAAATGCCCCTTCATCCCCCTCTGCTACTTCTTACAGAGTATCCACTACTTGTCAGGCTGCGGCATCTCTCTTATCTAAGAGATGAGGTCTAGAGAAATTACGAAGCTATTCAAAAATCGTAATCATCCAATGATATTTACACGTATATCTGTTCCGAAAATTTTCGCTGTGAACGCTGCCAATGTAGCATTTAAGTAAGTGATGTAATCTTTGAATTTGAAAGTCTATATGCTTTATTTCGATAGTAAAACTATGTAACTTAATCGAGTTACAAATCGAGCACTGACCCAAAAGACTTTTCCTAGATTTGATAGATTTATAAATAAATATGTATGTTTATGAAAAGGAAACAACATATTATTGCAACAAAGGCATGTTGCAATAATTCTGTTAATTATTTTTAAAATTCGCTGAAGGTTTCAGGCAAATTTTGTTTATTAATTATCATTCATAATTTAAAACAGCTATTGTCTTTTTACTATAGGAACACAAGAACAGCAAAAACATGAACATAAAAGCTTACACAGTGTTTAAAATTGAAAATGAGGAAAAAAAAGTCCTTTGCCCCCTTCAGAGAGAATGCAGGTCCAGTGAAACTTTCGGTCCAGCCAATCACCACTCGTGTGATACGAGACTAATAAAATTTTATTAATGAGAAGAAATAAAATTCTTAAATTCAACATGCGATATATCCTCACATTTTTTCCTTATCTGTAAATTCTTCTTCTTCCTTTTTTTTTTTTTTTTTTTTTAAGAATATTACCCATCGAATGTTCTGGATTAGTGTATTAAAGAGAAACATAGTCACATTTAAAAATCTGAAAGACATAAATTCACGCATTTAAACAACTATATATTTTCTGTAGGTGGTCACTTTACTAAATAATTTTTTATACATTCATTGAAATAAAGTAAAATTTTACAATACTTATCACTGTAGACAGGTGATCACTTTAACCAGGTTTAACTGTAATTGAATTAATTCGTTAACTTAATTCCTTTCGCGCTGTTTTCTTGGAAATGTCAAAAGCACTCCTCTGTATTGCATCCGGTGTTTTTTTTTTAATATTTTATAAGACGAAAAAAGTAAAATTTAAAAAGGACTTTTTTTTATCCGTTTGTGTACGGTTATGATACACTTTTAAGTCTCTTCATGCGTATTTTGAAATAGTTTAAACAGAATTTGCTCTGCTGTTTGTATTCACTTGTCACTCCTACAGGGTACGAAGAAACCTGGTCGCCCAGCCTCAAGGCTATTAAAAGCGCCCTTGGCGACTAGGTTTTTCCTTTCATTAATATAATTCAGTAGTGTAATTAACAAGTGGCTCCTAAAAATTTTTGCTGGCTCTTAAGATTTTACAAATTTTGTCGATCCCTGCTCCTAGATACATTAAAGTTGTTCTTTTTTACTTTTTTTGTTTACATTTTGGAAAATATAAAATATAAATCTTCATGTACGTATGCATACATGTGTGTGCGTGCGTGCGTGTGTGTGTGTGGGTGCGCGCGCGCTTTGTTGCCTTTCCGAAACTTCTGTATTCTGTGTCCACCAGAGAAATATAAATGGCTGACGTCGTCTCCAGCCTTTTTCGCAACCGTTATGCATGGGTGTCTAATATGTCAACGCTGAAATAAGCTGTCGTGTATCTTTTCAGGATGTATAACCGTCACCGTCTCTCTCCTGAAATGAATCATTTATCAGTTTTCTCTTCTTTTCTCTACACCTCTCTTTTTTCCTGCGGAGAAATAAATTGCCATGGTGCATTAGGAACAGAACAAATATATTTAATGGAGTAGTGGCATTGTTCCTTCTCCTATTCGAATTTTGTGTTATTAATATTTTTTATTTAAATATGCTGTGATTGATGAGAAACTTAGCTTAAGTAAGATTCATATTTTGTCGTCTGAAAAGATTTATTTATTTACATATTTTTCTTTGGGGGGGGGGGGTAGAGTAATATCCTATATTCTGAGTTAAGTGCCTTCTTTAATGAAATTTTTCTCAATATATCCTAGGATACTTGTGTTGCTAGCTCAGTATTGTTAAAGTAAATTGTTGGTTTCATATTAAAACTTTTTTATTTCGAGCCTTACGCGGATTTAGCAAGCATTACACCCCCACCCCTCACCACAAAAAAAAAAAAAAAATAATATTAAACCTCAGAAACATTAAAAGCAAGTCAATATTAAACTATATTTTATATCGAATTGAAATCTATGCAGTTAAGATTTGAATTCACTGTAAACATGGCTATTGCGAACGGTCGGGTTTAACGAGCTGAATCTCTCCAGCCCTTCACTTTTTTTATAAAACGGCTCATCAATTGAAAATGAAATACATTTTTGTTCCAATAAATTTACTTTTAAGTTTTATTGTATTTTATTTGTAAAGTTATAAATACTTCGAATTTCGGAAAAACACGAAAGAACAATTCTACCCTTTAGCTTTAAATTGGTAATGTGTTTGTTTAACCTGAATTTGTGATTAACTGAGAAAAGAGAATATCGCAAGTGGTAAAAAGGCTGAATATGCTTATTGCGGTATTGACGAATCGTTATACACATTACGTGGAACTAAAAGTGCACGAAAAGCAAATATTTACGTAATAATAATTGAAAATCTATGAGAGATATTTAAGTTTTTCAATTTTTATTAAACCATTATTCTTACTGATCCCATTGTGTACTGCCAGAATAATTTCCAAAAAAAGTTAGCTCTCCTGAAGTTTGATGTCATATTATAACGGAGTATGCTGTATAACTTTGTCAAAGGCCGTCAGATTTTACCGCACTCATTGGAGCAATAACTTTTCAATTAACCCTTTAATGCTCATTGCTCGGTTGAAAGTGCTTAATTCCACCCCTTTTACTGTTAGTCGCAAAGAAAATATGGTTAAATGGCACCAACGCTTTAAAAGCCGCAACCGTTGCCATCGCTCGATTTAACTACCAGCAACAGGACTTTCGGAGATTCCTCCGACCACCATGTTGCTGGTAGTTAAATCGAGCGATGGCAACGGTTGCAGTTTTCAGCGTTGGGCAATACAGTTGTTCTGTATGGATGAGAAAATAGTTTCTTTTCAAAGGGTTAACCCTTTGAGGCGCAACTCTTTCCCAATGCTGAAAAAAGGGCAGCGTGCCACAGATCTAGAGTCCCTTTTTTGACGCATCAGGCTGTGCGCGATCACAGCCAGCTACATCAAAAAAGGGTCTCTAGATTTGTGGCCCGCGATGAACGTTTCGATCGTACGCCATCTTGCTGGTAGTTAAGTCGAACGATGGCAACGGATGCCCTTTTTTCAGCGTTGGGCAATACAGTTGTTCTGTATGGATGAGAAAATAGTTTCTTTTCAAAGGGTTAACCCTTTGAGGCGCAACTCTTTCCCAATGCTGAAAAAAGGGCAGCGTGCCACAGATCTAGAGTCCCTTTTTTGACGCATCAGGCTGTGCGCGATCACAGCCAGCTACATCAAAAAAGGGTCTCTAGATTTGTGGCACGCGATGAACGTTTCGATCGTACGCCATCTTGCTGGTAGTTAAGTCGAACGATGGCAACGGCTGCCCTTTTTTCAGCATTGGGCAATCTATCCAGCTGTTCTCGCATTCTTCCATTCTTCAGCAGATGTCAGTGCTGTTAAAAATAACCGTCACAATTTTTTTTTACGGGAAATGACTTGCTAAAAAGTAAAGGATTCTCGTGGAGCCATGTCACCCGCAACTATTTTTATAGAAATCAAATCTATTCTTCGTGACTGGCAACAGTCAAAACGTCAGAGTTTGGTGTTCCGAGAGCGGGAACACTGCGCGTTAAAGGGTTAAAAGAAAGAAGAAAGAAGAAAGAGAAAAAACAGTAAAGGAGAAAAGCCATCCCCTACAGTATTTCATATCTGGATTTTCCTATCACCCAAACTTTCAAACCATTTTTCAGCATCGATCCTTCTACACCGAATCGCCCTTTCTCTAGTCCAGAAAATAATTTTAGCAGCCTTCACCCAATACTCCTATCGCGTAAGGGAAAAAAAAAATAATAATAAGATGGGCTTTAGCCGCTTTATATGAAAGTCAGGGATTTTGGAGAAGTTCGGCTGTGTTCCTCCGAAGAATTTTGACAGATGAAGAGTCGGAATATATACACCGTATATATACGTCTGCCTCGGTGTACATATCTCCGGGAGGATATTTGTGTAATCTTTTTTGTTGTTTGTCTGGGAAAACATATTTCGGTCTTGTCGGAATGAAATGGGGAAGCAACCATTTCAGTGACTGGATTTGGGAAGTATTTTGTGCTGGCGGTAGCAGACTGACGGTTTAATGAAAACAATTTGGAGTATATCATGCTTTCTTTTTTCTTATTATTTATGGTTTTCTGCTATTTTGAAATATGCTTCTGGGTTTGTTTTCTCTTACACTTGCCCATTAATTCTTCAGCATTTACTAGAAGATTTTTATCTCTTTAAATCGCATGTAATTTTACATCGATATAGAAGGCCAACTGTATAGACTTGCCCAAAGTTGAAAAAATGCAACCGTTTCCATGGATCGAATTACCCATTTGGCGACACAGAACTAAAAAAGTTTTCTGACCCAACTGGCTGTGACAACGGCTAAACTTTTTCAGCTTTGGGACCTTTTAATTATATTTTTTTGCGACTAGCAGTGAAAGCGCTGAAAAGGTGGTTTCACGTCGTAACCACCGCGCGCCGAAGGGTTAATTCTTCAGCATTAACTGGAGAACTTTTAAGCGTCTTTAAATTATCCGTAGCACGATATAGGCAAATGCAGTTTAATGAAATTGGTGAGTTTTAGAAAAACATAACTGTAACAATTAATTTCTTTTCTATTATCTATTGAAATTCGATTAATTTCAACCATAATTTTCCAAGAATCATGATGATACCCCCATCTGTATGTATGAAAGCAGATTATGAATTTACCTCTGTAAATAAAACCTTGAAATTAGTGTCTCTGGACGCAAAACCTCTTTGCATGGCCCAGCAAACTGTTTAACTTGCAACAATTAACAAACACACACACACACACACACACACACAAACAAAAAAAAGGGGGGGGGGGCAGAATTCTTTTTTTTTTTTTTCAAAAAAGTTCTTAAACGTAGAATTAATTACAGAGTTTTCCCAATACATTTCAAAAGAAGGCATCAAACCAATCGAATACTAAAAGAAAGTCCGTGAAGCACCTCGGAATCGAGTGCCGAAGTGGCCGAGATTGGCTAGAATGTTCGACAAGTCGGTGAAGCAGCTGAGACTCGAATTAAAACATGTTGAAGAATGTTCTAAGATGTTCGAGAGTGCTTTAGAATTCGCAGAATGTTTTGGTCCATTTCGACGCATTTTCATGGGCGGAATGTTTGAATTGTTCTATATGTATATCTTTCGGATCATCGTGATCAATCGAGTTTTTCCTGGGGAATTCAACGATTTGCTCTCTTCGACCTACTATTTTAAAAATCGATTTCCCAAAACCTTTTTTTATTTATTATTATTGGAAATTCAACCCAAACTTTTAAAAACTTCGAGTTTTCTCGAATTCGAAAATGTCTTTTATAATCCATGCGCTTAGCATAATTTATCTTTTTAGTTAAATTTGCCCTTCCACCCCCACCCCCCTTCGATAACTATAACGATCAAACTTCCATAACGATCTTTTTTTTTCCTTCGATAAGAGTACTTTTATTAATACTTCCACGCAGTATTTTATCTAGCTTATCCGCAATGGCATTTTATTCAAAATTTGTTAGAGACAGAGCAATTTCTTTTTTCTTGCCTTTCAGAAATGCCACTGAAGTCACGTTCCATTCATTTTTTTTTCTCCTTCTGGGCACCTCAGTTTTTCTTGTTGCTTCTCTTAAATTGGATTTATACACTTCTCTTGTTATTATATATGATAGTGCGTTTTTGAAGCGAGAACAGGAAATAAATTTTGTACGCTGCTCTTGTAACAGTGCTTGTTGTTTCGAACTTACGTTCAATCAATATATGCGGATATAATGAAATAAATATTTATATATATATATATATATATATATATATTTCGAAACGTTCATCGGGTGGCACAGATCTAGAGCCCGCGCACAGCCAGCTGTCGTCAAAAAAGGGGTCTCTAGATCTGTGGCACGCGATGAACGTTTCGATCGTCCGCCATCTTGCTGGTCGTTAAGTCGAGCGATGGCAACGGCTGCCCTTTTTTCAGCATTGGGCAATCTATCCAGCTGTTCTCGCATTCTTCCATTTTTCAGCAGATGTCAGTGCTGTTAAAAATAATCGTGACATTTGTTTTTACGAGAAAGGACGTGCTATAAAAAGTAAAGGATTCTCGTGGAGCTATGTCATCCGCAACTATTGTTATAGAAATCCAATCTATTCTTCGTGACTGGCAACAGTCAAAACGTCAGAGTTTGGTGTTCCCAGAGCGGGAGCACTGCGCGTTAAAGGGTTAACGATCTGCAAGATAACCCTTGTCAGTGCATGGGAATGGATTAGATAGTCAGTATCCATGACTTGTTCCGGACAAGTGTCTGTAGTGATGACTAGGAACTAACTTTGTTCAACAGCGTGACTCTCTGTTGAAGTGCTTCAAGAGGCAGTCATGGCCAATTTGAGACAACTGATATTGTCTTTCCAAGGTTTTTGAGATATCCTGCGAGACTCTTTTTGAACTTCTCAAACACTATATTTTTCATAATACGTTTTGTTGTTCCAAAAGAGACATTGGAAAGAGATACCGTATTTACCCGCGTATACGTCGATCCCGCGTATAAGTCGACCCACCACTTTCCCGATCAAGAAACTTTAATTTTGTTTTTTTAAATACATTTATTCAAAATCATCTGAAAAATGAAAGTACTAAATATATAATATTAAAGATAATAATATACAAAAGTAGTACACGAAATTAAACTGATAATAATGAATAATAATAATATGACTCTGCTGATTGTGTATTAGTACTTTACCATATCATACTGTAAGTTAAACTGATTCAAGATCCGATTCAGTATCCGACTCATCGAATAATTCACAAAATTCCTTCGTCTTCATCGGCTCATCATGATACACGCATTGAGTTAGGATCCCTTAGAAAGACCTCTACGGGGGCAGCTGACCCTTCGGCCTAGAGCCGTAATGGGTCATAATCCCACAACAATGACAACATGATGCACATTTTCAATCTTTGCATATATACATTCTTCCTGGTAAAGAAATCGACCTTAAACAACGTCATTGTGTTATGGAATGCGGGAAGAGAGCAATGCCTTTTAAAAGGGCATTTTTGACTTCTGATTTAAAAAAAAAAAAAAAAAAAAAAAAAAAGAAAAAGAAAGAAAAGAAAAGAAAAAATTAAGGATCCTCCTATAAGTCGATCCCTCCACTTTGAACCCTTTTATTTGTCCAAAATTTCTGTACTTATACGCGGGTAAATACGGTATTTGCAGAGTCAAGGAACCTTTTTTTTTTGGAGGGGGGGGCAATGAATCAGGAATCTTATTGCCATTATTAAAGATTCCGTTATTAACTATTTAATAAAATGTTCTGTATCTTGTAAATATGTTTTGAGTATAGAGTTCCTTTTCGACGGGGGGAAAATTGCACAATAGGCATGTTAATGGAGCGTTTCTTTGGCAAAAGATTATTTTACAGCATTTTAGGTGGGACACAAAGTTCTTTTATCCGAGCAGTGCCAAAACTTGTGTTTGGTTCAATGTCGGATACTAGTGGTCTGCGTGTTTCTTGCGGAATTTTAATTCTTGTTCTCTTTTCTTCACAAAAGTTAGTTTTAAGTTCTCTTAATTTTATAAAAGTAGCAGTCCATTCTAAACGAATTACCTTATTGTTATAACCCTGTTCGAACTTTAAGAGACTTTAATCTTACGTTTTCTTTGTTAGATAATTTTTTAGATGACTTGTCAATATTATAAAGGTTGAGAACCGCTGGCATAAGTTATTCTGTTCTAACAGTAACTTCAGCAGCATAAATGTTTGTCAATTTTGCAATAAAAATAATCTCTTTATTTCAAATTTGCAATTAATATTTTTAATTTTGCTGAACATTTTATTGCTAAAAAATCTTTATTGCAATACCGCTTGACATAAGATGCATTAAAATTATAAATGGTTATTTTAAAAATATCTGAAAGAAGTCTGTTATTTTCAAGTAGTGATATGCATTTCCTGAAAGCCGAACCCCCGTGTCTCACTTTGTTATCCAATATTCTTTGTGTATGCCTTTAAATTTTGTTAAAACAAGTTTTATCTTAATACTGTTCGTCATTGAATTTAAAAAAAAATAAAATCCCTAAACTTTCTGCTTACTTAGTGGTGGCGCCATGCATCATTAGATTGAAATATCTTCACACATTCTTTTGCACCTTCAAACTTGTCAAATTTCACTTTTTCTGCCGATTTATTTGACAGACTGCAATTCTGTTTCTCCGTAGACGCCTTGAAATTTAAGAGCTCCGCATAATTTTTTTTTTTCTCTTTTTCCTTCTATTTCGCTTTTATCACCTCCACTCCCCCCCCCCTCTCTGTTGTCATTTAGAAAACTTCCCTTTGCAAAATGCTACTCTTCTTCCCCCCCCCCCCTTGTGTCTCTTAGCTTTGAACTAAAGATGGAGTTTGCTCTTTTTTTTTTCTTTTTTCTTCTTGCAGCCTGGAAACTTGAACGCAGCGAACCTATGCGTGTTAAGATTTTTTTTTTCTTTTTTACAAATACCATAAACGCTTTCAAACACCTTCTGAATTTTTAATGAACTCTCAAATGCTCGTCGTTCAAACTCTCCCCCCTTTCACACCTCAGAGTTGGAAAGTCGTGTTGGAAGTTGCAGATGCGTCTGACATGTTCTTTAGGAAATTTTTAAGATGGCTGTTTTGTTTGTATTGATGACGAGAATAGATTATTTCCATTAGGTCGCATTAAGTTCCTTTTGAAAAGTATATATATTTTTAATTCTTTCTGAAAAATTTTACTAAAATAGAATTATTGGGTGTTTTATACTATTGGCGTTTATCCATCTGTGTAATACTCAAAGATAATGTAATAAGCAAACCAAGTGTGTGTGTGTGTGTGTTGGGGGAGGGGGGGGATATGTAACCTCTCTCCCTCGAAATTTTGGATTAGCCAGCACAAGCTTTATGTCGTAAAAAATTCCTTTTATTTATTTCGGATTTAGATGATATATAGATGAATATAGGTAACTTTTTAGCGAAACAACCTTTAGAGTAACAGGTTGAAACTAATAAAAGAATTTTTCCCAAGTAATTTTTTGAGTCACCTGTCGTATAGTACTGTCTATGGAACTTATTTTGTTAGCCAATGTATCAAAAATCAGATACAATTTTGTCTTAATGTAAACAATTACTTTCCTTTCTTTCGATCTCTCTTTTTCCAATGTATCTGTGATAACGTAATCTCCTTTTGACGAATGAGAATTTAATTTAAAATGTTATTTTAGCAATTTTTTTTTCTTATATACTTGTAACAGTGTTCTATCTGAGGTCAGTGTAGGATTTTTTTTCTCCCCACGGTCTAATTTTTGTGAATTTTTACCCGATTTCGTAAATTTCTTCCTGATTATGGCAATTTTTTTTCCTTGATTAAAAAGGGAATTTCACGAAATGTAAATAAAGTAGTAATAATAATAAAATCGGTAGACATTAATGAAAAGTTGTTTCATGAAAGGTATAGTGGGTACATTCATTGTAGGAAATTATTGTAGCAGTTTACAGTCCTTAAAACAATTAGACTACAAAGAAAAAGCTCTTTCAGGTTCTTGCTAACAAAGTCTCTCGAGTGGTCCGAGCGCACTGAAATTTGCAGAAATGTCACATACCTTTTATGACGGCATCGAATATAGCGGATAGCTGGATTCGTAGAAATACACTTACGTACGCATCTCACACAAGAAAAGGTTGGCCGCTTTTTCAGAAAGAAGACACTTTTCTATTAAAAAAAAACTTGTATATTTGCTTAACAGAAACGTGGACAAAAGGGGAGCTGGTCAACCAATAAAAAAATTAGCATATAAAAAAATGGCACATTGGGCCATCAAAGAGGACTAAGCCTCAAAAAAGTGATGCGCAGGCATGCAGGCGAGCGGAGAACTGACTCGCTCGTGCCTTGCGATCCAACAGATATAACGTGAATGCGCATTACATTACAGCCCCTTAATAAGTCCTCTGGCCAAATCACCCCCGTTAGCAAATGCCCCTCGTGTAGGCTTGCCAAAGCAAATAATCAATTGGTGTATCTTTATGTTCTTGCCTACAATTTCTGGCAACTCTGTATTGAAATAATGGAAAACAGTACCGATGTCGTTAAAACCATTACACCTGCTGCGATTGAAAATTCTGTCCTTTCCTCCAGATTCTCTAGTAATATTAAACCTCTTTTCAATAAATATCGAATCAATTTTAAAAATATATAAACATATTTTTTTTTTAGTCAATCCTGAATTTTTCTTCTTTTTGAGTAGTTATGTAATAATAAAATGAGAAAAAAAAAGCGCTTCAGTCACCTTCACATAAATAATAACACCGTAAAAATTGCGGTTTTCGTTTCTTCTCCAAAGAAAGAAAGAAGGAAAAAAAAATCTGATTTTTATCGTATTATCTCTGAATATTCCTTCAACTAGCCTTTTTGTTTAGTGTAAAAGGAAAAGGTGGGTAATGGCAGGGGATGCATTTGTTTTGCACGTTATTCATACACAGCACTTCTATCGTGTGCAAAAAGCTAATGAAACTGACAGATACCTTTTTATAGATTTCTCGAAAATCGTTAACGACTTTGCCGTTAAACCTCCTGGTATAAAATAAAATTTTCCCATCCTCTTCAACACTTTTTTTTTTTCTTTCCCGTGCTCCTCAGACAGGAGAGAAAGACGGAAGGAGGAGGGGAGGGGAAAAAAAAATCAGGTTTCATTTTCTATCAGAATTTCTAATGGGTTTCTTCCAGCGCCTATAAAATTTGATGGAGTTATCGAGACGCGAGGATGTATTCAATTTGCCCCAAATTTTTCTGAAATTTCTGCGGTATAAGGAGGAATATAAAGTTCTTGTCTTCGGATTATTTTTTTGTTCATGCAAGTGTCTTCGCGAAAGCTTTTGCAGAGTCGGAGTGAAGCCTGTTTTGTGTGTAGCAAGTTGAGAAAGTTATTACCCACGGTGGCTTTCCTGGTATTAGCTTCGTTTAACCCTTTAAGCTGGCTGTCGTCAAAAAAGGGTCTCTAGATCTGTGGTACGCGATGAACTTTTCGATCGTCCGCCATCTTGCTGGTAGTTAAGTCGAGCGATGGCAATGACTGCCCTTTTTTCAGCATTGGGAAAGGGTTAAGTATTTACATGAACATACTTCATGAGAGATTTTGACATTATAATATCGCATTAGTAGTCAACTTTGCCTACGAGACGAAGCTCTGCATTAGCATCCAATAGATTTGTATCTTTTGTTGTTAAGATTGAGATGATTCCCCCCCCCCCCAAGTCTCCTAGTAGTATAACACTGACAGTTCAAATAATGTACAGTATTATAATTAACACTCTTCACATTATCAAATTAACTTTATTGCACAACAACTATATAGGTCTGGTGGTTAAAAGGCACGCCTACCACGCATTGGGTACACGGTTCGATACCAGTCATAGAAGGACGATACAAGGACGCAGTTTAAATAACTTGACGACCTGTTATCATACGAAGTTTTTACGTGTGATAACAGGTTGTAGCACTAAAATTCAATGAAAGGAGGAAGAAATCTTGGCTTAGCTATGACGTCTCAATCCAATTTTTCCCCATATGTATCTGAGCGTGACGGTCACTATAGCCTGTTCGCGGAAACGAGAGAATGAAAGTAAACAAACGGGTTACCAAAGAATTACATTTTAGGGCACCAATCCGTAGTTAAGCGAATTTAACCTTTCTTAATTCCAAACAGTGTAAATGGAAGACAGCAGAAATTAACGTTGTGTTTGGCGCTTTGTCAAAATGCCAGGTGTTTACTCTTCGCCAGTTTGCACGTGCAATTGTTTAGTTTCGTTCTCTTGACTCGGCGAACAGACTATAGGAAGTGCGATGGTCACTCCAATGTAGTAGGTTTTCTCCATCCCAAAAATGCCCAACGTGCCTAAAGAAGAATTCACTTCAAAAATCAGCATGAGTCTTAAGAAGCTGCATCAAACACTATAATAAGTGAGAAAAACTGTTCCTTTTATGAAACAGCTGTAAGAAATTCTAAATCATGGAATTGTACATCAAAAATTTTTGAAAAGTTGCACATTTTGCAAAATGTTGATTTTTAATAGTACTTTATTTTAGTAATCGCAATCTTACATTCAAGGAAAGTAGTGCATTTATTTTTTTTACAAGGATTGAGGGGTGACATGAGAACAGAAACTAACTTGAAAGCGAGTTTTAGACAGTGCGTATGTTTCTGTTTGGAGAATGGGGGCGATCGGGTATTTCAAACCTTTTATTGTCACTAGAGTTAACATAGATTTTTAAAATAAGGGGGCTGTTTTTTAGTAAGCCCTTCGATAACACTTCCCCTTTAAATATGCCACGGAATGTCAGTACAAGAGATGAATATAAATGAGTTCTATTTTGTTTCGAATTTCGAGTAACCTGTTTAACATGAAGGCTTAGTGAAAAGAGCATATGAATTTTGCTAACTGTGGATACTCTATTTTAACCCTTTAACGAACCAAGACCAGAGTTTGGGGAACACCAAACTCTGACGTTTTGACTGTTGCCAGTCACGAAGAATAGACATGATTTCTATAAAAAATAGTTGCGGGTGACATAACTCCGCGAGAATCCTTTACTTTATAGCACGTCATTTCCCGTAAAAAAATGTCACGATTATTTTTAACAGCACTGACATCTGCTGAAAAATTTAAGAATGCGAGAACAGCTGGATAGACTGCCCAATGCACAGCCAGCTGTCGTCAAAAAAGGGGTCTCTAGATCTGTGGCACGCGATGAACGTTTCGATCGTCCGCCATCTTGCTGGTAGTTAAGTCGAGCGATGGCAATGGCTGCCTTTTTTTCAGCGTTGGGAAAGGGTTGCGCTTCAAAGGGTTAAAGAGTGTGTTTCTAGGATAAGAGAGAAAAATAAATATGTTATCAAAACTGATTCATTCTACATTTTTCTTACTTCTTAACTGGCTGCATTATTATTGTTATTATTATTATTTACTATAACGAGGATTTCTCGCAGAAAGGAAGATCACATACATCAGAAGCTTATGTTCTTTTTTCTCTATTTTTCACTGGCATTAGAAATTTTGTAAGTTTAGTAAGTAAGAGTCAAACTCCCATTTTTTTTAATGGGAATGAAAAAAAAATATTAAACATTAATGTTACTGTTAACAGGTAAATGAAAAGGGCGTTTCCCACATCACATTTTTGAGTGTTGTAATTAAAAGACAACACATTAAAAAAAAAAAAAAAAAAGAATTGGCCATTTTTAAAAATCAAACAGGTTATCCGTACAACTTTTATTAGTGTTTATATTTAAAAATAACAATAAAGAATTACAAACAGCTTTTGAAACGAACCCCACCTCCTAAAATTGCTAGATAAAGTAGTAGGGGGCCTCGTAAAACTGGCCTTGCCCACTGCTAATTTTTGTCTTGGCCCGCCATTGGTGCGAAGGAGATTGCATTGGTGAATGTTTTATTGGTAACTGCAGCAATTGTATTTGTTTGGTACTTGTGTACTCACTGTTACAGAGAAAATGTGAAACATCGTTAAAGTATTTTGTTTAATCGCAGCCTCAATCCGTTCAATTTATGAAATGTATTTAAAAATAAATACTTAGTAAATAGCAAGCATTATTTGTTTTATAACGAAACAACTTATAATTAATTACTCGAAGTGCTTTATCACCTTGTGAAAATGGTCTTCATGGCAATGTGGTTATGATTTTGCCCAACCCAAAAAAACCGGGGTGGGTTTTTTCGGAAAAACCCACTTAAAAAAACCCGAAAAAACATCAACTGGTTTTTTTCAAGATTTCAACTTTAATTACGTAGATAATACATCCTTAATATCAATACACCACTTGTAAATTTTATAAAAAGCTCACTGCCTGTCCCCCACTCCACCACTACCTAAGGGGGAAAAAAATATCAGACTTCACATAGGCATAAAAAACTTCTAGGGTAAATTTTATGCCTATGTGTATTAAAATGAATAAGGATTTTTTAACCATAAAAAATCATTAGTTTAAAAAGTTCTAATTAAGCACTAGTATAGTATATGATTTAAAATTATTACTAATAGTCAATCAATTTATCTAAGAGCAAACCATGATTGGGGTTGCTATTGTTTCTGAATTATACATTTTTTATGTATGATTAATAATTGTAGTTCAGTTATTACTATTAATTTAACCATTTTTTATTTATAATTGAATTTTGTAATCAATTAGTTGCTTTAAGCTGTATTTAGTAATAAGCAAATTGTTTTTAAATATTCTAAAACCCCCATCCCTTCTTCTGAAAAACCCTGATAAAACCCGAAAAACCCTGATAACTCCCCCCCCTCCCCAAAAAAAAAACCCTGATAAAAACCCCAAAACCCTGAAAAGACCCAGTGGGTTAGGTTTTTCTGAAAAATCCCGGGTTTTTAACAACCCTGCATGACATTCATCGCTGTTTTACTGAACTTGCAAAAGAAGCTAAATAAAGATGTAGAAATAAACGAGGTTTTTCTGTAGTTTTAATCTGTTGTTAAAATTAAAATGTATGCATTTTAGGAATAAGTTTTTAATGTTTAGTCATCAAATTATTATTACTTAATTATAGCTGACACGCTAAAATAACTATATGATGAAAGTTGCCAATTTTTCAATTGAAAAAGTATAAATCCTCCTTCTCTGTCATTCTCAAAAATTTAGTTTTTTGAGCAGTGAATTTTATTTCTCTTGTCTTATCTACTTCCACATATTTTAATCTTTTGAAACTTTTCAAAAGTTCCGTCTGGGTGGGTTGGTTCCCTTCCGACTTCATTTCATCTAAGAGCTTTGATGTGTTTTCTTCCTTTTTAAATACATTTACTTTTCAAAATTCCATTTCTTTTTCTTAATATCCCACCCCCCCCCTCATCCTTCTCAAAGTTCTCTTCTTCGCTTCATAGTTTTCTTAATTCATCCCCCTCCCCTCTCCCCCCCTTTTTTTTTTCTCGTTTTAGATCTTGTGCGAAAGTTTTCTGGCTCTGCTGATTTCCAAAGCTATTAATTTACTTCCTCTTAATGAAAATGATACTTATGCTTGCGTCCCCTGGATAGTCGTAAGGGCGCTTTAAAAAAATAAAAAAAAAATACTTTACGACGGAGTTGGGGAAAAAAAAAGTTTTTATGACCAGTGCGATCATTTTGTTGCCTGTCTGTTTGTGAATGATTTTATGTTCTTTTATTTTTCTCTTCTTTTCAAAATGAGAATCTCGCGATTCTTTTCTTTTCTTTCTCCTCAGCCGTTCAGAAATTGAAAAGGAATTTCATTTCGATATACTTTGTTTCTAATTCGGACTTAATAATGTCGGAATGTGAAGTATGTTAGAGAGAGTAGAGTTTCCTTATTTTAAAAATGTTTTCAAGCTAGATGAAAATTGATCAGATGTTGAAAAAAAAAGTATTATATTATCCGTCTGAACTTCTTGTTAAACCAAATAAAACCTGTTGAACAAAAAGGAGGGGATATTTTGACATTTATTTAAAATTATTCTTAACCCATTCGGCCTTGATTTTTGAATAGAGCAGATAAAAAAATCAATGAGTAACTAGATGGGCTGCACTGGTTGTAAGTATCTTAAATATGAAACATTATAACTTTCAGCCAATTGCCAAACGAATTAAAAACAACTGTTCTAATAATAGGACACGAGGTATAATTGAGAAAATGAGATGAAAGATTTGTTATTTTGTCTTTTAAAACAATTTCTTTGTGCGGGAAAACATAAAAATACCTCACATTTCTCATGCATTTTGATTGCTTGCATTCATAAAGATGCACTTAGCTTTTGGCTTCAAATGGCTTGACACGTCCATAATCTTCTCTACTGGAATTTTTCTGACACCTACAGAGAAAAAATGATAACGTACTGCTATTCTTGCATGTATTATTAGTAGGACAGTAGGTTTTGGTGTTAAAATTCTTGAAGAATATAGAGTAATGCAAAGATGTGTTCTAGTATCAGGGCGGAAGGGGTTAAGAGTAAAATGAAAGTATTTTTGAGTTTGCTTTGTTTCATTTTACTTCTAGGTGTTTCAAAGTTTATTCTTTATTTAAAAATAAATAAAAATTAGATAACTCATGTTAAGAAATTGAAAGGTGTAAATAGCAAATATAGGAAGTGTTTTTAGTTAATTAAGCGTGTTTTCTTTAAAATGAAGTGCATATTTTCAGTAGTTCAAGCTATAAAATATTCGGAGAAAATTCTTAAAAGTGAACTATTTTTCTGTACGTATGGCTCTTAGGAAAATTGTATATTGCTATACTTTGTATTTTTTAGATTCTTTTCTGAAAGTTTCACGTTTGTTAATTGCCTGTGAGAGTATATAATAAAAGCTTGTGAGGAAACATTTCAAACTTTCTAGGAGCTTATGTCGTTAATCGGTCACTTTTTTAACTAATCAATCAACCATGCGAGAGTAACAACTTTAAAAGATAAAATTCGAGTGAAAGAGAAAGGGGATCGCTTACTTCTGTGGCTGGGAATTCTACATATAGATAAGTATGCTGTGATACGATTTTATTTTACGGTAGATCTGACTTCAGTCGATTACACATGTAATCGATTAAAATTAATATCGATTACGATTAGTCCCAATTTCTAAAACATAATGAGTAATGAATGTTAATTAGTAAAAAGGCAGTAATATTGATCTTAATGAAATTAAATATTTTAAGAAATTGTGAATAATGCAATTTTATTATGGCATTTCTATAAAATTTGTAAAAATTTATTTTAGTAAACTATTGTAAATCACATGAAGTCTGCATCATATCAAATAAGTATATTTCTTCTTCAAATTAAGTATATTAAATTTTCGTGTGGCATTTCTACAGAGTTTGTTTTTAAAATGCCATATATTTTTATATTTTTGGAACATTACGGAAGTTTTATTTGAAAATTTTGTGAGTTTAAGTTCGCCAAAAGCTTGTGGCATTTTTAGTACTCGGCTTAAAAGTAAGCAGTGTGAGTATTTAGGTAGGACATCAAATATAATTGTCTAAGTTTGGGACCCACGACCTGTGAAAGTTCGCGCCAATGCACGTTCATCGGTTTATACGTAATAAAATGTAAATTTTATTGGCAGCATAATAATAATTTTAAATGTGCTTTATGCACCATCGTCCCATAATTTTGTAAAAATACGCTTCTTGATCCGTTCATATTTCTATATTAGAGCGGTATCGGATGAGGCAGTGAAAACTGCTGCAAAAGCATAAAATTGAAAAATCTTCCTAAAATAACGCCAGACATTCTTTTATAAGTATGAGGTATTATTTTTTCGAAAAACTAATTTTAGATGAAACTGATTTTATGGGCTTTAAACCACGCCGGGATAGTTATTTTATGGTTTATTTAACAAAGTTTACTTGCTTTATTTTATGGCTAATGTTTTCTTTTGCAGCGATATTTTTGATTGAATGTTTGGGGTAATGCATGTCTTGCCTATTTTTATAAATATTTCGTTTTTCTTATTTTATTTTAATCTCCGGTTAAAAATAAATATTCTTTATTAAATTTACGTTTTTTAAGGCACCTAATTTTTATTTCTTAGCCTTGTAAGTTTTTAATGTATATATTTTTATGTAAATATTTTAAAAACGAATATAGTTTAATTTGCTATTTTGTACAAAAAAATACATTAAATGGGCGATTTTCGAAAATTTACTAAGCTGTAAATACTTTTAAAATCACAGCTTTGCATTTGTATCAACTATGAATTCGGACCATGATACCTTGATTGACCAGACAGAATTCAGATGGAGGATACATGTTCGATTCTGATTTGATGAGAGGTCATGATATGCGTGAATACCTAAGGAGCAGAAATTGGATCTCTGCAGTCTGAGGCAATATTCAGGATTACCATCTTGCGGTTGTCCAGTATATTTACTGTTCCGTGTATTTACGTGCACATAGAAGCTTTAGAGTTTTATGCATGCTTTTAACGATCACCTTTGTTCATACAACGGAAGACCATTTGCTTGGATTCCTGAGGGCTAAAAAGGAAGCTTTCTTGAAGACCATCAGTATGTTAGGTTTTAAGAAGTACCAAAATTCAGAAGTTTCCATCCACTACAGAACAAAGATCTCAATCAAGAAGGATAGAATTATGCTCTTCTTGCTAAATATACTTCTTAATCTAATTAATGGAGACGAGCTTTCAGAAATGGCACTGAAATCACATCTGTGGAAGTGAGCTATCATCCTTGATTTATTTGATAATGATTATAAATTAAAATAATTACCCTCGTATGTAGTTCTGTAATTTAAAAAAATCAGAACTGTAGGAAAAGTAATAAATTTAGACGCTTGTTGACTCTGCCAATCTGGTTACTACTTGATCTAGAAAAAATATATATTCGTATTTACTATTACTTCGTTGACTAATATTGGCAATATAAAGCCGGGAAAGAGCGGCAGTCACAGGGGTTAACTATCGCTATGCAGTAGAAATATAACATGTGTTAGGAAGGTTTATTTATTTTATTTTTTTTTAAATCTGAGTTTAACATAATTTATCTTTGTTGTTTTTGATCCGCAGAGAAATCGTAGTTTTTAACAGTAAATTCTTTCGAACACTCAAAAATGTTATGCTAATTGTACTTATAAAATAGTAATTGCTCCGAGCTTGAATTCTGTTATATATCGATTTCTTAAACTAATGAGGTTTTAAGGATAACTCTGTTTCTTAAGTCTTTTTTAAGTAAGAATTGATTTTTAGTTCCAATGAAAACAATGAAGGTATTGATTCATTATTCGTTTCTTTCTGAAAGGAATCGATGAAATCTATCGTTTCCTTGAAAATAACTTTTTCTCTTTGTCTTCTGCACTTTTTGCTTATTTCTTCCTTTTGTACTTCTTTCCATCTGTTTAGTATTTGGTTTCATGCATGGAACTCCAATTATGAATTTATGGTTATAAATTTTTCCATGCGAAGATTCTTCTTTCTCCAAGTAAAGTATGTGGTTGTAGCTTGTTAAAGTACTTTGGCTGTTAGAAATATAACATGAACGTAGTTGTTCAGCACCGTTTTGCTTTTTCTATTTATTCATGAAAGTTTTTTCTGCTCTGTATTGATTGAATTTACACTAAATATGAGGCTAGAACATTTTTTTTTCTTTTTTATTAAGTTTTCCTTTCTTATTGTACATATGTGAATTTTTAAAACTGCACTTTGCATATCAAGACACTCGAAGGAATGAACTATACTTTGTTCCAGTGGCGGTTTCAAAAAAATTTCAAGGTTGGGGGCAAGCACTCTTTTCCACCGAGACCTTTTCAGTGATGAGAACAAATACGTTTAACTTAGTTTCATTTGTATGTTACTAGGGGATAAGGTCCACCACGCTCGCTATGATCATTTTTCGTATGAGGCATTCGGCACCTAATAAGGCTTATTCGTAAAAAAAATGCATAATTTCAACACACAAAACCCAAAGATTGGATCAGATAGAATGTTACCGAGCTGCACATTGCTGGGCTCTTGCACGTTCCTTGAAACATAAAAATTTAAACTTCACACTATTTTGAATTATGTGAAACCCGTGGAACACCTTGCATAATATCCAATTATGGCGATTTTTCATAATTTGGCGACTTGCGTACATGCATAGTTAATAATTAGCTCTAAGAAAACAGTACTGCATATGTTTTCTTTGATAAAAACTACGGAACAGCTAGGATAGCTTGCCACCAAAGGCGACTTTTCGTCATTTGGCGTTTTACACATGCATACAATCTATAATTACTGCTCATGTAAGGTTACCGGGAAAACCGTTATCCATATTTTCAAATACATAATCCTTTGCAAATTGGCGTATTTAGCACCACGAAATACATCATCTCGCCGCGCTGGCAAATATCCAGAGTACTATAACTGCTATAATGGCATTAGTTAACGTCACCAAATATTTCTACTGGTAGCAAATAATACAGCTGGAACGAACCGGATTTAAAATAATCTGCATTTTAATTATTTTACATTTTCAAGATATTTGATTCTAACATTTTTGAACTCGTGGTTTAGATTCACCCTGCTTGGAGGGATAGCATTTTGCCAGATTATACCTAATGCCAAGATGGCGCTTTTAAAATCTGTTACAATTAGTTGTTCTGTTTTTAGAAAAACTAATAATCGCTAATTTTAAACTCCTGTTGTCTAAGCGAACTTACTATTTGAAAATTGTCAACTTTGTGTAACACACTTAGAGTTATTTATTTCATCTAGTTTTTAATTTATTTCATCTACTTTTTGAAGCCCATTTAGGCGTAAAATGGGTGTAATTGTACTTCATGTTTGTCAATATCACGCGATTCTACACACTTGGGATTTCTTTGTTGCAAAGGAATGAATGATTTTATACTGGCGAAAAATTGCCAAACCTGGCAACAATTATGTTTATTTTTGCAGGTTTTTATTAATATCTTCTAAAATAAATCGATTTTCGAAATTTAAGTCAGTTTACCAGGTTCCCTGGAATTTTCCGAATCCGTGGACACTTTAGTCGGAATTCAAATCCCCACGGTTTAGGAGGAAATAGCCGAACAAACTCTTGACTGCGGTGGCGGCGTCAGCGGCCGTTACTTTTTTTTTTTTTTTTTTTTTTTTTTTTTAAAGAATTGAGAGAAACTCTCTAACAGCTCGACAGGTTTTTAAGTTTCAAATATGCCCAAGGTGTGTGTGTGTGTTTGCGAGGTGGGGGATAAACCTCCTTGGATAAGCCTCCCGACAGATTTCTTCGCAAAATAAAATAAACAAATAAATTAAAAACTGTGCAAGCTCCATATATTAATAATGATTAATCCGTAATATCAAAGTTAATACTGTTGGCTATAACTTCTAATGCAATTGACAGTATCCTTTGTAACAGTGCAACGTTGCAGTACATATGCACATCGATCATACTGAATGTGTTGCAATGTTCGTCGTGATGTGATCATCGCAGAGAGTTTGTGATGATGGACAAATGAATTTGACGTCACATGGTGATCATAAAGAACTACAACGTCACATCGTAACTAATTATCCATTACACTGCGACGTCACTGTGTAGTGTCAAAAGTTTGATACGAAGGGACGCTACAAACGGCGTGCATATACTTCACATTTGTTATGTGAGGAACATGGCAAAATATATCTTCGCCATAATTTCACTGCCAACATGATTATTGTATGTGATAATAATATAAGTTTATTCTCATTATAAACCGTTATAAAATAGTGAGGTGACAGTATTGTCAGTTTTTTTTTCTTTTCTTTGTTTAAAAGTTACTATTTCTCATTTCTTTTTCTGCCATCGCATGCATGTTAGAAATGCAAAATATTTGAAACCGCACATGAATATCTCTGCCTCCCTTTCCAAGACAAATAAATAAATAAAATAAATGCTCCCGGAAAAGAAGTTGTGGAAGTGAAGCCATAACTTGCACTTTCATCTTTTTACTTCTAAATTCCTGAGTATAATTTATTGTTTGTAACGTTATGGTCTTTGCAGTTTGAAAAAAGAAAAGAAAAAAAAAAGAAGGGGGGGGGAGGCCGAAAAAGGCTGAGAAAGTAAATAATAGAATGGGGTGAGGTTGACTCGTCGACATTTCTCAAGCAAAATGTTTCTTTAATATTTATTGGACTAAGAAAGTCATTTCATGTAGAGTTGCATTTGCTTTTTGTAAATTTAAACAATACCAATTTTTTCATGTTTATTAGATTTCATTAAGGTTCATACGTTATATTTGTAACGCTGAAAATTATATGTATTTTTCTTCCCCCCCCCTCCTTAAATGTTTTACACATGGACTTAAAAAAATAAATAAATAAAGTCGTATTTTTAATAGTTTTATGATTTTAAGTTAATTTATTTTGCTTCTATAATATGGGTTTTTAGTTTCCTGCATCTTTCTTATGTGTGAAATTTGGGTTAGTTTCATTGTCTATTTTCTCTCTCAAATCTTCAAACAGGTTACTTTCATTTTTCCATAAGTGATATAAATCCATAGATATAAATCCTTTGTCTTTTTTTTTTTATTAATCCTTTCAAAAAGTTTTCAGATATATTTATTTTCTAATGTTAATTTTAAGTCCTCGCTAGCGGAGTTGGAGGGAGATATTTTTTAAATTCTTGCTTTTGTACATTGTTATTTATTTACACATTTATTAAAATTTTTCATAAACTGTAGATCAGGCTAATAAAGATGCTGACGTTATTTAATTTAAAGTTATATTTTGGTTAAAGCATACATATTAAAGTAAATTGGAAATTCACTTATATATCCAGTTTTTTATCCCTCATAGGTTAGAAAAATTCAATTTACCTTATTTACTTGAATTTGCTTATTTTATTTTACTTTTATCTTATACAAAATTGTTTATTTTTATTAAAATTTTAAAATGTAAGTTAGTCGTTTATGTTCAAAAAGTAGTCCTATATAATATTGAAATTCAATTTAATTCTAATAATTTTTTTACGTTTTTATACTCACAATTTTGATAAATTTAAAATCTAATGTATCGACTCTGCTTTTGTTTTGTTTTCTAATTTCTCCTTAAACCTACAGCTTCCCCATTTTTAACACTGACTCTTTTATGATTTGTTTTCGTAATTTTTTTTCCCATTAGCAGTTTTCAGGGGGAGAGGAAGAAAAAAAAAAAAAAAAAAAAAAAAAAACTCTCGAGTATTCCAAGCAACCAGGTAGCTGAGTCTAGCAAATTAATTACGTTAAGCGGGTGGAAATTAAATTCTGTCGAAGACGGGGCGATTTTTTTCCCCTCCAACTATCTCAATTTTCAAACATTTTTTTAAAGCTCATTTAACGAAATAGCATTATTACTTCTTAGACTCTTACAGTAGTTAGTACTGCTAAAGTAATTCTCGGTGAATTATAAAAGCATTCGCTTAAAAGAATTTTTTTAATAAAATAAAGTAAAAAGAAAAAAGAACTTTTAATGGATGAATTCGTAATCAATTCTGATACGAAAATTGTTATGTAAAGTGATGCTGTTAAAATTTGATAATTTAATTCGGTGTCATTATAGGTGAATGTATTCGGGTGATTTTTTTTTTCCTGCTTTCGCAAAGAACTTTTTTCTTGTGAAGAGTTAGTTCTTAATCTTTCTCTCCTTAACTTGATTGAAAATATTTTATGTAATGGTTTTGGATTTCTTGAAATATTCTTTAATTAGAAATAAAACAACATGTAATGTTATATATATAAGTAGTTTCCCCAAAAGTCGCTTACAGATTTTTTTGAAAAAAAAAAAAAAAGTGCACTAAATCGGTCTGTAATTGAATTCAGCAAAATATTTTCCGCCTTGCATTTATGAATAGTTTGGCATTGTCTTCGTGCACTTGTTAATGTCTCTTTAGTTATCTGTTAACAATCGCCATATTTCTTGGCTAAGAATAATATTGAAAAAATATAGCTCTTCCTCCTAATATCAGATAGTTAAAAACAGAAAGATGCATTTTCTAAACTATCAATTCGAGTCTAATGCATTATACGTGAAATGCATGTTTTTTTAACAAGTCTCTATAATTTGAATTACTTCTATTCTTTTTATAAAGGAATAATTAACTGGTGCATAAATGCCCGTTTGAGACATGCAGATGCTGCTCTTGTTTTGTAATTTTTTTCTGGTATGTTAGTGACAGTAGTTAAGTCCAAAAGAGAGAGGATTGAGTATTTGTGCTGAAAAGTTCATTGAAAGAAATTATGTTTAGTTGGCTACATGACAAAGAGCTAGTTGATTTGTTCAAGAGTTAGTAATTTTTATCTCCAGTCAAATTGATGTATATGTAACTTACTATTCTCAAAATTAACGGAAATTCATTAGAAGTCGTAAATTCCTGGCTTAAAATTAACCGATGCCGTGTTAATTTTATTTTTCTTAATGGAAATAGATAAAATTATTCTGTTTTATGATCTAAATTCATGATTTCATTTCTCTTTGTGCATAATTGCTGTAAACAGTAATTGCTGATTTTATTTTCTAACCGTACAAATGCATTAGAAGTTTGTAAATAGACTAATTACATGATAATTTTTTGCTTACATCGGAACCCGCTTGATTCCAATAGAGTAGTAACGCCCAAGAGAGGAAAATAAATTATTTCGAAACTTACTGAATATAAAATGCTTTTTCCAACTCAAATGTCTCTTTCATAAACCAATAACTACTTGGCAAATGACGAAACCTTACTTTGGCATTTTATCCAACTACTGATCATCGTTTTAACTCTTATGTGTGTTAGTGAAAGAAACTATTAGCTCTACGCACGATACTTTAAATGAATAACATACTGTTATCTTATTATTTATTACATATCTTGAAAATCCTCTTTCTTAAATCTTTTTTTAAAATATCATGCTACTTTGAATCCTATTTTGGAATTGCCAATACGTAAGGTTTTATTTCTGATTAAATACATCTATTTCTTAAATTACTTATGAGCCAGGGCTCGAAAAAACCTGGTCGCCCAGGCGACTAAAAAGTATTTCTTTGTGACAAGTTTATTTTTCTTATTATTAAGAGTATAATTCACTGTATATGTGGCTCCTTAAAAAATTTGCTGGAGCCTAATATTTTACAACTTTTGTCAATCCCTAGGATCATGACCAGGAAATATTAGACATTGTTGGGGAGGGGGGGGGCGGTATTCCCAGCCAATTGAAATCCAGAATTCGATAAGATTCTGTAAACACCATGACAGTAGGTGTTTTTTTTTCAAACAATGTGTTTCGCGATCTTTGTTCTGCGCCTATTCTCAATATCCATAGAATTTCACAAATTCTCAGATTCCGTTTTGCTGAGTTATAAAAGTTTAATATAGTCTCTCTCTCTCCCCCCACACCCCGCCCCCACTATTGTCCACTTTATTGCGACTGAATCTAACTGGTTAATTCTGCCAAACCTCGCCCGTCTGCTGTTTTCACCGAATCTTATTCGAACAGCTGACGCCCTTTTCAAGACCATTAACTGATCGATAACTAGCGCCTCTCATTGACCTGTTCTATTCACATTCTCTTATCGAAATTCGGGCCTCGACCATGGAAGAGTGCCCCGGCACTTTCTGTATCAGCTTCGATCCACCGTGAGAAGTTTTGTTACTTTAACAGCCCAGAGTTAGTGAACTCAACTTTGACTTTATTTCTCTCGGTTCGATGCAACAGTGTTTGTTTAGAGGCGCTCGAGCAGACGCTCCTGATTTATAAAATGCTAATCAGTGACGGATCCAGAAAGGTTTTTATCGGAAAAGGAGGAGAGCAGTAGACTTCTCGGAACATTTTATCAAAATGTGCAGAATTTTCGGGTGGAAATAAGTCACTTTCCCCTTCTTTCAAAACAAAGTGTAACCCTTTGAGGCGCAACCTTTCGCAATGCTGAAAAAAGGGCAGCCGTTGCCATCGCTCGACTTAACTACCAGCAAGATGGCGGACGATCGAAACGTTCATCGCGTGCCACAGATCTAGAGACCATTTTTTGATGACAGCTGGCTGTGCGTGCCCTTTTTTCAACGTTGGGCAATCTGTCCAGCTGTCCTCGCATTCTTCCATTTTTCAGCAGATGTCAGTGCTGTTAAAAATAATCGTTACAATTTTTTGTACGGGAAATGCCGTGCTAAAAAGTAAAGAATTCTCGTGGAGCTATGTCTCCCGCAACTATTTTTATAGAAACAAATCTATTCTTCGTGACTGGTCAGTGTTTTTTTTATGTTCCCATAGCGGGAACACTGCGCGTTAAAGGGTTAACAGATAAAACTGAACTGCTCTGGTCTGTTTCCATTGCCCTTCAATAGTAGAAAGTCTTTTAATAAATTTTCCGCCTATGACGTACTGAAAAAAAAAAAAAAAAAACAGTGGTCGAGAACGAAATGAAAATGCTACATTTGAGGATTTACAGATGTATTGATTCAATCACTATGATGACGTAATATCTAAAGGGAAGCATTATTAACAAACACATACTGCAATTCAAGGTAGTGGGAAGCAGGCGCGTAGCCAGGAAAATTTTTCGGGGGGGGGGGTATATGCGCCTGGGAAAATTTTCGGGGAGGGGATATGAACTTATATGTGTATAAATAGACGGAATTTCATCACTAATCCAAAAATTTCGGGGGGGGATATATCCCGATATCCCCCCCTGGCTACGCCCCTGGTGGGAAGATATAACAGATAAAGAATGAAATACGAATTTTAAGTATGTGATCAACAACACAAGATCGATGTCTTCTCTTCTTTACTCAAAATGTCCCTCCTGCTTTAATCCCTAACATATTTTGAAAGAAGGATCCCAATTTCTCAGTGGAAAAAGCTTAAGGTGTGTATTATTGAAATAAAATTTTCATTTCTTCCTTTGGTTAAAGTGGCCACATATTTTAGTAATACTACATGCCTCCCACAGGGACTGAATTATACATACACAAATTCATAGCTCGATAAGAGTTGCGCATATATTAAGCCGATATTCTTTAAATAGAAAATCAGAGATTATTCCTGACCATTCTCATTTAAGGTGTGTAGCGTTTAGCTAATTGTTTTTGCGTCCAGGAAGTATTTTATCAGAATTTTAATTTTACTTAACTTAGAACTTGAAAAAAACTAGTATTGCTACGTTCAAATGGGTTTTTTTTTTTTCTTAATCTCTCCTAAATGATACGCCATGGAGTGTAGTATTTTTGCAGTATTTGTAATTGATTAGTTGTGCTGATATTGGTTAGTTGTGGTAATATTGGACGACTGATACCTTGCTTTATTGCTGCTATTTATGGTTGACCCTGTAAGTAAATTATCCAGTCGATTTCATTCAAATAAGAAATACACAATTGGATATTACAATAGTTCTAAATACAAAATTTCAACATTCTACTATTAAAAGCTTAAATAAGTTATGCGAAACACGTAATAATTTTTGGCTCCAAACCTGGCGATATTTCGGTCAAACACGCCATGGATAACGTTTCGCGAGAATTTAGGTATTGCCTAAACAATGTGACTGACTATTGACATAATAGATTGATGGTTTGCATAGATCGTAATGTGTTGAAATTCTTTTCGGTTGCGCTGCAAATAAACTATCCACTAGAATGGAACCAAAAAGGGCGATGCACAATTAGGTATATTACAACAATCCTAAATATTAAATTTTAACATTCTACGACTAATAGTTTTTCAGATATACCAGCTGCGTACATACGTCAAGAAAAAACTACTCAAAATGGACTTGCGGTTGGTCAGCTGGCTGTGCCGCACAGCCAGCTGCGTCAAAAAATGTCCCTAGATCTCTGGCACGCGATGAACGTTTCGATCGTCCGCCATCTTGCTGGTAGTTAAGTCTAGCGATGGCAATGGGTGCCCTTTTTTCAGCATTGGGAAAGGATTTCGCCTCAAAGGGTTAAACTAACATACCTCTCACATACTCTCTACGCCTCATAAATATGTCCGACAGACTCTAATAAGCAGTGTTTGCTGCCGCTTTGCTCATTGTTTATTTCAGTTATGTTGTTTTTAGCACTTAATTGAATTCCAGGGCAGCGTGCTTCTAGGGTCAAAGATCGCTTTCTCCAGGCCTCCGCGCTATTAAATTTTCATTATCCCCTTTCCGAATGCCCTCTTCCTCGCCCCCTCATTTAAAATAGTTCACTTCAGGAATGTTCCCCCCCCCCCCCCGTCTCATCCTGTGGGCGTCGTTTCGAGTCTGTAGCTAGGCGTTACGCAACAAGAAACGAAAGGAATTTTGTCTCGTTTTGGGGGTTTATTGTAATGAAATGCCGTACCGTGAGGAGAAGGTTAAGATGAATTTGTTTATATACGCAACTGAAATCTTCCAGATTTGAGTATTAATCACGTAAAAACAGTGGCGGATCCCCGTTTTCTTAACCCTTTAAAGCTCAAACATTTTCACATTGACCAGAAGACACCCTGTTCTGGCCAGGACCGTCCCGAAAGAGACTGGAAAATGCAAAATGGGTCAGGAAAATTCTCTAAAAGAATGAATTTTCCTTCGTATAAAAATTTCTTGGCAGGTTCTTGTTTTTAGTTGGAACCCCCAGAGAGTGAAAAATGCTGATAAAGGTGATTTCTGTTTAGGTAGAATGAATGAATCTGAATGTTTGTAGGGTATGCAATGCATACACCTTTTTTTTATTTTCAGAGGTGCAGAGTTTCTTGTGACATGAGGTCAAAAAGTTATCTGTCTATAACCGTGGAACTTTTTATGATTGTCACTCTGCATTGTTCCAGATTTAGTAGACCAAAAGATAAAAGTTTGTGTTTGAAATTTGGCGTATGCATTTAATCTTGCATTCTATCACATAAGAACCCAGTTGCTCAAGCAATATTGATCAAATGAACTTATAGTTTCCTATTTGAAACTCATAATAGTGCTTTAAGTTATACTACAGTTAAAAATTTATTTAAAGTAATTTATAGCAAAATATTTAAATGTAAAAAAAGGGTCAGTTTCCAGAGCAAAAGAAACCTTGGTGTGCAGCTGCTTAGCCAGTTTCATAAAGAAGCTGTTTATCTCTGCCATGCGTTTGACAATTTGATCGACAGCAGTGGTGGAGTAATGAAAGTATGTCCTGCGGGGGGGGGGGTTAGTTTGTCTGTGGGTGCGATTAGTTAGAAGATTGACATATACATCCATTTTATTTAAGTAAAATAGGATCTTTTACACTAATTTCTTTTTCCTGGGAGGGCATTCGCCCCCTCCGCCACCCCTTTAATCCGCTCTTGATCGACAGGTTGTTGGAAGTTCAACCGAGCAATGGCAACGGCTGCACTTTTTCAGCTTTAGAGCCATTTCGGCAATCTATCTAGCTGCGTTTCTATATCGATGCATCGATAAGAAAATGAAAATGATCGATTTGATCATTTTCTTTCTATAACTGGATAGATATTGTTGAACTGTTTCTTTCTGCCTGTAATTTATTAAGTCTATTGCAGGTTAATGTACATGACAATCACGGTTATATATGTGACAAAGATACGCTAACTCATGGAAGTATAGGCATGAGATGTATTAAAAAAAATGACATTTGATTTTTAGTGGCAGACTTGGCGATTCAAAATAAGCATTTTAAATATTTTTCAATTTTTCAACAACTTAAAATTGTGCAGGCCTTGTTTGTGACATAGGATTCGTGAAAATAGGCTATTATGTGCTAATTTTGTTTTAGTGTGTTTTCTTTTGTTAATTTCGTTCCGTATTTCCTTTGTACTTGCTTTATCAAATGTTGCGAATGTTTATTCAAAAAAAGCATTTTTGTTCATATTATACTTTAGATCAGTAGCGTACGCAGACTTCCTTCGAAGGGGGGGGGTGGTTATAGACATAACTTTGTGTTAAAATACCTAATATTTAAGCTCAAAAGTGAAAATTTATGGACATTTTGTAAAAAAAAATTTGACAACGGGGGGAGGGGTTGAACCCCCCCCCCTACCTTGCGTACGCCACTGCTTTAGATTCATTTCGCTTAAAATTAAATAATGAGGATCACTAATCGGCCTGTATTTCTCTAGTTTCTTACAGTTAAATTTGAGCCCGTATTATGTTTGTTGTACAGGTAAAGCGAAATTTTTCTGTGGCAATTCTACTAAAATCTGGTCACGAAGGTAGGTTTTTGACTGACTGGGACATGCTTAAAGTACAATTATTAATCGCAACAATTAATATTAAAACTGTAAATGAACTGTTTTAATCGGACAAACTCTCATGTCAATTCAAAGTATCTGTTTAATTAAAAAAAAAAAACCGCTGATAAATAACAATGTTGTGATAGTAGTTAGAACTACGAGGTGAAATATGAGTTGGCTTAAACCTCTGGAGTAATTTACCCTCACACCCAAAAGAAAAAGCCAGTTGCTACGATAACACTTGCGTAAGCTTAGTTATTAATGGAGAGTAATACAGTATCTGTGGGCGAGCAGAAAAAAGGGGGGCTGCGGACCCTGTCATATGATGATCGTGTAACGGAGGAGACAGTTGTTTTAAGGGGTTTTAACATATCCTATGCTTTTAAAAAGTAGAAAAAATTAAAACACTAGAGATTGTTGAAAAGTGATTTAAAAGTATTACTATTTGTTCACTGTTTTCAAAAACAACCGGAAGAAGAAATATTGTTTACTTGACTTTTTAAATATCGCCTCTCCTTTTAACTCACAGATTCAGGGTCGAGTTTTCTGTAAACATTTCGCCGGGAGAAGTTCGAAATCTGCCAGTGGCGCTCCGCTACTTTGCGCCCTTGCGCAGTAACATTCGAATTTCTAGCGTGCGGGAGCTGGAATCCTGCGCCCCTCTCTCTCACTCTCGACACAAACAAGCCATTACAACTTCAGGTGAAGAGAAAGTAACTATGTTCGCTCGCCGCCGTTGCCAGGTTCAGCCCCGTGAAGCGGGCTTCTTGGACAAACTTGCAAAACTTTGCTTGGTAGAGTTGAGCTGTAGAATGGAGGTCTCTTTTTTGTCGAATGTCACCTTAACAACAGCGTAGGAGATTTATTTTTTAGGGATAGATATCTTGTGCTATGTTTGAATACGTTGAATATTCATTTTTCCCTCCTGCTGATTAATTTGTGTCGGGATTATTCATTATGTACCAACGTCATATCAGTTTATTATAAATATGCTTGTGTTACGATTAAACTTCTATGATCAATGAAACGATATCGCTCTAAACGTAATTGGAAATTTTTAAATGAAACAGCTGCACAGCAGCAACTGTTGTAATAGAATAATTATAGACCCATTTAAAACTACCACATTTTAACTGTAAAGACAGTATGTTGTAACTAATTTATTCCATTAAAACACTATCGTCTGCTTCTTATTTTAATCGCTCTGAATAGATGCCATTACGAATTTAGTATTAATATATTCCTTTTGTTGATTCAGGATTATATTTCAGAATCAGCCTGGTGATATCTTTATTAGCTTTTAATGTCGTTTCGAAGGTGGTATAATTTTGTTTTTCTAGGAGAAACGAATTATTTCTTTAAAAAAAGTCATAGGCATGTTGTTAATCTTGTGACTATCACGTGATTTTTCATCAGTTATGTGATTTGTTCAAGCTCGTTGGATGTTATATGCTTCTAGTCCTAGATACTTGTGAAATAATTTACGTGTAAATATTGAATTGGAAGAAGAAGAAAAAAATAAACTGAACGGAATATATCAGTGAACTTCTTGTTTCCCCCCATATCGAAAAATATATCATGCTCGTTGCATATCATTTATTTTTCCCAAAATCAACTGTGGTGCCTGCATGCGTACGAAGTTATTCTATAGGAATGATGTTTTTCTACAATGAAATAACCTCTCTGTAACGTAATTTGATCAGCTGAATTCTGTGTCATATCATTTATCATACTGCACGGATTTAGTATTAGTACGTATGACACATGTGTTTGTGGATCTGTTCATGAGCTTTCGAAATTCTATATTGAAGCCTTGTTTCAAAGTACCAGTGAATATGGAAACTTTACGGTAAGTATTTTTTTTCTCCCCCTTTTCATGAGTTTTCGCAGATAATTTAAATTTCTCTTGGAATTTTAATGTAAAACTATTTTCCTGCTGTTCTTAGTGATAGATTCGGTGCAGACAAATTTTGATCAGTTAATTAAAAGTTTGCTTTTTATTAATATGTTACTTGTGCAACTTCGCTTCCGCCGTTTTCTCCTCCCACCTCCTCCGAAATTCTAGGTTTTATTGTTAACCCTTTGAGGCGCAACCCTTTCCCAATGCTGAAAAAAAGGGCGGCCGTTGCCATCGCTGGACTTAACTACCAGCAAGATGGCGGACGATCGAAACGTTCATCGCGTGCCACAGATCTAGAGACCCTTATTTGACGACAGCTGGCTGTGCCTTGCTGGTAGTTAAGTCGAGCGATGGCAACGGCCGCCCTTTATTCAGCATTGGGCAATCTATCCAGCTGCTCTCGCATTCTTCCATTTTTCAGCAGATGTCAGTGCTGTTAAAAAAAAAATCGGGACATTTTTTTACGGGAAATGACGTGTGAAAAAGTAAAGGATTCTCGTGGAGCTATGTCTCCCGCAACTATTTTTATAGAAATCAAATCTTCGTGACTGGCAACAGTCAAAACGCCAGAGTTTGGTGTTCCCAGAGCGGAAGCACTGTACTTTAAAAGGTTAAAAAGAATATCTGGCAATACATTTATGATTCAAAGTTGAAGTTGTCCAATGATTGCGCCAATTCTTAGTTCTGACGCGAGATATCTCCAATTCTGTCTGTTCGAAGATCTCTCTTCCATCGCTATGCCGGGCTTGGTCTTGAAAATACCATTCTGGTAGCATTTGAAACCGTTTTTTCACTAATACTGACCTCACCCATAAGTATTTGAAAAATTACTGAATCAGAAAATTAAAGCCTGCAGAGAATTTGGCTCTTAAACTGCTCAATCGGGCTGATAAACATTTTCAATCGGGAATAACTTTATGATGCAGACGCAGGTCGACTCATGTTTTTTATGGAGTTATGTTCACGGATGTCCAACTTAATCGCACGATGTCTGTCTGTGAGGTATTTATTGCAACCACTATTTACCGCTGAAGCCTTCTATGGGAGAACGGCGGAAGTAAAGTTACACCGATAACAAAGTCGAACAGATGAATTTTGACAGTTAATAAAAATTTGGTTTTTATTAATGTGCTTTTTAGGAGCAGAAGTAAGATTTCAAAAACTCACAATGCTTCAGAGTTCAAAAAAGCCTAGTTGTTGAATTACGCCTAATTATCTACACGTGGGATCTAGGTCGAGGGGGGGAGATGTCCTTCATGGGAGGTCTTTTTAAGGGGTCCTAACCCGTATTTTACGCTAAGTTTCGGATGAAACCTCGGAAAATTCCGAACGTTTAAGTCGGCGAACGCGACCTGGTTTTGAACCAGTCATCTTAGTCTTCCAGTTCAGAGCACTGTGCACTCCGCCACTGGTGGAGTTTCAAATAGTCTAGGAGGAACTCTTATATATAAAGGAATATGAAAAATACCCCTTCCTGTTAAAATTAAAATCAAATAATTTAAAGAAACTCGTTACGGTGAAATAATTTTCCTTTTTAATGCGGATGCTGCGAAAAATAGGGATGAATGCAGCAGTATTTTTATCTTTACAATATAGGGACTTTGCGAGATGACACATAGCTTTGCAGCTGTTTTGCATGCATCCGTAATAGAAAATCCGGGATGACTGAAAGTGGATGACACTTACGGTTGTAAAGGATTAAAAGCAAAATGTTTTTAGATATTGGTGATTACCAAAAAGACATTATCATAAGAAAGAAAGTGACTTCGAAATCCTCAAGCTTATTTCAAGGTCGCATAAAAATGATAGAGAGTTAAAATCATTTTATTAACAATGCTATTGTTTTTATGGGGAAAAATAAATAATTAAATGGCGATATAGTCATTTGTAAAATTTGTCATGGATTAAACCCCGCTAGAACTTGGGTGTCTTTATTATTGTTATTCTAAGGTTATAAGCAAAGATTTCTCTTCTTTTTTCAAAATAATTAAACTATTTAAGCATTTGATCATTTTTCGTAATTTTTTCACGGCTTGTTAGTGACATAAAAGATCTAAAACAAATTATTTTCAATTTTAATTATGAAATTTCTAAAGCATTTATTGTAAATGAAATTATTTTTTAAGTTTAGCTCGAAAAATATGTATTTCAAAGGTTTATCGGAAATTGCGATCTCCCCCCCCCCCGTCTTGCCCATGAGTGAGCCAGTTTCATAGTATTAGTAATTATTGTGTAACACTCGTTCTAGCGCCATGTTTCTGAAAATTTACTCATTTAAAATGACTAGCTCTTAGTTCCTATTTACTGCCGTATGTCTGTAGTGCCTTAAAGCGAATTGGCACTACGGACATATGGCATGGAAATTTCTGGTAATTTAATATACACTCAGTTAGTTGGACAACGATGTATTGCTGGTGGACCTGAAGTAGGAACATACATACGCAGATTACATGGTAATGCCAATAAAATTAAGTTTGACCGTTTTTCTACCAACCTTTATTTATATATTGCCCACAAATAAAAAAGGATTTCTTCTGTTATTGTATTCTCATACCTAAAACAAACTGCTTTTCTCTTACATTTTACTGTTGTCTTACAATGTTTTCGCTTTAAATCTGTACTGAAGGCTTTAGGCTTGAGCCTGATGGCTCTTATCCTTTCTTTTTAACTATCGTCTTGTACTTGGTACTTAGTCCTATTGTGGCCTCATGCCATCAAATCCCAACCAACCCACCTCATACCTAAATATCAAGGAAATCGAGTTAGAACAAGAAAAAAATCAATCCAAAGATAAAAGTCAGTCTCATTTTAGACTAGATAGGAATTACATGCACGTTTCGTACAAAGTATAGATGTCCATGTATATGTACAGCGGGAACTCTGAAAACTCCCTTTAGTGGCAGCAAAATAACGGCAAATAATCGTTAACTAAGAGAGTTAAGCTGACCAACATTAGGTTAAGTCAAAGACAATCGAGGAAATTTGAGCATAGACATCTGTCGAAATCATGCCCTTCAATTTCTTGCTTTCCCTTTTGATTTATTAAAAGCTCTGCAGAAACCTAAATGCTAGAACCCAGAGAGCTGTTCAATTTGTCCATGTCGATTTCTGAAGCGTTAAGTTTTTATTGCTTAACCTAAATCAACCTAAAGTTGAAATCGGAATGTTCTGTGACATTATTTAGTCTTTTCAGCTTTCCTTCGAATCAAAGATCCTGTCTTAAAGAACGCTTTCAACATCTGTTGACGCATTACTGCAAAATCGTTAAAAATTAATATTTTTGAAACTAAAATGGCCCTTTTTTTCTCTCAAGTAGGATCGATGTGTAGCGCAGTAAATATATGAATCTCTTTAACGTTGCTGCAACGGTTATGTAAAAGCTTTTAATGAAACAGCTCTTACGTTGGGAGTTGAGTAATGCAGCTTTTATACTGCGTTCCTGTAGTACAGCCTCTCAAGTCTCCGGAGGGCGCAACTTATTTTAACGAAAAGCATAGGCCCTAAAAATATGAGTAGAATATTCAGAAAACAGCTTCTGATGCCGAGGCTTAATTAAAATGTAACTAGAGATGTGAATGCCTAGATACTCATTAAGAAGACTCTGAAATAAAATGTGCCTGAAGATGAGAATTTTAATTATTATTTTAGAATATTTATTGAAATTTTTAAAATATGCAGCGACTTGAAGTTTTCTGCGCTTTAAAATATTTCGGAATAATTATAAAATATAATATTTGTTAACAGTTTTTGAATGAAACATCCGCGAAAATCAGGTCATAGTTTCAAGGTGTTTAAGGCCATTAAATGAATCGCAATGTTAAAAATCATTACATAAAACAAGCTAAGTAAAATTTCTAATAAACTATAACGTATGAGGTGCTCCTGGTAAGAAAAGAGGCAAACTCAAACCTTTTTATTTTCATTATCATTAGTTTAACCGATATTAAAATTATTTTTCGTTTTATATTGCTACCCGGTCTTCGCGCGGAAGGAATAAAATGTTTTTCTTACTCATAAGTGAAAGTAATCCATTCATTGAGAAACTTTGTCTTACAGATACTTACTTGATGATACATAGCTTAACTGCAAAGTGATAGTACAAAAATTATGTCAGCGGTACTTAACCTTTGCGCACCCGGGACGTACGTGCGTACTTTTTTATAATGTCTTGCATCATATTTTCAGCCTTCATTTTCTCTCCCTAGGTGGCATTAGTAGCCACTGAGTTTTAGAGATACTACTGAGTTTAATAGACCCTAATAACCTGGTATAACGTCCCTTTATAGATAAATTGGCCTGGTGTGGTGCGCAAAGGATTAAGATCAAAACGAACTAAGACAAATCTATTCACTTTCAAAGTGCTTCTACAGGATAAAATTTTGTCTTTTTGATTTCTAAAATAGATCTAAATGACGTTACATGGTTTGCACAACTGCTTTGTCTTCTGATTTCTATAACGTTACGTAATCGCAGTCATTCTGCAGTACACTTAGGTAAAACTTTACTATAGAAAAAAGCCTGAAAGCATTGTTGATATCATATAAAAATATCTGTATGAAACGTTCATTGTTTCGTGAATTTTTTGGCTGTCGTAAAAATAAAACCCATTGAAGTAATTTAACCGTTACCTCACCAAGTTTCTGATAGAATTCGGAATTCTCGACATATCAAATTCACTTACGAATAGAATTTAAAATAAATAACTATTATCATATTCTTCTTATCGTAATTAGGGATGGACGCGAGACGACTTTTTGCGAGACGAGACAGAGATTTACAGCTTTTTTGCGAGACGAGACAGACATTTTTAACATTATGATACAGGGATTTTTGCGAGACGAGACAAGCTTTTCGGCTGTTTTGCGAGACGCGAGACGCCAATTTTTCGTTCTCGTGTCCATCCCTAATCGTAATAGTTACCACAGTAGTAGAATCCATTACTAAGGACATATTCAAAGGAAAGTTTCAGGTCCCGTCCCCCCCCCCAAAAAAAAAAAGAAAAAAAAAACAAAATGAGAGGAAAGAAGCAAATGAGAAGCATAAGGAAGGAAATTCCGTAAATAAAATAAAATCATATTTTTAAAAAGTTGAAGAAAGTGGACATTTAAATTTTCTCGTGTCTCGTCAGAATAACCTCGAATTTTTAAAAGAAATATTCCTGTCTTGAATGCTCTGTCAAAAACGAAAGGTAAAATGAAGAATGTGAAAGCATAGTAAGATTCTAAAAAAGTGTTTGATTTCTATAATTTCGCGTCGACAGATAAGGTTATACGACATCCTGAAATTAATTTTTATAAGCAAAGTATATTGAAACATGATCTATTCTCAAAGTTAACGCATAAAAAAAGTGTGTACCTGTTTCTTTATTACAATATTTGAATTTTGAAAGTCGAAAGTCTCTGCTGTAAAAACAAAAATTAATTTTGGATAATTAATTTTAAGACAATTACTATAGTTTAAAATATAAATTTAATACGAGCATGCCAAAAAGTAAAATAATAAAATCTGCTTATTAAATTAAAAAATGTTGTTCGCATTACTTTTTTAGTATTCAGTAAAAGTTGCTATAATGGAGAAAGGAGGGGGGTGGGGAGGAGAATTTTGAGGATAGCATTAAAAGTCTTACTTCTTAGACACGGGAGATCGTATCATTTGCTACACAATTGTAACAGATGTTTCTAATAACATATGAAAGTGGTGCCCCCACCGTTGCCGAGTGGATAAAAGACACTGAACTTGGTAGATGGTTGAAGTGTGAAGGTCCTGGTTTTTGGCCTATCGCGCTGCTATCGATCTAATGTACAGGAGTTTTGGACAGTTTTCTCCAGATGTCACGTCAATGCACGTTAAAACCATTAAAAAAAATCTCCACCCAAGGTACCCCTCCTTAGGCAGATAACCCTCGAGTAGCTTTGCATTAATATACAATACAATAGGAAAGTATCTTGTTTTGAACAATAATTCATAACATATTTCATGTAACACTTTGGACATCCATAAAATAAATAAAATAAAGATTTTGCAGTAACGGAGCAATGTCATCGGAATTTAAAATATATTTTCTGTTACTTACCTCCGACATTTTATGCACGCTCTTAGATCTGCCCTTCGATAAATCTCTCAGATCATTTGGACGAACCCAAAATATTTTATTACAGTCGCGAACGGAAGAGGAGAGAAATGCGAATCCCGATTTTTCATCCAGTTTCGTGAGGGAAATGAATTTGGATGGAAGCCATTTTAATAATTCGCGTGCTGATTCGGAGCAGTTTTTTTCTTTCTTCTAATTTCAGGATGACATGGTTAATCACAAGTTAGGTATTAAGGAATTTACCGTGATAGTGTTATTTGCGTCCAGCTGTACATTAGGACCATTTATCTTCAGCTTTGAAATATGTGTTTCCGTCATTTGGATATATCGTGATATGTAGAAAAAAAAGTAATAGTAAATTTCTGAACTCCAATTGCTCCGTGCATTAAATAAGTTTTTTGTTGTTGAAAATGCTGCTAGCTTAAAAAAAAAAAAATCTGGAAACCAACTGGCAACCCTGTTACAGCAGTTCTTGTGCAGACAGCTTTTTTGGAAATGTTAAAAGGTACACAACTCGACGCGAAATGAAATTACATTCCGGGTATTTTCTATACCCAACTGTCTCTACCATTTCATAAATGTGGACTAGTTCTGTATAATAGTGCGCACTTCCTCTATGGTACTTTTATAAATAACTGTGTTAGAGAACTACCTTAGTTATGAATAGAATTGGCTGTAATTTACATCACCCTGTGCTCATAATTACGCTGTTATCGCTATGCGCTGCAGTTAGTGACCGGGAAGAGGGGTCTTTCGGAATGCTATCTCGACTATGCTTTTAGTCTGTTAATGGGAGATTAATTACACTTCGGCTCTATAAGTGTGTTTTTTCCCCCCTCCTAATGCGTTGACAGCAATATTATTCCTTTTGTCATCAAATAACTGCTGTTCATTTACGCTGTGTTGAAATTATACTCTTTGCGTCAAACTGCAGCTTTAATACTAATTGTTAGAACATCAGATACGAGTAAGAATGAACTAGAACAAGGATGGCCAACCTATTGCAGATCATGCACCATTTTTTTTTTTTTTTTTTTTTTTTTTTTCCCCGCACGAGTTCAGGTGCGCCAACTTAATTAAGCACATTTTTTACATAAAGTTGGTAAATACGAATACGGGTATGGAGGGGAAAAGTAAAAACGTACGAGAATGAGATTTAAATAGTTATTCTGGGGAGGAGGATTCTACACTACTGGCCTAAAGTATTGCAAGTTTCAGAAATCTAACCTTTTTCAATATTAAGCCACCTCTCCCCCGTCAAAAAGAAAAATCAATATAATTGATATTTTTTAATGACAGCAAGTCAAATTTATTACTTCAAAGACAAGATAGCATTAAGTTAAAGAACAAAAATAATTATTTAATTTATTAAAAATTAGCATAAAAAATACATACGTTATTACAGAAATCATAATCCATTTTGGCTCGCCGAAATAAAATTAAATAAAGAATTAATTTCAAGTTCTTCTGCAAAAAGAGGATAATAAATAAATGCGATTGAAGTAAAGATGAGATCATTTATTATGTTGCTGGGCAGCCTTGACTATGATCACAACAGCCACTCTTTTAGATATGGAATCCTCAATGTTTTACAACACTTCTTTCGGTGTTTCATGGTGCCAACTTAAATAATGGGTTCCTGAAGCTCTCATTTTGATTTTTGGTGATTTTCAGGTGTATTCTTTCCAATTATACTACATTCTTGAAAAGATGGTTAAATAATTGGTTCCTGAAGCTCTCATTTTGATTTTTGGCGATTTTCAGGTGTATTCTTTCCAATTATACTACATAAATTCTCAAAAATATTTAAATCTGGCAAATTTCCTGTCCATTTTTTCTGGGCTTATTCTTGAAAAGATGGTTAGATTTCTCAAACTTGCGATACTTTTGGCCAGTAGTGTAGAATTAATATACTGGGGTATTTGGTAGAAAATCAGCGATGGGTCGATTTTTGATGACACTGCATTTTGCACAACATTGATGTAGCATAATAAAATCTCAAGAAATGAGGTAATTTGGTGCCCAGAAAAATTTAATGTCTTCAATCTGTCACAAAACAATAAATAGGCGCAAGGATGCCATGCGCCACCTAAAATCATCCAATACCAGATGTTTACGCGAAGCATCACGATTAGCCACCCCTGAACTACAAGAATACCAAGCATCCGCCAACAGAAGTAAGAAATAACTCACAGAAATGTTAAAGGCATGTGTTTTCTAAAATCTTAATAGAAAAGCTTCGTAAGTCCTACCAAGGCATGGGGTGTCGATTGGCACTCAAAGATCATTTTTTACTTTCACATTTGGATTTATTTCCGGAAAATATAAGCGTGGCTAGGGGAAAAAAAAAAAAAAAAAAAAAAAAAAAAAAAGATTACGCTTGGGCTATGTGAACTCAGTATCAAGGTCATTGGGAACCAGCAATGATGGGTTATTTCTGCTGCTTTCTAAAGAAAGATATGATACCACGTAAGAGGGAAAAAAAAGTGATAATGTTTCATTGAATTTAATAAATGTGTAATGGCTTTATTTAATTTAAAAAATATATACATCGCGATTACAATAACTTGGATGTGTTGTGTGTTTTTAAATCCTTCCAGTACAGGCAAGATGGTCGGAATAAAAAAGCGTACATGTTACAATATTTTTTACAGTTGTTTTAATTTGTGCACTGCGAAATTAGTTTTACGTAGCTAATTTATTTTTTTTGGGGGGGTGGGGGTGCGAGAGGTAAATTTATCGACTAGTGTAATTTGAGAAGGGGGCGGGAAGACAGACTAGAAGATTTTCTTTCAACTTAAAATGCCAAATATAATATTAGAATAAGTTGTCTCCATACTAAAAATGAATGAATGCAAATATTCAATTTAGACATGCATATTTTTTTTTTTTTTTTTTTTTTTTTTTTTTTTAAAGTTGTCATGGATAACTTTAAATCCAATAATTAGTTGTCATCAGTAGATATCCAGAGTGATTTTGTAAATTGATAAAGTAAAATATGATTATGCATTTATACTTATATATATGTGTTTACTAACGCATTAAAAAAATTATTCATATATTTTGTGTTTCGCTCTATCTTTTATTCCATGCGGCGTTAAAATTTGAAAAACCTTTTTAATTTTTAATAGTTTATTTTTAAAATGTAAATCACATCAGTTTAAAAAATCGTATGCATGCATCATGTACTTGAAAGTAAACACGATCTCTATGTCTCATAATTCATTTTAACAAATAATACAGCTCAAGTTCTCTAGAATTTAGCCTCTATAATACATTGGTTCGTATCGATTCGGCTAATTGCGAATTATTTCTGGATGTACTGTTACAGCACACGTTCATTATTCAGATTTACGCTATCGAAGTTTCCTGGAAAAGTTGAAAACACGTTTTGTGCATTAGTCTATCTCTGCAGCGATTCCTACATGCACAGCGTTCAGCTTTTCGAAGCTTTTGGCACGCCGAATTCACGGTTGGCTTCCCTGCGCTGATGCATTTGTGAAGGTTGAACTACTTTTACAGGCATTGATGGAAGTTTTTGAAGTTTTGTATATGTGTGTGTGTGTGTATGCATGTATGTGGAATTATCGGCCTATTTATTCTTCCCAAACTGCCAAAAGTAGAATTTGTTTTAATAAATATTTAACAATCACAATGCTATGTGACTGTTTCATGGTATAATAAATAATGGTTTGTATAATGGTTTAGTACAGGAATATTTTTCTCAAGCATGGCTACCGCTTTAATGTCATGGATAACTTTAAATCCAATAATTAGTTGTCATCAGTAGATATCCAGAGTGATTTTGTAAATTTAAAGTAAAATATGATTATGCATTTATACTTATATATATGTGTTTACTAACGCATTAAAAAAATTATTCATATATTTTGTGTTTCGCTCTATCTTTTTTTAAAATGTTCAGTCACCTTTTTTCACTGCTGAAACTAAAAATTATTTTATGAATTTTCAGATTTCATCAGATTAATATATGTGTTTTAAACGACACAAGTAATTGCATTTAACACTTCAAGTGTGAAACAATTTCATTACTAAAAAAGTATAGTTTAAACTTGTTTTCTTGATTTGTACTGTGAAATATTTATTGCAAATATATCAGAATAAGTTATGGGAGGAAAAATTTACTGAATTCAGAAATTCAAAAGATTTATATACTTATATATTAAAGAACTAAGACCAAAATTAGTAGGATTTTTCATGTTAGGTGATTAGTAACTCATGTATTTGAAATTTACAGCATTTTAGTAAATGTGTTTTTTAAGCCCTCCTGTAGAACTATCGTGTTATATACCGTCATATTTTCACAGAATTCATCGACTTTTTTATTTATTTATTTTTTTAATTTTGCACAAATTGAGACTCTGAAAATAAGTATGCTGTTTTTAATTTGCTCGCATACTTTGAAACATGTTTTGCGAAACTGTTTTAACGTCATCTTTCATTCACGTCTGAATTGCCTCTTAACGGGTTGTCTAGTTCATTTCTTTAAACCAAACATATGGTTAGAGGCAGATTTCGAAACAGCCGGTAGCCCAGGCGACTAAAAAATATCCCTCGACGATTACCCCCTCCCCCAATTAATATACCGTATGGTCCTGAAAATATATCACGGTATTTTTTGACTGATCATTGCCCGTGAAAAATCTGACTCGCGCTAAATTCGAGGCCTAAATACAGGATTTTTCTAATTATATTCATGAAAAATTTCGGGGTCGCGTTGAATTCGGGCCAACACGGTAATTCAATATGTACGCGGTCCCGAAGATTTTGCAATTTTTTCGTCCTCTAGTCAGAGGTATCATCTATGAGGCTAAAGCTCACAAAAAGGTTCCAATTTTTTTTTTTTTCTGACATTCGATACCACTACCTCTGCTTGCTACACGACTGGAAATGTTGCCACATAATGCGAAGTAGTCTTCGGATTGTCGAATTTCACAATTTAAATGACAGCAATGATTTCTCTTTCTACTGTAACTTTAATTTAAAAAATAGGATATGAAATTATTTGTTTTGAATGAGTAAAAACGGAATATATTGAATTTTGTTAGTTAATAGTAGTAGAAATATTATTATTAGAAGTTATCATTAGTAGAAATAAAAATCATTTTGGTGCCGGAAAACATTCTTTTACATGCGCAGATCATAAAATCCTCCTAGGATAAAGAGCTGCTTCCGATGTCCCATTATTTTACGTCACTTTTTCTTTCTTTAAATCTTACTTTATTTATTTTAGAGGAAAACATCAGAAAGAAATAAAATTCTTTGAATAGAGATTGTATCGAGGTGCATCTCGTCATACTTTGAACAAATTACAGACACCCTGTTTCTTCAGTTAGTCCTTTGAAGTGCAACCATTTCCCAATGCTGAAAAAAGGGTAGCCGTTATCGTCGCTCGATTTAACTACCAGCAATATGGCGGTCGATCGAATCGTTTATCAAGTGCGCGCGCTCAGAGCCAGCTGTGTCAAATGGCCTCTAGATCTGCGACATGTTTCAGCAGATGCAAGTGCTGTTAAAAATAATGCGGACAATTTTTACGGGGAAGGATGTTCTAAAAAAGTAAAGGATTCTCGTGTAACTATGTCACCCTCAAGTATTTTTATAGAAATCAACTTTACTCTTCGTGGCTAACGACAGTTTTGTGTTCTCACGGTGCGAGAATACGCCGGGCGTTAAAGGGTTAACCCTTTGAGGCGCGACTCTTTCCTAATGCTGAAAAAAGGGCAGCCGTTGCCATCGCTCGACTTAACTACCAGAAAGATGGCGGACAATCAAAACGTTCATCGCGTGCCACAGATCTAGAGACCCTTTTTTAACGCAGCTGACTGTGCCGCCGCACAGCCAGCTGTCGTCAAAAAAAGGGATGAACGTTTCGATCGTCCGCCATCTTGCTGGTAGTTAAGTCGAGCGATGGCAACGGCTGCCCTTTTTTCAGCATTGGGCAATCGATTCAGCTGTTCTCGCGTTCTTCCATTTTTCAGCAGATGTCAGTGCTGTTAAAAAGAATCGTGACCATTTTTTAGCGGGAGATGACGTGCTCAAAAGTAAAAGATTCTCGTGGAGCTATGTCACCCGCAACTATTTTTATAGAAATCAAATCTATTCTTCGTGATTGGCAACAGTCAAAACGTCAGAGTTGGGTGTTCCCAGAGTGGGATCACTGCGCGTTAAAGGGTTAAGATGACATAGCTTTTAAAAGTGCAAAGTATATGTAATACTTCGCATTATTCTTCGGACGGAATAGCATGAATATTGGATGATATTCACTCCAGTCGAATATTCGTTGCATTTCCCGTTTCTTCATCTTTCTCCGTAGCAGAGAAATCGGTTGACCAATAAATAAGTTTCCGCTGTTAGCTAGGAAATCTCCAGGTGCAAACAAGACTCAATACTTGGATTTCGATTTCCGGGAATGCTTTTTCTCGAGGCTCAGTGTTTTTTGGCAATGCCAGGCGTGGGAAACTAAATTTAGAAAACTCTAAATGAACAACGCATGAAAATTTAAAGTATTACGTAGTGCACTTAACATGAACGGTTACTAAAAACGGAAAGCGCAAAACACAGTTGCAAAAGCAAGTGATTATTAAGTTTTAATCCTATGAAACAATTTGATCTGTTATTCAAAAAACCACCTAAGTTATAATTTTTGAAAACAAAGCTATATACATTGTTTTCTTTAACCCTTTAACGCGCAGTGTTCCCGCTCTGGGAACACCAAAGTCTGACGTTTTGACTGTTGCCAGTCACGTAGAATAGATTGGATTTCTATAAAAATAGTTGCGGGTGACAGAGCTCCACGAGAATCCTCTACTTTTTAGCACGTCATTTCCCGTCAAAAAATGGTCAGGATTATTTTTAACAGCACTGACATCTGCTGAAAAAATGGAAGAATGAGAGAACAGGTAGATAGATTGCCCAATGCCGAAAAAAGGGCAACCGTTGCCATCGCTCGACTTAACTACTAGCAAGATGGCGGACGATCGAAACGTTCATCGCGTGCCACAGATCTAGAGACCCTTATTTGACGACAACTGGCTGTGCGGCACAGCCAGCTGCGTTATTGTTAATAAAATAACGTTATGTTGATAAAATAAAAGCATGTCGTACTTTGAAGTCTAAATCCTATAGTAAACCCAAATGAAAAACCCGACTTCGTGTGTATGATCACTTGCTATAGATTCTTGAAAAGTTGTGACTTGAATGACTTTTGAAGTGGCATATTGAATTTAAATCGAGCATGATATTATTTTGTGCAATTTCTTGAAATTTAAATAAAGGACAATTCAGCGGAGTATAGGAGCAGTTAAACTGGTTGCCTAATTGATAATGTTAGTCACTTAAGTCACCGAAGCTAAGTATAGTACAAGAACATGATGCGATAAGTCACGGAATTTGATTGAAATGGATTTAGTTTTATTTTTTCTTTAATAAATATTCAAGATCGTTTTCATTATTGTGTATTTTGTATCAGTAATTTTTTAAAATATAAGAATTTATTATGATATAAAAGCAGAGTCAATTTAAATATTAAATTATTTTAAATATTGTTATTCTATTCGCGAGAAAACTAAATTCTCTATTGCATTGAGATCAATAAATGTTCGCAAAAAGTCAAGAAATGGCGCACCCATAAATCTGCCGCCGTCTTGTGAAATCTTATTTAAATTTTATAATAATAAGAGACGGGGGGGGGGGGGTTTAAAAGTGTCCGTTTAATATTTTAGGTGTTTAGTATAAGATGCTGAAGTTGGATTTCTTTGTTTGTCCTTCTTGATTTTTTTCACTTGATTTAAAAAAATTTCCCTCTCTTTCAGGCTTCGTCGTTCACGGGTTCGGGCGTGCGGTCCGGCGCAGCCCGCGGTGACCCGGACCTAGCACCGGACTTACCCGAGATGGAGACGTTCGAGGTCGAACTAGTCAAGGACCAGCAAGGACTCGGAATAACCATCGCTGGTTACGTCTGCGAAAAAGGTTAGTGAACCTTTTTTTTTTTTTTTAATAACTTAAAAGGAGACCTTTGTTTTGCAATGTATACGAAAGGATGTTGATGAAGTGATGCACTTGGACCTCGTGTGATTGTTTCTCTAGGACAACTCAAACATGGAGTATTTGTGATGATCGAGCTGACTTTGGGTAGAATAAATAAATAAAAAAAAGAGTATTTCTGCTCCATGAAACCCGAACTGCGTTTTTTTTTTTTTTTAGTTACGCTTTTAATTACTAATTTATTATTTTAGCAACGGATACGAGCCTTTATTTATGATTATGAACTTTAACAACTACCTAATTCTCTGTTACTAATGTTGGCGTTTATACGCATAAATTGGAGGGGGGGGGGCGGACTTATTGCTGAAAACGGTCGACGGTATTGTTGAATCCCCGCCGGTCTCTTTGACTGCTTCGGATACAGTTCAGAATCTGCCGTATTGCACAAACCGAGAATTCTAAAATTGCGTTTTCACATGAAAATACGCGCTTAATTTTACAAGTACAGAGCATCCATACTGCCTGGTATCTTTGTAGTGAGTCTTTTCGTTTAACATAAATAGTGTGGCTGTGATGTGGTAATGATTGATAGCTTTTTTTTTAGAATTGCTTAATAGAAAGAAAATTAAAAGTAAGGAGCAAACCTCGTATGAAACGTAAAAAAAATAAAATAATTGTTAAAAAAATAATAAATAATTAAAAAAACACTGTATTGACTAAAGAAAAATCTCTCTATGAAGTGAGAATGAAAATATCAATTGCATTTAACTAAACCTTTATCCTACCATATCATTACCCTGCTGACTGATTCTGTGACAAGTCCTAGTAACCACTCTAAGATAAACTTTTACAAAAATTACTCCAAAAAGATTAAAAAGTTAAGTGCAAAAATATCTACACCGTTTGCTGCAGCATCCGCTTGAAATTTTTCATAATTACGTATAAAAATATAAAAATCAAAATGCACTACTTTAAAAATCTGAAAATCCGGCCGCTGTCTGAGTTTTAAGCGATTTTTCAATACTTTCAACACTATTTCCTATATTAAGAAAAATATTATCATTTACGTGACAAAATTAGCTGTACCAAGTGATAATTAAGCCATACTAAAATCACGGTTTATCAGAATCTGAAGAGAAAATTGCGATTCCAACTAGTTATTTCTTCTTTTTTTTTTTTTTAACTAATAAAATGACTTCGTCTGCATGAAACACTGATATAAGAGGGATATTTCCAGCGAAACGAAATCTTTCGAGTGCGGAAAGTTTTCGCACGTTTTTAGAAGAAAACGAAATTCCAATTTCTGCATATAATAATATATGAATGTGAAGTTATTTATTTTAAGTGTAAAAATAGTGAGCGTAGCCATATTTTGTTAAATGTTTTTCTATTGCCCGTTGTAATTGCCGCCACAACAGAACATTCCTCACCCCATTAATCGCATTGTTATTGAAGCTATTTTCAGAAGTACTTTTTAAAATTAGCTATTCTAAGAAATGTGTTTAAATTATTTATCTATTATAAAAATTTGTAAATTTGCCGTGTTTTGCTGCATTATAATTTCGCAAACAATTAACTATATCTTACAAAGATAGTTAATTGATGTAAAAATCTGACAGCAAAAGTATATGAATGTTGAAACAGTTACGAAATTTTGTTTTAATTTTTAATCTTGTATAGTGGAAAATAATTTCAGAATTAAAATATTATTTATAATGAAATGTCTTTATTTTCCTCGTTTTCCGTTTATTTAAAGTTAACATTACCCCCCCCCACCCCCCCAAAAAAAAATAAAAAAAAATAAAATTCTGTATGCCTGATAAAATTAGAAATAATGATTGCCAACATTATAAATTTCTGTACTTTAAAAAAAAACTTAATTTTAATTAGGCCTTTCACTAACGTAATAAAAGGGGGGATACAAAATTAATATTATTAATAATTTTGCTCTCAAGAAGCTATTCTATCTTCTGACTAAGAACATTTCCAAGTAATCTAATAAACAAGACTATCTATTTTTTCTTCCTATCAAAAATACCCAATTCAAAGAATATAAAGAAAATGTTTTCATAAGAAAAGTATTAATTAAATGTTACTTGTAATTACTTACAGAATATAATTGCTTTTGAAGGAATCTTATTTCATCACTTTCATTACTTAAGAAGGGAAATTAAAAACTAATTTAACTCAAGTGTGTTAAATAATTGTAACTTTCTGAATTTGTTATTAATAGAAAAGAGCGAAATCGGTAAATTCTTTTTTTTCATGCGTAATATGAAAAAAGCAATTTTTTAACTCTTGCAAATTTTAAGAAAATTAATGTTACATGGAAACTTTCTTTAACAAGAGCTTGGTCTAAAACACAAGGTAGTTTTATTAGCTTTTTTATTACACAGACTGAGCCTGCTCGCTCCTATTATTTCTTAAAAATGTTACCGTGGAGATTCCTTTTCTGTGTTCACTGTGCTCGCCAAAAATGTGTTTTGAATGCCCTGCTGGTATCCACCGTTACACACTTACTTTTATTTGTATTTTTTTTTTTTTTTCATGGTTTTAGCTGTTTGTAGTGTAGCGAATAATTTTAAAATACTCTGTGTTTTTAAACACCTTTAAAAGTCTAATTGAATCCTGAGAAAAATAAAAGATAACGAACATCATCAGACTTATTTATGTCCATTTAGTGATAGAAATTTTTTGCCCGATGTATAAGAAAAATACTCGAATTGAATCATAAATTGTATTTTTATTATACATACATGTCTTCGTATGCACATACCTATTTTTATAGGTATAACATGTACAATTTCACTTTTATTTAGTTTAATAAAGAATCTCTAGTTTCCCTCCCCCTTAAAACGAAACAAAAAAGTACTAAAATACATTTAGGAATTTTTTTTAGCTACTCCATCCTAAAACATTGTCGATTTTTTAAAGAGAATAGCCATAGTTTTATGAATGTAGAAACGAATAAAAATTAGCAGTAGTGAAAAAAAAAGCAGGTAAATATTAGGTGTCCGGAAAGTAATGTTCATTTTTTATATGAAATTGTAACAATTAAATTTTCAACAAGTATGGAATTACAAACGAGCTGTACCTAAGCATAGGTGTCGCATTTTTTAAATTTTAAAGCGAGAATTTTATAGATAATTTTTTTTCTTCTCCCCCCCCCCCCCCAAAAAAAAAAAAAAAAAAAAATCCGCTCTCTCCCTTTTTTCGCGTCTACCCTCCATGGAGGATTAATTTGAAATCGTTTTTATGTATTCATGAATGTTGTATTTTATAGTAAGAATTTTATGGATATATGTTTTCTTCCTTGAAATCGCGCAGGATGTGAAAAGGTTTTGCCCCCCTATCTCCATAAGCCACAACGTTCGGAAAATGCTCTCCAATCCAGCACCTACGCCAAAAATTCAAATACATGCCGAATTTCGTATTATTTGCTTCAGTGGCTTTGTCTATGCAAAATTTTGACATAAGAAAAAGTGACATTATTTTCCAGTACACCTAATAATTTTTATATTTCTTTATTTTTTTTTCTTTGTGTGTGTGTAGGGAGTGGGGGGAACTTTTTTATGTAATGATTTTCCTCGGCTGTCTGATATGTTTGCAAAGGTTTTTTTCCTAAATCGGAAGAATTTGCAAGTATTTCGCCTTCCAGCCCTGACAAGGTTAGTTAACCCAGGTCAGCCGTTACGAATAATAGTTCGGTAATTAAGAAATGGCATGATTTTTGAACGAGCCTTCTTCTTCGAGAGAGAGAACCGGCGAGCCGAGTCGAACGCCGAGTAAACACGGCAGCCTGCGAAGCCGGGGGCCTCTGCTTTCGATCAATAGGCAAGATGGCGGCAAGAGTATCTTTTTTTTGAAAACCATTATTCTGCGACGCACATTCAACAGGTTGGAAATCCCTTGCCTCCTTTATTTCCTTTTGTCAGTGGCACTGGTGTAATTGTAGAAAGGCGCACACAATCGCTGCTTGCAGAGAAGAGATGCTATTTTGAGGGGCTTGCAGGAAATCCAGATAGAATGGATAGGCCAAGCGGCTGTCTGGCACGCATGCACGCATTATTCATATTGTGAAATAAGTACTGAAAAATATTGAAATATATTATTTTGAAGACGATAGGGCGAGAAGTGGGGGTTGCAATAGATACCTAGTTCGAAGAAATAAGTTACTTCATGCTCTTTGTACGGAAATTAAAATAAACTACTTGCCCTAAGAACTCAAAAAAATTGAAAATGAATTTTTATCTGCTACACTGCGCACTTGATATTTTTCTCTGACAGTTTCATAACTGATACAAGTTTGTCATTTTTTTACAGCGTACCATTTATTAAAGCTTGTGAAGAGCCATCCTTAAAAAATTCCTGTTCCTGACATGCGTGTTTACTTTGCATATTTGCATCAAAATTATGTGACTTTTTGGAACTAGAATCTTATACATTGCAGCAGTTGACGTATGTAGTTTATTTTATTGAATCCGTATATATGCGCAAAATTATGAGATGCTAAAATAACTAAGAAAATATTAGTGTTGTCGGTTAATGAATAATTTTCTCTCCATTGATAAATGAGGTGGCGTCTTTTGTAATTCATAGTTTATAAATAGTTAGCTCGGCTGCACTATTGCTAATGTTTGACTTCACATACTTTTTTAATCCAGAGTAGCAGATTCCGTTATTTCATATGAAATATGGCTTCTGAGCTACGGTTTAACATCTTGGGGTTTTTTATTTATTTTTATTTTATTTTCGCTGCTTTTGAATATCGCTTAGAATTTCTTCTTTTTAACCCTTTGAGGCGCAACCCTTTCCCAATGCTGAAAAAAGGGCAGCCGTTGCCATCGCTCGACTTAACTACCAGCAAGATGGCAGACGATAGAAACGTTCATCGCGTGCCACAGATCTAGAGACCTTTTTTGACGCAGCCAGCTGTGTCCGGCACAGCCAGCTGTGAACAATGAAGCCAGCCAGCCGTCAAAAAAGGGTCTCTAGATCTGTGGCACGCAATGAGCGTTTCGATCGTCCGCCATCTTGCTGGTAGTTAAGTCGAGCGATGGCAACGGCTGGCCTTTATTTAGCATTGGTCAATCTATCCAGCTGTTCTCGCATTCTTCCACTTTTTAGCAGATGTCAGTGGTGTTAAAAATAATCGTAACAGTTTTTTCAACGAGCGATGTTATGAGCGATTTTTTGTTAAGTCGAACGATTTCAACGGCTGCCCTTTCTTCAGCATTGGGAAAGGGTTAAAACTGCTCAATTGATGTGGAGGGGGGATACGAAAACTAAAATACAATAATTTTTGCCGCCCCCCCCCACACACAAACAAAACAAAACAAAACAAAAACAAAAAAAACTGTAAAACAGTGAATCATGTATGTCACAAAAGCTTTTTTTTTTTTATGTATGCTGTTTTCTTCTTTCAGCAACATTCCTAGTTTAAAGGAAAGTATGAGCTCATTACGGTAGGAAATCACTGCACTTAATATTTTACTCCAGTTCATTAGCTAAAAAAAATAGAATAACCCGAATACACTTTTTTTTCTTTTTCCTTACGTAACTATTAAAGTTTCAAAGTAACATGCTCAAACCACATTTACTTTCTCATGTTTTGCACGCTTCCAACTTTTGATTTTGTTTTGTTAATTTATATATTACGCATTTTGGCTCGATAGCATCCCTGTACTTAGAAACGGCACAAAGTTTTCTAAAATAACTCGAAAATTCTTTGTTATTTAGAGCAGCGCTTAATGAACTATTTACATTCATGTATTACTTTTATTCTACTGTTTTATTTTAATGCTTTTTATACAAAATTTTCGGTCATATGACATACCTCCGACCGCAATTAGAGCCGATAATTAAAAGTGCAATCGGTTTTTGAAGTAATTGCCTCTCTCGAATTCTCTTCATTTCAAACTACCGAAGCAAGTCTAATCTCATCAAAGGGAAAGCAAAACACGCTCACGACGCCGATACGTATAACTTATTCATCAAGTATCGGGATACATTTTCATAGCCAGTATCCAGCTACCCCAAAAGCAAGAGAGGAGACGCATTACCGTAAGCACTTCTTACAAAACGCCTGAAGCGCCGGGGGGGGGGGGGGGGGGCGAGGAGCAGAATCTTATTCGACGCTAAATGAAGTTATTTTTAGGGCTTCATTAAAGGGATGGAAATCGATAAAGCTTGTTATATCGTTATACGAACGTAGCAAAGAAATCCGACGGAACAGCACAGTTGCAGAAAGTTTAAAATACGAAAAACACGCTGAAATAACGAATTTGGGAGGGAGTAAGGATTATAATATCGTGATTCTTTCTCCGAAAGAAAAGTTTTCCCATTCGTTGGGTAAATTTCAGTTTTAATTGGAAGCCATAAGTTCCGCCATTCTAAGTAAAATAAAGATTCGGATAAACATGTACTCTTATCTAAATTAGCTGTTTTATTTGGTAATACGCATTATTTTTATAACATTTAAGTTTTTCACAATTAAAAAAAAAAAATGTTTGTTGATTCAACAAAATTTGGGTCGACTCTATTTTAAAAGAAATGTTTTTGTTAAATCAACAAAATTTCTATTTATTCTGCGAATTTTTTTTTGTTAATTTAACAAAATTTTGTTTAAAAAAACATTGAAACAGCGCCTACAAAATGTTGCTCAATTCAACAATTTTTTTTTCTGTGTTATTATTTGTACATTTAAAAAAAATTTAAACAGCTTGATGTAATTTCTGTAATACTGTAAACCTAGGTTAAACAAATGGTAATGGTACAGTGATAAAAGTTTTAGTTATAGATAAAATACTAAGTATACGCTTAAAAGAAAAGAACATTTTTCAACCGGCACAAACTTGTCCCGGTTTTAAATCCTTATGAGCTATTTTAGTTCCTCCAGTTTTTTGAGCACTAGGGTGCTATTTCGCTCCCAGCGAGAATTTTGTGTACGCGATCTTGTCGACAAGTTTTGTAGATATGAACTGTTACGGTGAAGATATTTTCAAATGTGTTTGACAGATAATGTGGAGGGAAGCGTTAATAAAATGTTGAAAGCTGCACAAGGTATGCAATTTTTGATAACGGATCGCTAAATTTCGTGCCAAACCGCGACAATTTATTATAAATATATTTCGAGTATAGTTAGAAAATGCATGGCGAATATTGTAAAATAGTTGTAGTAGGCGATTTTAATAGATTTTAATTCCGAAGAAGTGTTTTATACTGACATCTCTGCAGGGGGACGATGCGAAAACGCGACAAACGTCCGGTACTGTTTCTTCAATGTCCTCTCCATTCCACTCTCATTTAATCTGCAAATGATCCCTGAAAAGCATCATCTAGCAGAATTGAATCTATAGTACCCTGCTGTAGCGCTCGGGAAGATAAACATCGATAAAGTAAAATTGAATCTCACACTTATTCTTTACAGGATATTTTACAAATTTAAGTATTTCTGTTTCACAAAGCAGAAAAAGCGTTGTTTGGAACCTTGTTTTTACCCGACAATGTCATTTAACAGGTAAAGACCAGGGTTTCGGACCTGCCCACTAACCCCCAAAAAAAACCAATAAAACCCCTTACAGAAATGTGTTTTGGGGGGTTTTATTAAATATTATTAGAATTTTTTTCATTTAAATCATTTGTTACTTGACATTAAGTACATTTAATATTACCTACATAACTTAGTGCATTATATTATATTCTCATATATATATATATATATATATATGCCAGTTTAATTTTATATAATTATTTTTCCAACTACAACATAAAGATCAATAACCTTTTTAATATCACCTTGAGCCAGTTCTATCTGCAATATTTGTTTTGAAATGAACCAGGTGTGGAGTGCAGGCAGAGATAACTTCGTAATTTAATAAATAAGTTTTCAAATATGAATAAAACATGTAATTATCAGTATAATGACAAAAAATAATCCTTTTCCGGATAAGAAAAGAATGGGATATGTCTCTACTTTTTATATGTCTTTATACATTGTTTATGTGGGATTTAATATCACATTTTAATTCTAAATTTTTTTAAGTAAAAAGAAATATATATTTAAAGCAAAAATAAATAAAGAAAATTATTAAATAAATAGTAGTTCTGTAGTAAGCTGGCCTGCAAAGTCTTTACTGACTTTTATTCTTACTAGAAAATATAACTATGACTTAAAAAACATAAAGGTAAAAAAAATCATTTAAAAAACTCATAAATTAAAAAAGTTATAGAAAATAACCAGTCAAAACAACATATTTTTCTAAGTAAGCAATAATATACTTTTATCTATGGTCATAAAACAAATTAAGAGCCTTTTATGAATGCCAGCAGCAAAAGATGGTACTACATTAAAGTTGGAAGTTATTTTTTTATATTATATTAATTGATTATTACTATGTGATGAAAGTTTTCTTTTAGACATAAATTGTTCTCTTTTGAAGTAAAACTATAAAATTTAAGTCCAAAAAGTGTTATACTATTAAAAATCTTAATAAAGCCCAAAAATAGCCAATAAAACCCACCTGAGTTGTATTTTTTTTTAAACCCTGGTAAAGACTCATAAATTATATAAAATGTGATGCAAAACCTGGTTCAGTTATTCAAATAATAGCTCAAAGATATATTTATGAGAAGTTGCCTAAAATAAACCTCTAAGCAATTAAAAACTACTGAGTATAATAAATGAAGTAAAAATCAGTTCTTTCTTCAAATTTTTTAAATATCAATGTCAGCATCAACAAAGAAATAGCGTACACTGCTTTCTCATTCGACTCTAAATAACATAGAAGCTTTTTACAACTTGTTACATATGTTTTTTGACAAATTTAAGCAGTAATTTAAACCATTTTAGTTTTTGCAGACTTTACTTTATCTGGTGTAGACATTGCTAATGACTTTTCGATCGGCATAATAACCAAATAGACTGATTACCAAACGTAGTCGAATATTCGTTATACCTACAAAAATCGGAAATCTTTCTTAATTCCTCTTTCATCCTTCCAAACGGACTCGCTCAGCTAATGCGTAAATGTTTCTTATAATTTAAATATTGCACAGTTAAATATTGGAATCTCATTGGAAAAAAGAAAATGATTTGACTTTATGTTCCCCTCACGTAGTGCATGCTTTCAACCTAAACACTTTTCTTATCTGGTGTCAGTGAGCTAGAAAATCCTTAACCCTTTAACGCGCAGTGTTCCCGCTCTGGGAACACCAAACTCTGACGTTTTGACTGTTGCCAGTCACGAAGAATAGATTGGATTTCTATAAAAAAAATAGTTGCGGGTGGCATAGCTCCACGAGAATCCTTTTCTTTTTAGCACGTCATTTCCCGTAAAAAAATGGTCACGATTATTTTTAACAGCACTGACATCTGCTAAAAAATGGAAGAATGCGAGAATAGCTAGATAGATTGCCCAATGCTGAAAAAAGGGCAACCTTTGCCATCGCTCGACTTAACTACCAGTAGGATGGCGGACGATCGAAATGTTCATCGCGTGCCACAGATCTACTTTTTTCAGCATTGGGAAAGGGTTGCGCCTCAAAGGGTTAAAAAATATACTCAGTGATTTCAAAACTTTTTTCTCGTTTTTTTCACCCAAGTTGGTCAAAAAGAATGTCTTATATTTCACTCATATGTATGTATGCATGACACATGAAGCGAAATGCAGTTGTATCAAAATAATGTCTATATTCCAGTGTACTGTGTTTGATAGCTCTATTTCCCCTTTCTTTAAAAAAACTTTCCAGAACGTGATGCTTACTCACAGTCGATCTGAGCCCAAAAGATCGTGTTCAAAGTCATAACGACATGCATTCAATAATCAATATAGAGATGTCAAAAATCCATTTGAAACTTCATATTGATTTTACAACTTCGTCATAATACATTTTTACCCATACATTTTTCCCACTGCAGGAAAGGAAAATCAATATGAAGGTAATGTTGAAAAAGAAAATAAAAATGCATATTTGCATAATGGTATACTACTTGATTTTTATTCCCACCACACAGTATTTTTTTTAATTAACGTAATGTGATGCTTTTAAAGTGTGAGTGAATTTTGATATTAAAGAAACTTTCTTACATTATTATTGATCTTTCGGCCAAGAATTTAAAAAAAAGTTGTAAACGTTCCCATTGAAAACATATTATTCATATTTTTACTACAAATTATTAATTTACAAAATAAGGAATTGGTTTGACACACTAATACATTTTTGATAAGGTGTACTTTCTGTAAAAAGGCCCCAACATGGCAGAGTGGATTAAGGCTCTTAACATGATAGACGGCTGAAGTGTGAAGGTTCAAGGTTCTGGACTACCCCGCGGTTATCGACCTGTGTCTGGACTTTTGGTCGTTTTTTACCAGATGTATCGTGAATGCTCGTTAAACATCCTTAAAAATTCCTCCGGCCAAAACACCCCTCACCTCACTAGGAAGATAATCCTTGCATAGCGTTGCCTTAACACAACGCTCACCCTGATAATTCGTAAACTTATTTTAATGACTATGTCATTCAAAAAAGTTTACGAATTATCTCTCAACACCCTTTATTGAAAAATGTGTCCCAAAAATGCTACATAAAAAAAGCGACATAAAAGTATGCAACATAATTTTACATGTATTTAAATACTATTAGTTCACAACAGCTTTAATCTATTGTTACAATATTTCGTAAGCTGTAGGATATGCATCACATGTATTTTTCTATAAATAGGTTACACTCATAGAAATTTCAACATAGGGTTACCAGGCGAAATACGCGAAATATGAGCGATAAAATGACAAAGTCAATTAATATCGTTTTAATATGGCAATAATGAAACTAAAAAATTAGGGGGGTTCAGGGGGAAGTCAGGGTTCGAGCCTCGTCAGGGTCTCCCCCTAACGAGACTCGAACAGCCGAGTTTTTTACTTTGTAATAGGCATGTTTGTGTTGATATTCCAGTGAAAGGTCTACGTGCATGGATGGCATCATTTTGAATTACAATTAGGAGTTTTACTTCATAAAAGAGTATCTTCTCTCTGCTGGAGAAAAAAGGAAAAACTTTCTTCAGCATAGGCAAAATAAAACTGTTTTACTATGCAAGTATTTCAATTTCATTATAATTACGTCTTTTTTTTTTTCCTAATTATTAATGCGATTATCGGAGTCGGTGTCTCCAGGTTTTATGATAAAGCTGTTTAATGGAATAAAAAGTATAAATGGAGAAATGTAAGTGCCTTGCGATAATTAATCTTTCTTTTCCCCTCTCTTCTCTAATTTATGGGCGGCTGCAGTTTTAACTTGTTCACGAAATGGGGTTTAAAAAAAAAAAACTAAAAATTAATGTACGCTCGAAGGTTTCTGTGATATTTTTATTAATATCTTCGTAACTTAGTCTTGATGTTAAGTCAGGGTGGGAAGACGGTAGTTGGAGTAAAGGCCAAATGGTTAGAAAGATATTTTTTTTTTCTTTGTAAGTCACCTTTGTCCAGTATACAATTTTCCACTTTGATTAATTATTCATAAGCAGTTAAGCGTATTTTCATGAGCATATTGAAAATAAATTTTCTTTTTCCTGCAGTAACAAATTCTAAAAGTTATTAGTGCATTTTGAGAGCAGGCAACCGACCATGATGGTTTACGATATTTAAAATTGCCTGCCCTCCGACTACTACCTAAAAACCCCAGCCGCCGGCCCAGGAGGACCCACCAACGTGGGAAGACACCAAAATTTATTGAAGATTTCAAATTTTAGCTGTAAATTTTCATTTATATTTACATCCAGAATTTATTGAAGATTTCAAATTTTAGCTGTAAATTTTCATTTATATATTTATCCCAATAACCAGAGCAGCGGGTAGTAAGTATGTCGATGATAGCTCGTTTTAAGTGCTGCTTTTTTTTTTTTAATCTAAAAGTTATTGGAGTTCACCGTTGCTTTTAGTTGTAGAATATAGTTGTAGACTGGTTAGGCTGTTAACCCTTTGAGGCGCAACCATTTCCCAATGCTGAAAAAAGGGCAGCCGTGACCATCGCTCGACTTAACTACCAGCAAGATGGCGGGCGATCGAAACGTTCATCGCGTGCCACAGATCTAGAGACCCTTTTTTGACGACAGCTGGCTGTGCCAGCACAGCCAGCTGTCGTCAAAAAAGGGTCTCTAGATCTGTGGCACGCGATGAACGTTTCGATCGCCCGCCATCTTGCTGGTAGTTAAGTCGAGCGATGGCAACGGCTGCCCTTTTTTCAGCATTAGGCAATCTATCCAGCTGTTTTCGCGTTCTTCCATTTTTCAGCAGATGTCAGTGCTGTTAAAAATAACCGTGACAATTTTTTTACGGGAAATGACGTGCTAAAAAGTAAAGGATTCTCGTGGAGCTCTGTCACCCGCAACTATTTTTATAGAAATCAAATCTATTCTTCGTGACTGGCAACAGTCAAAACTTCAAGAGTTGGGTGTCCTCACGGCAAGGACACCGCACATTAAATCGTTAAGCTTGGAAACTAAAGTAACATTTCGCCCACTTGTGACCAACTGGATAAGGTATGCCACTCGGTCATATGCCATTTCAACAATCTACCACTGAGCATTGGTAGATGGCTGAAATATCACGGTTCAGGGTTTTGACCTATCCCGCGGCTGTCGATCTAACAGTGTGGAGTTTTGGGCGGTTTTCTTTTGATGCATTATGAATACGCTTTCGAATTGCTTAGACAGTCCTCCGCCGAAGCCATCCCGCTTAAGAAGGGAGTCCTCGTGTTGCTTTGCCTCAACCAACGCAACCAACCAGCCAACGTCTATTTCATTGAAACAGGAAGATTCGCTGCATCCTCTAATTTAGATCGTTACCGAATTTGCGGTTCGACAGCCCACTTTCACTTACGCAAGGCTGTATGCTCTCATGTTTGTATGGAAATGCAGTACACGTTCTCTATAGAGCATATCCATGTGATATTTCACATATGTTTTTTGAATGACAAGCTACTTTATTTATGCTCAGATTTCTCCTTTGTGTTTCAGACGTATTAAACCCAAGGGAGTAAAGTAAGGGAAATAGTGTTAGATATTTCAACTGAAATTATCTTCCGTAAATCATGCCCTAACACCTAATGCACCCGGGCTAGTGTAGATATGTGCTCATTTTTATTTTTATCATAGCAATTCCCAAATCTCGTTTGTCCAACGTCTGCATGTGCATAGATTCTTTGAAGTATTCAGCATTAATATTTTTTCTCTGCATTGGATGATGTGTAGGCAACAGCAGAGCGGAAGTGTGTATTTGCTCTCTTTTTTTTTATATATCTTTATTTTTCTGCCCCCGAGTGTGTACTTCAGATTTCGGCAGAGCAGACCCGCGATATTAAGCTTCTGTTTGTTCAGCATACGTTGGGCTTTAATTAGGGGATTTTGCTGTGTTGACATTCCGAATCTCCCTGGGCTAATTGCAGTTTTGTTGATGCCCCACGAGCTGAATTTACCAAATTTGAAAGAGAATTTGGTAATTAATTTCGTGGCTCTTCCATAAAAAGTGTTACGCTTAGACACCAAAGTGACTTGTAATGTTTTACCCCCCCCAAACACTCTTTTTTCCTTCTTTGTCTTAATCGGGCAGTGGCAGTTAAAAAGAAATCAAGGTCCTAGGTCTTTTTTTTTCTGGGCTGGGGGGGGGGTAGGCTTTTATACAGTTGACATAATTAACTGAACAATTTCGAGCGGCAAACATTTGTTCAAGCTAAAAGTATATAATTTAGATTTGTAAAAATAATGATGTGTGTCTGAAAAAAAAGTATTGATGAGCTTTTATCGAGATTGGGGTTAAGTGATTAAAAAAAATTATAATAATAAGCTCTAAGCTTAATATTCTTAGCTTAAACCTGTTCGTGTACCCATCTTTGCAAAGACGCAATAGTTGTGAATTCTCTACCGTAATCATTCTTGCTTTTCCGCGTTCGCAGATGCTGGACAAGATTGTCGGCAGTAATTGATTTACTATAATAGAAAAAAAATCAGCTTTTCATACTACCTACAATTAAAACTATGTTAACTGGAACTGTAAAAAATATTTGTAATTGTTAATTTTAAATGTGGACAGAAAAAGAATGATCGATGTCATAAACACTTTCTATTGCTATTAGGCAGTCAAAAAAATGATTAAAAAAATTGTGTATGTGTGACCAGCAAAGAATTCAGTTCAAAAGAATTTGTTTAAAATTTATTAGTCATTTAATACTGAAACTTTATATGGGAATTTTTTCTTTTTCTTCCAAAGCAGAATTCTACTTCCATTTCAAAAGCACCTCCAGAAAAAGAAGAGATAAAGGAAATTTATATTCGCTCATATATAGAATGCAGTCATTGTACCGTTTCAATACTAAATAGAAATATTACTTGGTAGAAACATTCTCTAAAAAAATTAATCTTCTACTTCACTTCATAATATAGTTTCTGAGCCAGAACTTCCAAACCTTTACCCGCCGTAAAAGCATTTAAACTAATATATTTGGCTTCCCTTTTTGTCAACAGCTATGCTTAAAACAGATTTAAGAAAAGGGGAAACAAAATAAAATAGCTTTCAAAAAGGAGCAGTTACTGAAAGAGCTGAAAGATTTTTTTTTCCCAATTCTAACTGAAAGATTGTAAGAAGTAGCAGAATTTTGAAGATGCGTATAAGGAATTTATTTAAAAAACAAGGCATCGTTATGTTCGTGATGTTGCTTTGAATATAAATAATGCATTTTGATTTTTTTTTCTTCTGGCTTACGCAGATATTTTTCTCTTTTATTTTCTTATGTGAGTGTGTCTAAATGAGACATTTTCTTTAATTCTTGCTTTATGGATAAGAATGTGATATTTTATTTTAAAAGGGAATATTCTTTCATTTGTTTTTCAGCAGACTTTACTGAACTTAATATTGTGGTTGCAATTAATTTTGATAGGAGGAATAGTGGGATATACCGGTTGTAGTAGATTAAATAGTTCTTTAATTACCACACATTAAGTTTTATTAATTCTGTAGCTCTTAAATGATATTAATAATGCCTTATTGAAAACCATATATTATGATTATATTGATTTTAAAATTGTGTGGGGCTGCTTTTAGTACAACTCCCATGAAAAGCCTTGACATTTTCTTTTTTTTTTGGGGGGGGGGGTTTAGTAATTTATAAAGACTTCATGAATTTAGGCGTGCACGCGAAAGCAAACTTTGATAAGGGTGTCTCAAAATCAAATTTAATGTTCAGAATTACGAAGTACCTGCATCACAAACAAATAAAATTGCGTTGGAAAGCATTTTGTAATTCATTCGCTGCGCATGATTGTCTTTCTTGTTTTCATGAAAACTTGGTTGAGCATCTTGAATTTTGATTGAATCTGCAGCACTGAAAATATTTAGTGTCTCTTGGGTTTACCTTTATTACTAAGCACATTTCGAATGTGCTCTTGAGCTATTCGGATTATCTTTGAAGATTAGTTGTGAAAGCGTTTACTTTTTAAGGTTGCTTTACTAAAAATTTTCAATCGTCAATTCTTAATCGGAGTTAAATATTAATCGTTAGTTACCTGTCTTTAGCCATAATTAATTTTTTTTCTTGACATTGGTTTTGCTTTATTTTAAGAGGGAATACAATTGTTAGAAGTCAGAAATATTATTCGGTCCAAATTTTAGATTACATAAAGCTAACGTTTACACTCAAACATAGCTAGACTAAATTGAACTAGTCTGTTTTTAAGAATTATGTAGTTCTCTGAATGTTTCCCCAAGTTTCTTATAATTTTGTAAGAATGCTCTTATACTTTGTAAGTATTCCTTATGAAGGAGTATTTTCCTCTTTATTTAATTTACTGAACTAGTTACTTATTTGCCTATTACTATTCTTTGATTGTTGCAGGAATTTTGGTGTGTCATGTTTACAAATCAGGTTTTGAATTGAATTTGCTGCAGATTATGAGCTTTTCATGCGCGTGCATAAATTAAATAGAACGGTATTTATTAGCCTTCGAAGAATAATTATTGAAACAATACGGCTATAATTCACGTAATAAGTATTACACTCAGGAAATCTGTAATATAATTATTCTCTCTCGGAAATGTAATAATAGTATTCTTTAATCAGTTATGCACGACTGGATAAACTAAATTATTTCGTGAAACTGTTAGTTTTCGAGTGATGAATAGACTCGAAAGAATACATTCAATAAGCATTGAATAATTAAACTGCTTCTGTTTATATGCCTGTACTGATGTGCAAAAATATTGAAAAAGTTTTTTTTTCTAACGCATCCTTCCCTCCACCCCCTTTTTTTCTTCAGTTTTTGACAAATTTTATAAGATGCTTATCTTAAAATTTCTTTAATTCGCTTAACCGGTGATTATTATATTGCAAATGTGTAGACTGTCTTACATTATATCCTATTTAAGTACTTGATTATTGTTTAATTAATATTTCATAAAGTTCTAGACCATTTTTTTCGTCCAAATTCTTCACATAGAGGCGATAACATTCTATATGAATAAAATTTAAGATAAGTTTATAAAATTACTCAGGAAACGGAGACTGTTCTTAAACACACTCTGCCAATGTTGGTCCTAATTAATTTAGCAGGCATTTTTCTAATACACGTAATTGACGGTAATTTGATCGGAGCAGAGCTGACAAATTGCCTCGCTCTTAACGTAATATTTGCAACACAATAGCGTACCAAACTTTAAAATGCATATATACATACATATATATTTATATATATACACACTTTACTTTCAAGAACTTTGTAATAGTTTTTTTCTATAATGTTTTAGATTTTTACGCACTGGCGACAAAACTGTATACGTATTCGTCCTTTGATGATTGATAAACATATTTTTCCAAAAATCGGTGCGATTTATTGACAGTAATTGATGAAATATTTGTATCATTTCAAGATTAAGCCAGTCTCTCATATTCAACCTAGTTGCATTTTCGCTGCTTATTTTCCAATCATACCCTTCACGGGCTTTAGCATAAACGAACTTCTTCAAATAAGACTCAAACATAACTTATTTTCAACCCTGTAGTAATCCGGGAACTAGATGGAATAGCATATCTTATAAAGGCATTTTTTTTCTTCCCCTGTATAGTTGCCCTTTCAAAGATGCTGCTGAATAGGATTTTTTTCCGTGCATTCGTCAAAAGCAGCTCAAAATTTTGGAATAATTGAATACTAGATTTAGAAGCAGGGAGAATTTTTAATTTTTGAAATAAAATATGTAGTGACTGTCATGGCGGTTTATTCAATAATAAATATGTCCTTAAGAGGTTAAAACTTTTCTTTTTTCTCACAAGACAATTTCAATTTCATAAACTTCATGAGAATTAGCAAGATATAGAAAATTAATATATTCTGATTTGCTTCTGTCAATGTCGGCGTTCTTTTTTTCCGTGCTGTATCTGTTGCAAGTTAACTATCCAAACCTACTGCTCTTAATTAATTCTACTGACACTAATCTGTAAATTGCACGTTGCCCACCTTTCAATTCTGTTATGGACAGGAAATTAAGGAAAACACAGCATAGTAAATAAACCATCAAAAGATAATTGATCGCAGACAACTTTATAGAATTTTAAAAGAGAGATGTTCGTTTTGTAAAACTTCATTATAACGGCGACGACTATCAGCTTGGTTAATTAAATCACTTAGCGAGAACTGTCGTATAGTGAGCTCTCTCAATTTAGCTGCGGATGGAATTTAAATGACAAGTTTTGACAGAACCTCCCAAGATTGGCCAATACCTTCCGGTTGGTTTGGCGCCAAGATTAAATTACATCATTTTGCATGTAGTCTTTTGTGAATTTATCTCTGCTGCGAATAACAGACTATTCATTATTATCTTCTGTACATGACTTCAGCAGCCCGTTTTAACAGGTCTCTAATGCCTTTTGTGGTACTTAATTTGCATGCGCTAAAACTTCCGCAGCACAGCAAATTAATAGTATTTATTGTGCGTCAACGAGGGACTTTTTACTGGTGACAGCTATCGATGGGCACAAAACACAGATAATTTTTTAATTAAAAAATAAGTTTTTGATGTCTTTTTATAATTATATAATAAATATTGTAACTATGTCTTAAAATTGCAATGTATCTGTTTATGATTAATTAAAAACTCTATTTTCATAGCAAGAATATAAATTCAGTTCAATATATGAAAGGTGCCGATGCAAAATTCACTTTAAATTTTTTAAGTTCAGTAAAAAAATTAAATAAAAATTGATTTTTATTAACAAACTTGATATATTGGTACAATGTTTTTTGTGTGTGTTATATTTACTGCCGTAACATCTCCTTATAATAGTTTTCATGAATACACAAAGTATGATATTTTGGCAACGTTTTTACATGTGTGATGCTACTATATGCTATAATTTATGCCTTCTGGCAGTGTGGACACCACTGTATATATAAAAGCTATAGGTTCGTTAAAATCAATCGTGCTAAATATCCGGAACCAGCATAGTGATGATTGTTTTCTTCAGGAATAAAGCAAATACTTGCAAATCCCTTCACAAGTCCTTTGTTAATCGTATGTACAGGAATTGATATTCCCAAAGGTGATTGATTCTACCACTATCAAGGTACTCTATTTTAGGTACTCAAAGATGGTAGTTGAAATTTGTATTGGTTGTTTACACTTGTTTGATTTTTGAGAAAATTTCTCTCCTTTAATTTGTTTCTTCACTTTTAAGAAAATATATCGGTGGAAAATTTTTGCAAAGTTCAATATTCTTTCTCAGATGGGGAGGGCGAGCATGAGCCTCCTTTCAGCTTGAGTTTTATAATATCAAAGCACACCTGACGCATGCGTCAATGCTTGGGAGGTTCTCGGAAACAAAAACGGACAATAAATGAAATTTTATTTGTACAATAAGAACTTTAATTTCGATTTCTTACACACACAGAAAAAAAAAAAAAAAATCCTTTTAGACGATCTTCAATCTTGGGTCGAAGTATAGCTGCAAAAGAATTATGCGTATCATAAAGTGAGTGAAATTAAGGATCCATCCTAATCTTTATGGCCCTCTTACCATTTGAGTCCCAGGCTGTTAAACGGTACGTTAATCACAAATGGCTTCTGAAGAGGGCCATGCACTTACGGTATCAATAACCATTAACTCGTGCGTAATCGGGTGTTTGGACCCGAAACAGTCGGAAATAGTCGGCCGTTATTGGCGATATCCGACTTTACGCATAGGTCTGCATTTTCTGGCCGATAAAAGTTAGCAGAGGAGTCGAAGGGAAGGTATTTTTATGTACGGCCATTTTATTTATAAGTAGATATCTAGAGCGGCGCATTCATTTTTACATCCATTAAAATTTGCATGCCTTTTAACGTTATCTCCACTCCGGCACAAAGAAATGAAAGGGGGTAAGAGTGGATTTGTTGTCCTGTCGTCTGATACAACTCTTATGTTTGTTAAAAGCCACTTATAAATATAATGTTCAAAATTACTAATTTCGTGTGGTTTTGAAATTTCTACGAATGAGCACAGATACGTTGAATTTGATAATCGCACAATTTTATTTGATAATCGCATTTTACTGTAGAGTTATGTTGAGTTCAAAGTTTTTAACCCTGATCAAAGATGCTTAGCCCTTTAAGGCGCAGTGTTCCCGCTCTGGGAAACCAAACTCTCACGTTTTGACTGTTGCCCGTCACGAAGAATAGACTTGATTTCTATAAAAATAGTTGTGGGTGACAGAGCTCCACGAGAATCCTTTACTTTTTAGCACGTCATTTCCCTTCAAAAAATTGTGGCGATTATTTTTTAACAGCACTGACATCTGCTGAAAAATGGAAGAATGCGAGAACAGCTGGATAGATTGCCCAATGCTGAAAAAAGGGCAGCCGTTGCGCCATCGCTCGACTTAACTACCAGCAAGATGGCGGACGATCGAAACGTTCATCGCGTGCCACCGATCTAGAGACCTTTTTTTGACGACAGCTGGCTGTGTGCGGGCACAGCCAGCTGTCGTCAAAAAAAGGTCTCTAGATCTGTGGCACGCGATGAACGTTTCGATCGTCCGCCATCTTGCTGGTAGTTAAGTCGAGCGATGGCGCAAAGGCTGCCCTTTTTTCAGCATTGGGAAAGGGTTGCGCCTCAAAGGGTTAACAGTCAACCTATATTTCCTATGAAACTTCGAGAAAGAAATTCCTAAGCTCAGAAGTGCACCCAAGGATCAAGGACTCGTTCGTTTGGGGAATTATTGCAAAATTCTGTATGTTTAAAATTTTTCCTGGAATGTTTGGTATATCTCATTGGTTCGTTATTTGTAATCGTGCATAGTACAGATCTTAAAGAGACATTCTAAATTTTTTGAGTCTATATCACAATGGGATTATCTGAAAAGTTATTTAAAATTTGCATGATTTTTTAAAAGAATAGTCTTAAATCGCACATAATTTGTACTAAAAAAAATAAAATATTAATGTAAAGGAAAGAACATCTATGAGTGATAGAGCATTAAGAGTAAAGGCCTCTTTTTTAAAAACAAAATCTACATGGAACAAGCAATAGTATCATGCTAAATTTAAAATAATAAGAATCAACTTTGCCTCTTTCGCTTATCCTTTTTTTTTTAATTACTAGTATCGCTCGTTACTATTAAAAAATCCAGAAATATATTTGATTTGAATACTTTAACTATTCTCAAAAAATTATTTATGTAAAGTAGTACTTAGATTTTCTCTGTTGATTTCTCAGCTTAATTAATAGATCCCAACAACTTATTTAGAACAAGATTTAAATATTCTTGAGAGCTGCTTCGTTCCCTCTTTCTAACAAAATGAACGTTCCGTTTAAAAGCTTATCAAAATACCTTAATTACCCGTCTCTGACGTGAACTTCACAGAAAATTCCAACAAATTTTTCTTTTCAAAAATTTTGAAGTGAGGTACTCATTCTGATTAGATGACAACATTTTAAAAGCGTTAATCATTTTCTTCCTTTTTTTTTAAAGTACGTGATTGGCTGATTAATTAATTAATCTAGAAGAGGCACTCATTTCCGTTGCTATGCTACCAGACGGGGGAGGGAAATCCCGATTTATCTTTGAAGTATATTATGCTTTTTTTTTTCCCCCACTGTTGCTCTCGGTAAAATGCTTTATGTCAATGCGTTTTGTTTCACATAGTTACAAAAGTTACTGTTTACAGATGTATAATCTTTTGAAACCCGCCTTAACATCTTGGAATTTTGCAACGGCGGCTGCTAAAAAAGTAATGTAACAAGTCCTTTAACCAAAAGGTTTACGCAATCCAAGAGATAAACGAACATACCAAGGCATTTGGCACAAATTATTCTTTAACAATCCATGGTCATCAAAGCATTTGTTCCATTTTAATATTATTCTATCGAAACCTGCGTTGAAGGAATCGGGGCCTCATCTGTTTGGAAATGACGTCCAGCCAGGTGCTTCTTTGTCCCGAAAAGATTGAAATCACTAGGTGCGAGATCCGGACTCTACAGGGGATGTTCCAATGCCATCCATCGAAATCGCTTTAAGGCCGGCACACATGCAGCGTTTTTCCAGACCCTCGGGGTTTTTTTTTTTTTAATGGTCAAGGCATTGTACAAGGGGGGGATACAGTGCAGGGGCGAAGAATTTATTGAATTTTAATGGCCCGTCGGGATTCGCCGCCAAAGGATAACGCGTGAAACCACAAAACCACTCCAATCACACAATGGGGCAACTTTTCTCCGCAATCCGTCTTGGAGATACGGAAAAATACATAGACTTCCCATTATAGCGTACTGAAACGCATGCTGAATGAGTGCCGGCCTTAAGTCAACCACGAGACATTTAGAGGCAGGCATTTGATTGCTGCGATTGTCTGTTGTATCTGCACATGGAATTTTATTCATTCGAGGAGTGTGTGCAACCCACGAGAGCTGTTGTTACCTTGCTTTATATCTAAAATTTAGTAGACGATCGCGTCAAACCTGTGTTTGAATTGTTTGAGCTCGGCTTGTTTGCCTGTCTATACTCTACCTACCGTCAGTAGGCATCGATTGCTACGTAAGTTAATCTTATTGATTTGCACTATAACCTAAAATAGTGTGTACGGTCACAATAACTTAGGGTCTATGGCCCGTCGTTATTTAAAAGACGCGCCTGCATGGGTCTTTGCCGCGCTGGGACCAAGCGTTTTGCAGACACAGTGAGGCATACCCAAAAGCGGGGTTTATCTTGTTTTATGAGTATCATTCAGCCCAAAAAATCTAGCGGGGGTGGGGGGGGAAATACTTCCCTATATAGTTTCACATCCCCTACAGAGTTGTACTGCTAAAACGGGAGAACCTGTTGTAACCCAGTTAGGTGACTACATGTGATCCACTGAAGGAATTAAAAATTCAAAAAAATGTCTACTGTGTAGCCCTTTGCACGGAGAAACAACAAATTTAACAATAGGAACGACCAACTCGAAATATATAAACATTTTCAACATTTATTCAATAGTTTATGAGCATTTATTAACTAATTTGATGATTTTTTGATCCAAATTTCCGTGCAAAGCGCCACATTTTCAACATTTATTCAATTGTTTATGAACATCTATTAACTAATTTGATTTCTTGATCCAAATTTCCTTGAAAGGCGCCACCTAGTGGACATTTTTGGGACTAAGCTTTTTAAAAATATTTCCTTGAGCGCATCTCGCGGGCAATCCACTTGCCGAGGTGAGTGGCATTCTTCTCATCCCTTTCAGCTACAGAATGTTGTGTGTAGAAGTATAAATATCCTATGTGAAAAGATGCTTTTTATGACTTTAACTGATCATCTGCTGATCACTTGGCCATTAGAACCTCGATTATCTGATGTAACAGAAACAAGAATAAATTGTTACAGTAGTAGTATACTGCATAATTCCATGAATGGAAATTTTGCCTTTTATTTGTAAATAGTAATTTCACAAAGTTAATCCGTTTCTTGACGTAGGTTCGATTGTCTTTTCTTTTTGAGATCGATCTCGAAATTCCCACTATTACCGGTTTAATAATGCTGTTAAAGAATTTTCAGAAGAAAGAGAGAAAAAATAAGTAACTACATTTACGAGCAGTTATCCTTATAGAGTAATATTCTAATCAAAGTTCCACTTTTTGTGTTTTTGAACGTCCAAATTATAGAAAAGTTGCACTATTTGGCCATTGGCAATACGACAATTCCTAAATATGACTATTTTGTATTGATTTTTTGTGATCTGTATTAAGTTAAGTATGCAATATTGACAGTTTTCTTTTTCAGTTATTTTCCCCCTTTTTTTCATTTCCTTGTATATTTTTTTCTCTTGCTCTTTCTACCCATAATCCTTTGGAAATTAAATGTAAGTTGGGGTATCTGAAAACATTACAAATAGTACTTTTAACATGTTTGGCATCAAAAGCAAAAAAAGTCTTCATTACAGATATAACTAAAAGGTATATATATATATATGAAAAAGCAACAGTTGCATCATGCATTTTATTTTTAAATGAACAATAAGATTGTCTACAGATTGAAATTCTATCATGCTTGAAAGCTTACCTTTTACGTTTGCGATTTGTACACCGAAAAATAAAACTCCAGATATATCTACTCTGAAGTTTTCCCACTGATTTCTAATTCATGCTTCAATGCACTCTTCGCGATCTTCAAGGAAATTGAATTCTTTTGCGATTTCCTTTCATCACTTTAGGAGAGCGTACTTTTCGCTTTCTGCGGAGTAGGATGATGTCTCCTGTATTCACTCACTCTTTTTTTTTTTTTTTTTTTTTCCCTTACAAATCTACTTTGCCAAGACGCAAGATTGAATTTATATTAGTTTATGGGACATTAGCTTCGACCCCGACGAGAAACAACAGCATAAAATAATCATAAAAGCTACTCCATTCTGCCCCATCCCCCGTTGATGTGAACCAAGACTAACTCGGATAACGGAAAAACTCGGTTAAGGCAAAAACTGCAAGGAAAATAAATCATTAAACTAATTAAAAACTTTGTGAAATAACCCCATAAAAGTTACTTGTCGTGCTATATGTAGCTGTTTCGATCTAGAAGATTTCGAGCTTCTTCAGTAGCGATCCAAGCCATTCACAGACTGGGACAGGGAATTGAAAAGGAAGGCTCTTTTCAAACTTTTTCTCTTTTTCAAAGGTCGAAACAGCTGTATTTATACCCGGGAAGTAACTTTTATGGTGTTATTTTACAAAGCTTTAAATTATTTTATCTTTTAATCAAACACCAGTTATTTTGAGCGTTTTTTCTTTAAAAAATCGTTTATGCTTAAATATGCTTTTTAAGAATTGAAAATTGCTTTATAGGTACACCCCTTGCAATTCATATTGCTAGGATAATTAAAGAATTCTTTTAAGTAAAAAAAATCCTTAATTGTTTTTTGTTTTACTTTACTATGGCTTTTCTTTAGCAATGCTTCTCCATTTTTAAGGATAATAGGAGCCCCCACAATATCCGAACGGATAAGATGCTGAATATGGTAGATGGCTGAAGTGTTAAGGTCGAGGGTTCTGACCGAACGCGCTACTGTGTCAATCTAAAGGTCTATAGTTTTAGGCGGTTTTCTCTAGGTGTCATGTGAGTACGCATTAGAACCCCTTAACCTTTTGATGCGCAACCCTTTCCCAGGAGTTGCGCTGGCTTTTTTTAACATTTCGCCAATTCATTCGCCAAAATTAGATATTTCCGGACATCATTAAGAAAAGCAATTGTCAATATTTTCGCCAAAACGTATTTTCTTTCGAAAAACTAATTTTATTTTCGCAATTTGCGCCGTTGGCGATCGACAGAGTAACCCCTGCTTTCCCAATGCTGAAAAAAGGGCAGCCGCGAGCGATGGCAACGGCTGCCCTTTTTTCAGCATTGGGCAATCTACACGGTAAAAAAAAAATTCGGAAACGTTACCCCAAAAAATGGGGCAGCTCTTGTAGTTCAAAATTGCGGAAACGTTTCCGAACCATGCGGGTAAAGTATTTAGAAACGTTTCTGCATATGTCAGAAACATATTTACCTATTTTCCTGCATTTTAGGTAAGGTTTCTGGAAAAGATGGGTAACGTTTCTGTATATTTTGGTTAAATATTCAGTAACCTCTCCGTGTATTTCGGAAAGGTTTCCGAATTAACGAGTAACCTTTCCGAGTTTTTCAGAAAAAAGTAACATGCACTAGATGAAGCGTTTCGAGTATCTTAATCTAGATGGCAGCACCAAACTCTGTAGGAAGGAGCGGTGAGGACTTGCGACCAGAGCCAGAATCGAACGCTGGACCTATGCAATCGGAAGAAAGCACGGTACCACGAAGCTGCGGTTTTCTTACCGAATTTTGCTTTAAAAGTAAACTGACTGCTGCAAAAGTTATTTGTGGTACGGCTTGTTTTGGAAACTTAAAATTTTTTTCAAGTATTTTGTAAATGGAGAGAAAATACCATAATTAATAAATATAAATTAAAAATCTTAAATCTTTTTTCTTCCACATAAATTATTTTCAGGAGATAATGTGCTGTTTTATTTAAGTATTCACCCGTTTTATTTAAGTATTCATCCGGCGACGTCACCTGGTGACTGGTCACAAATAAACTTCACAGTGACCACACAGTGAAGTTACATCACTCACAAGTTAGCAGACCCTTATTATCGCATGGGCAAATCGGGACTTTGCCCAGGTCCCCCAGTTTCAAATGTTGTTCTGAAATATTCTTTTATATGTCAAAATATTATGAAAAAGAAAACAAATTTTATAGATGGGGACCCCCAAACTCATCAATGCCCGGGGTACCTGTTGGTCATAATCGGGCTGTGCAAGAAGTTACAATGTGACAGTCCTGTGACAATTGTGACCCTCTGTGACGTCACAGCAACTCTTTTGTGTGCTATTAGGGAAAACGCGTTCACTCTTATCCGTCTCTTGGCACTTGGCGTATGCGCGCGAAGTCCCAAATAAAGATTTCCTCTCCCCCGTAAATACTTTACCCCGAAATATGGGTTATGTTTCCGAAATCGTGAGTTCGAGTAGAGCATCGGTAGGTTACGCTATACTTTCGGAAACCTTTCCGCTATAAGTATGTAACGTTTCCGAATTTTTTTACTGTGAATCCAGCTGTTCTCACATTCTTCCATTTTTCAGCAGATGTCAGTGCTGTTAAAAATAATCGTGAGAATTTTTTGACGGGAAATGACGTGCTAAAAAATAGAGGATTCTCGTGGAGCTATGTCACCCGCAACTATTTTTATAGAAATCCAACCTATTCTTCGTGACTGGCATCAGTCAAAACGTCAGAGTTTGGTGTTCCCAGAGCGGGAACATTGCGCGTTAAAGGTCTATAAAGTCCCCCGCCCAAGATACCTCCGCTTTAGGCTTTAGGCAGATAGCCCTCATATAGCTTTTCCTTAATCATACAACCAAACTAAGAGTAATAATAGAATTGCTAGTGCCGATTGTTCTGTATATTCAGTAGCACTTATGATAGTTGTTAGTCCATCTGCATGGCAGATTTTCATACTTCGATTTTAATTATCACTGTCTTTTCTAGATAAATTTTGACAATCATTTCATTTGTAATCTCTTGTTCGTCAGCACTTACCTAGTCACGCATATGCTTTTTGTTGTTTAGCTCGGGCAGTAGCAGTTTCAAGACTAAATCAGCCCCACCGTGGCCGAGTGGATGAGACAGACAGTCATTCATTCAGTCAGTCAGGACATCTTCCTTTAAATATATAGATTACAGATATAGAGATAACAGAATGAAAATGCTCCATATATTCAGTTTGCACTCTTTCTTATTTCTCTAATTCCACAGATCACCACCATTGCCGAGTGCACTGGTTATGGTAGATGTCTAAAGTGTGAAGGTCCCGATTTCGGGCCTTCCGCTTGCGGCTGTCGATCTAAAGGGCAGGAATTTTGCTCGATTTTCCTCAAATGTAATGTGAGTACGCCTTAGAACCCCTTAAAAAGTTCTCACGGCCAAGGCACAGCCCATTAAAGAGTTTAAGTAACGAAGTAAGAGAGTAAAAACAGAACAGAGACGGAAAAAAAAATTAGAGTCGGAAAAAGCGTGATACATGGAAGGGCGTACTGTATCTGAGTTACATATTTAAGTTTACAGGATTACACATTCTTTTACATTCAGCTTATACACAACCTTTCGCACATATTTTATTTAACCAAAGGATATATATATATATATATGGCTAATATTTTTCTGTCACTTTTCTATACTTTTCAAATTAAAACGGAATTTTTTTTTAAAAGTTGGTCAAATATATGTAATCGAAATATACCACTGACTCATTTACAGTAAAACCTTTTTAAAAGCAGCAAACTTAAAAAAAAAATATCGAATTTAGAAAGAATAGAATATATAATATTTAGAATATTTTAGAAAGCGGTTGTTATTCAAGCCAATGATTTGTGTTTAATATCTTCCTTGCCAGGATGCTAATGCAATTTGAGTTAGAATATTTTGAAATCCATCATCGTTAGTTGGTTTCCAACCCCCCCCCACCCCGTCCATTTTCCCTCTCCTTCTCACCTGTCATGAGCAACTGATGCTCCCGAATTCCAGTGCATTGCTAACAAACTCATCCATCAAACCTAGTTCCATTTTTGAAGTCAGACTTTTTCTTTTCTCCCGCACTCTCTCACTAGATATATAACTGTGAGATTTAAAAAAAAAGTTTTTTGAAGGGTGTTCATGCACTGGTGCACTTTTAAGAAAAAGAGGGGGAAGAGGGGTCGAGATGGAAGAAGTCGGCAGAAAAATTTTCTTGATAAGACGAACGAGCGCCGTTACGGAGATGGAAAAGAGTGGTCTTTTATTGTATGGATTGTATCGCATAAGGAGGTTCAAATTATATATTTTAAATTATTTTAATGAATGTTTTGTACCGGCATCTGCTAACAAAAAAAAAAAAAAAAAAAAACCTAGACGGACTGCCCAATGCCGAAAAAATTCCAGCCATTGCCATCACTAGATTTACGCACAGCCAGCTCTGTAAAAAATCTCCTTTAGCTCTGTGACACACGATGGACGATTCCATCGACCGCCATCATTGTTGGCAGTTAAATCGAGGTATGCCAACGGCTGCACTAATTTTCGGCATTGGGAAACGGATACGCTTTAAAGGGTTAACCCTTTGACGCTGGGTGGCTGCGCCCTGAAATTATCCTATTTCGGCGCTTTCACTGCTAGGCGCAAAAAAAAAAGAAGTTAAATGGTTCCAAAACTGAGAAAGTGCAGCTGTTCACATCGATTCATTTAACTACCAGCAAGAGGGCGTCATATGGTCGATTCCATCGACCGCCGTGCTGTCGGTAGTTAAATAGATCGATGACAACGGATGCCTTTTTTAGCCTAGGGGGGTTGTTTATCCAGTTAGTCTTCTATATGGATGTGAACAGGCTTGCGCTTCAAATTATTAAAGGTGTAGTTCGAAGATACAACAGCTGCTTCATGGTCCTAATACACAAATCAAATTAAATTAATTGTGCTAGAGACTCTAAAAAATTAAGAATGATTCTTCATACGCTTTCACTACACACTATAATAAGCGAATAAGCGGTGCTACGTATAAAACTTTCAGAAAAAAAATTTTAAACATGGAATAGCAAAATAAAAAATTTAAGAGTGACACATTTTTATCGTAATTTTCTATTTACAAGAGTTTTTTTTCTTAACCCTTCGAGGCGCAACCCTTTCCCAATGCTGAAAAAAGGGCAGCATTTGCCATCGCTCGACTTAACTACCAGCAAGATGGCGGACGATCGAAACGTTCATCGCGTGCCACAGATCTGTGCCGGGCACAGCCAGCTGTCGTCAAAAAAGGGTCTCTAGATCTGTGGCACGCGTTTAACGTTTCGATCGTCCGCCATCTTGCTTTATCAGTAGTTAAGTCGATCGATGGCAACGGCTGCCCTTTTCTCAGCATTGGACAATCTATCCAGCTGTTCTCGCGTTCTTCCATTTTTCGGCAGATGTCAGTGCAGTTAAAAAATAATCGTGACAATTTTTTTACGGGAAATGACGTGCTAAAACGTAAAGGATTCTCGTGGAACTATGTCACCCGCAACTACTTTTATAGAAATCGAATCTATTCTTCGTGACTGGCAACAGTCAAAACGTCGGAGTTTGGTGTTCCTAGAGCGGGAACACTGCGCGTTAAAGGGTTTAATGTAGTTATTTCTGAGTCAGCTGCGATTTCTTTATGGTGATTGCCATCCATTCAAGTCCCCTTTTGTAGCAACGCAAGACTGTGATAGAGATATGCACTCGAACTTGACAAAGCATTTCCACACTGCTTCGACTTTTGTGAGCAGTACAAAAGGAACACAAAATTTATTTTATGCAAATGAAAGCAGAGAGGAGAGAACCCTGCTGACACCAGTGGAAAGAAACACAATAACTTTCCCGAAGGCAAATTTCTCCAGAACTTTTTGTGACATTCACAGACGCCGCTGAGAGAAGATTGAAATACTAAAAATTCTCCGCTTTGCTTCTGCCTTGCTGACTGTTTATTTTTTACTTGTTTACTTTTTTTGCATTGTTTTGTTTACAAATAGTTTACGATTAAATCGAAGTAGACAACACCCCCCTCCCCACACACAAAGTCCTGAAAAATTGAATTTTCTCTTTATTTTTTGCTCTTTTACACTCAATTTTTAAATAGAAAGTATGTTTTAGGGATAAACAATAGTAATAATATTAATATGTATTAATATCAAGGGCTGGCTGGCTTCATTGTTCACAGCTGGCTGTGCCGGCACAGCCAGCTGTCGTCAAAAAAGGGTCTCTAGGTCTGTGGCACGCGATGAACGTTTCGATCGTCCGCCATCTTGCTAGTTACGTCGAGCGATGGCAACGGCTGCCCCTTTTTCAGCATTGGCAAAGGGTTGTGCCTCAAAGGGTTAATGAATACAAACACGTATGTGAAAGAACTAAAAAATGTATTTTTAAAAATCTTTTCCCTTTTTTTTTTCTTTAAACTAATGTCACTAGAAAATGTATAATGTTACTTATATTCAATCGGTGTATGATGTATGAGAAGTGTGATTGTGTATGTTGGAGACACCAAGAAAATATAGAGAGCTAGTAAATAGAAAAGCTAATTTGATTACTTTATCTTGTGCATTTTTTGTTGCATTGTGGATAATGTACGTAGGTTGCTATTTATATTTCTGGCCTTGGCAACAGAAAGCGCGGCTAGGCGATCGCTGGCGATTTAAATCGGAAATTTAATATTTGTAAACATAAATTCTTCAGAACGATTTGCCATATCGGCTTGATTTGTGTTGTTTACAGGAAATTTAAAAATTCGTCTCGTTAAAAAAATGGAGTTGACTCGTGAACATTTTCGTACAATTATTTTTCATAACTTTCGACGTGGATTGTCAAGACGAGTGCTTCGATGAACTTAAATCTTTATACAGCGATGAAACACCATCCTGCAGCACTGTAAAAAGCTGGTATAACGAAGTAATTGTGGTCGGTGTTCGATCCAGGACGAATTCCCTGCAGGTCGTCCAAAATCGGTTTTGTGCCAGAAAATATCGATTCTGTGCGAGAACTGATTAAGCAAGATCGTCATGTGACATACCGTGAGATTGAGGTGTCTTTGGACATTAGTATGACAAGCATCTATAAGATATTGCATGAACATTTGATCGTAAAAAAGATTTGTTCGCGTTGGATCCCGCATAATCTGAAAAATGCCCAAAAGAAGGCTCGTATCGATTGTTGCAAGGAAATGCTGGCAAAATACAATCAAGGTGCATCAAAGGCTGTGTATAACATCTAAGCAGGTGACGAATCATGGATCTTTGCATATGAGCCGGAAACAAAACAGCAATCGACTGTATGGGTCTTCCAAGACCAGAAAAATCCAACAAAAATTGTTCGAGCAAGAAGCACATAGAAACAAGTGGTTGCCTGTTTCTTCGGCATTACCGGTCACGTGGCGTTAGAGCAACGCTGGACGGTCAATTCTGAATGATACAAGACTATTTGTTTGTCAGAAGTCGCCGGAGAAATTCGAAAAAAGCAGTAGAAGAGACGCATAATTCTTCATCATGACAATGCAAGCTCTAACACATCGGCTCAAACAAAGGATTTTCTGAAATGCCAAAACATTGAATTGATGGGTGATCCGCCGTGCAGCCTTGATTTGGCATCCAATGACTTTTTTTATTCCCGTACATCAAAAATAAATTATGTGGACAATGATTTTCGACACCCGAAGAAGCGGTTCATGCATTCAAAACGCATGTTTTGCAGTTACCTCAATTGGGGTGGAAAAAGTGCTTCGAAAATTGGTTCAAACGCATACAAAAGTTCATTGATCTTCATGGAGAATATTTTGAAAAACAATAAAACCAATTTCGATCCTAAATATTGTTTTTACATTATTAGGCCAGAAATATAAATAGCACCCTCGTATTTAACTACATTTTAGAGAAAGTGCTACTGTTTTGCCATCTAAAATAAAATAAAAAAAGCATGCTATTTTTTCAATCTTTTTACATTTGTGAGGTTACTGCTAGAACATTTCTGTCTCTTGGCAATGGTGGACATCCTGCAATAACGTTCAGTTCTGAAATGCAATTGCTCAAGTATTCGGAAATTAAAATGTTTTTTCGAATGTCAGTATGTCGCCTACCCATAGCTAATGAAATTGGGCGTGTATATGATTTTTTTAATATAGGCGCTCAATTGGACAGCATTTTCGTTGGTTTGTCCTGGTTGAAATCGGGTCTTTTCAAAACTCGATATCGGAAAAACGGACCCTTCTAAAAATTTAGCTATGCCGAAACGGCATTTTTACAAAATAACTGTTGCATTTTTCACTAATGCCTGTGCATATAATTATTATTATTTTTTTTTTATGTATAATGTTTCGTGAAATTGCTTTATTGATCAAGAAAAAAAAAAAGAGCTGGTGAAAAAAAATCACACAAATAGGATGAAAATCCCAATTTGTGTAAAAATTCACAAAACTAGTACCCTGGGAGGGGGGGTGACCTAAACTAATCCCTAATTTTCAAAAAGTTGTATCTTTTGGAGTGTAGGGGAGCCAGGACGTTCTTTTCATGTATCCTGTGTGATCTCAAGAAAAAGAGAGAATAATGAAATTCATTGCTGTAAAATACAACACTCACGAATACCTAAAAATCAATTTCAGAACTTTTTGATTACTGTCCTCCTAGCTCTATAGACGTGGTTAAAAAAAAAAAAAAAAAAAGCAGGGTTGACCATCTTTCTTGGAAAAAATATTTCTATGTCTTTAGAATTCTTGCTTCAAAATGCATCAAATATTAATTCTATGTTTAGGCATAGCTTGTTTGTAATTAAAAAGTTGTTTTAGACGCCTGCTGTGCTTGAATGAATGAATGCCTGTAAACTGCCGTCGACTGTAATCTATTGGAATTCTATTGAGTGCTCATGTAAAAGCTGCAGTCATAATTTGCAATGGAAAGCATTATTCTGTAATTCTTAATGATCATATATCCGTTTTGTTTGAAATTGACGAATATCTCTAAAATACATTTGGAATAATGACTGCCGGTTGACGGTAATGTATTGGAATTCTTTGGGGTGTTCCGACAAAAGAAACTATTAATGCCTACTTACGCTATTTTCAAAAGGGCATATGTTATAGCACGTATTAAGACATGCATAAATTTCGTAGTAATCGGTGCATATTTACTGAAGTTAGATCACTGACAGAAGGAAAGACAAACCAAGATCCAACCACTTTTCAAGTTCGTTGAAAGTGTTGGAAAGTTTTGAATGTGTTGTCGGAAAGTGTTAAAAACTTTGCCACATTTTGGGAATCGTCTCAAATTAGCTTTATTCTATTCTTAATTTTATTTGTGAGATCCTGTGAAAAAAAATTCCAATGTTACTTCTATACCTTAAATGAAGAGTAAGCTTTATGGCACCTACTGTTTTGTGCTCGAAATGAATGAATGTTTCCTAACTGCCGTGATCCGTAATCCATCGGAATTCTTTTGAGGGCTCCTGTAGAAGAACTTTAAATGCTACATAATACTGTTTTCGATGGAACAACATTTTATTTATACAGTAGAACCTCCATCTATCGTTTTTCAAGGGGCGCGTAGTAAAAAACGATGCATGCGGGAAAACGACGAATGCGGGTTAAAATCAAAATAAGAAGAAAACAGTATTTATGAATACACACAATGTATACAGTATACCAAAAATACTAAATTTTACCAAACTGTAAAAGAAACAAATTGAAGTTGTGTAGAAATTAAGTGATACTTATTTTTAAAAAATCAGTAATTTTACACTGGGTTTTTCATTTATCTTTTAATTAAAGAAAATTTTCAAGATTTACAATTTTTTTTGTCTTTTTATGTGTATTCAGGTTTGTATATAAAAGTCATACGATTTCAAATACCGTTATTGTGTAGGATAAACTAGCAACTCGTGTTGGCTCAGTCTCATCGGCATGAATATTATTCTCAGCTTCTTCGCGATTATTTTCATTTTTTGCGTCCATTCTTAGGATACCACACGTTGCTGCCTCTAAATTAGTGGAAATATAATCACAACATTTCACACCATACTCATCCCTGCTAGATGTAGAACTATTCACCTATACCATCATCAACCCAAGATATCATACCAGGAAATAATTCGATTTGTAAGCCATATTGATCCACTTTCATTTCGGCCAGAAGAAGCATTTTACAACGATGAATGCGGGAAAGCGAATTTTTGACGAACGATACATGCGGGTTTTGTTAACGTTATTTGAATACAGTTTGTGCAGGGACCATAGAAATAAAACGATCAATACGGGAAAACGATGAATGCGGGAACGATAGATCGGGGTTCCACTGTAGTATGAAATTTCAAAAATTTAACCCTTTAACGTGCAGTGTTCCCGCTCTGGCAACAACCAACTCTGACGTTTTGACTGTTGCCAGTCACGGAGAATAGATTTGATTTCTATAAAAATAGTTGCGGGTGACATAGCTCCGCGAGAATCCTCTACTTTTTAGCACGTCATTTTCCGTAAAAAGGTTGTCACGATTATTTTTAACAGCACTGACATCTGCTGAAAAATGGAAGAATGCGAGAACAGCTGGATGAATTGCCCAATGCTGAAAAAAAGGGCAGCCGTTGCCATCGCTCGACTTAACTACCATCAAGATGGCGGACGATCGAAACGTTCATCGCGTGCCACAGATCGAGAGACTCTTTTTTTGACGGCAGCTGGCTGTGCGCGCGCACAGCCCTCAAAGGGTTAAGCTATTGCAGAAGTCATAACCGTTCAAGAGAATCTCTTGAATAACACAGCATTACAAAAGAATGTGTTTTATTTGCACTTGTCTATTTCTAGAACTTCTGAAGATAAAAAAAAAAGAACTCATTCAAATGAAACTTTGCTGACGAGGAAAAATTGGAAGTTTCATGTTCTGAAGACTAACGTTTATGTAATTGCCCTTGTTATAAGAACAAGGTCATTATTAATTTTCTTTTTCTGCGTGTATTGATTATAGAAAATCGTTCCCGGAATTCGTCTCTTTTTGAAACACTAGATTTTTTTAGACAAAAAGATGTTTCATAAGTTGCTGTATACTCGTCTCTATTTATCTAAATTTTAATTTTAATAAAATATTTCAAAGTATGTGTACCTATAAAGTGTGCAGAAGTCTTAACACCCACCTGTTCACTTATTTTCTACCAGATATTTTTATTAATTAGAAGGTGTTATCTTGTCTTGTAAGACAAAATTCTATACAATGTGTTTTCTTCTCTTTTTAGTTGAATTTCTTTAAATTCGAAATTTCTTCAATTAAGAAAAGAAAACAATCAGAAGTATTAATATTCAGCTGTTATTATCTTGAATAAAACTGTCCAAATACTTTTGTCAAACACATAAGTAGTCTTCCCCCTCCCTTCACAAAATAAATGAATAAAATAAAATACAACTTGGGGCGCGAGGTGGTGTTTAAAAGGTAGAAATTCTCGCAAAATTTTAAAGAGTAAAATAACGGCGTTCTGTTAGTCATTGGCCCAATAGGCTTGGTTTATTCGTTTATAAGCAGAACAAGAAAGATAAATCATTCAACGCATCGATTATAAAACACTTTCCAAACAGGAATCTTTGATTCTCATTTCGCATTGTTGTCGTCGAATTTGTCAGTTTTAAGGGATAACCTAAAAAAAATTGTATATCACTATTAATGTAGCTTTGCGAGACCCTGTAAAAGGACTAAGTGTTATTTCGAACTTTTAAATGAAGAGTAAACTGTTTTTACGTTTATAATGTCTCTGAATTGCCATTGATCGTGATGTATAGGAATTCTTTTGAGTGCTTCTGTACCTGCATACTATATTTTGGATGGAAGACACCATTTTATAATCCTTAACTATACATACATTAAATTTGCTTTCCTTGAAATAGACTAATACATTTTTTCTATATATATACACGCTTTAAGCAGTGCCTACCAAATAGATATACTAGATGGTTTGGGTCTAATTTTTTGAAATCCTAAGCTCCAATATTTTACTTGAAACTGAGTCCATACTCAAAGTTACTATAAAGTTGCAAATACGCTTTTATATAACTGACTATAATACTGATTATAATACTTATATTACTGACCTTCGTAGTAAAATTATCAGCTTATTTAATTAATACTTAGTCTTATATAGATATGTATTTATATATATATATATATATTTAATATAAAATAGCTAAACTTACGTAATATGGAATATATATATTTTCCCCTACTAATGAATGAAATTGCTCCACATCGTCCGAATTCTATTTCCGCATTCACCGATTTCATTTCGGAATCTTGTCTGTGTACTGTACGCATCTGATGGAAAATCAGTCCTTTATTTGTGAATGCAACCTTTATACTCTTATATTTGCCTCTTGAGTGGCGACCATTTCGGTACAGCAACTGTAAGCTTGAAACAGTGCCGGCCCTATATATTATTATTGTTAGTATATATTCATCCGCTGCCGGCGCAATTAAATCTCAAAATCTCATCTTTGTTGCCTGGCTGTTTCGATGGAGTGCTTCCCCCCCATATTGCACAAGTGCATGCAGAGGGGGGGGCACTTGATGGAAAGCCCATCAGCTTTTTCGGATGATGATAACAATATAGTCAGTTGCGTGACACTCCGCGATATTTTGCCGCTGATCGATACTTTATGCATAGGATCCGTTTTCATAATCAGTCATCCAGAGAAGTACTGGTCATCGGATGATATCGCATGCGCTCTGTTCGGTGCGAGAAGCGACTCTTCCTTTCAGATTAATGAAGGTTTGCTTCGATTGCTGCCGATTCTCTTCGGTGGTGAAGTTTAAGCTATATTTCGAAGGATCGCACTGTTAACTAATCTTATCGTAGACTTTGAAAATTCAACCTGTATACCCGATAGCTTAAAATTTCCTGAACTGCTTTTTACATTTCTTAAAATGGCTATGTTTACTCAAAGTTGAGTATATGATAAAATAATTAGGCTTAAACCTTTCCCAATGCTGAAAAAAGGGCAGCCGTTGCCATCGCTCGACTTAACTACCAGCAAGATGGCGGACGATCGAAACGTTCATCGCGTGCCACAGATCTAGAGACCCTTTTTTGACGACAGCTGGCTGTGCGCTCGTCAAAAAAGGGTCTCTAGATCTGTGGCACGCGATCAACGTTTCGATCGTCAACCATCTTGCTGGTAGTGAAGTCGAGCGATGGCAACGGCTGCCCTTTTTTTCAGCATTTGGCAATCTATTCAGCTGTTCTCGCATTCTTCCATTTTTCAGCAGATGTCAGTGCTGTTAAAAATAATCGTGGCAATTTTTTTACGGTAAATGACGTGCTAAAAAGTAAAGGATTCTCGTGGAGCTGTGTCACCCGCAACTATTTTTATAGAAATCATCTATTCTTTCTGACTGGCAACAGTCAAAACGTCAGAGTTGGGTGTTCCCAGAGCGGGAACACTGCGCGTTAAAGGGTTAAAAGGAAGAGTAATTATTTTTTTTTATCTTTAGAGGTCGTTGAAGTCATTCAGACACAAATTTGAGTCATATACTGCAGAACGATTACCATTATAAATAAAAAATAATAATACAATAAACGATAAACTGCCAATGCCGAATAACTATTTATTTAGGCCCACTAGTTTTATTACAGTTTGATTGTTTAGTATATTGCATCCTATTTAATTTCTTTCATATAGATCTAAACAAAAAATCTTATTTGATCTTAGCCAATTCTATCTAAAGCAGATTTTAATTAACTTTCATTCTTTTAATGCATTGCATCATTGAGATTTGTTATTAAACTACTAATATTCATTCTGTGTTTATTAGACTTTCTTAATTTCACATGTTACTTAATCTTTAACTGTAAAGCGCACTATGTTTAATGTGATAGAAAATAGAAGCACAGTCTACCGACAAAACTTAGCTGTCCCAGGAGACATATCTAGACTCCAGAACCCTAATTGCAGCGTCGAATAAAACGTAATTTTAATGACATCGCACATGAAATCGACCTATTCAAAATTAATATCATTTCCCTCGGATTCCTCTCTTTCTTTGCACAGTTTTCCCCCTTTTCCGATATTCTGTTGGGAATTTATTGCATTTAACAATCCCATTTACATCGCACTTTGCCAACCCCCCTCCCACACACACACAGACCAATTAAATCTCTGCTTCGGCTAATGAACACGACTTTGGTTTACGGTGACCTGGGACTTGGAAAATAATTAACGATTTGACAGCGACGGCGCCGTCTTCGTGGCTGGTAGAGCGGCACTGATTTAACCGTTTGAAGCGCAGCCATTTCCCAATGTTGGAATAAAGGACGTCCGCTGCCATCGCGCCATTTAACTACCAGCAAGATGGCGGTCGATCGAATCGTTCATCGCGTGCCACATATCTAGAGGCCGTTTTTGAAACAGCTGGCCATCGTATTCATTCTCCGTTTTTCAGCAGATACCAGTGCTGTTAAAAATAATCCTGACAATTTTACGAATAGGGTCTGCGTTCAGGAGTAGAGAGGTGTGCGCCGCAGCACCACGCCGCACAGTGGAGTATTCGTATCAAAATCCTGGCCAAAAGTCGAAAATTTTAAATTTGTTTAAAAACAGTAATATATATGTTTTTGGATAGCCTAGTAACTGATGCATCATGTAATGCATGTTTTTCGACCGTAATTCATATCCAAAAGATGCAACACTCGGTTTAAAAGCAAATTTCTTCATTTACGGCAAGAGATTTCAGCGTTTTCTATTACTTCATCTTGCATTTTTTACGGGCTCTTTAAATTAATTTACTGGTTTGATACTTAGTATAATTGTTGTAAAATATATGTATTTTAATTATATGTATCTATTAGCTTGAAAAAATAATATGACTTTATTTAAAAAAATTGTAAACTTTTTTTTTCTAATTTTTTTTCAAAAATTCACATTTCAAAAAGCTTTTTGAAGGGGTGTCGCGGCTTGTCGCGCCCAATTTCAACTATAATCGTAATTATTACAGTATTGAGTGTCTATTCCAAGAAAAAAATGTTCCCCCAACATCCACCATTTTTATAAAAAAAATTATTTATATAGCGCCATTTTTATTTTTTCGATAATTTTTCGACGGGTGATCGCAAAAGCTATACAAACATACGCACTTGTATTTCTCATAAACTATAAATTATGTGCAGGTGTTTGGATAAAGGTATATAAAATTCATTTTAGTCAAGATTTAACATCAGTATTTTAACCCTTTCAAACCCAATGTCCATTACAATGGACATACATTTTTAAACCTTATCTCTTTTAACCCATTGACTTCAGAGCGTTGAAACTTGCTCCATGAATAGATAAAAGATCAATCTTTTTCACATGTTTGCGATTTTTGGGTTGGCAACAGTGCGCAGATGTTTACAGCTTGCTTTGTTTGAAAATGGCGTAAGGTTCTAGTCTGCAAAAACGCGAGTATTTTCTTTTATTTTGATTTATATGAATAATTTCTTCTAATGTGTCAGTAATTTTTTTAAACAATGTTTATAAGTTAATCTTAGCATTAGAAATAGTTTTATTGTATTACTGGTTATAATTTGGGAAAAAATGGAGCGTAATCACATGTCCATTACAATGGACATTCGGTACACGTGGTTGTGATTCGTTAGGTAGTTGAATTATTGATATTTTTGCTGTCGAATTTATTTTAGGCAATTGAATTGTTTTTAAAACAACAACAGTTTATTAGGAGGATCAAATATTCATTTTTTATTTTAGAAAAATATAATTTGAAAAATTCGAAAGATCTAAAGGAAGTTTTAGATTATATAACTAGTGCTGAAATATCAGATACTGAAGTATTGGAATCTGATGATGATTGCTTTGTTGATAGTGGTAATCAAACTGTTGCAAAAGGTAAATTTTGTTAAAATTCTTGGAAATTTTTTTAGGAGTTTCAAAAAAGTACATATTAGATTTGTTACATTTCAAAATGAGATCAGCTTCAGATCTATGTACGGTTGGTTTAGCAAAAAATAATTAAAAAATGGGAAGGCCATCATTATCACCTATTGTACAAAATAAAAGTATATGCCAAAGAGCAGTTGAAACTCGACCTCATCCTGAGATTATCAATGACTCTGTAGATCAAAAGTTTATGATAAGCAAGGAGCAACCCGGTGTAAAAATTACGGTTGCAAAGGTAAAACCCATATCTACTGCAATAAATGTACAGTGCATTTATGCTTTACTAAGGGGAGAAATTGTTTTTTTTTTATATCCATGTCAAAAAATTTAAAGTTTATCTATTTTGGTATATATAAAAGCAGGACTGTGTCAAAATTCTTTGTAAAACTAGGTATTATTGCTATGTACCTCCTCATGTGTAGTAAAATTACTACACTATTAACTGTTTTAAACTTATTGAGTGATGTAACATTTTTATGTAGATTTGTTACTTTAAAAAATTGATATTTAGAACAAAAATCGTAAGGGAAGTTCAAGCGTTGAATATTTGACTTTTGCAACCTCGTACACCGGTTGTCCATCCCAATGGACATTTGCATATTTTCTTAAATAATTACATTTTCCTTAATTTTTTACTTTAACATGTTTATTAGTATCCTATTATGATATTTTAGAATGGTAATTATTTTTTTTACTCACAGCATTAAAGTGGGGTCTGAAAGGGTTAAATTCAGTATGTAATTTCTTATTTTTCTGATGTAAATTTGCTATAAGAAGAAAATTTCTACATATTCCAAAATTGCCCTTTCTTAGTCATGTAAATAGTCCCATCTATTTACAGCTTAGTTTTCCATTTATGTAGTAAATTGTGTCCAAAGCAAAAACTCCCCGTTTTTGGTTCTCAAGGGTTGGCAACTGTGACTTCGGGTCATTGAAGTGTGAGTGTGTAAACAGAAAAGTGCTGGCTTGAAATAAATTACTTTCTCCTCGAGCTTGGAATGAGATTTTATGGGTTTGCAAAGGGGGGCATCTTTTAAGCAGTGCCCTTATATGATCTGCTCTAGATAAAGGCCAATGAAAAAGAACAAGCCTTATAGCAGTGAAACCCTATAACTTCTTCTTCCAGATGGGTCCGATGGTGCTCTCTCTCTCTCAAAAAAAAAAAAAAAAAAAAAAAAAAAAAAAAAGGAAGAAGAAGAAAAAGAAAGTGATTCTGAGTGAAGACGAATATCAGAGTTCAAAAGAATCGGAATGAAAAAGTTAATCTTCAGAAGTCATTAGAAAACTAAGATCCAAATAGTAACTACATTTAGAAAAGTGGAAAATCTGAAAACTTTTATGATAAAAATTGATTTATAGATAAGTAGTATTATATTTATAAGTATTATTATAAGTAAAGCATTACATTTATATATTTTTATTGTGGTTAAGGCAGCGTTTCTCAACCTGTGGGGCGCGTCTGCCAAGGAGGCGCAGAGCGTTTCCAGGGGAGGCACGAGAAAAACCAAAGAGCAAGTAATGATGCACGATTTTTAAAAATCGCCTAATTTATTCTAGTTTTTACTGAAAAATATATCCATTTTCGCTTAAAATGGTCATTCAAACTTTACTGGTAACATTATTTTGTAGAAAATTCGACTAAATGTACATTGTTAAAGATTAAAAAACTGAATGTATGCTGAACAATGTGAAGGGGGGGGGTGCTACCGTAAGTTAGCCTTTGTTGGGAGGGTGCGAAGTTAAAAGGTTGAGAACCGCTGGGTTAAGGCACGGCTATTTTCCTCACGGGAAGTTTGCCTTGGCGGAGGGCTTTTTAAGAGGCTCTAATGCGTATTCACGTGACATCTGGAGAAAATCACCCAAAACTCCAGACCGTTAGATCGACAGCCGCGCGGTATTACATTTATAAGTGGTATTATACAAAAGCAGTACTTCCCAGTAAGTGACACTCCCCGGACAAGACATTTGTTAGAAACCAACTTCGAGTCGTTTAGCGATATATCGCCAAATTTAGCGACAACACGCTTTTTTATATAATTTAAGAAGTATATAATACTAAAAAGTAAGTCAAAAGTCAACAGTAATGATTTTAACATTAAAACACATGAAAAATATTTTTGGCCAGGATTTTGACACAAATACTCCACTGTGCGCCGCCGAGGTCTAGGCCGGCTCGCCAGTGAAGAACGCTGATTTTACACCGCGGCGTACAATCGGCTTCAAAACTCTTAAAAAAAAAACTTGTACCTAAACTTTCAACTGCTTATTTATTTTTTATTTTTTTGGATACTTCTTAACGCTAGTAACTTGTGCAGATACAATTTAAATTTTTGAATCAATGACGTAATTTGATTGCTTTAAAAACTGTTTAAACATTGCATTATACCTCAAAAGATCATTATAGGTTCGGAATGGTTTATGAGAAGGTTGTGTGTGAGTGGGGGGGGGGGACGCTTAAAAGCAAATAATGCATCAATCGTATATTGATAACTAAATGTATGGTGAATATGCCATATAAACAACATGAACCTATCCGATTTTGATAAAATCTATCATTTCAGTTTTGCAGTAGAACCATTTTAAAAATGTACCTCAACGGCTGGAGCTCATACTCTGGAGCCCCACCGGTGGCCGAGCTCACAGATCTCTGAACTGGGAGATGGAAGGTGCCTAGTTCAAAACCTGGTCGCGCCTGCCGACCTAAACCTTCTTAGTTTTCAGTGGTTTCTTCCGAAACTTAGATTGGGCTAGGACCCCTTAGGAAGACTTCCACGGAGGACACTTCACTAGAGATGAGTTCGAGCTCATTTTTTAATCCCCGCGCCCTAGGACTTTTAATTGTAACCCGCCCGAGCGGCATTAAGTCGTTGCCCGAGCCAGAAATTTCAGCTAATAGGTAAATAAGTCAATTACTTCATTAATAGAATATCATAAATTTTGCCTCTTTGTGCAAATTAAAGACAAATATAATCGAGCCTGCACGAGCCCGAACACAATCGTGATATCTACAACCCACCCCTTGGTCTAGAGTCCACTTGTAGCTAATTGGCCGTAATCGCACAGCATCATACTAGTTTTCATAAAAATTCTAGTCTTAAAAAAAAAAAATCTCATTTTAGTGCCAATTTATACATGTGTGTGTGTACGCATACACTCATTTTAAATATGCTCTTTTTCAAAAATTTCACCTCGCCGTGGCTCGCCACCGCCGCGAATTTTTGTGCGGCGCAGACCTCTAGGTGGGCTACAGTAACTGATTCAATCCAGTGCCTTTTTAATTAAATACTCCCACATTGGGGGGATGGGGAAATAAAGGAACGGGTAAAGATTGAATATATTTCTCTTTATTAAACTTACCAGCTTAGCTGGTTGAAATCGTAACTTTGTTTCAATGCTCCTATCCCATTTTTATCATAAGATTCCCATGAAAAAAGAATATCGAAAAGTTTTGCAACTTTTTTGCAAGAAAGGAAGATTTTCTTCCTCTCTCTGTGGAGCATTTGCTTAGAAATCTCCTTTTGTCTCCAGAAGTTTGAAGGAAATTGTCTTTTCTGTTTTATTTTTGTGGAAACAAAGTTATTTCATCTCTTTTTTAAGCTTTGCTGAAAGTTATATCGGAATAATTTGCATAAAGAATTTTTTTTATTCTTTGTAGAATGAATGTAGTTTCTTGAAATGTGGAAAACCCGTCTACACTTATGTAAAGTATCATTTATGCGTATAAGATTGTCATAAAATCTGCAAAACATAAACCGTAGTAGTAGCTAAGCGCTGTTAATTATTCCACATTTTTTGTTCTTTTTTTCTAATAAAAGGAAAATCATGTTTGATACCCAGTCTTTTTTTTTCCCCTTCCTCCAGTGGATTTATTTCCGATTTAGTCGATTTGTCTTGCTGTAACAATTTTTTTCTACGTTCTGAGGGGAATGGGCGAAACCAAAAAACTTGGTAATTTTACGAGTGCTGCAAATTTTAAAAGAATGAATTCATAGTTCATTTAACATTGTTAGAAAGTCGACTCACTCTTTCGTAAAATAAATTTAAATTGAATCATTTTGTTTTAGCATGTCTTAAATACGACTTCATATGCTCTTCGGATAATACGAACATGAGTCCAGATTTCTTCAGCAGTAAAATCACCAATCCATGCACAAGCAGGAAAGCGACTACTACCTGTGTGCGAGTTAATCTTTTGAGTCGCAACCCTTTCCCAATGCTGAAAAAAAGGCAGCCGTTGCCATCGCTCGACTTAACTACCAGCAAGATGGCGGACGATCGAAACGTTCATCGCGTGCCACAGATCTAGAGACCCTTTTTCGACGCAGCACAGCCAGCTGTCTTCAAAAAAGAGTCTCTAGATCTGTGGCACGCGATGAACGTTTCGATCGTCCGCCATCTTCCTGGTAGTTAAGTCGAGCGATGGCAACGGCTGCCCTTTTTTCAGCATTAGGCAATTTGTCCTGCTGTTCTCGCGTGCTTCCATTTTTCAGCAGATGCTAGTGCTGTTAAGAATCGTGACCATTTTTTAACGGGAAATGACGTGTTAAAAAGTAAAGGATTCTCGTGGAGCTATGTCACCCGCAACTATTTTTATAGAAATCCAATCTGTTCTTCGTGACTGGCAACAGTCAAAAGGTCAGAGTTTGGTGTTCCCAGAGTGGGATCACTGCGCCTTAAAGGGTTAATAATTTTGCTGTTGAAGAAGGATGGGCCCTTACTGCTCCATCCGAAAAGTCCTTATCCTCTCATTTATGCGTTCTTAAACAGTCCCATTTACTTTAATATGTCCGTAACACCTGTTTTTAAAAATGTTTTGAATATCTTTTTTATAAAGCGATGAGATTAACAGGTGCATAAATGTGCGGCTTGCTAGTGTACTTTCTGCGGTAAAAATTTTCACATTCCTTGCATTCCACCGTACTTCCTATTATGTGATTAGAATATGAATGTCCTGTAGAACGGAAGACTTTTGAAATCTGTGAGATTAAAATGATCTTTCCCCGAAACCTGACTGCCGCTTTACGGCTGGTTGCGGATTTAAGAAAAGGGCCCCACCATGGCCGACAGGATAAGACACTGAACTTGTTGGATGACTAAAGTGTGAAGGTGGCGCCCGAGCCTGTGGTGCGGCTATCGATCTAACGGTCTGGGCGGTTTTCGCAAGATGTAACGTGAATTCTCGTTAGAACCCCTTAAAAAGTCCTCCACCGAGGCGAATTCCCCTCGTGTAGGCTCGCCATAACACACAAAACCAAAAAAAAAAAAAACGCTGTGGATCCAGAAATATTTCGGATGACGAAAAATATTAGAGATGGGTCACTTTTTTTATTCTTTTCTTGCCATTCATTTTTCATATTGAACCTATGCTTAACCTGTTAACTCTCATCATTCACAAAGACGAAACTGAGAAGATTATTTCTCTGACCGTTGTTACTCCCCAGAAAGTTTCTTGAAGCACTCTTCGAGAACTGAGGGATTGCGCTGCGCATCGGCGGACCATAAAGGCTGGTGCTCATGTGAGATCGTCGTCCTAAGCTCCATTGATAATTCTATGTAAAATGGGTCAACATTTTTCTTTCAGTTTTTTCATTATAGCTTTCTGTAAACAATTTGTATTCAAAGTATTACTTTTGTGTTATGTGGCTAAATAGTTGAGGCAAGCATCGTGTAATTTTGAGCCCAAAAGTAATTGGGAAAAGTCTGGAGTGACTCCACTCGACTTTCCGAACACTTACGATTCAGATCATTACCAAGCATTTAAATAAATTTTAATCGATGAATAATTCAAACATATGTACCAAACTGAAGCTCCATCGAATGCGCCCTTTAAACGCTAGCGCACTTTCAATAATTTTTCACTATAGGTCATAATGTAAAAGAAATCTTTGCCGTAGCCCTGTAGAAAAACTATAAGTCCTATACACACCAAAATCAATACCGGTCGTGCGACGGTAGTTTATAACATATAAACCCAATTTGAGCTCAATGGAATGCCCCGTTTAGGAGCTATCGTGTTCACTCACTCAGTCCACTGACTGACTGACCAAAAACAGCATAAATGAATTCAGAAGACGTCAAACGTGTCAATGCACCCAAATCTCGAATTCGAATTTTTTCATGATTACAATATTTTCCTTACATGGTACATGTTCGGAAAGTAAAAATTACAAAAATAAAAAACAAAAAAAAATGGCCACCCACCCCTACTGTAACTTTCACTCCCGCTCCTCTGAAAAATACCGTGTACGGCTGAACTTTCGCAGCACGCAGCTGAACTCTCAACATAACACCCATGGAATACGTGGTCTATGTATCACACTGCTAGCAGAAAATCGATGATTTAATGAAAATATTTCTGTTGCACATCAGAATTCTGTGCTCCGCCAGTGACACTCCTGGATGAGAGAGGGTGGGGAAGGGGGATAGCCAGTCACACTCTGTCAAATTTTGGTCTGCTCCTGATGTTCATGGGGTTTATTTAACCTTATATATTCCTGACGTATAACGTGCATTTTGTTAACCCTTTAACGTGCAGTGTTCCCGCTCTCGAAACACCAAACTCTGATGTTTTGACTGTTGCCAGTCACGAAGAATAGATTGGATTTCTATAAAAAATAGTTGCGGGTGACATAGCTCCACGAGAATCCTTTACTTTTGAGCACGTCATTTCCCGTCAAAAAATGGTCACGATTATTTTTAACAGTACTCACATCTGCTGAAAAATGGAAGAATGCGAGAACAGCTGGATAGATTGCCCGATGCTGAAAAAAGCGAAGTCGTTGCCATCGCTCGACTTAACTAGTCGAAGTCAAAAAAGGGTCTCTAGATCTGTGACATGCGATGAACGTTTCGATCGTCCGCCATCTTGCTGGTAGTTAAGTCGAGCGATGGCAACGGCTGCCCTTTTTTCAGCATTGGTTAAGGGTTGCACTCAAAGGGTTAAAATGTATGGGTGGAAGTTGCACGGCGCGGGTTACATAAATAATGGATAGATTCAAAATATTTTTCAACGCAATTTCTTTTGCGCTAAATTTGACACCTATCGTTATGCGGTGATCAGTAGTGGCAGTGCATCATCAGACATGCCAAGTCTCGGAATTTTCGCCAGGATTTTTCTTCATTTTCTCAGGCTTTTCAAGAGTTTATTGAGAAATTGCATCTTTCCCCGGTTTTTCTTATCAGGTTCACAAGATCAGTTCTTGTTCTTCTTGTGTTAATCAAGCTCAACAGCATTTGATTTGGAATAATGTATCTGAACTTGTTCTAAAAAATTACATTAATAAATGTTCATTATGCTGTGCTCATTATTTTTCTAGTAATGCTGTATGACATTTTTTCCCCCTTCAAAATTCAATATTTCTAATTTGAGTGTTGTATCTTTACACAGTTTTTAAAATGGCTAGTTTATCTCATATGTTCTTTGATGGATGTTTTATATTGTCCGATATTTCTTCGGCAAATTTTTAAAGTTGAATTTATTTACATTGTACAACTCGGATAATACGATACTGCTAAGTTAATATGAATACGCATGGCGTACAAAAAAAGGTATTGATAATGTATGCATTTTATGCTGAAAATATATGCATAAGAAACCTCCGTGCTTTTCACTCTAAAAAGCAGGAGATCTCAGGCTTTATGATTTTTGAAAGTTGGCACGCCAAACTTTCGGGCATAGCTCGAAAAAAGCTGTTTCTCTTGATGTAATTCTTCGAGGCCTTGTAATTGTTTTGGGTGATCTTGATCTTTTGAAAAATATAGTTTGAAAGTCTGAATAACATATAGTATTATTATATATATATTTTTTTAATTGACGGATGTTTCTAAAAATACACTTTGAATAATGATTTGTCAATAGAATGTATATAAATTATTTAGCACTTTTATTGCACAATTATTGAGTACTGTTATTTTCAGGCATGGATTTTTCTCTCCTGAAATAACGGCATATCACTTTACAAGAGTTGCCAGATAGTGAAAAGTTGCCAAGGTTGCAATTTTTCTCAAAGTTGGGTGACAAAAAAATAAATCCACCAAACTGAACCTATCTTGGCGGCATTTCCTATATTTGGAAAGAAATTACCAACCCTTATATTATGATGTACTTTCCAACGTAATGGAACAAGGAGAAATAGTGCAAACTCATGAATGATGATGCTTTCTACCGTAATGAAAGAAGGAGGAATAATAGGGCTGGCACATGTATAATGATGCGCCTTCAATACATAGCTCTTTCGTGCGTATTTAGAATGTTTATTTTGGGGGGAGGGGGTCGATAAACTTGTTTGAGAAAAAGTTTTATGATGCTTTATATTAAATGCGTTTCGTAATCTATGCGTCGTCCCCATTAGGCTTTGGGCTCCCAAATTATTTTAATTAGTAATGTGTCATTCGAATAATTCTCAAAATCGATTAATCGATTTCACTAGTATAATTCGCTTAATCGAATAGTGACTATTCGCGATTTCAGTATTCGAATAGTATTCGCGATTAATCGTTTCACAATTCAAATAGTATTTGCGATTAATCATATCATAATTCGAATAGTATTTGCAATTAATCGTTTCACAATTCGTATAGTATTGACTATTTATCATTTCACTATATTTGAATAGTATTGGCTTTTTATCATTTCACTGTATTCGTATAGCATTCGCGATTAATCGTTTCACAATTCTAATAGTATTCGCGATTAATCGTTTAACTATTCGAATAGTATTCGCGATTAATCGTTTCACTATATTCGAATAGTATTCGCGGTTAATCGTTTCACTATATTCGAACAGTATTCTCGATTCATTGTTTCACTATATTCGAATAGTATTTGCGATTAATCATTTCACTGTATTCGAATAGTATTCGCGACTAATCATTTCTCTATTCGAATAGATTTTTCAAAATTGATTGTCTCGAACGGATTTAATAATCAATTCGAATCGTTTCATTCATTCATGCCCATCACTGGTTTTAATCGGACCCCCACTCACAAACTTAATAACATTGGGAGGCAAAATGTTTCAAAAGTCCTGTCTCTCATATAATGTACTTATTCCATTTCACTGAATATCGCTGCGTGCTTCTATATACAAAATCGCATCAAGAAAGCATTTTTAATGCCATGCAACTGAAGTTTTCTGTTTCGCAGAAATAAACGCTCCACAGGCAGGAATTTGTGACGAGTATCCGTTTGCTGGATGGAAGCTCTGGGAACTCATTCCGAAATACCGGCGCGTTCAGATGCGAAATGTTGGAAGGGGGGATAAATGAGAGAAGGAAATTTCAGGAAATGAGATGGGCTATTCCTTTAATGCGTCCTTAGAAACTAACCAAGCCACAAAATTAGCTTTGTAAAATTAGCCCAGGCGCAATTATCTGCTGCACCGAATTATTCATTTAATCGCAAACACAAAAAGGGGGGGGGGCATTTCTGGATCCGACAGAAACTGTGTTTGAAATTGCTGTGTTTGAGAAGCTAAGGAATTCAGTTTCGAATGAAATTTACCGTGTGAACGTTTCAGAAAAGGGAATTTTCAGATGCAAGAGAAAGGTTCAGGTGTGGTAGCATCTCTTGTTCGTGTAAACTTTTAAAGTTCATTTAAAAATATGATCACAAAAGAAGGTGGTTATTTGCTCGAGTGAAATTATGATATTTATTGTATATTTTGATAATGATAAAAATTTATATATTTCTAAAAGCCCCCGATCGATGGCACTGGCGTACAAATATGAGGTAAATTTCTGATTGAAGGGAAAAAAAAAAATCTGAAACGCTTTTCTTTACATTTTAAAAGTACGTACTAAGTGGTATGTAATAAAAGCGTATCATGATCTATTCTAGCAATGTTTCATAATAAATTTTCTTTTCTAATAATAAATTTTGAAAATTTACGCAAATTTATCGCGCACGCGGTATATATGTAGTAAAACCTCTCAAAAGAGATCCCATTTTAGACCCTAAAAATTCATTTTTCAGATATAGGTTTCTGAATATAGGTAATGAAAGTTCATAGAGTTTCATGTGATACATTATGCTACAAAAAATATTGTTTCATCTTTTATTATATATTGCCATGCCCACACATCCTTAAAGAAGGAAGGAATTGAAATTTGATTTTTAGTTTTTACTATCTGTATTCGTTGTTGTTTCTAAACACTCTTTGATGTCATGAATTAAATGATTTGTTCATTTATCATCATCTCCAACTCATACAGAGAGTTTTGTCAATTCATTCTGTTGCTTTCAACTAGTATTTTGACCTCTTCTCTTACGTCGGCCAGTTACATTTGTTACTAAACTTCTCCAGCCATTCATTTCTTGCATGAAAATCATTTTCACTTGTAGCTTTAAAAGAGACAACATTTATCTTGTTTGAACACTGGAGCAGATAACTGATTTGTATGGTTTTTACCCAGATCATAAGTATATATATATATATATGAGCGCGATCTGAACAACAGCAGCAGAAAAATAAAATATTTTTACGCAGTTCTGAAGTTAAAATACTCAGTTTTTTTTAAAGCACTTGGGTGCTATTTCTTTCAAGCACGGGATTTTTGTCTACGCGGCGCGCCGTGGTCACTTTTCCGTTTGATTCATGTTTTCTGCAGAGTGGTTTGATATTGCTAACTGTAACATGGACTATCCCTTCAGATGATTTTCAAATACCAGGATTCACTTTGGTCAAAAGGGATAGACAGTGGTTTCCAAAACAGAAAATCATCTGGAGTTATGATTTTTATAGAGGGAAAACTTTATAAAATTCACTTTATAAAAAAGAATATGAAACACTTTACGCGTGCCTACACGAGCCAGATCAATGGCTCGCTTCAGACACAAACTTCATACTAGTGCAGGCTCAGCCTCATCAGCATGAACATTATCCTCTGCTTCACCATTATTTTCATTTTTTGCATCATCACACTTTCTTCTATGTTTAGGATACTGCATGCCTACACGAGCTAGATCAATGGTGTTCAAATGCTCATTGCGTATATTCAAGTTAAGAGAGAATTGCAGTTACATATGCTAGTCCTGGAATTTCTTATGAAGATAAATTAAAAACTAAATTCGAAACGTTACTGAAGGAGGATGATTGTAAAACTGTTTTAGTAGGAGATTTTAACATAGAATTAAATTCCTATCAAGGATCCGATTTCATAGCTGAAATGGATACTTTAGATTTTCCAATACGCACTCATCCAAAACGTTTCACCGCTAGGGGCGAAACAACAATGGATGCAGTTTTCAGCAAACAAAATTATGCGAACAGGAGTCTATATGAGCACTTACAGTTATCATTTTCCTTTATATGGCAGAATTCATTTAAGATTTTTAAAAAACTGAAATTCTTCCAGCCGAGTGCGTAAATAAAATCTGGAAGAATTTGTGTTTTTTCCCATTTTTCATCCTCAAGATAAACGTGGCATGCATTCTTTTTCAAAACACAATCCTAACTGTTTTAGATTTCGACAGCTATTATGTTTTAATTGATATTTTTAACTGGATGAAAACGATTATACTGCCATTGAAAAGAATTGCACCCATAAAATGTGGCAAAAGTGCTTGTCAAAATGGGTTTTTCAAAAGACACTATTGGTGTCATTCCATGAAAAATTCATTCATCGATCGAAATTTTACATTCAATCATTCTACATATTTTTTTTTCTCAAACTGTCAAATATTTGCGGAGTAAAATACTCGAAAGTATATGAAATTCTGCCAAAAGCAACTTAAAACCATAGTCACAATAAAATGCGCAAGAGCATAAAAAATATATTAAATAAAGGGTAACACATACCAGAGCTAACTTTCGGGAAATGTCATACTGAACGATAAAATATTCTTCCGAAAATTCCACGATATATTTTATGAATTGAATACATAGAATTTTTTTATTTATTAACTTAGGATTTTATTTATTTATTTATTGGGGTGGGTAGGGTTGGAAACGGATGGAAAAACAAAAAATTACCTCTTCCATGTTTAGCCGACAGGCATTTTCTGCAAGCACCGTAAGAATGTTTGAATTAATGCAAAATCCTCTATGAGTAGTAAAAAAAGATTACTTTGATATTAGCTCTGTAAGAGATATATATGCAAACCTTACCTTACAGATAGAGGCACTTGCTTATCAATTTTTTTTATTAATTTATTTGTGGAGGGTATCAAAATATACATTTCCTCAACTTCATTAAGAGTTTCGATTAGTGAAAATAAAACAGGAAAGACAAATCAGACCAAACGCACACCATTATAAAATACTTTTCAACCTGGTCTTATTTGGACATGTACTTAAGCTCCCTACGTTTAATTTTTATACCCCCCCCACCTACAAAAAAAACCCTCAATTAGTAAAATGTGCCCCATACATTAATTAGGTACCAAATTGCAGCCTTTCACCATAAAAAGGTTCAGTGATGCGTTTAAACTATGCACTACCAATAGTAGATTAAGTATTATGTATTAAGCAGTCATTGTTTTATTTCGTAATACGTTTACAATCTTTGAAACATGATCTTCCAGTGTGATTTTTTTTTTTTTTTTCCTCTTTGCAAGCCACCGAAAACTGATTTAAGTCAGAATGTATTTATTTTCATATTTCTGAGATATTTTATGATGAAAGGCTGAAATTTGGTACATAAACTTTATAATGTATGGGTTAACATTTTGATAATTGGCAATGTTTTTGTACGGGGGCTGTATAAAAATTTTATTGTTTTTATTTAGTCTTCTTGTTTAGAATTTTAATCGATACCTAATTAATACTTTACCTTTTTTTTACGCAACTTCGTAATTTATTGTATGTATCTATGATGGATATTTAAGGAATATAAATCCAGGTCAGTATTTTTGGGACACCCTGTATATAATGAAGTAGTAAATACTCGCAGCTAAACATGATGCGAGATCTGTTGATTATCACGTGTATTTTGGTTAACCTCACGTCATTTGTCGTGGCTGTGCGACTTAATTCGAGTCCTTTTGTGCAGTGCGTATGGATAACAAACAGGGAAATTTCATCAAAATCACGAGCTAAACTTTCTCCCTCTATTTCTCGTGATCATGATATTGCCAGGCAACAATGTTCAAATGTTATGCGCCAGAAAGATAAGAGCATTTAAGTTCTTATGCACGGATTTCTTTTATATATCTCATTTTACACAACAGATGACGACAACACCAGATTATTTTTAATATAATCCGGAGATAGTTTATTTTTAAATAGATGGTAGCAGTACTCAAATACGTGTATTTGTGATATGCCATTGTGCAGTCTTAGCTTAATTTTTTTACTTTAAAAAATATTTATTTATTTTACGAAGTATAATAAAATTCTCCTTTAGTACTTAAAACATATTCTTAAATATTCCCTGCTTACTAGAAAACATACATTCAGTCACAATAACCCTGAATGCTGGTTTTTTCTAGAAATTTAACTTTTTTTTTTTTCCTTTCGTGCTAAAAAAATGTCCAAAACCTTAAAATGAATACATATATTGTACGTGCTCTTATTTTTATACCATTTTCTGGAATAAAAAAAAAACACTTTTATAATCATTTTCTTGAAAATAATACGGCCGTTATTGCAGGGTATCCACCGGCAACTAGAAAGGCGACTTTTGCTACTAATTCAAAAATTAGACGACTTGGGTGACTTTTTTTCAATGAAAATAGTATAAAAAGACAGATTTTTAAGTTTTAGACTACTTGTACCTTACTCCAGGCGACTCATTTGAAAATCAGATTTCTGTTTTTGTCAACTCCCTTTTCTTTTCAAAGTTGCTATTGGTCGTTCATGAAACATTATATTTTTTTATTTGTGCTATAAAGTAAGTGTACTACATGCTCTGCTGTACTCATGAAGTGTTTTAATTTATCAATTTATATTTTCCTTCTTAAATGAAGCTAACTGGCTTATGTTTTTATTTCTTATCTACAAAATCATGCAAAAATGCTACTATTTTGGCAACTAAAATTGGCTGCTGAATTGGCGACTTTTTTTTATGTAGGTGAATTTACTACTGCTACTATTTTTTCCTCCTGACATTGGTGGACTCCCATTAAACCCTTTTGAGGTGCAACCCTTTCCCAATGCTGAAAAAGGGCAGCCGTTGCCATCGCTCGACTTAACTACCAGCAAGATGGCGGACGATCGAAACGTTCATCGCGTGCCACAGATCTAGACCCTTTTTTGATGCAGCTGGATGTTTCCCGGCTGCCCTTTTTTCAGCATTGGGCAAATCTATCCAGCTGTTCTCGCATTCTTCAATTTCAGCAGATGTCAGTGCTGTTAAAAATAATCGTGACCATTATTTTACGGGAAATGACGTGCTAAAAAGTAAAGGATTCTCGTGGAACTATGTCACCCGCAACTGTTTTTATAAAAATCAAATCTATTCTTCGTGACTGGCAACAGTCAAAACCTCAGACTTTGGTGTTCCCAGAGCGGGAACACTGCGCGTTAAAGGTTAAGGGGGATATTTCGATAGGTGAATGAATTTTTCATAGAATAACACTATTGATATCTTTTGAAAAACCCATTTTGACTCTAAACGACGGTTAGAGAACAAGCAGACAAACCTAAGTAAAATTTTTTAAACTTCCGTCCTAAGATAACTTACTAATGCCGAAATAGATGCTCAGAGCCGTCAGACTACGTCACAGTACGAGTGGTATATGTTTCCAAACTTTTCATGTAATATTTCATGCTGCCACTTCTTGCGGAAAACATTCATCAAATTCGAAATGTACCATTCAATCACCCCGAGCCATTTTCTTCGAATACTCAATCCCCCGTCCAAGGGAAATGGCGGATGGAAAAATATCAAATCTTTGAAAAACAATTTGAAACCACACAAAGAATAAAATGCGCAGCATGAAATATATATTAAACAAATGGAAACATACACCAGCACTAACTACGGATATATACTGGAGATAAAATATTTTTTGGCCAGAGAGTTTAGAATATATTTTTAAATTGCTTTTTAAAAAAGGAGTGGGAAGCAATAGTTTTTGATTCAGGAATTGACCTTTTTTTTTCTATTTATAGCCGAAGAGCAGTTTTGCAAATACTTTGTGTGTAAGGACATCGAATCTTGCAGTTATTCGATATGAATGGTAAAAATGTTTTAAGAATACTTTGGGATATCATGCGATGACGGATAAAGACGTTTCACAAAGCATTCTTTAAACACAGTTACGTTGAAATAAGAGACCTGCGGATAACAATTCTTTGGGGATTTGTATTAGAATGACCCCGGGTGTCATTTTCTTCACATAAAATTCAGTCAAAATTTCGGCAGCTTTTTACTAAATAATAGGGATGCACCGAATATTCGGTTGGTATTCGGTATACTGCCTATTCGGCAGACAAACCGAATATTCGGCAACCGAATAGTAAACAAATTTTGATGTTTAACAATTGGTAAACAAAAATATTTTTTTTTATTATATACCATGAATGAAAGTTATAGTATAGTACCACAGTACAAAATTAATTCAAATTGTATTTACTAATATCACATTCAAAGTAATTTTAATGTAAGAGCTTATTAAATTTAAATATTGTTGTTTTGCTATTTTCTTAAATTTTATGACACATTACATTAACCTTACTATTACTCACTGATTTAAATATGAAATAGTTACCAGAAACAATGAAACTCATTATTAAGTGTTCACTAATGTGGATAGTCAATTAACTGCAAATTTTTAAAATGACATATGCAGGTTTAAAAGAATGATCATAATTTTACGAATATTTAAAAACATAGCTAATAGCACAGGGTGTGTCACAATTGCCTCTCCGGTCTGGAAGGCTTATAAAAAAAATATATTACCAATACAACAACAAAGTTGACTTTATTGGAGAAAGAAATGTTACAAGTTTTGTTTCATAAGTAATCAATATGTGAACTTTTCGTGATGCGGCAGATGTGAAGTCTAAAATCTAATTCTTCCCTCCCCACACTCGCTTAAACATGTTGCAATTAACAGTAGTGAATGCGGCTGTGATCCTTTGCCATAAATCTTTTATGAACTTTCATGAATGTATCATGAGGCATAAGGGTGTACTAGCACACAATCTTTTATGTAACCTTATTTTTTAAAAAATCACATGGAGATAGCTCCGGAGAGCAAGGTGACCACGGAAGAAAGCGATTATCAGCATCAGAACCTCGACCAATCTAACAATGCGGAAGTTCGTTATTTGTGAAACAAAACTTGTAATGTTTCTTTCTCCAGAAGTCAACTTTGTTGTTGTATTGGTAATATATTTTTTATAAGCCTTCCAAACTTCGGAGGGTATTGTGACACACCCTGTATATTATAAAAGAAACACTTGGATATTAAACTTTGCAGTACCTTAATTTCTGAAGAGTTTCAAACTATATGAAGTATTAAATATTGTTTAAAAACAAGCTAATTAAATTAATCGGTGCACTATCAAAGTTTAATAACAGTTTAATAAATTTTAACTAACTATTCGGTATTCGGCCGAATATTCCGTTAGAAATTCAACCGAATATTCGGTATTCGGTAAAATATGGTATTCGGTGCATCCCTACTAAATAAAATTTTAGATTAATAAAATTTCGATAACTCTTTAGTTTTAGGTATAGATATTTTTGTGTGTATTTGTTATAACAGTGGAAATGTTTCGAACAATGCACAGACTGTAGCTAGTAGCTTGATAATTTGAAAATTCGATTCAACACGAATGTGATATTATAGCGTTTTTGACATCTTTTTACTTCACTGCCACACACTGTCGTACTTATTGTTAGTTAAAAATTCCCCATCCTGTGAGCGTTACATAATTTATGGAAACTCCCGTAGCATAAATCTTTTTTTTGACACCCAACCCCTGACAACCAGAACAATTGCAAAGTCATACACCCGGACAAAACACACTAAAGCGCACTTTTTGCTCTCTGATTAATTGATAATTGAATGCAATACAGTTTGAAGCACTTAGTACAAACGAATTAATACCTAGGTGTGCATCACAGACATAATTTATTAGGGGCAATTGCTCCCCCCCCCAAAAAAAAAAAAAAAAAAAAAAAAAAATTAAAGAATATTCAGATCATCATCTATTTGAAAATATTTCTCACTATAGGAAACATTTTGATCCCCCCCCCCATGTTACATGATAGTTTATGCTAATGGGGTGCAGTGGAATTAAAAAAATAAAATGTTGGATGGGTAGTACCAATCAAAAGTCAAACATCCTATCTAACAAGTACAACTGCTGTGCAGCTGTATTTCATTGATCCTCCTTCATTCCCAAATTGTTTTTTTTTTTTTCTCTGGTAAAAGTAGGACAGGAAAAAAAGGGGGGGTGTATTCTGTTATCGAGAACATATTTAAGGGGATGGGGGTCCGGATCTCCACTGAAAATTTAGATTTTTTTTTAACTTAATGATAATGATGAAGTCTTTCAAAAATTCTGCCTTTTTTATTATTAGTTTTCCTCTCAAATTGTTTTCTGGTGTGTGTTTCCCTGTGTGCTATCTTAACAGAAACGGATTGTGTCCGCAATTTTTCATTGTACTGCAGTTAGTTTCTATATTCAGTGTATATTACTGAGTCAAAAAATAATAAAATACACTTTTTAAAATATTGCTTTTAAAGATAGTCATTCAAACACTGTGACCATTCCTTGAAAAAAATTCTGTGCGGGCTACTGAGTTTAGGCAATTTTAGTAGTATTAAAAAAAAACTTTCGGATAAAAGCAACTAGATTGTAGGGGAAATCTGTAGAAACTAACTAATTGCAGAAAGAAAAAAAAAATGAACAAAGGTGAGAAAAAAAGCGGTTTCCTGAACACTTATGTGCAACGTGCATCTACAGTGTTACCCTGAAAGCGTTTTCCTTCTTCTACGATTAATATCCCTTTTTGCATAAACTTCCTTGACTGCCCCCCACCTCCACCCCCAACCCCAAATATGTAAAATACAACTCGACAAAAATGGCTTCGCAATTTCTCTCGGTGAAACGAAATAGTTCCTCTCTCAGCATTCCCCCTCCCCCCCACCCATCCCTTATTTTTGCCTTTGCAGTACTTCCAGACCTTCGGGATGTGTTCTGTAACAGAGGTTTCTTTCCTTATACTTTTCCTTCGCCGGCTAAAAAGTTTTTTGAATTATTTCTTTCTTGGAGAGTTTCTCCGCTTCTTCGGTTACTTCTCAAGTTTTTGCTGAAAATTGAATTTGCGTGCAGTATGCACCATTTCTTCTGCCGACATTTTTCGTGTTCTCTCTTCTCATCTCGAATTATGTTCCAAGTATCTTCGAAACCTTCAGTATCGTGCGGTTTTTTGTCAGTACAAGTTTATTATTTATTTCAAAATACCCAATAAAAATCTGTACACAAATGGTAAATACTCTGAAATTTGTAAATAATGTTATTTAATTTATTGATCGGTTAATTGCGTAACCGGCTTGTACGGGCTAGACTAAAAATTGATCTGAACTGTTCAACCCGTATACTGTACTGGTTTCGATGTTTGTCTTTGTTTTATTTTCCCGTTTTAATCAAACATGATCCCGTACACACACGATTGGAATGGCAAAAAAAGCTTTGATAGCTGAAAGTGTGCTTATGACTGGAGTGGTAAAAAAAAAAAAAAGCTTTGATGGCTGAAAGTAGGCATATGACTGGAGTGGTAAAAAAATAGCTTTGATAGCTGAAAGTAGACAGGATTGAAATGGTAAAAAAAAAAGCTTCGATTGCTTAGAATAGATACGCTACCGGAATGGTAAAAAAGCTTTGATAGCTGAAAGTAAGCATATGACTAGAGTGGGGAAAAAAAGCTTTGGTATCTAAAAGTAGACAGGATTGAATGGGAAAAACAGCTTTGGTGACCTAGAACAGACATACGACCGCAAAGGGCTAATTTTTCTCACTAACAATTGTCGTGCCTCAAGATTCAATATCTTTGCTCTTTTTGTTAAGCTCTTTTTAAGGAATTTTCTTAAGCTGTTAACAAAAAGAGCAAAGCAATTTTGTTAAGAACCGAAATCTTGCTATTATTGGTTACTTTTTTATTTGGATACATCTAATGGTGGCACTGATGACAGACTTTAATGTATGCAATTTCGTTTCTCATTTCAAAATTTTGTATGCTTTTGTTCAGTCACGTGGGTTTTGGTGGTAGATTACAGCTTGTTCATCTATTTTTTGCTCGTAAAGTTTTTTTTTCTAACATTCGGCTCTAGTTTTTGATAATTTTTTTTCTGAAGATTTCATTTTGATCATTGGTTATTGCCTGGAATCCATATATTGTAAATTTAGCTATTTTACGTTATTATACATAACGTATGTACAGGGCGTCCCAAAACGATAGTTACACGCTTTAGTTCTTTATCGATTAGAAATAAGTGGACAATGCTAATTTTTTTTCAAAATAAGGAAGGAAAAAACACGTTAATTTACAAAAAGTTAACTTTTTAAAATTTGTGTATAACCACCGTATAGAAAAATCCCCAGTTAGTAAAATGTGCCCCATATACTAACGAGGTGATGAACAAAATTTGGGAATTGTAATCTAAAAACTGTCAAAGATAAAACGAGAAACATATGCTGACTTAAACCACTTTTAGTGATTCTCGAAGAAAAAAAAAATCATGTCTTAAGGTCTTGTTTTGGAGGTCGTACAGAAATTACGATAGAAAATAATTTTTGCACTCTAATAATAAATGTTTACATTCAAATTCATGTATAGCCCCATATCATTGTTATGTCAGACGTTTTATGATGAAAGGCTGAAATTTTGCACATCGGGGACATGCGTTACTAATTGGGAATTTTTTGTACGTTGTCGTACACGCATTAAACTTTTTGAAAATGAACCAGAAGAATTTATCTTTAACGTACCTTTTTACTTTCCTTATTTTGAACACTTTTTAAATTTACATTACCCACTTATCTCTAATAGATAAAGCGTTAAAACTTTTTGATACACCCTGCATATAATATGTTGTTGATAGATGAAATCCTTCCAATTACA